>CM066575.1:8660000-9260000 GCA_033816785.1 Picus viridis
TCAAAATATACTCACTGGATGTTGCTCCTAAAAAAAGAACAATCTCCATCAAAAGTAAGAGAAGAAAACACAGCCTGTGAGTGCCCTGAAACATGGCGAGGCACTGTGAAAGAAAATACTTTCCTGGACTCTCCATCAAAAACTCTGTTCAGTTCTCCCTGTCCTTGTCCTGGGAAGCCTGGGAAAGGTTGGCTCTGGCAAGTTCCATGCTGCTTGCCACTTGAATGGATACTCATTTACTGCTGTTCATTTACTCCCACTATCAGCAATAAACACAAGCAAGAAGCATTATGTATCAAAAACAACATGAAAGGAGGAAGGGAGGCAGACTCAAGTGCGAAGTAGGAGGGAGGAGAATGTTAAACAGTGAAGCACGTTCTCCAAATAATTTCAGGCAACTCAATGGTAGCTGCAAATAAAGCATCACCAACACCTCAGACAGTCCTCAAGTAGCTCTGCTGTAAGACAACATCCTGACTGAAAAGTCAGGACTAACTCTTAGCAAACCTAAAATGTTACTGGTGCCATTTTTGTGTAGAACTTGAGCAAATGGATCTCCTAGAACGTCACAGAATCACTATGGTTGAAAAAGACCTTTAAGAACATCAACTCCAACCATTATTTTATTCCACCAGGGGTTGTTGCAGACCAGGTGCAGGACCTGGGATTTGGCCTTGTTGAAGCCCCTACAACTGGCCTCAGCCCATTGATCCAGCCTGTCCAGGACTCTGAGGATTCTCCTTATCCTCCAGCAGATCAACACTCTCACCTAACTTGGTGTCATCTGCAAATTTACTGAGGGTGCTCTCAATCTCCTCATCAAGCTCGCTGATAAAGATATTAAATGAGAGTGGGACCAGCACTGAGCCTTGGGGAACACCACTTGTGACTGGCCACCAACTACGTTGGACTCCATTCATTAACATTCTCTGGGCCTGGCCATCCAGTGTTTAATCCAGCAGAGTCTATGCTTGTCCAGGCATAAGGCAGCCATTTTTTTCAGGAGGATGCTGTGGGGAACTGTTGCAGCCACTGTTCTGAGGGCAACCCAACAGCCCTGGAACCAAAATAGTCAAGGAGGTGTAGAAACTAGCAGCTGCCATTGCAGGAAACAAACCAAGGTGACTTCCCTACAAAGAAAAACAAGGATGGAGCGTCTGTGAAAGGAAACATCAAACTGCTGTTCTCTTTCCCTCAGTTTTGTGAAACTTCTTGAATACATGACATGGTGGCTTAGTTTTGCCAAGGATATCAAGCCTGCAAAAGTGTTATTTCGCTCTTGACCTTGCAGTTGGAAAAGAAAACGCAGCAAGCATAGTGTAACCAAGTCATAAATAAGATGGTCCATTTGAGTTGGTCTGTCTATACAAACCAGTTCTGTGCAGAATGTCTTGGGGAAAAAAGTGTGCTTCCTTTACTCCAGTGTAGCCCTCTCTCTACCTAGGCAAATTTTCTCTTTACATAGCTAATTAAAGCAGAGCACATTAATCCAGGCACTCTGCTTATCTTGCCAGCTGCTCCACTGAGATGCACAACACAGTTGTGTCTTCTCAGCCAGCCACAAGACAAACACATGAATGTCTGCTGCAGAAAAAAAGTAATTGTTAATACCTATTCCATAGCTGGCAAGCTCTCCTTTGTTACCAGTATCATGGAGTGACTTCAAAAGATGGTGAAAAGATCCTTGCAAAACTAAGAATCTGGCTGCACTGGTTGATGGTAGGCTGAACATGAGCCTGCAGTGTGCCCAGGCAGCTAAGAAGGCCAATGGCATCCTGGCCTGCATCAGGAACAGTGTGGCCAGCAGGAGCAGGGAGGTCATTCTGCCCCTGTACACTGCACTGGTTAGGCCACACCTTGAGTCCTGTGTCCAGTTCTGGGCCCCTCAGTTTAGGAAGGATGTTGACTTGCTGGAACGTGTCCAGAGGAGGGCAACAAGGTTGGTGAGGGGTTTGGAACACAAGCCCTATGAAGAGAGGCTGAGGGAGCTGGGGTTGCTTAGCCTGGAGAAGAGGAGACTCAGAGGTGACCTTATTGCTCTCTACAACTACCTGAAGGGAGGTTGTAGCCAGGCAGAGGTTGGTCTCTTCTCCCAGGCAACCAGCACCAGAACAAGAGGACACAGTCTCAGGCTGCGCCAAGGCAGGTTTAGACTGGACGTTAGGAGGAAGTTCTACACAGAGAGAGTGATTGCCCATTGGAATGGGCTGCCTGGGGAGATGGTGGACTCACCGTCATTGGAGGTGTTCAGGAGGAGACTTGATGGGGTGCTTGATGGGTTGTTTGATGGGTGCTTGATCTAGTTGTTTGATGGGTTGGACGTGATGATCTTGAAGGTCTCTTCCAACCTGGTTTATTGTATTGTATTTTATTGTATATGACAAACACAAAGGTAGATGTATGAACAAGACCTTTCCATGGAGACAAAAGCAGAACAAGCATCAGGGAAATAAAGATGGCATCTGGTCTATGAGTGAGTGGATTCTGATATTCTACCAGGGTATGCACATGAACCAGGAAAACAAGTGCTACTGAATACCAAGCTCACTCTTCTGCGTCGCAGGCTACTAGTGTTTCTGGAGTATGAAAGTGCACCATCCTGTCTGGGGGAAAAGACCATCAACTCCTTTTTATACAAAACTGCTGATAGAATTTGCTCAGATCTGGCCTCTGCATTTGCTTACATTTTTGGAAAACAATTATACTTTTATATGACGAAAGGCAGATAACTCCCTTTGGTTTCTATTAACTCCCAACTTTAATTTCTGTTGATGTCATTACTGCTTTGCATTGTTTCAGAAATCAGGCGCTGACCATTTCTTGAATTTGCTATAGTGATCATGCTTTAAAACTTCTGCTTTAGAAGTGGGGAAAACTGGTTATTCTGAGTAATACTTTTATTGCTTAGAATAGCACTGTACAGCACAGCAGTGTTTTAAGACATTAAATCCTACACCTCACTTTTGGCTGTGTACTTCTGAAAGCTTTGACTGGCACATAAAATTTGAAAATATCTATTTAATTTTTTAAATCATTATTTTCCCCTTGCAATGCTAGTTTTATTATAGTTTTGTGAGGATTATTCTGAATCAAACTTGAGGCTTTTTTCTTTTCTTTCTTCTTTTCTTTCTTCCCCCCCCCCTTTTCCAAAAAGAGTTGGAATCTGGTCTGCAGCCTCATTTTCAGTAATCTGGAGCTGCTATCAGTCCTTTGATCACACCAAGCCTTATACAGAGACAGAAAAAGTTCTACTTTAAAATTCCACGCATGTTTGGAGATGTCAATAAAGCTCTTTTAAAGTGTCAGAAGTGACTGCTCTGTTTGTAGTTTTGCTAATACCAATTGCAATGCTATTGTCTCCAATCAGAAAAGGATATAAAGAAACAGCTGAACGAACCCTTCATACTCCCCTGCCCACTCCAGACAGGAAACTGCACAAAAACACCTAGACGCATAAACAGATGCAGACGTGCACCCACATGCCACCCTGCTTCTTTGGAAGGAATACATTAAAGTGTTTTCACTTGGGATAATGAAGGAAACATGTAAATATGGCCCTTAATACTTTCAAGAAAAGCTCTGAAAATGCACATACTCCACTGCCCCTAAATTATGGTAGAAGATGGGTCATAATAGCTGATGTAATAGGCAAGAAGGAGAATGCAGCACAATTCCCTAAACTCAATAAAATAAGCAATTACTCTTGTTATCTGAATGGCTCTGTCAGTGGAGAAGTTGTCTGTGTCATAACAGAATCTAACAAAGCCTGTTGCCTTTAAGCATCAAAGACTTTGGCCTTATTATCTTTCTAAGATGTGCATGTATAATAAGTTTTCCCAACAAATGGCGAGGAAGCGTCCCTGGCAAAATATAAAATGGTGATAAACTATGTCCAAATGATTAATTCACAGAATTTCTCCCTCACACTGCAGCTACATGTTCCCGTCTCTTCTGTTATGCCCTTGGAGATTTTCATACTAAACGTATGTGCATATTTTTCATGGCCACTGATATTTGAATTGCAGCCTGCTCCCATGCAGAACATAAAACACTTCAAACTGCATAATGCTGACTAAATTATAAGTTCTCCAGTGGCCTGAGGTAGCAAGGGCCATAATAATGAGTGTGCTTAAGTGGTTTGTGTAGATTTTTTTCCCCTTTAATTTTAATGCCCTTACTTGCTGCTGCTTTTTCTAAAGCTAAGGATTGTCTCATACAATCATAACAACAGGGAAACAGAAACTGCATTATGCTTTGAAAAAAATGCAGGATGCAAAGCAGAAGCCTCAGTCATCAAGCACAGTGATAGTCAATTCAGCCCTGCTGATCTCATGGAACAGAAAATGCTTTGGTGGCTGTCCATACTTGTTGTCATACACAAAGACAATTCAGACCACAATTACCAGATACACCAAAATTCTGCAAACCTTCCAATCGCATTCATAATGCACACACACACACAAAAGAATAAAATCATTAAATAAATGTTTTAAAACCCAAACAAGCAAACAAAAAAACCCCACCACAGCTGGAATCTCGTTTGGTTAAAACATCATGAAATCAAGTAAATGAAGCCTGCCAAAATACTGAGAACTTTAGTCATGGCATCACAAAAGGTCAAAGTGGACATCTGCATGAGCTGTAATGAACACTTACCAATTTTTGCAATGCTTTCAGTGTTCTGGTATTGGTTATTTTTCTTGGTTTTACTCAAAAGACAAATGGGCAAAAATGCTTATGCTGCAGCAATGCTCACTTCCACAGTAATTGGAAAAATATACACAAACTGTGCTAATATCCACGGATGTTTATAGTCAGGCAGATAAAAAGACCCTAGGCACATGTTAACTGTTTCCATCAACTCCAACCCCTGCCTCTAAACAGAGACCACTTTTGGATAGCAACTTAAGGTGGTGGGAGCTATTGACTTCAGCAATCAGCGCAGAGGAAGACAGGCTCCTTGCAAAGTCCTTTTCATGTGCCCCTCTTTTTTTCACAATGTTTTGGGAAGCTCATTTCTACATTCCCTGCTCTACAGGACTGAGGCAGATGTTTAAACTCACTTCTCACAGGATTCAGGCTAACCTCCATCTGCACCTAACCACTTTGGCCTACAGTCTGATGCCCTCTTTGCAGAGGACTGTGAACAGATGTAGCTCAAGTGCTTCTATATCAATATTGCTACAAAAATTTTCCACTGGCATCAGTTTTAAGACCTTTTCTTCATTGTGAAAACACAGAATAAGATTTTTCTGTAAGCATTATCCAGATTTAAATGGAAGTCATGAACACTTCTGCCCTACCTCCAGGTAGCTTCAGAATCCTGGTGTGGAGCTCCTGGGTCAGTGAGTAGTAAAAGCAGGTAATAGCAGGTAAAGATCTGCAGTGGCTGTGCCAACTACCTACAACAAGTAAGAAGTCTGGATGAACACCAAGACCTCCTAGGAGGTATTGTCTCTTCCCTCTGGCCTCTTTTACACATATTGCTCATTGTTTTTCCATAACCAAGCACAATGAATTCATTCTCATTTGGGTGTTTAGTTTCCCACTGTTTTAGACATTGTTTAGCTACTTCACTTATTCAAAGTACGTTCAAAGTGAGACAATAAAGCTACCATTAGTTTTCAGAGAGTACAGTCCTACTTGTTGCAGCATCCTGAGCTTCTGTAGTTCTTTTCCTCTCTTTAGCTTTACACTTTGTGATTCAGGTATGGGGTTGCAAATACAGATTAGAATTATTCATTTAATCTGTCTTTACACCTGAAATAAAAGCATGGGATTATTCAGAGAGTCCTAGAGTGGGTGAAGTAATAAGGAACCTCTGGAGGTCACCTTGTCCACCCTCCTTGCTCAAGCAAGGCCACCTAACCTGGCTGCCCCTGACCATGCTGATTGTGGAATATCTACAGGGATAGAGACTCTACAATCACCTGGCTTTATGTTCTTTGCACCCTCATTTCAGACACTGGTACATGCTGATGAGACCTTCCTAGTGATACTTCACTGAACTCTCTCCAGATTCTCAGCTGATCCATGTTTCATCAGCTTCTCCATGAGAAATTTACAGGAGATAGATTTGAAAGCCTTAAGGAAGTCAAGTTAGGAGATATCCACTGCTCTCTCCTCATCTACAAAGCCAGTCATTTCATTGCAGAATATTATAAAGCTGGTCAAGCATGACTTCTACTGGCTGAATCCATGCTGATTCTTCCTCATGACTTTCTTGCCCTTCATATAACTGGAAATTGTTTCCAGGATTAACAGCTCTATCACCTTTGAAAGGACCGAGGTGAAGCTGACTGACCTGTGGTTCCCTGTGTCCTCCTTTTTGCCCTTTTTCGATATAGGAGTGACATCTGCTTTCCTCCAGCCCTCAGACACTTAGCCACAATGATCATTCAGAGATTACAGGGTGGTCTCACAATGACATCTGTCAGCTCTCTCAGCAATGTATGCATGCACCGCATCAGGGCCCATGGACTTAAGTCTGTCCAGTTTCATTAACTATTTTCTAACCTGATCTTCTTCCAGCAAGGATAAGTCTTCCTTACTCCAGACTTTCCCCTTGGTCTCTGGACACTCAGATTTCTGAAGGCAGGTCTTACTAGAAAAGACTGAGGTGAAAATGGCATTCAGTACCTCAGCCTCTTCCATGTTACATGTCACAAGGGCCCTTGCCTCATTCAGCAGCAGGGACATATTTCCCCTAGTTTTCCTTTTTCCCTTTATGTACCTTGAGAAGCCTTTCTTCTTACCTGTAACATCCCTTGCTAGATTCAATTACAGATTAGTTTTGGCTTTCCTAGCAGCATTTCTGCGTGCTCAGATAGCGTCTCTCCTTTTCATGACAGAATTTTGCCCGGAACTCCTTGTTAATGCGTGCAACCCTCCTGGCATTTTTGTCTGACTTCCTCCTCATTTCAATGGACTGCTCTTGAGCTTTAAGGAGGTGATCCTCGAATATCAAACAACTTTCTTGGGCCCTTTTTCTGTGCAGGGCCTTATCCCATGGGAATCTACCAACAGATCACTGAAGAGGCCAATGTCTGCTGTCCTGAAATCACGGTTTGTGATCTTGCTTTTTGCCCTGCTTCCCTTTCCAGGATTTTGAACTCCATCATCCCACAGACACTGCAGACCAGACTGCATTCAACCATGGGTCCGTTTAGCCTGGAGAAGAGGAGGCTCAGAGGAGACTGTTGCCATCTACAGCTACCTGAAGAGTGGATGTAGCCAGGTGGGAGCTGGTCTCTTCTCCCAGGCAACCAGTGGCAGAACAAGAGGACACAGTCTCAAGCTGCACCAGGGGAGGTTTAGGCTGGATGTTAGGAAGAAATGCTTCACAGTAAGAGTGACTGGCCAACGGAATGGGCTGCCCAGGGAGGTGGTGGAGTCACCATCACTGGAGGTGTTTAAAAAGAGACTGGATGAGCCTGTCTACAAACCTCCCTTCAGGTAGTTGTAGAGAGCAATGAGGTCTCCCCTGAGCCTCCTCTTCTCCAGGCTAAACAATTCCATGTTCTAAAGAGTTGAAACAGCACTGTTTGGTACAGTCTCCTGCTCTGAAGTGCTTGAGAGCACTCCAGGCCTGCAAGCACCTGCAGCACAGCAGTCTTTCTGAAGTCAAAGGTGCTCCACAGAATCCAAGTGGACAGCTAACCTATAAAGTGGCTTTCTGAGGAAAGTTAACAGTTTTGATTTGTATCTTTATTCAGAGAGCAGTGAGCCTAGAACTCAACTGTGGCTCCAGGCAGATTTTAACTTAAAACTGAAAATACTACAACCACTGCAAGAGAAGGGTCAACTCTACTGATGGTGTGGCGTGTGGCCATCCTACACAGCACTCTTCAGAGACAGGCATTCCAGCTCTTAAAGAGGAATAAAATGTTTTCTTTCCCATACTGAACTTAGCTTATCCACAGAGGTTTTTCAGAGAAGGCTTGAAAACAAAAATGTGGTTTAGGAAATCTTCTTTACAAAACAGTATGTAAAACAGCCTGATTTCATTATGTTTTAATGAGCAGGTAAGCTTTGTTTAGCTTCAGAAGAGTGCTTCTACCACCTTCCACAGTAAAACAATGCACTGCTTATCTCTTGGGCATTCACATGCGAGTCCTGTCAAGATCTATTGCAGAGTTTTTAAGTGTCATTTTTAGGATGAAAGATTTTTAGAGAAGTATCTCACAAACAAACTTTCAAAAGCTGATTGATGTTTGAGGCATCTTGCTGTGAGTAAGACACTGCAGTTTGTTCAAATTAGTTTACAAGATTTCTCATTTCAGCTCATTAAAAGCACAAATGCTGATGCTAACGAGTTATGGAAGTAAGGTGATTTTTATGTATCCCTTTGGAACATACCCTGTGTTGCTCAGCTCTCTTAGGATTTAATATGTGATGAAAGGTTCCATTTAGAAAAGAGAACACTAAATTAACAATATAAAGGACTTCCACCCCGTACTTCAAAAGGACATTTATGACATGCCTCTAAAGTTCTACCTACACTTTATGTTTTAATTAATTTCTGAGTGAAATACATGTACATTTTTCAATCCCATTGGATAAGCAGTCACAAAACCCAGAAACGTATTTTTCAAGCAAAATGCTGTACAAAATGGTCACTCAAACTGAAAATTACATCTAACAAGACAATATTTGTGTGGCTCAGCCTCCTTATTGAAGGATTTCCTCCATAGGAAACAAATTCAGCTTTCCTATGAACACCAGCCCTAATGAAATACCAAGACCAGCAAATAAGCCAATAACTTGGCAATGCAGCTGCCTGTCAGTTAGGCACAGATCCAATGTTACTGACTGATTTCATAGAGACTGCAGAAAAAGTTGGTGAGGGGTTTGGAACACAAGCCCTATGAAGAGAGGCTGAGGGAGCTGGGGTTGCTTAGCCTGGAGGAGAGGAGACTCAGAGGTGACCTTATTGCTCTCTACAACTACCTGAAGGGAGGTTGTGGACAGGCAGAGGTTGGTCTCTTCTCCCAGGCAGCCAGCACCAGAACAAGAGGACACAGTCTCAAGCTGCGCCAGAGGAGGTTTAGACTGGATGTTAGGAAGAAGTTCTATACAGAGAGAGTGATTGCCCGTTGGAATGGACTGCCCAGGGAGGTGGTGGAGTCACCGTCATTGGAGGTGTTCAGGAGGAGACTTGATGGGGTGCTTGGTGCCATGATCTAGTTGTTTAGGTGGGTTGGATTGGTTGATAGGTTGGACACAATGACCTTGAAGATCTCTTCCAACCTGGTGTATTGTATTGTATTGTATTGTATTGTATTGTATTGTATTGTATTGTAAAAATGTTAGCTTCTAGTAACTTTCAGGTGTAACTAACATGGGGTTGCACAGAGCCAATGTTCCAGAGGGAACAGGTTTCCTCTTCTGCAAAATTTTGTTCACCCCATCTTGGAACATCGTCTCTATGCAAGCTGAAATAGCCTGCACACACAGGCTCCCTTCCCTTAAATTACTCTTGCTTTGATGCTGCTCATGGCATAATTTTAAGACCGTATGTTAACCAAGCACTGGGCAGAAATATGAGTGTAAACTGGTTCCACTTATATTTCTGAGTAAATGTAAGCACTGTTAAGACTTATTTCTAGCTTCTGTGTACCACTCACTAAAACCCTTGGCCTGGGTCTGTGCAGAATTGCCCACAGCCAAAAGGAACACACAAAAGCTGGGTACTTCAATTAACCCCTCACACATGCCTGAGTAGTTAGGCACCTCATTCTGCTTGGATTTACAGTAATGCCTCCCATACGTTACAATTACTGCACAGCCCTCCAATTCTTTATTTAAATGCCGGTCAGACCACTTCTCTCTCCTGCATCTTTCCACCAGCTGAACAAAAGTACTAGCTCCACTTCTTGTGGTTCAAGAGATACCATTGTCACTGTAAAAATTTCCTATTAGAATAACTGAACCCTCTTCAGAGCAGTCTGGCCCACCCTAAGGAGATGTTGCTAAAAAGCATAAAAAAAGCAATAATCACTGATTACACAAATATTCTATTGTCAGAATTACACACAGCATTTGCTCTTTATGTTGTTTAATTCGGTTTGAAGACTGCATCCCTCTGACAATGAAGACAGGTCATAGAGCTTTAGTGATTAAAATGAGCACCTTCAATCCCCTTAATTTATAAAGTATTTAAATCTTTGTGCTTCTGCAAGGCCTGTCACTTGCATTATTTGTCCTTCTCTTTTTTAATGGATAGTTGTAGTTCCCCTACGTTGATCTGAAATCTGACACATTATTTTCTAATTAAGGACATCTAATGGGAAAGTTACAGTTTCACATCATGCCTGCTGCAATAAATCCTTCTAATTATTAATGTATCCAGGCAAGTGACATCTCATTATTTTGGGTGACTTCACAAAGCCATTTGACAGGAAATAATGATGACTCAACTCTGAATCTAAATTTGGAAGATTTTAAGCAGATCAGAGATTTTTCAGTACCCTAAAAATTTTTGATTCATGTAGCTTAAACTAATACTCAATCTGGAGTGTTTAGACAAGCTAAACTTCTTCCCAGTGCAGTGGGAATGCTGACTGCATCGAAGAACACCGGTATATTTTGAGACCTACGTGAGAACACACCATTCCCATCACAGTTTACTTCCTTGAGCTTTGTATACCCTGGTTCTACAGCAAATAAAAGTAACAGCTGAGAATGCACAAGGACAATTTCAGATAGTACTTAAAATTTGGTTTGCTACTCACCAGTATTATTTTGGCTGGATCTCCTTTTCTTTAGGTAAACAAGGGGAAACTTAGACCCCACATATGTTTCAGAAAGCACTCTGTGAGTTCACCCAGCTTCCCGTGGAGCACTCAGAGCTTCGGTTCACATGCAGCAATTGTGTTAAATGGGAGAAGAACTGCCAGAAATGTTCAGATGGTAGCATTAGGCTGTTGTGCTGGTGCAGGTTGACTCCTCAGCCTCCCTCTCACTAAACCGGTTCACAGTAGAGCAAAATAAGATAGAGAGTCTGTTCACAGTACAGCAAAATAAGTCATTGCAAATTCTTTATGAGAGTTTCTCACCCCCAAAGCACTTTCATCACTGCCAGGGCAGCCAGTACCAGGTGAGCATGGCCTCCTCCCCACTGCATGACCCAGAGGCCTTGGCCACAATGACATTTCCCTGGCCTCTTCTCTGCTCCTCAGGGCACAACCCAGGGCTGAGGGTCACATCAGCTTCTCTCACTGGAGAACCAGTGTGTTTAAACTGCCCACTGTGCTGGAGGGGAGGTTTTCATCCTCACTGGGAAATGTAGGGCTTGCCCAAGGGCCACAGCAGAGTAGCCAGCCCAAGTGAGATGAGACAGGGAGTTCATTACCTCCAAACCAGTTTGATGAGGAAAGGGCTAGCTGCCAGCTATTCCTCAGCTCGTACCAGCTATCCCCCAGCTCATACCAGCTATCCCCCAGCTCATACCAGCTATCCCCCAGCTCATACCACCTACTACTGTGTCCAGTTCCGGACTTCTCAGTTCAAGAGAGATGTTGAGGTACTGGGACATGTCCAGAGAAGGGCAATGAAACTGGTGAGGGGTTTGGAACACATCCCTGTGAGGAGAGGCTGAAAGACCTGTGGTTGCTTAGCCTGGAGAAGAGGAGGCTCAGGGGAGTCCTCATACCTGAACGGAGGTTGTAGACAGGTGGGGGTTGGTCTCCTCTCCCAGGCAACCAGCAACAGAACAAGAGGACACAGTCTCAAGCTGTGCCAGGGGAGGTTCAGGCTGGATATTAGGAAGAAGTTCTTCACAGAGAGAGTGATTTGCTATTGGAATGTGCTGCCCAGGGAGGTGGTGGAGTCGCTGTCCCTGGAGATCTTCAAGACAGGACTGGATGAGGCACTTAGTGCCATGGTCTAGTTGATTGGATAGGGCTGGGTGATAGGTTGGACTGGATGATCTTGGAGGTCTCTTCCAAGCTGGTTGATTCTATGATTCTGTGATTTAACCCCAGCCTGCACCGGTTATCCTCAGTTTGCACCAGTTGTCCCCAAGCCAGTGCTGCAGGAAGTGAGGGGTGAATTCAGTAAATTGCAGGGGCAAATTTAGTAAATGGTATTCTGGTCAAGTCCTCAGAGATGAGAGGGGCTGTGTGCAGCTGGACTTACCTCTTACTAGGAATGACAGTCAGGATGGGTTGCTGTGGGTCTGACACCTATTCTATTCTATTCTATTCTATTCTATTCTATTCTATTCTATTCTATTCTATTCTATTCTATTCTATTCTATTCTATTCTATATTTAATAAATGATCCTGAATAACTAACTTCTGCCAGTAAAAGGTGATCACAGCTGGGAGTAGTTAACTGCTGTAATAAGCAGGAGAAAAAGAATGCCAGGGCCACACCGGGCCCAAATAAACATTCATTTTTGATCCCATCATAACCTGGACAGATGGGGCTTCACTTAGTCACAGTGTCTGTTTTAGAACTGGATGCTTATCAGCAGTTATGAGCTTTCCTATTTCCACTATTTGTGCTTCCACCACTTCCATCCCATGGCTACAGTCCCATCCATGTACTTCAGGTTGGTTTCAAATTCAGGAATCAGTACCTGGGACATCGATGGGGTTATCCTCCTTGTCATCTTCTCCTGTTAAAGGTATATAGTCAGTAAGCTGAATCATCTTAATACTAACAGCTTTCATTAAAGTGGATTCTGTACAAGATATTGCTATACTTAGAATAATTATCACCACAGAAAACATCAGTAGATGTTGTATTAAACTTTGGATCCAGCCACTAACATCAAGTCCAAACCAACTAAATGCCCATGAGAGCCAGCTGTTATTCACAGACTCTCCGAGTTCAAGGGTGTCCTGCGCCACGTGTCACATCTTCACTAGTTGGACGTTCAGGTCCTGTGTAACATTAGGGATGTGAATGCAGCAGTCTGTACTGGCAAGGGTTAGGTAACCACAAAGTCCATTTTGGTGTAATACCAGTAAGTCCAGTGTCATAAAGTTGTATAGAGCTGTTTCTGAAGTGCATTGTGGTTGACTGCTAAGTAGCTGTAGACTGATGTCCGTAGCATTAGCTAATTCCTCCACCCAACAGGCTAATTTACTTATCCATAATCACATTCACCCAGTAGCAGACCCTAATACCCAAAGTCCTTCCACTCCCCAGGCTATGCATGTAGTCACTCCTGGGTCTTGCCACCCATCTACATCTCCCCTGATTCTATTTTTGCCTTTTTAGTGCAAGCCACCCAACGGCATTGGATAGAAATCCTTTTCCATGTGAGACACAATGTTGGGAGGTCCAAAGTATATTGAAGTTGAGACAACCCATCCCATAAAGAGGTATACATCTTGCCATCATTGCAGGCCAAGATTAAATCAGATGGAATATCAGTAGGGGCAACACAATGACCATTACAGGGTGCAAAATTTGCACTTACTGCCCTGAATCTACTGCTGTGATTACAGTACAGACAACCCAACCATGTTGTTTCCAACTGCAACAATTTATCAAGTTTTGCCAAGATCACGACACTGACTTAACTGATACTGGAGCAAAAGAGAATCCCTTGTCAAGTCATGTAAAACCCTGAGGGCCATAATCAAGTCAAGCCCAGGAACATAGTTACAGATAGTTCCTTTATTATAATCTAGCTTATGATCTTTCCTATTTCCAACATTTGTGCTTCCAACAGCCTATGCCAGTTACCCCCAGCTTGCACAAGTTATCTTCCAGCTTGCACCAATTATCACAGTATCACACAGTATCACAGTATCACCAAGGTTGGAAGAGACCCCAAGGATCATCAAGTCCAACCTGTCCCAACAGACCTCACCTTGCACCAGTTATATTCCCACTTTACACCAGTTATGCCTCTGATTGCACCAGCTACCCCCCAGCTCACACCAGTTATGTCCCAGCTCACACCAGTTATGTCCCAGCTCACACCAGTTGTTCTCCAGTTTGCATCAGTTATGCCCCAGCTTGCACTAGTTGTGCCCCCGCTCTCACCAGTTATCCCCCACCTCTCACCGGTTATCCCTCAACTCAGCTGGTTTCTGCGCCGCGCCACCAACGGTGAGCCAGCAGCTCCCCCTGGCGGACAGCCACCATGATTGCGCTCCTCCGCACCGGCCGGTGTCGGGAGCTAAAGTCGAGGGCCAGAGGCTGAAGCCGAGGGCTGGAGGTGGAGGCCGGGGACATGGATGGAGGCTGGGGCCGGGAGCCAGAGGCTCTGACCAGCGGCTGACCATAGCGGGGCCCTGGGCCTGCGTCGAGGCGGGAAGTGCGGCAGGGCAGTCCCGGTGCTGAGGATGCCACTAGTAACTTCATTTAATCTTTGATCATTATTATCACAGTGCTGCAGTGCACTTTCTTGGAGATTTTGCTTAGAGAAGGCTAATTTCTGTGCTTGTCAATAGCCATGAATAATTCAAGGCGATTTGGCGGAGGTCGAGGTGCCCATAATAAGGGTATCCAGAGATCGGAGGAAACTCGAAGTTTTCAAAAGGGGGAAAACTGTTAAACTACATCTCTGGTGCCTGTCTGCCTGTAAAAGTCAGCCCTCACATACCAGCTTTTATCCAGAAAAGTCCTGAAATGCTTAATGCACCCTGTCCTGTCCTGGAATACAGCTGGATGTAAATCTGGTTAGCAAAGCAACTCTCCGAGACTGCAGTTTGAAATGCTCAGGGAGCAGGCATCTTTCACAGAATCTGGCCAGGTGATGGTCGGCAATAGCTCTGCTGAGTGTGTCTGCCTTGTCATCGCAGGCACCCAGCTTATGTACCCTGTTACATGCACAGCTATCAACTTCATGGCTTTTGCCTCCCACCTGCACATGTGCTCAGAGCTTCTTGGGTCTTGTGTGAAGTTGGCCTCTCACTCACACATGCCCCCTGAGCCTCCTAGGGTCTTTTGTGAGAGTCTCTGGTGGTCTTCAGGAACACTCAGGGGTGTCCAGTGGTTGAAATCTCCTGGGGGCATGTGCCCAGGATCCTCTCTCTCACGTAACTTATTTCTCTTTGTTTACCTTCCTTACAACAAACCGACCCCGAACCACTTGGCCTTGTTAAACCTCACACAATTGGCCGCAACCCAACAATCCAGAGTGTCCGTATCCTTCTGCAGAGCCTTCCTACCTTTGAGCAGATGAACACTCCCAAAGCAATTTCCTGTCATCTGCAAACTTACTGAGGGATCACTCACTCGCCTCATCAAGTTCATTGATAAAGACATTAAACAAGACTGGCCACAAAACTGAGCCCTGGGGAACACCACTAGTGACTGGCCACCAGCTGGATTTAACTCCATTTACTACAACTCTCCAGGTATGGCCATTTTTTTACCCAGTGTCTAAGCCATGAGCTGCCAGTTTCTCCAGGGAAATGCTGTGGGAGACAGTGTCAAAAGGCTTCAAGTGAAGTCCAGGCAGACAACATCCACAAACTCCCTCATCCACTCAGCACGTCACTTAGTCATAGAAGATCAGGTTGGTGAAATAGGACCTGCCTTTCATGAACCCATGCTGACTGGGCCTGATCCCCTGGTTGTCCTGCACATGCTTTGTGAGTGCACTCAAGATGAACTACTCCATAATCTTTCCTGTTACTGAGATAAGGCTGACAGACCTGTAGTTCCTTGGATCCTCCTTCTGGCTGATCATAGAATCATAGAATTGTTTCAGTTGGAAAAAAAAATTGTTAATATCATTGAGTCCAACCATCAACCTAACATTGCCATGGCCATTAAAAACCATCCCAAAGTGCCATGCCTACACATTTCTTGAACACCTCTTGTACACCATCTTGCAGATGGTTGGCAAGCCTCCAATCATCTGCGACCTTCCCTGTTAACAAGGACTGCTGATAGATGATGGAAAGTGAGCTTGGCAAGCTCCTCCAGCAGCTCCCTCAGTACTCTGTGGTGGATCCCATCTGGCTCCACAGACTTGTGTGTGTACAGATGGTGTAGCAGGTCATTAACTGCTTCCTTCTGCATTATAGGGGGTTTATTCTGCTCTCTGTCCCTGTCTTCCAGCTCAGGGAACTGAATACCCTGAGGATAATTGGTCTATTGAAGGCTGAGGCAAAGAAGGCATTAAATATCTCAGATCTTTCCTCATCCTTGGTGGCAGTGTTACCCTTGCATCCAATAAAGGGTGGACATTCTCCTTGGATCTTTTGAAATGACAGCATGTTCGGAATACAGCTGAGAAACTACCATGAAATTCATCATAAGAGGGTGTCTATAAACCATGGAAGGACTAGAAGAGGTGTATGCAGAACACACATGGTGTTGTCTGAGGAGGACATGTAGATGACAAAATATCCTTACATAGCACCGCATAAACTGTGTGATATACATGGGACCTGATGGGATGCACTCCCAAGTACTGAGGGAGCTGTCTGGCCACTACTCACAATTATCTTTGTAAGGTCATGATGATTAGGCAAAGTTTCTGAGGACCAGAAGAAAGTATGTGTCAGTCATTCTTATCTTCAAGAAGGGCAAGAAAGTGCATCAAGGGAAATAGAACCCATCAGCCTCACCTCAACTGTGGGAAATTTGATGGAGCAAAAATAATCTTGGAGATAATTTCCAAATATTGCTAGACAGTGCTTGGGAGTAGTCAGCATGGATTTACAAAGAGAAAATAATGTCTGAGCAACCTGATAGTTTTCTACAATAACTGTTTAGTGGATGAGGAAAGAGCAATGGACATGGTACTGGTCAATCAGCTCTAAGTGGCGTGCTTGAGCAGAGGAATGTTGGACAAGACATCTCCAAAGGTCTCTTCCAGCTTTAGCTATTCTGTAGTAACACTGTGAAATTAACCTGTTGCCTTGTTAAGGACTACACACAATTAAAATGCATGATAGGAGATAAACAATGCAACATATTAGGAGCATCTATGAACTGAAGCTGTATGTTGTATTCTGTGGCCCAGATGGCTCTAAAAGCAGATTGCTGCTTACATCACCTAATTACCAGCACAGAAAGTGGCGCTTTCTGTTTGCTCTATGTCTGAGTAAAAGAATGTGGGCAATGGATATTGAACTGAGTCTTGTGATAAAAAGTGCTTTGGCTCCCTGAGCTGCTGAAGAGTCCCATGGTGTTCAATATTAATTCTGAATATTGCAGCAACAGCCTAAAGAAGAAAAGCAGCAATCCAAAACTAGTAAAAATACTTTCTGCTTCCATCCCTAATTAGTTTCAATTTGTTTTCCTTTTATTCCATCTTCCCCTTCTTAGGACAAACTGGCAGCAGAGAGTGACTTGGAAAAAATTAGTATGAAGAAATATGTTGAGAACAGTTGACAGCAGGCCAATGGTGATCAAATCCATTGCATACTGCTGGCTGCTCTCTGTGCAAAGTGATTTTTTTTCTACAACTCAGCAAAAGGGAAATCTCTGCTCGCTAAGTACTGGCCACTGATTCTGTGGTGTTACAAATGGCCTAGGCTTACAAAAACCAAAAACTCATGAGCCACATGTCAAGTATATAAATGAACACAAAATATTTATAAGAAGGTGTCTTGAATAGGCCTGTTTTTCTGCATTCATCCACTTATGACCTTCAGGAACCCTGCTCCAGTACAGCTCTAGCCACTGCTATCAGCCATCGTAGGGCATTCCTCTTAAGACCAGACAGAACAATTCTGAGAGTGTTGTACACATCTGATGAGAACTGGGAAGAATAAGAAGTCAGTTAAAATGCAATACAGACAGTGCTGGGAATACAGCAAATTTGACTTCAAAAATCTATTAAGCTTTTGGTTTATGACTGCATGTAAACTCCATTAAGTTTTAATGCACACTGGAAGGCTGTGAATGACAAGTGGCAAAAATTGCTTTGAAACAATTCTTTGCCGTGACACTTCAAGGAGGACATTGCATTAACAGCTTATTTCAATAATACAAACTCCTGAGATCACATATTCTGAATGAGCTTTAAATATAGCATAAGAAATTCAGGTTTAATGGACAAAGCCTGTTCCCACTAAATGTACCTTTATACTGCCAAGAGAGCTTTGAAACAAAAAAATCTGGAAGCAGTAGCTAAGTTTGAGGCTATTAGTGTCAGAGTCAGACCAGCCAAGCAATTCTAAACTAAGGTGATCTTGGTATGAAAGAAATCTGTTAGCATGAACTTTTATGTTCCACTTCACTCTGGAAACCATAGCTGTTCCCTAGAGAAGCTACCTGGCTTCTGAGGCATTTGCTGAGGCAGAAGAAATACCAGACAATTGCTTGCATAATTTCCAGATAATGAAGCATCTTTATTTAAAATCTGATCTTGACTAATATACAAAGTGCAGGGGGGAGGGGGGGAAGAAAGAAAATTAAACTCAAAGAACCTTCTAAAAGTTTCCAGTAAAACCACAGTTCTCCTCAGCGAAATAAGACAATATTAGTCAAGTCCATGACTCTAGACTGAGTCAGAGGGGTTTCTTGTAGTGTTTACTTCTGGCAAAACCCAGAATGAAACCCAAAGTTTTCACTATGAGGTAAGCAAACTTTGCTAACAAAGACCTTCATTGAAACTAAAAAAGAGGACACAGAAAATGAACAGCAAATGGGAAACAGTTTTCCACCTTCAAATGTCTGCCAATCAGCACAGGTCAATGAAATTATGTTCTCTGTCTCTGAATTATCTCTTTGTCCAACCTACTTTCCACAACAAACAAACTAACCATAACCTTCACTGGGTGTCATGTCTGGCACCTCTTACAGGTGCTTCAGATACCTTAGTGCATGCAAATGCCAGAAGGTATCTGGATTCCTGAATCAAGCTTCTGGACTAGGCTGGTCTGATACTGGGTTTTGAGGCCCCAGTGGCTGTACGGACCAGACCTCTGCTACCTACAGTGGAGGTGACAGACACATACATGCAGCTATTGATCTTGAACTTACCCTTCAGAGCCCTAAAAAACAGCCATGGTAAGCAAGGGTGTTTTGTTTCTCAGCTTACAAAGGCAGCAAAATCAGGCAGAAGGAACAGAGCACCTTGAAGAAGTAAGTGCACTATAAAGCTGTGTCTTTTTGTTCCTGTGTTAATAAAGCTAACTCTTTAGATAGTGAGACTTATTGATGGAACAGCCTGAGAAACCTTTTGCCTGTTGTGTAAACACAGAGTCTATACTTGTGTGCCGATTAGTCTCTTTTGACAGTGCTGTTTCCATTCAAATCTCTTTGCTGCTCATTCTTTGATGCACTTTGGCTAACATTCCCAAATTTATGGCACTATTTACCCTCAGTCACAACGTATCTTAGGAATTGGTAAATAAATACATGAGCTAAAGCAACTAAAGCCTAACTCTTGACCATCTTAGAGCAGTATCTTATGGAGCCACACCCCAGGCAGACTGAGCCAGAGGAACACAGCATTCCCCTACCTTGCCTTAAAGCCTTGAAGCTTCCTACAGTCTTTGGGCACTGGTATATAAGAACCTGAACCCTCTTTGATTGTAGAAAAAATGTATTTCTCAGCCTTGCAGTGCTTTTCACACTGAACTATTATTCAATGTCTTATTGAAAAGTACCTAAAAATATCTAAATGAACACCAGCTCCCCCAATTTATTGCAGGTGAGTACTTCTCCTTCCAAAGAACGAGGCCCACAAGGTCTTAACATGAATGCAAAGCCTTCTCACCTTGAGGTTTCTCTATTAAGCAGGCTTGAGGTGTTTCTCTGAAGGGTATTGGATGTTTGGATTGCCACCTGTTGCATGAAAGGCACAAAACTGCACAGGGAAAGCGGGCTGCCACAGGTGCTAGGTACAGGTGACAGGTTTCAGGTCATTACAGAACACTTATTCCCAGTAACACTGACAGAGGCTACACAGTGCCACTGCACATTTTTGGTTCAGAAGCAGCAACTGTTTCCTAGTCTTAATACAAAGCTGCAATTGTTTCTCTGCTGCATTTTAAAGTGTACTAACCAAAGCTGTCCACGTGCTTCTTCAAAAAAGGACAGGGCCATTAGCTTAGCACCCAGCACTAGGTCTGTCCTGCCACATCATCTTTAGTAGCAGCTCTTAAAACTGTGAAAGCAAAAATTAGGTATTTTTACACAAAAGGTGAATCTAATCTTGAAGCACAGTTCTGCATAAGGAGCAATCTTCTGGGGTATCAGACATGCTGTAAACATAAAATGCCATGGCTAAATATTGGTACTAATTAGTTTGTTGATGCATGTGCACGAGAAAAACTTAGCCAAAATTACTTTGCACATGGCTATACTATTGACAGCTGAAATGTTAACAGCAGGAGAGCCAAGGACCTCAGGGCACTAACAGGCTTTGATTGCCTTAATCAGCTCATAAGCATCTTTTTTTCTACAGTATCCCCCTGAAACCTCCTCTTCCTCCAAGGGATTTAGATTTCAAGGTCAGCTCTGATACGGCACAGCTGCATAACCTGGTGCAGCCAACCTGGAGCAGTACCTCAGATGGCCAAACTAATGAAGTTGTCACAGAAGCAGCTGACACAGCCAGAGGCACCTGAGGGACAGCAGGGGCATCACCACTTTCACTGGTGCTCTTATCTCTGTCTATCACTACGTTCTCTTCTGTTCCTATTTTTTCTAAACCCCACTAAAATCAATACAGTGAAGAGGGTGGAGTTCTGTATAGAAGTAGTTACTTGAGAGCTGTCCTCTGCATTGAATCTCCAAGACCTGCTTGACTTTATGTACTCCTGGACTCACACTGAGTTCAGCCAGTGGTAAAGTCACATATTTTTGAGTCCTCAGAAAGACAGTGTCAGAGGCTTCTGATGACTTGGCATTTTAATTGCTTAACAAAAATTTCTATTTACTAAGTAGATTTTTTTTTCCCACTCATGGTTACTATAACTGCTCCTGACAAAATTATTTAACAACAAAGAACCAAACAAAGCAAGTTATAAAAATGTATTTTAGGGATCCACCAGTGTTACTGTTGAAAAAAAAAAACAACCAGCCAGTATGAGTTAAATTGTTTTATTCTCAAAACAACTGATCAGAAATACAAAATATTTTAACACTATTTCTGTTTAAATATTGGTGATGAATGATGCATTTCTTTAAATAAAGTGCTATTTTTACAAATAAGTGTTTAATATTTACTTTTGCTGAGGTTCTAACCTCTCAATATTGAGTAGATAAAGTATATTTTGGTGAATAGAATAGAATAGAATAGACCAGGTTGGAAGAGACCTTCAACATCCTTGGGGCACACCACTAGTGACTGGCTGCCAGCTGGATGTGGCACCATTCACCATCACTCTTTGGGGCAGTTCCTAACCCAGCACAGTGTGCTCCTGTCCAAGCCATGGGCTGACAGCTTAGCCAGGAGTTTGCTGTGAGGGACAGTGTCAAAGGCCTTGCTGAAGTCCAGGTAGACTACATCCACAGCCTTCCCCACATCCACCAAGCAGGTCACCTGATCATGGAAGATCGTTACTGTTCCCTTGTATTCCTTCTCATGAAACCATTACATTTTCTGTTTGGACTCCTCTATCTCCAGTCAATAGAAACATATCCAGTTTAAATATTTCTCCATACAGAAGCTCTCATAATTCATGGTGGTTTTCATGCTGCCTTCTACACTTCTGTTGCTCTTGACTGTGCCCTCCTGTAGGCCTCCTATATCTATGGGCAAGAGCTGCATTAAAACACCAATTTTCTTCTACAGTCATTCACTCTTCCGGCTCTTCTGACTTTGTTCTTCTCAAATCCAGACCACTGATGCCTTGAACAATTCAACATTTAGGTTGAACTACAAAAGCAATCTCTTCTTCACAGTCTTTGATTCTTTGTGGGACTGGAATGCACAACTGCAGAAAGTCCTGTACAGGTGTAGTTAGGAGTAACTTCTTGAATTTTCACTTGTACACTTGAATTTACCCGATCAGACGTCACTTCGCCGCAAGAAAAAAACAAAACAACAAACCACCTTCTTTCCAGTGGCTACCTTTTAGGAGAAACAGCTTCTTGTGGTTTTGTAGAGCAGCCAGGTGCTGTAAAAGGAAAAAAAAAAAAACAATATGAGAAACTGCAACGAGCAAGACTCACAGCTTTAAAAATGACAGAGTAGTTCCACAGCTACCGGAAACAGGCCCACATGTTCCAGTATCATTGTGGCACTAGACGTGATTTGACCATACAATTCCTTTTACCCATCTTAAACCCTCTCCTGTAAGGACAAGACACAAAAAGTCAGTCACATGTGAAGAGGTCATCCCCTGCCACAAATCTTTCCAGTACCTCTTTTCTCAGAGTGTACTTTTCCAGCCAGTGACTACCTAAATCCTGTACAATTTTTATTTGCAAGTCTATACTAATTTTACTCCATTTTCACTTATCACTCTAAAATCTCTGTAACTCCCTCCTCTGGCTGATTTCAATTCATTTGATATTTTTTACTTCAAATCCCAAAGTGGAAAGCAAATATACAAATGGCTCCCCAGTTCCCTTCCACTTCCATTACACACATTCAAAATACCAGATGTCTAAGTATCAAGATGCAACATAACATGCTGTCATATGTAAAGACAAATTGCAAGACCAGAACTTCCACAAAGAATTACAGATTGAACAGCATCATATTGGTTTTTAATCACAGGCATAGTTACTCTTCATTTAACTTGCATCTGGACAATATTCAGTTCTTGGAGGCGGGTGTTGATCTGTTAGAGGGTAGGAGGGCTCTGCAGAGGGACCTTGACAGTCGGGTCCATGGGCATGAGATTTAACACATCCAAGTGCCGGGTTCTGCACATTGTCCACAACTACCCCATGCAGTGCTACAGGCTGGGGTCAGAGTGGCTGGAGAGAGGCCAGGCAGAAAGGGACCTGGGAGTACTGGCTGACAGTAGGCTGAACATGAGCCAGCAGTGTGCCCAGGAGGCCAAGAAGGCCAATGGCATCCTGGCCTGTATCAGGAACAGTGTGGCCAGCAGGAACACTGAGGTCATTCTGCCCCTGTACACTGCACTGGTTAGGCCACACCTTGAGTCCTGTGTCCAGTTCTGGGCCCCTCAGTTTAGGAAAGATGTTGAGTTGCTGGAATGTGTCCAGAGAAGGGCAACAAAGCTGGTGAGGGGTTTGGAGCACAAGCCCTATGAGGAGAGGCTGAGGGAGCTGGGGTTGTTTAGCCTGGAGAAGAGGAGGCTCAGGGGAAACCTTATTGCTCTCTACCACTACCTGAAGGGAGGCTGTAGCTGGGTGGGGGCTGGTCTCTTCTCCTGGGTGGCCAGCACCAGAAGAAGACACAGTCTCAGGCTGCACCAGGGGAGGTTTAGGCTGGGTGTTAGGAAGAAGTTCTTCACAGAAAGAGTGATTGGCCATTGGAATGGGCTGCCCAGGTAGTGGAGTCACCATCACTGGAGGTGTTTAGGAAGAGACTGGATGGGGCGCTTGGTGCCATGGTTTAGTTGATTAGATGGTGTTGGGTGATAGGTTGGATAGCATGGCCGGCAGGTCAAGAGAGGTGATTCTGCCACTCCGCTCTGGTGAGAGCTATGTCCAGCTATGGGACCCCCAACACAAGAGGGATGTAGACCTGTTGAAGCAGGTCCAGAGGAGGGCCACAAAGACAGTCAAAAGCTAGAGCACCTCTTCGGTGAAGACAGTGAAACAATTGGCTGTTCAGGCTGGAGAGAAGGCTCTGGGGAAACCATATGGTTACATTTCAGCATCTGAAGGGGCCCTACGGGAAGGCTGGGGAAGGACTGTTTAGAAGTGCTTGTAGTGATAAGACAAAGGGCAAGGTTTTTAAACTGTAACAGGACCAATTTAGGTTGGACATAAGGAGGAAGTTCTTTACAATGAGTGTGGTAAAATACTGGAACAGGTTGCCCAGGGATGTGGTTGAGGCCACAGAGTACAAACCTTGGATGCCCTCTTGGCTTTTTTCATGTAATTCTTGGAGAAATGGCAAATTTCTGCAGCCATGGGCAACTGAACTTCACAAACTGTTTCCATTTTTTATCACAGATCTAAAAAGGACCACTTCCTTACATATATAACTAGCATATGGGATTTTATTTCTGCTCTTCTGGAAGAAATCATTCCAGTTGGTTTGCTGCTTTTTAGCTTCATAGATTCCACATGAACTTTTTTCAGCTTTTCACTTCTGATTTGGCAAGTCTTTGTTGACATGCAGCCCTCTCTCTTTTGGTGAAATTCCTTTCAATTAAACTGCAGACCACTGCCAGATCTCTTCAACCCCACTGCATGAATCTTGACCTCCCCTCGTGCCCTCAAGAAACCTCAATCCTAAACAATTCATCCTGGCAATTAGGCACTCATGAAATCTGATTTTCTTTTCTAACCAAGATTGCTTAAGCAAAAAAGGTCACCTAAAACTACAAACACAAAAATTTCCTGGAGTGATGTAATTTCCTCAGCAATCTCGACTTCACGCTGCTACTTGGTGTTTCACTGAAGTTGGAGTCCAGACAAGGGAGGAGCGTTTTGTTCCTCAGAGCAGTCATCTCGCTTCCTGCCTCCATGGGTCGGTCATCTGCTCTAAATTTAAAGGGTGATGTGGCAAGCTAAATCTGTGTTTAACACAGTTTATTGAGTTACAAAAAACCCAGTATCCTCCTAGTAGCTGCTCTTATCAAGAACTGGGTGATTTGCACGCCCTGGCAATTTTCCAAGCCATGATTTTTTCCCTTGACAATTACCAAAAGTGTCAAAGAAAGCCTTTAACCTTCACTCTTGGAACTAATTAATTTTGGCAGAATATTCTCAACCCACCACAAGGTCACCAATTCATTTCAATTAAAAAGAAGAGATGGTGGCAACACCCTTCATGTCTATTCACAACAGGGACAAGAACTATGGTGCCGTGAAATCTAACACCTTATGGATCCAGTAACCACTGAAGTATTTATACTGCAGTTAGGGCAGTCACCTGCCTTCTGCAGTTCAGGCAAGACCTGGAATATGGGGCTACCACAGCCTAACCTACTACCACTGGCACGGGGAGCAAGCAACTTCAGTACCATTCTGACAGAAAAAGCAGAGCCAGTCTCACTTCCTGTCTGAGGGATGACACAGCAACAGATGTACAAAGGAATCTTTCTCCCAACAGCAGGTTTTATTGCAGTTGAAATAGCTCAGCTGCCAAAACCCAACAAACTGTCAACAACTATTCCAGGAGTTTTTGTAGTATCACAGCAAGTTCAGTACACAGGCTGTGGACCATGAAAAAAGCACAAAAATTTCACATCTGATTTTCAAACACATCACAGGACACAGCCAGTTACAGATGCCAACCAATAATTAGATTATAATGAGATAGAGAATTCAGTTTGCATCAGAAAAAGCTTAGGAAGGTTCTCATCTCAGAAACCTTCATTTTGTGGGAGCCCAAAGTATCTTAACCTGAAGTACCGGTAAGAAAAGGTTATGAAACAAATACATGAAGCAATTAAATTGCTAAGCCAGATGCTCATGAAGAACACAAGGATTAAGCAGCTGAATTGCTGACTACAGAGAACTGGTTCTTGTTTAAATTGCCATAGAACTGAGAAGTGATGGTAAAGATGCTAATTTTTTAAAGGGTCAAGAGAAGCTCCAGGGAACAGACCAGTGAGATGGCTAGTAGTATCAGGCAGATCAGCATCAACTGTAACAAAGAATCCGAAATTTTGTGGAAAACAATCAAAAAGGGATTTGAAAAGTCTTGCCTCACCGAACTACTGGCTACTATTAGTAGCCCCGCCTGGTTTGTCCAGGGGGATTCTTGTGCTGCTTATAAATTGTAAATACCTGTAAATATATGTAAATATTGTGTATTTTGTTCACTGCATTTCATTTTAGATTGTAGTTTTGCTTGTAAATACAGCTTCATTTGCTTCCAACTGAGCTGGCCTGGCAATTTAATGTTGAGGGGAATTTACAACCCACCACAACAGTGTAGTGTATACTATACTTCTCTATACTTACATCCATGTTTGGTGTTCAATAATGCCTAACAAAAATCTTATGCTTATTTCAGACAGTACTGAAGTGTGTATAAAAATCTTACAAAAAATCTACCCTTTCACCTTGCAGTCACCTCTACTGTCTCAGCAAAAGACAGACACACATCAATCATCAGAATAGAATAGAATAGAATAGAATAGAATAGAATAGAATAGAATAGACCAGACCAGGTTGGAAGAGACCTTCAAGATCGTGTCCAACCTATCATCCAACCCACCTAATCAACTAAACCATGCAACCAAGCACCCTATCAAGTCTCCTCCTGAACACCTCCAATGATGGTGACTCCACCACCTCCCCAGGCAGCCCATTCCAATGGACAATCACTCTCTCATTAACCCAAAAAGCAGTTAAGTGGCCTGTTTAGCACGTTTTGTCTTCTAGCCAGTATTAATTTCAGGTGCTACTTACACTGGGAATGACCTGGAGGTCGTGTGTTACTAACACTGCTCTCAAAGGAAGAGTGGAAGTTGTGTATAGTTTCTTGTAAAATCTGTCTCTCCCGTCCCTGCAAAAGTACAATACATTAAAATAAAGCATTTGTGAATTTATGTTTAAAAAATTGATTTATTAAGAGTTCACCAAAAGTGCCTACATGTGTGTCCGTGGCCACAGAGTCACAGTGTACTGTCAGGAATAATAACAAATCCTTACCTATCAGGTATCTCCCTATAAAACCTTGCAGCAAACTTTTCCTGAAACTACCAGACAGTAATAGAAGCATTTCCATTATTTCCTTCCTAGCTTTACAGCATGGTGCATTATCTACCTCCCCTGAGTTTCAGTCTGTTCACTTGCTGCTGCTGATCTTAACTTGGGAAAATTATCCTTATATTTTGTTTATCCAAGCTTCCAGTATCAGAGAGAATGGACCTCAAAACTGAAAAAGCAGCTGAGAATTCTCATCAGGCCTGACTAAAGAAAGGTTCCAGTTCACAATCCATCTGACATGAACATTGCTTACTGTATGCCACTGTTATCAAATTTGTTTATGTCCATATTAAACTAAAAGGCAACAAAAAACTGTGAGGAACAACAGGTGCTATTTACTTAATCACAGAGAAATCAAAACTTGTTAAGACAATACAATACACCAGGTTGAAAGAGACCTTCAAGATCATCGCGTCCAACCCATCAACCAATCCAACCCACCTAAACAACTAAACCTTGCAACCAAGCACCCCATCAAGCCTCTTCCTGAACTTCTCAGAGGAGACCATTCCTTTCACATTATGTTCTCTAGCTGGCCTATAGCAGCCAGAGTATTTTGTGAGGCATTGCTGAAATCAACATTCAATATTCAAACGCAGGAGATATTTTTCACTAAACAAATACATTTGTTATTTTGTTTGGAAAACATTAATTTGGCTTTTCTAATTAACAGTTTCAACCAAATCTTGAAACATATGTTGAATTAGCAATGCAAGCAAACCTTGAATTAGTTTCCCAAGTACAGTACTTCAAAATGTACCTTTCCTGCATTCAGTTCAGAAATAGCTGCCAGAATTTGCTGCCTTGATCCGTCAGTTTTAATACCCAGCTCTTTCAGATCACCATCAGTAAGTGTAAGAAAGGCTTCCATGTCCACCTACAAATGAAAGAAAAAAGAAAAGGAAAAAAAGACAAATTTACCTAGGCAAATATTGACTATTATGCGTCAAAAGTGTTTGGACTCCTTTCAGTTGTACAGACTTACTACAAATTTCATGCCCACACAATTTTGTAATGATTTATCAGCACCAGATGCTACCCACTATACCAGTCTTTTGTCAGGTTTTAAATCTGTTGCTAATAATTCAATTATTTATCATGGTATATTTCAAATATTGATTTTTTTTTCCAGACAGGCTCCATCAACATAAAACATATACTCTCCATGAAAATTCCATTACTTACAGTAGAAGCTAGCTGAATAAGCCTAAGATTTCTCTCTTCCTATCCCTCCCCACCAAGTGTTTTTGGAATTTCAGAATATTGTGGGTACTTTTCCAGTGTCTCCTGAGGAAAACCTGGGGTTTGTTCATTTATCATTTTAAATTGTATCAACACATCATAGAATGGGTTGGAAGGGACATTAAATATCATCTAGTTCCAATCCCCCTGCTACGGGTAGTGACACCACCTACTCCACCATGCTGCTCAAGGCCACATCCAACTTGGCTTTGAACACTTCTAGAAAGGGGGCATGCACAACTTCCCTGGGCAACCTGTTCTGGTGTCTCACCACCCTCACTGTAAAGAATTTCTTCCTAATATCTAGCCCAAATCTCACTTCTTCAAGCTTAAAGCTGCTGCCCCTCATCCTATCACTATGAGCCCTTGTAAAAAGTGCCTGCCCAGCTTTCTTGTAGGCCCCCTTCATGTATAAGATGTGCTGTGGTTAGAACAAATACCTGAAACTTTGCATCTTGATATAACCTTCACATATAGAGCATACTAATTTCTAAGAAATGTTTCTTTCCCTATCACACAGGGGAACAATAATAAGCACAGTGCATTGTGATGAAGCTAAATAATCTGTTTGTGGTGCTGTAACCAGAACTCTGCAGCAATGTCTGTTTCTTTTGTGTCCCTTCACTACCTCTGTCTTGGGCCAAACACACAGACCCACACAGTTATTCTTTACATTTGATGCCGTCTTAAACATTGTGATGAATTCATTTTACATCTTTTCATCAATATTTACTTTCACTGCATCCTTCAGGCAAGTCACTGTTGCAGGCCTCATCTACAATGATGCTTTAGTTACCCAACCTCACACTCACACTCCACTGTTCTCCATCTGGAAATGAGGTCCCAGCTGTGATTCCAGGGGTAATATACTATGTCACATTGGATATAGACATATATAGAAAGCACAGAATGTTAAAACAGAAGGGGAAAAAAACATCAAACTGAAGCACCTATCTATATCAAAATTGTAGCTTCACTGTAAAAAGCACTGATTGCAGCATCCTGAAGAATGCCATGAATATCACTTGGTACATATTTCAAGGTCCTCTCCACAACCAGAAATGGCTGTTGAATTTTCCATTTGAGACTGCAGATCATAATTCTGATGCAATGTGGGCTGCACCCTAGCTTTGCTTAAAGAGTTTAAAAAAGTAATAATGTTTTTTTAAAAAGACATACCTCTTGTTCCTCAAAAATGGGCTGGTATTTCTCAAGTGATAATTTTTAAGGATGCCAGTCAGCTCATCTGTAGTAACAGAAAAGAAAAAAGAAAAGAAAAGTCATCCCATGGATAAGGAAAGACTTCATAGATTCATAGATCAATAAGGTTGGAAAAGACCTCAAAGATCATCAAGTGCAACTTGTCACCCAACACCTCATGACTAATAAACTATGGCTCGAAGTGCCACGTCCAATCCCCTCTGGAACACCTCCAGGGACAGTGACTCCACCACCTCCCTGGGCAGCACATTCCAATGCCTAACAACTCTCTCTGTGAAGAACTCTCTCCTCACCTTGAGCCTAAACTTCCCTTGGCACAGCTTGAGACTGTCTTCTTGTTCTGGTGTTGGTTGCCTGGGAGAAGAGACCAACCTCCACCTGGCTACAACCTCCCTTCACGTAGTTGTAGAGAGCAATGAAGTCTCCCCTGAGCCTCCTCTTCTCCAGGCTAAAGATTCCCAGCTCCCTCAGCCTCTCCTCATAGGGCTTGTGCTAGAGGCCTCTCCCCAGCCTCATTGCCCTTCTCTGGACACATTCAAGTGTCTCAGTGTCCTTAAATTGAGGGGCCCAGAACTGGACACAGTACTCAAGGTGTGGCCTAACCAGCACTGAGTACAGGGGCACAATGAATTCCCTGCTCCCGAACGATCTCTATAATGTTAACTGCTGAAAACACGTATTTAAACATATATTCCTCACCCGGATAGATGATAATAAAATCCCAATCACATTTACTCTGCATCAGAAATTAAAAGATTGGCTTACTTTTTTCTCAATTCTGTATACTCTTAATTCCACCTAGTCTTACCTTGCCAGGATAAAATCCTTCTCTTGTACTGCCCTTTCTTCCTCATTAAAAAGATCTTAAAAAAACCAAAACACTAAGGACAACCCAAATACTTCAGTTACTTATCATCTAAAACACAGGTGCTTGGCCCCAGACGGCTGACCCAGATCATGCTTGTTAGGCAGCAGAACTCCCCAAGCAGGCAACGAACTGAATGGCGTATTTCCATGTCATGATCCAGAAAGACTAACTGTAGTCCATCATCAGTAAATTTGTGGATGACACCAAGCTGGGGGCAGGAGTTGATCTGCTGGAGGGCAGAGAGACTTTGCAGAGAGACCTCAACAGGCTGGACAGATGGGCAGAATCCAACGGCATGAGATTGAACACATCCAAGTGCCGGGTTCTGCACATTGGCCACAACAACCCCATGCAGTGCTACAGGCTGGGGTCAGAGTGGCTGGAGAGTGGCCAGGCAGAGAGGGACCTGGGGGTGCTGGTTGATGGTAGGTTGAACATGAGCCTGCAGTGTGCCCAGGTGGCCAAGAAGGCCAATGGCATCCTGGCCTGTATCAGGAACAGTGTGGCCAGCAGGAACACTGAGGTCATTCTGCCCCTGTACACTGCACTGGTTAGGCCACACCTTGAGTCCTGTGTCCAGTTCTGGGCCCCTCAGTTTAGGAAGGATGTTGACTTGATGGAACGTGTGCAGAGAAGGGCAACGAAGTTGGTGAGGGGTTTGGAACACAAGCCCTATGAGGAAAGGCTGAGGGAGCTAGGGTTGGTTAGCCTGGAGAAGAAGAGACTGAGGGGTGACCTTATTGATCTCTACAACTACCTGAAGGGAGGTTGTAGGCAGGCAGAGGTTGGTCTCTTCTCCCAGGCAGCCAGTACCAGAACAAGAGGACACAGTCTCAGGCTGCGCCAGGGCAGGTTTAAGCTGGATATTAGGAAGAAGTTCTATACAGAGAGAGTGATTGCCCATTGGAATCGGCTACCCATGGAGGTGGTGGAGTCACCTTCATTGGAGGTGTTCAGGAGGAGACTTGATGGGGTGCTTGGTGCCATGGTTTAGTTGTTTAGGTGGGTTGGATTGGTTGATGGGTTGGATCTTGAAGGTCTCTTCCAACCTGGTGTATTGTATTGTATTCCATTGTATTGTATTGTATTGTATTGTAAGCAACCACTCATTCAAAACACTGATAGAACAAGGGTATATCTGAACCTCTCCTCATTCAGTGCCTGGTATCCAGGCATCTTGAACCCAGCTGAACTACAACTAAGATGAAACCTGGGCAGAATTTTAAGTCTGATAAGCTTACCTTCCAAGGTCAACAGCACTGGATTTAACTATGTGGGACTCCTCCCACATACTTAGCCAGTTAAAAAGTGTAAATGCAGTTTTAGAAAAACCAACCATTACCTCTCTTAATTACACACTACCTCTTTCAACTAAGGATTGTGTTTCTTTGTATTTCTTTGTTGCCACAAGTTTTTTTCCAGAAGTACCAAAGCAGTCAATTAAACTAAGAAATCCAAAGACAAAATGAAGAATGTGAAGGATTACATTACACAACCTGGCTATATTTAATATTCCCCATGTAAGCTCACTTGCATTGTAAAAACATCTCTGTTCCATTCCCTAATAGACCTTGCTTCTATGTAATTAACTTGTCTTTTGATTGCACCTCTTCTTTCATAATCACTAGAAATGTGAAAGAGAATTTCACTCTTTAAGCTTCTCTGAAGACTTTCAAGTATCTTGAGATGGACACACTTTTCTGTGCACCACTCTGGAAGCCTCCTTCATTATACAGAGGAACCCACTGAAAAATGAAGTGAAAAATTCTAGCTGAGTCTTATTTTCTGCCAGGGTTTTGTTTTTTTACCTCAACTCCAATTAATTTGGCATGATTTGCTAAGGCTAAAAGGCTAGAAGCTTTAGTAGCCTGACAAAGTGAGGTTAATCAATGGGAAAGGTAAGCAGCTTTAAAAACACAGCATGGGAACTTCTCCATGCAGTTTGATTAAAAACATCATCTACAGAAAGAAAATAAGGTTTCATTAGAAGCTCTTAGATATATTATTAAACTCTTTTTTAAGTTTTTTGTTAGCCTTCTTATAGTGTGCTTCAGTTATAGGTTGTGATATGGGAAGAAATTTCCAGGGTCTCTGAGCCCAGAGCCTTGCTGTCATAACAACTGCAACATCTGACACCTTTCACACAGAGACAAACTTTCAGCTAAAACCCTTTCATGTTTTCTTTTCCTCTTTCCCTCTTCCAGTTCCTGTATTATGTATTAAGTGTGAACAAAACTTGAAACCTCTACTTCTTACAATTCTTGGAAACATATTGTTTCTCTTTTGCTTTTATATCACATTTTCCTTTCCTTCTACTCATGTCTCTACTTCCTTACCTACATCTCTGGAGAAGTTCTCAGAGCTTCTTACTACTTCTGCTGTGTTACACTTATTTATCACCTCTTTTGTACTGCTCTGTAGTATAGTAGGGTAAGATTACCTTTCTCCAAGTTTTCAGAGCCTCCTTTTACTTTCACATGGTTTTGTCTTTCATGATTGTCTACATCACTGGTTCTCAGAATAGGGACAAGCTGCTGTTGGTCCACCAAGTGGTTCCCTAAAAGAAACCATGCACACCTCTGAACCCTGCTGCCTTCTGCTCCCTCACAGCAATATTCAAAGGACTTTTTGTTTTTTTCATTTAAAATTACTTGAAAGAAAAACAAAAGTTAACACTGCAGGGCTTCTGTGCTTACTCTTCTGATTACTGCTGGCCCTATGAGCATTTGTACAGCTGTGGATGAATCAAATTACAGCAAAAGAAGCCCTTGAATTAAAAGACAAGTATAATGAACCCAGAAGTACTTAAGGCTTCTGACAAACTACTCCTGCTACAGAGGAAACTCACTGTATCGTGGTGCTAGTGGGGCAGTCAAAATGCTCGACTGTGACAGGTAAGACTGGACCAGCTGATGCCTTAGAGAATCCCCTTGCTATCCACCAGCAAGCTACCTTCCCTTTATATATTTCTAAACCAACAACTCTCATGTTATCAAGCAATCATTATAAAATGGCACTAACTGAAATGTGAAAGGATTATGTTACAGCTAAAGCCATGAAGAGGACAGAAAGTGGGTCAAATATCAACTCCTTGGTGTTAAAATGGAAGTACAATGACAACAGACAAAGCATAAAGGAAAACAAAACCAATACAGGCACTTTCAAAGAAAACCCAAAATAGTATAAAATGCCTCTTGCAGGGACCTGATAGAAGAGGTCGAACCAGATGATCCTTGAGGTTTCTTCCAACTTGGCATGCTATAATCTCTTAATTAAAACATTCTGCATCATGGGGCTTGTTTGTGGCGGGACTTTATTTCCACTTTTTTTGAGATGTTTACAGAAGAAAATTAAGTAATTGATAACCTGTTTCCAATGCAGTAATGTGACTTTTAAGAAGAAAGTGTTGCAATTAAAAGTACAACTTAAAAGGCTGCAGTGAAAAGTAAGGGTCAAATAAGGCTATTTTTGCATGTGAAAAAATAAACACAATGCAGCTTTTAAAAATCAATTGCGTGTAGCTATGACTTGCTGTGAATCAAAATTGTATTTCTGTAGTACCATGCTCCACTGTATTTATATTAAAAAAATAGTTTCAAGGGTAGTGAAAGTATTTTTTACCCTCAGCAAAGGGTGAAAAACAGGATTTAAGCAATGAAAGGGGGAAGGAAGGCCAGGTAAGAGTAGCCTACCTGCGTGTTCCATGACAACTCTGAGATAGTACTAATCTCCCTTTAAATAGAAGGGATCACAGCTTTTGGAAGATAAACAGCCAGTTACTGCAGAAGTACTACTCTCTCAGTAAGAAACACCAAAATAATTTCTGTAGGAAGAAGTCCTCACTCTTATGCAGATACACACTAACCCAGTAGAGTTACAGCTTTAAACACCTGGTGCTCTTGATTGATTAATCTTGTTTAATTAAGTGACTTACCATCTTCTGTAATAGTACCACTGCTGGAGCCATTGCTCTTGCCCTGTCTGTGAGATGAAGAGAGGGAGGACTCTGCATTGTGAACCTTTGGTGACGGGGAAGGTGATGGGGAAGGTGTGAGAGTTGGTGATGTACTTTTAGACGTAGATGAAGTCCCAGATGGAGGCCTTTTGTTCATCTCCAGTTTTTGCTGTAGTTAATAATACAACCATTTCAGTTTAAAAAAAGTAAAAAATGCTTACCTACATATGATGCTTCAGTATTACTTAAATTGCATATCATTTCTACAGAGCATATAGTCACATCTAGAAGCTTCTTGCTTCATATTGAGCAACACATTTATCCCAAGAGAGAGTCTGTGCCCTCAAATTCATCAAGAAAAATGTATTTATGAAGCCTGTGCTTCTGGAATAAGGAAATGATTTCTTATAAAGCAATACTATATACAAGCACAACAGCTATTCTTTCTGTAAAATCTGAAATCCCTTTGACACAGAAAACACAGCTTTTTAATTCAGATATTTAGTAAAACAAATAAAGTCTCAATTAAAGCTTTTCTAAGTGTATTGGATGCTATTTGAAGTAGCACTTTATGTTGGATAAGCCAGAATTATGTAGCAAGCACAAACTAAGTTTCAGGTGTACTTAAACCCTTTGCTCCACTGAAACGAAAGTTTCCAGTCAACTCTTAAAAGTTGTTATTACCTAAAATTACTCAACATTTTCAAATTTACTAAACATTTTGTAAAGATTTAATAAAATTTGGAGGCATGGAAGAAAGGAAAATAAATTAATTAAAATGAGGTATAAGAATATATATATCATAGTATCATAGTATCAGTCAGGGTTGGAAGGGACCACAAGGATCATCTAGTTCCAACCCCCCTGCCATGGGCAGGGACACCCCACACTAGGTCAGGCTGGCCACAGCCTCATCCAGCCTGGTCTATTACTGTCTATTACTATTTTCCCAAGCAAGTTAAGGTACATCATCTCCTAAATCCCTCAATATACATACCACTTCATACATTTTGTTGTTTACATGACATGACCTAAAGTCTGTCTTAGGTGATTTTTTCCTGGATTCCTGAATTCAGAGTTTAGCTTAAAATACCTCTGGTCAGTCAAAATGACAAGAAAATTGTAAGAAAACAGTTGATCTGGGTAGCAAGGCAAGAAGAGATAATGACAGTGGCTCTTGTCTCTCTGAAATTTTTCTTCAGTGCTGCAGTATAAATGAAACTTTTCTAGTTAATGGAAGAAAATTGTGTCCAGCAGGAGTAGGGAAGTGATCCTGCCCTGGTACCAGAGGAGATTTATACTGGACATTAGGAAAAATTTCTTCACTGGGAGAGTGGTGAGGCACTGGGACAGGCTGCCCAGGGAGGTGGCAGAGTCATCATCCGTGAGGTGTTCAAGAAGCACATAGTTGTGGTGCTTCAGGACATAGTTTAGTGGTCATAGTATCTGGGTTACGGTTGGACTCAATGATCTTAAATGTCTTTTCCAACCTTAATGATTCTGTAATTCTACAAAATGCAGATTAGAAAGATAAAACTGATTTGAGTGCTAATATTCTTTCATTATTCTATTCTACACCAGAAATACTATCACCTTAGCACTGAACTGACTAAAGTAATGTAGCATAATACTAATTTGAAAGGTATCTGAAGAGAACTGGGAACTAATTCAATTTTTTTTGTCCCAAATTTCCCTGTGTTCTGTTATTGGCCCTCAGTATTTTAGAATGGTCTCTCTCTAGCACATTGTCTGCATATACTTAAATTACATCACCCTGTAAATTGTTACTTTTCCTTTCTCTAAAGCTTGCACAATCCCAGCCTTCTGAAGAATTTTTGCAAAACTGATCAGTGTAATATCACTAGATTTTTCGATCAGCTATTTTCAAGTTTAGACAGCACCATCCTAATGAGAGGGCACATGCATTTCCACAAGGGATATGGATGGTAAATTTTCAGTGCTAATGTTGTTGATGACAAAATCAAAGTAGGCTGTTTAGGCTTTTGCAGCCAGTGTGGATTCCTATGTGACTCTGTACTCCAAAAAGACACCAATGTCCCAAGGATCACCTCAGATGTGACAAATTAACATCTATAGTGAAATCATAGAATCAATAATTTTGGCCACAACAACCCCATGCAGAGCTACAGGCTGGGGTCGGAGTGGCTGGAGAGCTGCCAAACAGAAAGGTACCTGGGGGTGCTGATTGACAGCTGCCTAAACATGAGCCAGCAGTGTGCCCAGGAGGCCAAGAAGGCCAATGGCATCCTGGCCTGCATCAAGAATAGTGTGGCCAGCAGGAGTAGGGAAGTCATTGTGTCCCTGTACTCTGCTTTGGTTAGGCCACACCTTGAGTATTGTGTCCAGTTCTGGGCCCCTCAGTTTAAGAAGGACATTGAGACACTTGAACGTGTCTGGAGAAGGGCAACAAGGCTGGGGAGAGGCCTTGAGCACAAGCCCTATGAGGAGAGGCTAAGGGAGCTGGGATTGTTTAGCCTGGAGAAGAGGAGGCACAGGGGAGACCTTATTGCTCTCTACAACTACCTGAAGGATGGTTGTAGCCAGGAGGGAGTTGGTCTCTTCTCTCAAGCAACCAGCACCAGAACAAGAGGACACAGTCTCAAGCTGCACCAGGGGAAGTTTAGACTTGAGGTGAGGAGAAAGTTCTTCACTGAGAGAGTCATTCGCCATTGGAATGCCCAGGGAGGTGGTGGAGTCACCATACCTGGAGGTGTTCAAGAGGGGATTGGACGTGGCACTTGGTGCCATGGTTTAATCATGGGGTCTGTGGTGACAAGTTGGACTTGATGATCTTTGAGGTCTCTTCCAACCTTGGTGATTCTGTGAATAAGGCTGGAAGACCTCAAAGATCATCGAGTCCAATCTATCCCCACTGAGTACAGGTTTTATTATTGGTGGATAGAAATCCATTGATTAATCTACCCTGACATCAAAGAGAACTGAAAGAGCTGCTGCCTTTCCAACATCCTGGCATTATTTCTATTTAAAAATCTTTTCAGCAGTCTGATGAAGTCCCTTCTCAGAAGATGATCTGCAGGGCACTGCACCTCACTATTCTTTTATCCACTGTGAGAGGGAAAAGTAATTACACTTCTTAGTGGCAGCATTTTTGTAACAACAGGCCCCAAGACCTTCAGCCCAAAGTTCATAGGCACAGGTATTGTATCTTAATAGGCTAATTAATGTAACTGTGGATATGTAAGATTTCTGGGGGCACATGAACAGCTCTGATGGAATTATTTCCAAGATCAAAACAAGCTGAGAGGAACTGCTCAGAGTTTGACTAGAAATACATTGGTCAGACCACCTCCAAAAGAAAAAGCATTTGGTCGCTGATCAATTGAGGAGACGTTAATGAAAGAAGAGAGTAATAAAGTGGGTTTGTCTACATGAAAGAAAGAGATAGATCATTTATAACCCAGGGAGCACTTACATGGGATAGAAAGGAAGGAAAGATTATTATGTGCCAAAGAATCAGTATGAGCCCATAGCTTTTCAGGGCCAAGCAGGATTATACATTTTATCTCCCAACATCATTTTTGAAAGGCAACAAGTAGTCCCTTCAGAATTAGGACTGACAGACCAGAGACAAAGTGACTATTCATGGAAACTCTTTTGGCATTGGTAACTTCATCTATCATAGATATTTACCAATTAAATGCACATATTTCTTACTGTTGCTATGTAAGACTGCAGAATGAGATGGTAAATGTAATGATTTTATACTTTTGCCATTTTTTGTTTCTTTGGGCAAAACTTCAAGAAGAATCCCATGAAAAGATGACATGAAAACAAAATAAAGCAAAACAAGCTGTTTAGAGATTACACAAGCAAAAAGTTGAGAAATTTTGCTCTTGGTCATGTCTTTTAATATTTTTAGAATACCAGACATCAAAACTAAAATTCCAAATTCTGTGTTTTCTTCTTGCTCTCTGAAATGTAATGTTTCCCTGTGGGAACAAACCCATACATTTAACAATAGTGCATCTTCTCTTAGGATGCTACTTTCTAACTTGTCTCCATAGTTGCTGAGAACTTACAATCTTAATCCTTAGAAAGGAGTTCTTAACTTCAAACTACATGCACAGGAATGGGCAGGTCATGAGAATAAAGCTATGCCAGGAAACTGAAAGGTAAGTCAGCACAGATAATATAGCCTGGAACTCACAAGCAAAACCTGACTTTGGTGAGGAGAAGTTAATATTCATACCGCTTAAAAGTAACACTTTGTGGAGCAGACTGGATGCATGTGTATTGCTGTGGTCATCAGATCCTAATAGGAATTGTCTCAGGTTGTGCCTTTGAAGGAAAACTAGTTATACTACTGCAGAGTAAAGTCCAGGAAGAACTAACACTGGACTCAATCAGGGCCACCGAAAGAAGTATGAGAAACCAAAGTAACAGTTCAGATATACCCTAAGATCATGTACTATATTTGCTGGTTTTAAAATAGCAGGAAATTGATAATAAAGCAAACTTCTGTTTTATTACTAGGTCTGATCTTTTCTAGACTTGTAAAGGTTTGTAGACCTTTTTGGCTGTGTAGTGTCATGCAGTTACATTCATCCATGACTGAGACATGAACTACTAAAATCAGCCAGTTTAGAAGTATAAAAAATACATTTCCCTGTACCTTTACAACATGTCCATTGCCAACAATTTGAGCACTCTGCAAGTCAGACAGAGCGGATGAAGGAGTTGACTGAACTGGACTATGCTGTTGGCTGGGTTTCTGTTCAGGTAGGCCTGCTGCTTTTCTTCTCTGGGCTGCAATCTGAGACAAAACATTATCTGCACTGCCACCTAAGAGAAAAATAAAATGAAAAGAGAGTCAAGGAAACCATTGCATCATAGTATTTCTTAATTCTCAATTCACGTCTCTCCACTCTTTTAAAAACTGACTGGATGAAGAAAGAGACTTTCAGGCTCTTGGATATACATTTTATAAGCTGCTTCACCACATTGTTACTACAACTGCCAGATACAAAAATTACAGCTTTATTTTTAATTGAAAACCAACTTTCATTTTAAACAAGACTAAGCATCATAGGTGTGGTAAAGGGTGTATAATGCCCAGAATTATGCCCCAAATACTGCCAAAACATGTCCCTACATGTTTTGCTCAAACCCTTCCCCTTCATTTCAGGAGTGGGTACTCAGCCTAGAGCTGAGAAAACAAAGGGCCAGGCATCAACAAGCCAGGGTAAACAACCCAACCTGCCTTTTTTTTGGTAAACAAGACCACACACCCACCTTATGGGATGCTTGTGCTGTGCTTGTGTTTCTTCCAAGTACGGGCATATTCTGCCTATATGCTCTGCCACAGGCTAAGGGTGTGCCTACCAAGTTTGACTATTGGCTAAATCCAAGCCTTGAGCAAATCATAAATATTACCCAAATTGTAAACAGTTTTCCTTTTTGCATTCTCTTGCATCTTTGCTCTGCTTCTGCTCTCACTCCTTGCACATGTTCTGCCTTTGTCTGCAGTCCAAAGGGAAGCCTTTCTACCTGGGAAGTGCCATCGTGCCTTGGTTTACCCAGAAGCCAGCAAAGAATCCTTTACATAAGATGCACCATAACTACAGCCAGAATAGCATCATTATCGGCAGTCCCACCAGTAGAAAGAAGCTGCCTAACCGGGCCCTGGAGGAACAGAGCTCCATTGGCCACGTCTGGGGAGAGCCAAGACCTCACCCGAGCTGTGAGAGAATCTATACCCTAGCCATCCAGAGAGAATTTGCCCAAATCCCTTTTAGCGGTTCCAAGCGTGTCTGCTGCAAGCATGCAGCTGGAGACCTGTGAGCCAAAGCCAGAACCGTGCCCAGCCGTTCCTCTGTCAGCCACTAAATCATGAGAGAAGGAGCTGCTGCCTGCTGCTCCACAGCCCTGAAAGCCAAGTGCCAGGGCGACCGAGCTGCCCCAGCCCCAAGAGGAAACAGGAAAAGCAGCCACCAAGTGGAATCAGTGACGCACGCTCATTTTTGAGCTGAGCCAGGGGAACTGCTCCCCCAGAGCATCCTGCAAATTCTGCAGCGCTGCCAGCACCAGGGAATAGCCCAACAGCCTGTTCCAGGGGAACCAGCCTCCAGCGCATCCCCGAGGAGCCTACACCACACCCCTGCAGCAGCAGGAGAATGCTGCCTCCCCCAGCCGTGGCAGCAACCAGCTTAGCAACCAGCGCAGCAACCATCTCAGTAAGTGAAACGGTATCTTTTCAGGGTTCACATGTCTAACACCAGTTTTAGTTCTGTTTAAAATCCCGAGGCTTTAGTCCACATGGTATTGTGACCTGTGGATTGCAAAGCAGCAGCCCAGTAATTCCTGGACTCATAATTTGTGAGTAAAAAATTGCTTAAGTCTCTTTGAAAGGTTCCTTTAGTTGTATGTGCCCTGACGCCTAGCCTCACTGCTGTATTCAGCTGCCAGGTGCCCGCCGAGTCGCTCCGTAGTGGACAAGTGGCAGATTGCACCCTAGTTCTCTTACTGAATAACTGTCTTGTATTTTTCTAGTTTGGTTCAAAATTGTTAAACTGTACCAGTTTACAGCAACTATATTCATAACCATACACTAGAATCTGCATATATACTGCAAATGTAATAATAATAATAATAATAATAATAATAATAATAATAATAATAATAATAATAATAATAATAATAATAATAATAATAATAATAATTCACTGTTAATAACTATAGCAATGGGTTAAGACACAGCTCTACAAAAGGTATGTTAAAATGAACAAGTATCCATTTGACTCATCATGGGTGGACTCAATTAAATCAACATGCTTTTTCTGAGACAAGGGCTACATTGTAAGACTCCAATAACAGATATAAGGCTTTTGTTCCCTTACGTAGGTCCCCAAAGTCCAATCCTGTTCCAACAAAGTTTACAGAAGTTTTGTTTATACAGCTGTAGGAACCATCATCATAAATATGATTTTTTTAGCTGAACCAGAAAAAAAACCACTTTCTTATTAAAAATAAAAACAATGTGGGACCTGATCTGTTATGCAGTTCTCCTCCATGTCTGTTAATTCCTGCAATGTTATTGGATCCACCGGAAGAATGGGGAGAATGGTTGAAGTTGTTGGAATTTGAAGGAGATGCAGGTCTTCTTGCAAATGTTGGTAATTTGACTGGTCTATTACCTTTGCTGATAGATGTCTAGAAAACAAGAACAATAATTTTCATCTTTCTTGTTAGAGCAAAACAAAAGATCAAACTTTGACTGCTATTTCATTTCTTGCAAGTTCTGAAACTTCCAGTGAAGAACAAATAGGGCATTTGAAATAATTGTATTTTAGATATACAAATATACTGAATATCTATTTATGTAATCACATGCTGCACTTGAAACACAATATACACACAGTACTATGAGCAGAGGAATAACTATCACTTGAAACTTCTTTCCTGCAGAATCCCACCTTTCTCTCCCATAGTACAAAACAGCTACCACCTACTTCCTCTCCACCATATCATCGTTTCTTCCTCAGCTGCAACAAGTGATACACACATTCTCTCCTCCAGTTGCATTTTCATGTCCTCTTCAACTTAAACATCCACCTGCATCATTTTACAGCCTAGTGTTAACTGAGACACTAAACCACATTTCATGTCCTCCTTCAATTCTTCTACTTTTACACCACTGGCCACTGCTAAACATTTGAAATGTGGTTCTTGCAGCTCAACTTCTTCATGTTTCTTATCCTATTGCTCAAATAACTTCTTCCAACTCTGACTTACTAAGCTTTTCTCCTTCTTCCTATTCCCTTAACAAAACCCTTCCTTCCTCACAGAAGGATCAATGGCAATACTTCCTCTGCTCTTTATATATGGGTGCCAATTTTCTGCTTATGTTATTACAATCATCTTTATTAGGATAATGAACATTTACCTTCCTGTGATCTCTTCCCTTCTAATACTCCACATTATTCCATCTAAATCACCTCAACTAATATTAAGCTAAATTTCACCTAAAAAAGTAAGACAGAAAGAAGCTCCTCCTGATAATGCCTTTGTTATCCCATTTCTAGAACAGACATGAAATACAGTTCTGGAGTAGTATAAAATCTGTTCTCTACACTTGGCTATTAAGAGTCTAAAGTCAGGGGAGTAAATACTTCTTTTCTCCGACTAACTGCAAAAGGTCATGAAGGTTGTTTTGCTTCCTGTCTCAAGATAAAGAAGCTCTCCTTTTTGGTTTTGTGTTTTTACTAAAACCATCTTAGACTCAGGTAAGCTTCTTCTATAAAAATCAGAATTTATTCAGACTTTTTACCTTTTTACAGTATTTGCACAAGGCTCCATCCCTTTAACACTAACTGTTAAAATCTTATTACTACCCTTTCTTAATATTGTCTGCATACTTCTGCCTCTGATATTTCTTCCCTTCAGCTTCTGAAAACTGGGAAACTTCCATTCTTTCCCTCTGCCTCTAGTCTTCCAAATCACAACCACACTCCAGTGACTGTACCTACTTTGACAACTAACATACGTAAGTGGAACCAGTAGCCACTTTAGTAGTTTGCAGCAAATTCATTAAGGCTTTGTTCTGGGTAACAGAGAACAGGTCATTCCATTTCACACAAAACTTTGTTTCCATTTATTATTTATGGTTTTTCCATAGAGATGTGTATTCCTCGTAACCAGGAGAGTTTAAAAGGACAAGCCATTACTGAGACACTGCCTTTGAAGTAATTTCTAATCGGAAGCACAGTGTGGCTCTCCAGTAAGTACAGCCTGAACATAACAGTAATTTTGTACACATTTTGTTTGCTTACTATATCAGAGTTCCCACTGCTGTTAAAATCATGTTTGATTGCCCTCTGTGGCCAGGCCGTTCTCATCTGTTCAGCTTTGCCATCTTTGCTGAGTCGCGGTCGATCAGAATTCCAAAGCTCAAAACTCGAGGGCGGCAAGAAAGGTGGGATCACTGCTTTCAGCTTATCACTGGGCAGTCTGGTGAATGGAGCACTGCTTCTCAGCTGAGAGAGGGAAACAACAAAAGGGGAAAAGAAAAGAGCAGCCTCTTATGAGCGACTACTGGGAGCTGATATAGCTTCAAAACTGCAAGTTAAATAAAAAGACCAATGCATTTTTAAACAAAATAAAATGGAAACATGCCACAAAAATAGTATTTCTGAAGATGTATGACACACAGTAATAGATAATCCAATAGATGTTCTGGCACCCATCAGTATGCCCGTTTATTTAATACAGTTCATTAAGTGGCAGAAGCTGCCTCTTCCTTTATTGGGATGAATCTTGCTTCACATTTAGTTTAATAGAAGTGTGAATAATTAATTTCCAAACAAATGAAGTAGTCCTTTCTGTATTCCCAGACAGGACACACGGAAACAGTGAACAACTGCCTGTTTGGGCTGCATGTGTCCTCCAGAAAGAGGAAAAAAAACACTGAAAGAACAGATTTGGCACTCTGGAGCTCTTTCAGTCAGTCACATAGTTTAGAATAGAATAGAATTAACCAGGTTGGAAGAGACCTTTGAGATCATCAAGTCCAAGATGAACCTTCTTAAAAAAGAACATACAGGATAACCAGCAAAATTTAATGCCAGAGCAAGCTGTAGGGGAATTTAAAGCTACAGCACAACAGAAGAACCAGAATAATAGAAATAAATATTCCAAATTAAGTATTTCATGGTTGCCTCTACTAGTAACTTCTCACTTACACATTGCATTATGTTCCATTCATGTTTTACTCAGAGCATACTGCTTGTCAGCAACTCGTTCTGGCTGTTTCATCTATTTTAGTAATTCAGTGCTGAGGTACATACACATACAGAGGTATGAGTAACTCTTGAAAGAAATTCAATACTTGTGAACAGCTTCCACACTATACTACATGTAATGCTCCCCACTCTAAGAACTACTGATGTATTGCAGCCTGTCAGTTCCTGTCTAGTGACCATAAACAAATGACAGCTCTCTTTCTAACACTGACTTGGACAGCAAGTGAAAAAATAAAAAATGATGTGGGCTGCATGACCTTCTGAATTGGGCTGAACACACCAAGAGCACTGCAACATACCATGGTTGTCAATAATTCATCATCCTTTCCTCCTTTTGCACTGTTCACAACTGAAAAATACATAAAAAATACATAAGTTATGTGGGATTGCTTACACACTCCTGCTTTTGTTTTCAAAGACAGCTTATTAATTTCAAATAGTCAACAGCTTTACCCTCAGTAAGTACATAGAACCTAGACTTCCAGTGACACTGTCATGTACCTATATTTAAGTTAAGCCAATAATCTTATTTCACACCACAAACTATGGAGGTCCTACATGGAGAACTCTACATTTTCAGTAGATGTACTCTACAATTTCGTATTTCCCAACCTCTCTTTCTTCTCAGAATTACTTATTTATATAAATTTGTTTTCAATATATAAATTAATTGAAAATACTAACAACTTTTAAGTGACCTGCTTCTACTGTCCACTTTAATAGTGTTTGCTACAGAACAGTAACATCATTTATATTACCATTCTCCTGCTTAAATGATCATAGTATCATAGTATCAGTTAGGGTTGGAAGGGACCACAAGGATCATCTAGTTCCAGCCCCCTGCCATGGGCAGGGACACCCTGCACTAGATCAGGCTGGCCAGAGCCTCATCCAGCCTGGTCTTAAACACTTCCAGGGATGGGGCCCCAACCACCTCCCTGGACAACCTATTCCAGGGCTTCACCACTCTCATGGTGAAGAACTTCCTCCTCACGTCCAGCCTGAATCTCCCTACCTCCATGATGCCGCACTCAGGTTCAGTATGATCAAAAGTCACAAATAGAAACATTTCTCTCTGTACTACAAATACACCATGGATCTTTTCAGTTCTATGAAGCTAAATATAAACTAGATCAAGAAATCTGAAATAGCATCATCTTGACAATTCCATGAGAACTGATTTCCCATAAGACAACTCTGGCTTTACCACTAGCTTTGTTATTTGTAATCCAAGATGTAGCAGCATCAAGATTCCCAGAGGTGTCCGTATCACTCTGTGAAACTGCTTTTATGGTGGAATTTAGCGATGGTTCAGACTCATCAGGAAAAGGCACAAACTGACTGGAAGGAAATCCATGGCGCAATGTCTGAGTCAACTTCAGCTTACGGAATCGATTGGACATCCTGCTCCACCAGGACTAGATTGATAAGAAGACACAATAATTTAGTTCCAACTAAAAGGAAAAAAAAAAAGAAAAGAGGAGAAGAAATGTACAATTAAGTAATCCTTACAGCACTGAGAAGGAGTTTTTTGTGATACACTACAAAAGCAAGTTAAAACTGGTTTGCACTTATGAACAGAATCCTTGACTATAATTTGTAGGTATAAGATTCACCTCTTTCCTTATTTTTCTTCTGGTAAATGCCTTACAGTATTTTTCTACAATACCTGAAAATGCAGGTAAAAGTACTAGGGCAATTTGGATGGGAAGTTTTTACAGCTACATAGCAAATATTCAATCTGCCCAGTAACTTCCAATTTCACCATCCATTCTCCATTCTTACACTCCCTGGTATCAATGAGCTGGCATGCATATTTTCTGCTTTTTAGCAGAGTGCATAGAAGTTTACCCAATTTGCATGAAAGCTTCTCCTTAAAATCTTCAAAATCAGTGGCAAACAAGAAGAGCAGTATTCCTGTAAAACTAAAGACACTGCAGTCCATGCAGTGCTGCTACACAGATAACTTAAACCCTGCCAGACTGGAAAGACTATAAACTGAAATAGAGCAAGGCAAGGAACCACAAAGCTCAGGACTACTACTCCTACAATTGCCATCGATACAAGTATCACATATGTGGAAACTATTACACAAAAGAACCATCTTTGCTCAAAATAAAATTTATCCAAGCATTTGCAGTCTTACACATTTTCACAGGCATACAGTGCAAAATGTTTCAACTATTTAGCAGGACATGTCTCTAGACTACACAAGACCTATATAGGATGTAATAAGAAGACCAGTGCAATCTGTATCAAAGATTATGTGGCATGTAGGTAACTAAGTCTTCCCTTTCAGGAACACTTAAAAAAAAAAAAAAGTCATGTAAAAAGTGATGATACTTCATCAAGGCAGCTTTATGTGATATCAATCCAGGCAATACATTCTCCTAGTTTACTTTTTATTCCTAGACATCCCTTCTCACAGTATATATTCCCCTCTCTCCTTGGCATTTAACATTTTTCAACTGCTTACTGATATATGTCTTCCCAGCTGTCATACAGTAAAAGTAATACAACCTGCAAATTTATTCCCTGTAAATCAATCCTTCTGACACATGATCATTAAAAAGATTCTAAATCTGCACAGAACATTAGTAATGGATAGACTTCTCAGACCTTCGTATCTCTTTGGAGCCATAACTAATAAAGATTTACATTACTTTCAGCAATAAAGACCTGATCGAAAAAGGCAAGAGAGACAAATAGTTGCAAGAAAGCAATAAAACCCACACAGTTCAGTATTTATTCTCTTTTGAAAAGGAACTTAAAGGAAAAAAGAACATCTAGTTTTAACACAGTATAATGATCTTACAAAATAGATTGTTTGTGCATCGTGGTTTGGTTTTGTTCACTGAAGCTAGCTTGCCTCTGTGACAAAGTTTACTTCTAAGTTCCTATCATCTTTGTTACTCTTCCCACAGTGCTTCTGCTTAGTTAGCATAAGATCATATCACAAACTAATCTGTAATGAACTAAGTACAGCCACTATGGTACCATAAAGGAAGACAGTGGAGAGGTTCATCTTATCCTCTGATGTTTGGAGTATGGTGGTCTGAGCGCTGGAATTTCCAGTCTGCTGTTGCAGAAGGTTGTGGCCTCTCCATATAACCTCACGCATCATACATGAAGTTGGAATACAGGGCTCTAAACTAGACTGAAGCAGGCAAGTAACAAAAATGTATTTGTGGTTAAAAATAGTCTGTCAAAAGGCTGAAATCCAGTAGCAGTGGGAAAAAGCAATAGTATCAAATAACAGAAAATGCTGCTGCCATTTGAGAAGTATCTTAGACATTCGCAGCAGTATTAGGCATGAAAGAGGAAGAGGAAGAACAAGAAATGTCTGCCCTCAGCCCACATTAATCTAAAAAAAGAAACTAAATGTGATAATTCACTCTGATATAACAGACATTGAGAATAACTTCTTGAAGAAGCACAGGCAAGAGAGAAAGTGAGGAAACAAATTATTTCTATATGGAAAAGGCACAACTTAATTTCCAAGTCCACAAAAGGGCAAGAAACAAAGCAGTTAACGGTTTCTGTTTGAAAGGGGTAAAGAATGAAATCGTAGTTGCCCGCTACATAACCAGCAGGTAAAGGAACAAGGGCCTATATTATGCATAAACTGCAAATAAAAGAAACACAATAAAATAAAAAGTTCTACTAGTTAATGACAATATTGATCAAACTGGAAACACTGAAAAGTGTTTGCTTGTTTGTTGTGTTTTTTTTAAAACTCCAAAACCAGTCTACAGATATTTTACTATTAATATCATCATTAATAGGAGGAAGGTAGGAAAATACATGCATTTCCTTAACAGAGTAAGAAGATTTTACGCAAATTAAAACCAGACAAAAATGAATAAAATTACCCAGAGTAATTACAGACAACATGACCTCCGAACACATTGAGGTAAGAGAATGAAAGAAGTTACAGAAATCAGGCAAAAGGCAAATATATACTTGCTCTTACCCCAAAGAGGATAATCTGAAAATTTACCAGTTGAAACACTGAACTTGAAAGTCTGTCAGTGAAAAAACTGCACGTCATCACAGCTTGTAAGAGATGGCTGGTATGGGTTTGTTGGGAATAGATCTCACAAAAATCAGTATCTCTTACAGAACAACTATCCAAGTGTGCAGGAAGGAGGAAAAAGTGTAACAGCTTGACCTTGATAAAGCTTTTATTACCATCCCATGTAACAATAATCAAATGTCTGAGGAAAATATGCTTTAAGTAAAATTAATATAGAGGAAGCATCATTGCCAAAAAGCATATTGAGAAACAGATTACCAACAACTGGATCTCAAATTGGGAAGACATACTCTGCGAAGTGAGACAAGTTTGGAAATGTTCATTGGCAACAGCACCAATACAATATAACATATTTTGTACAGTTGGTGGAAGACATCTACCCAGACAGTTCTGTGAGCACCTTAGATACTCTAAACACTGATAAATTGACATTAGTCAGTAGGGGTCAAGCTGGCACAGAAGAAGAAGAAATCCAGTGTACAACAAAAGGAAGTACGTAGCAAAGCAGGAAAAGAAAATCTGAGTCATTACATACCACTAAGTAACTAAGTAAGTATAAAGTAAGTATAGATGCACAGATGCTGCAGTGTTACTGCAGCAAAAAAAAGGTAAACTTCACTGGTAACAGCAGGAAACACAACTGTGCAAGGAGGTTTGGGATGTCACTATGTGATTCTGATACCCCAAGACTCATCTTGGATCTCTCGTCTTAACAGACAGTCAGAAATAGTACAAAGGAAATATAACTTGCACAAGGAAATTCAAATGTAGTCTTTTTGTTTAGAAAAATAAATTTAAGAGAATATGATAGTTCCTTAACTATTTATCTAGTTCTTAGGAAAATGAAGGTGGCCACTGAACAAGAATCAATCAATTTAATATGCAGCGAAGACAGATATAGATTAGATCGGGGGAAATGACGACAAGAAACAACAGGCAGTGGAACAGGGGGCTGACGGAGATGATGGGACCTTGGGATCATCTTCACCGCAGTGAAGAAAGACTAGAAACTCATACACTTCCTTCAAGGATGTTCTTGGTATGTTCATCCTGTCTCTTTACATAAAGGCAAGTGAGCCTCTCAAATTCCCTCCCATTTCTACACTCTCATGATTCTGTAGACCCCCACGTCCTGCCATTTGCAATGATCTAGACAGAAAATGTATGTACTGACTAAGCTATCTTTGGTTTACAGTCCTGGCTCAGCACAAAACTGTTGTCCACACGGAGGCACTGCTGCTACAAAACCCAGGAGAGGTCCCTCACTTGTGCACTCTCTTCTCATGCTGGTACAGAGAGACCAGAGTTTGATGACCCTCCACATATCAAAAAATGTTATTTTCACAGAATCACAGAAACATTTGGGTTGGAAAAGACCCTTGGGATCACCAAGTCCAACCAGTAACCCTATTCTACAAAGTTCAACTCTAAACCATATCCCCAAGCACTACATCCAAACGACCTATAAACACATCCAGGGTTGGTGACTCAACCACATCCCTGGGCAGCACATTCCAATGCCTGAACACTCTTCCCATGAAAAGATTTTTCCTAATGTCCAGTCTAAAACTACCCAATCATAGCTTGAGGCTGTTCTCTCTCACTCTATCACTAATAACCTGTGAGAAGAGACCAGCACCAGCCTCTCACAACATCCTTTCAGGTAGCTATGGACAAGCAGTGAGGTCTCCCCTCAGCCTCCTCTTTTGCAGAGTAAACAGCCCCAGCTCCTTCAGCCACTCTTCATAAGATTTATTCTCCAGGCCCTTCACCAGCTTCATTGCTCTCCTCTGCACTCACTCCAGCACCTCCACATCTCTCTTGTATCAAGGTGCCCAAAACTGAACACAATACTCGAGGTGTGGCCTTACCAGGGCTGAGTACAAGGGGACAATCACCTCCCTACTCCTGCTGGGCACAGCATTTCTAATCCAAGCCAGGATGCCACTAGCTTTTTTGGCCACATTGCTTGCTCATATTCAGCTGCTTGTCAATTAGAAGCCCCAGGTCCCTTTCTGCTAGACAGCTGTCCAGCCACACTTCCCCAGGAGCGTAGCATTGCTTGGGCTTGTTGTGACCCAAGTGCAGGACCTGGCATTTGGTCTTGTTGAAGCTCATCCTGTTAACATTGGCCCATTAATCCAATCTATCCAAGTCTTTCTGCAGAGCCTCCCTACCCTCATGAAGATCAACACTCCCACCTGACTTGGTGTCATCTGCTAACTTACTTTCCTTCTCTTTCACAAACGAACAATGTAACCTATAGTATCTCTCTTTAAATGGCATACAACTTGGTGTTTGTGGTTTCCCACCCCCACTTTCAAGGAGAGGACACAGCATGTAAGCCTGAAATGCACACTATTCCACTCTTTGTATTGAATATTAAAATTTCTGCTATGATCTTAAGTTTCCATGTCATTAGTCCCTTTCCATACATGGTTGAAATTAAGTCTACCCTCTGTGCTAGAGGCAGACAAAAGAGGTAGCTTTGCGGTCTCCTGGGTTGTCCCACACCAGGTGTATTTTCAACTAGAACTCCTTCATACATCCTTCCTTCTTCTGGAGTCTACTAAATACCATAAAAGCAAAACAGAGGAACTACTGCTGCAATCTCTACATAAAACAAAGACACAGACAGGCAGTTTCTGACTGATAAGAGATGCTAGCCATAGCCCCATAACACATCCACTCCAAATTAAAAAAAAAACACCACTTTTGCAAAAACAAAAAACAGCAATGAGTGTAAAACCAGTCTGTTAAGTCTGAAATACATATGGATTTTAAAGGCAGGTTTAAATTTAAGATCATAATGGAAATACAGCTCCAAACTTATAAACATCGTACCCTTTAATACTTAGGAGATCTATTTCTATGCGCTGAAATGCTTTGATGCAAACTCCTCCTCAAAAGTCTTCCCTTTTGTCCTACCATCTGAAAAAATTAAGCTGAACATATTCTACATTTCACCAGGAGGTCAGTGAGGAACCCAGAACAGACAAACCCCCCAAAAACCCAGTTACCTATTAGATCCAAAATACTTCTTAGAAATCACTTTCTCTGCTTCATACATTACAGGAAACAAGGCACTGATTATTTATTGAGAATTAATATAGTTACCTTTAGACCTCCTTTATCATCTGGCAGCACTGGGACATTTAAGGACTGTCTACTTCTGGAACAAGGCAAAGATGATCTGGTGTTCAGTTTATTCTTGTCTTTGTCTACTTGCATGCATGCTGATGCCAGTAACCGTACAAGCTCTGTGTCTAGAAGAAAACAAAAGTAAGATAATGTTTAGTCTGCTTTGATTTCCAAAATTATGACTGATATGCTGACACTTTACCTATAAATCCCATGTAAGTAGTAGTTGATCACAAGGCAGATGAATCCCCCAAACCTTCTTTCTTGACCTAGGTTTCCCACACCTTCTCCCCAGCACAGCAGGCTGCAGGCTTACCATCACCTCTCAATATAAATAAGCATGCATGTGACCAAATGAACTGCTTCCTCCACTTTGTAGGGGTTAATAAAGGTATTGTGATGCTCCCTTTTCTCACCTGACACAGAAGAGAGTAGAGAAAAATGAATATTCTTTCTTCAAGTGCAGGCTGCAGAAAAGAAGCTTGAAATTAAATCCCAAAGAGAAAGGAGATGTTCAGCCTGGACAATGAAGGGACTGAAAAGACATGGTAAGAAAAGAGATGGACAAAAAAGTAAGGGAAAAAAAAAAAAAGGTGAGGAAAGAAAAAAGAACAAGCATGAGATCAGGACAGGACAGCGAGAAAAAAAACCCTCTGTAAATATCTGTTTTATAAAGAAGTCAGGAAACTTTTGGAAGGGTGGACAAAACTGACCTACATTTGTATATATAGAGAGAGAGAACTAACAAGACGTAGAAGAAGTTAGTTACAAAATAATTCGCTATTTAACATTTCCTATTATTAGTGATCTACTTTTGACAAAGGAAAGGTATTTGCTAGCAACCATAAAGAGTAAATACAGAAAAAATAAACATTAATTCCATCAAGAGTAGTGTTTTTTCTCATTCAGATAAAGCAATTCAGGTACCATGAAAGGTTAACAACAACAAATTATACAGGCTAAACAAACTACATCAAAACCTAAATGTGCTGCTTTGAAGTGTCCCTAAAACATGTTGCTTTGTTCTGAAGCAGTCCTACAGAAACAATCAGAACCCTGAAGTGTGCTTTATTCTCAGCCTTTATAGATGCAGTGGGAGGTGCAGCCAGGAGTCCACTCATTTTGCTCCGACTGCACTCTTTGTCCTGTCCCTTTACTGCTGTTTACTGAGTGGAAATTGCTAGCTCCAGTTCACAGATCTGTGCTAAGGACACTACAGAATAGCTGGGCCACCACAGTTAAATGCCACTGAACTAGCTCTGGTGACACTGAAAATGTTGGAGCATTTTCACAAAGGAAGGCTAAGGACACTACAGAATAGCTGGGCCACCACAGTTAAGTGCAAACACTCATCTAATTAAATAATTCAAAACTCACCATTTTCAGGCATTATCCTATCCTTTCTTGGTCCAGTCCAGTCCAGACCACAGAGGATACTTCCTACCAACTTTAATGTATTCTCTAGACAAGAAAGTATGTTTACCTGTTTATGTGCTACATTTCTTCAGTGCTCCTTGAAATAACATACCTGGGTCATTCAGCAGCATTATCAGGTCAAAAGCTGTATATCCATTTTTTGCACGAAGATTCACATCAGCTCCTTGATTTAACAAATACTTCACAACATCTTTGTTTCTTTATGGGAAGGAAAAAAAAAAGTCATTGTTCAAGTTTAAAACCCTAATATTCCATTTTCATTCTTTTATACCATTGCTCCTCAAATGAAATCAGTCTTCCTTTTCCTATAGTTAACCATATCTAAAATTTGTTCACAAGGCATTCAGAAGCTCCCACTGGTTTCTTTGTCAGTCACTCTTTACTATTAATTACACTAATCAACACACAGAATGTCAGCCTAAAAAAAAATGTAATTTGAACAGTCAGCTGCTGAGGCTCACCCTTTGGAACTGACAAACACATTCCCAAAGAAAGGCCATAAGTGCCCAGGGCAAAAAAGCAGATGCAAAGGCCAAGTCAGTAGAGTAGTCATCATTTGCCATCAGTAATACTTTAACACAACTTCATATGCAGAACAGGTAAGAAATTACATACAGAAAAGCCAAACTGACTGAAGACAATTTATAAACTCCAAACAGTACTTCACTTAATTAGAAATATAAATGATGTAATTGAGAAGCAACATTATCACATCCTTGAGGTGTTTAAAAGGCAGAAACAATCAGCATTAAATAATAACCAACACACTTTCCAACAAGAGCTCATAAAAGCTAGTTGTATAAAAGGAAAGCACCATCCCATTCCCTTTACCCCCTCTCCTACTTTCCCTGCTCATACACCTGAATAAATAAGCAAGACTTGCCATGTGAGCTAAAAGCAACACTGTAATTCAGCCTACGAGTAAGTGAACAGAAAACAAAACTAGAGAGAATGCATTTAATACAAAAATCCACTTGAGCAGAGACTTATCTTGTATAAAAATGAAGTAATGTGCATAAGCAACAGAGTACGAATGTTTTTCTGCAGCAATAGGTGACTGCAAACTCTAATACTGAAGCTGCCAGACAACACTGGGAGGGTTTACAAAATGTGTTGGGGAGGCTATGATGTTGACATTATCCTGGTTGACTAGGGATATCTTTTATCCTTCATGGATGCCTCTAAGTTTCTAAGAAGCCAAGTCCTTATCTCCATGACTGGGATGTTTTTCCAGTCCTTCCAGTGAGCCATGGTCTTAGCTGGTTTTATTTAAGCATGAACAATACCAAAGCTTCCAGTAAAATTCCACTACCTCAAACACTGAAACTGTACTAACAACTGCTTATGTCAGAAAGATTGATTCTTATAATCAGGAAGGGAATTTTCATTTTCCAGGAAACTCAAATGGGCAGTATCTCACAGAATCACAGAATGTTAAGAGTTGGAAGGGAACTCTGGAGATCATCAAGTCCAACCCCCCTGCCAAAGCAAGATCACCTAAGGCAGGCCACACAGAAAGGTATCCAGGCGGGTTTTGAAAGTCTCCAGAGAAGGAGACTCCACAACCTCCGTGGGCAGCCTGTTCCAGTGCTCTATCACCCTCACTGTAAAGAAGTGTCTCCTTGTGTTGAGATGGAACCTCCTGTGCTCTAGCTTGTACCTATTGTTCCTTGTCCTATCACTGGTCACCACCAAAAACAGACTAGCACCTTCATCTGGTTAATTCTATTCTATTCTATTCTATTCTATTCTATTCTATTCTATTCTATTCTATTCTATTCTATTCTATTCTATTCTAATCATCTTGACACCCACCCCTCAAATATAGATGCTATTAAGATCCCTTCTCAGCCTTTCCTTCTCAAGACTGAACAGCCCCAGGTCTCTCAATCTGTCTTTGGAGATATTCCAAGTCCCACAATCATCCAGCAGATGACCCCTGTCTCACTTGAACTGGGGAGCCCAGAGGTGGACACTGGATGTGGTCTCACCACCAGGGCAGTGTAGAGGGGGAAGAGAACCTCCCTAGACTTCCTGGACACACTTTTCTTAATCTACCCCAGGATGCCAGTGGCACTCTTGGCCTAAAGGGCATACTGCTGCCCCATGGGTAACTTCCTGTCCACTAGGACTCCAAGGTCTTTCTCCACGGAGCTGCTTCCCAGCAGGCTGACCCCTGGTCTGTACTGGTGCCTGGTATTATTCCTCCCCAGATGCAGGACTTTGCACTTGTCCTTATTGAACTCCATGAGGTTCACCTTTGCCCAGCTCTCCAGCCTGTCTAGATCTCATTGGAAGGCAGCATAATCTTCCAGTGTGTCAGCCACCCTCCCCAGTTTCCTATCATCACAACACAGGCAGCAATCAGATGCACTTTGCTTCCAGGGGCAAGAGGAGTGTCTCAGTACTAGCACATGCCAGCAGCCCAGCTCATTACTTTCTGCTGGCTGCTTTTACTTCAACTGTGCACTGGGGTGGCTGATGATAAGCAAAACGGCCACACCAGAAAAACTGATATTCTGACACTTCTGTGAAATGCCTATCACAGCTATCAGTACCACACTGGAAAGAAAGCAGTACAAGAATCTCATCTTATGTAGGTCCTCAGAACTACTTCTGAAATTTTTCACAAAGCAATGACAACTTAACCTCCTATTTTTCACCTTTGCTGCACTTTCATAGCCCAGTGAGATCTGCTGATTAAAGATAAAACCTGGAGCAGCTTGAAAGAGTCCAGCACAGAGCCACAAAGATGATTATGGGAGTGGAACATCTTTCTTATGAGGAAAGATTGAGCAAGCTGGGTCTCTTCAGCTTGGAGAGAAGGAGACTGAAGGGTGACCTCATTAATGTTTATAAATATGTGAAGGGCAAGTATCAGAAGGACAGAGCCAGGCTCTTCTCAGTGATGTTCAATGACAGGACAAGGAGCAAATGGTGCAAGCTGGAGTACAGGAGGTTCCACATGAACATAAGGAAAAACTTTTTTATGAAGGAGACAGAACACTCTAACAGGCTGCCCAGAGAGGTTTTGGAGTCAATCTCCTTCTATGGAGGCATTCAAAACCCACCTGGACACGTTCCTGCGTGACCTACTCTAGGTGATCATGCTCTGGCGGGGGATGGACCCTAATGTTCTGTGATTCTGTGATCTGCATGATCTGCATTTGCACCATTAATGTGAGTATTACCAGATGGTAATGAATCTTCACCTTGCTGAAGGGCCTGTCTACAACAATGGAGAAAAGTTCACCATCCTAAACTGAATGTTCTGTATATGGACAACGCCAAGTATATGGCAGATACCACATGTGAAGTACCACGCCAATTTCTGGTGTCTGACTCTTCAGCACCTTCCTGCACTTATACAGCAGATTTAGAGAAAATGACCATTAGTTGTCCAGTGGGTGCCCTTCAGAAAACCTTATGAAAATTAAAGGGTGAAGAGAGGAATATAAGAGGGCAATGTGAGATGATTTTTAAGACTGGAAAATATGGCACATAGCAATATGATTTCCTTGAAGTTTCACAACTTTATGTAGGCCTATAATCCTGGCAGAGGGTGATACCACCCTAACAAAACACAAAACCCACCAAAGGATGGAAGTTGAAATTGCAGAGGGACCTCGACCGACTTGCAGAGGGACCTCGACCGACTGGACAGATGGGTGGAGTCCAGTGGGATGACATTCAACAAGTCCAAGTGCCGGGTGCTGCACTTTGGCCACAGCAACCCCATGCAGAGCTACAGGCTGGGGTCAGAGTGGCTGGAGAGCTGCCAAACAGAGAGGGACCTGGGGGTGCTGATCGACACCCGCCTAAACATGAGCCAGCAGTGTGCCCAGGTGGCCAAGAGGGCCAATGGCATCCTGGCCTGTATTAAGAATAGTGTGGCCAGCAGGAGCAGGGAGGTCATTGTGCCCCTGTACTCTGCATTGGTTAGGCCACCCCTTGAGTACTGTGTCCAGTTCTGGGCCCCTCAGTTTAAGAAGGACATCGAGACACTTGAACGTGTCCAGAGGAGGGCAACAAGGCTGGTGAGAGGCCTTGAGCACAAGCCCTATGAGGAGAGGCTGAGGGAGCTGGGGTTGTTTAGCCTGGAGAAGAGAAGGACCAGGGGTGACCTCATTGCCCTCTACAACTACCTGAAGGGTGGTTGTGGACAGGAGGGGGTTGGTCTCTTCTCCCAGGCAACCAGCACCAGAACAAGGGGACACAGTCTCAAGCTGTGCCAGGGGAGGTTTAGACTCGAGGTGAGGAGGAAGTTCTTCACTGAGCGAGTCATTCGTCATTGGAATGGGCTGCCCAGGGAGGTGGTGGAGTCGCCGTCCCTGGAGGTGTTCAAGAGGAGACTGGACATGGCACTTGGTGCCATGGTCTAGTTGTGAGGTCTGTTGGGACGGGTTGGACTTGATGATCCTTGGGGTCTCTTCCAACCTTGGTTATACTGTGATACTGTGATACTGTGATCTGCACAAAAGTTCCTAGTGCCTGCCTGGTGCACTGGAGTGTTCTCAGCACTTACTGAGCAAGAATCAAGTTCCCAGCTGTGCCACTTGTTCTGAAATCCAAACAGCATTCAGGTCTGCTCTGGTAAGCTGAGGCCAGTGCAAGGTCCTAAGTCTCTCAGTTTCTTGTACCAGCCCCTGTGCTTCCAGAGTCAGTATCAAAAAGATTTTTTTCTCTTGAATACAAGAAGAATGAAACTTCTTTACTGCTAGACCCAAAGACAGCATGTATCTTACCCATGATATGTGGCCTGCATTAGTGCTGTCCAGCCATGAACATTATCCTGTTTGTCAATATCAGCATTTTTCTCAACCAGGAGCTGCACAAGGGGCAGCTGCCCAGTTACAGCTGCAATCATCAATGGAGATGCGCCATCAACATTAGTAATATTGACCTGACTTAGGTCTTCATCAACAATAGCTTTAACCAGCTGAAAGTTTCCTGCAACACAGTGATAAAACATAACCTACATGAGCAACACAGAACTTCTTAGTCACTGAATTAGTAAGCATTTTGATTTGCTGACACTGGTCTACGTTTAGTGGAATTAAAACAGCAAAAATCAAAGTGCTAGAGCAACTGCAATGCTAAAGCTAAACATTGTACTGATCTTTGGGGTTTTAATTAACAGTTCAGTACACAAAACTGTGGCATAAACACAGGGTACTGTTATCCCTTATATTCCCTATCTATACACTTCCAGTACAATCCATTACAAGACCATTTTCTGAAATGTAACAACTAAGCTACAAAGGCTGTATAAACTGCAGTGCATCCCATATGTGAAGAAAGAAGTATGGAATATTTCTGTTAATTTGTCATAAGATGATACCATACAAGGAAAACTGAAAAAGAAAACCCAAACAACAGAACAAGTCTTAGTTTCACGTGTTAGCAAACAAACATGTTCTGAAATTACAAGAACCAGACATGGTGGAAGAATCCTGCCACCACTTACCCAGTTTCAAAGCATTAAAGACATCAGGTTGCCTCATTTCTGAATCTGGAAGAAATAAATATTTCTATAAGCAATCATTTTACAAAGCAATTACATACAGGTACCATAAAGCACGTGCTTAGACATGAACACAAAGGGCATTAGTAACCTCTTCATTCCCTTCAGGGAGGATGAATCATTTCTACAGTTCTCTGTGCAGACCCAAAGCAACAAACTATCATAAAGCACCAGTATAGCCTTTTGCCTTTTAACTTCCCTTCTCTATCAGGAAATTGTGTATGGAAACTCTCTTGTGTTTCCTGCCTGGAAGGTTAAAATATCAATTAAAAAACCACAGCATGGTTTTGTGGTTTGATGCAATCCTCTTTACAACAGCCAACACATAAATAGTACAAGATTATTTTGAAAGGTGACTCAAAAGTTTTACAGGCTGTCTCATTTTTATTTCCTCTTGAGTATGGACAGGTTAATTTGTAAAGGTCACAAAAACAAGAGTGATGATTTAACTACACAGCTTGCTATTTGTGCATGAATAGCTATCCTTCAGCTCCCAGATCACCATTCCCGTAACAAGAACTGCAATTATTACAAACTTTAATATTCTCAGTGAAAGATTCCTCCTTTGATATGCCTTCAAAGTACTTTGAAACTGCTGACACTCTGTAAGGTAAGGAAAAAAACAGAGAAGAGGGTCCATATAAATTTTATAAAATCCTGAAGTTAATTAGACACTTTCCCCCTCCTGCAAGGAACAGAAAAGTAGGGGACATGCTGTCATGTTATTCATCCATAGTAATAGTTGCCTTTCTTAGAATACACAGTCTAGTATCAAAGCCTATGAGAAGGTTTCATATATTCAGAGAGTGGCAGAAAAAAAATCAGGTTTAACCTCATCTGATCTGCATGCCACAAGTCTTGTATGCAGGACCCAGTGAAGGCAGTCTGATGATGAGTTTTAGAAAGGCATTTAATCTTGATTGCAACTGTCAGAGTCTGTACATCTCTCCTAAGTCACTCTAGGTCTAAACTTCACTGCAAAACATAGTAGATTTATTTCCCATTCAAATTCTTCTAACTTTAAACTCACAGTTTGCTGCCATATAAACAAGGCCTTCAGGTACTGGAGTTCCTGTCCTTAACGTGGAAACTTTATTAATCACACCTCTTAACCACCTCCTCATGAAACGAGGCAGACTGAACTTCTTCAGCTGCTCATTCCAAAGCAGGTTTTCTAGATTTCACATATTTTAGGTTTTCTTTTGAGCCTGCAATATTCTGGGCCCCTCAGTTTAGGAAGGATGTTGACTTGCTGGAACGTGTCCAGAGAAGGGCAATGAAGTTGGTGAGGGGTTTGGAAGACAAGCCCTACGAGGAGAGGCTGAGGGAGCTGGGGTTGCTTAGCCTGGAGAAGAGGAGACTCAGGGGTGACCTTATTGCTCTCTACAACTACCTGAAGGGAGGTTGTAGACAGGCAGAGTTTGGTCTCTTCTCCCAGGCAGCCAGCACCAGAACAAGAGAACACAGTCTCAGGCTGTGCCAGGGAGGTTTAGGCTGGATGTTAGAAAGAAGTTCTATACAGAGAGAGTGACTGCCCATTGAAATGGACTGCCCAAGGACGTGGTGGAGTCACCTTCATTGGAGGTGTTCAGGAGGAGACTTGATGGGGTGCTTGGTGCCATGGTTTAGTTGTTTAGGTGGGATTGGTTGATAGGTGGATTGGTTGATAGGTTGGACGCAATGATCTGAAGGTCTCTTCCAACCTGGTCTATTCTATTGTATTGTATTCTACTTCTCTTCTCTTCTCTTCTCTTCTCTTCTCTTCTCTTCTCTTCTCTTCTCTTCTCTTCTCTTCTCTTCTCTTCTCTTCTCTTCTCTTCTCTTCTTTTCTCTTCTCTTTTCTCTTCTCTTCTCTTCTCTTCTCTTCTCTTCTCTTCTCTTCTCTTCTCTTCTCTTCTCTTCTCTTCTCTTCTCTTCTCTTCTCTTCTCTTCTCTTCTCTTCTCTTCTCTTTTTATTCTATCCTGTCTGCTACACCCAATTCTGGGTTTTTTATATCCCTTCTTTAGTTCTACTTTAGGCAGACCTTTGTAATGCTCTTCCTAAACGAGCACCTGGACCACATGTTTTAAAAGCAAAACATTGAAACATTCTCAAATGTTTCATGCATTTTTTCTGGCATGACAGGAATCTCATCAAGCTAACATGAAGCAATTTGCAGAAGTTGGGCATCCCTGCCTCACCCGAGGTATGTGTGCCTACTCCAACCTTCCCCAAAAAGACTTGCTAAAAATCATAAAGAGCAACATATACACACAAAATAACCCTTTCAATTTCTAAATATGCAACCAAAAGTTCAAGAAAGAGAAACAAAAAGCTAATGCTCCATACCTGCCTGGGGTCTGATTGTTGTGAGAGATTCCAGGTAGTCCTTCATGTCTTTGTGCTTGAAGCCAACAGAGATTTCAAAGGGAGTTTTATGTAGTACATTCAGATGATCAGGATTAGCACCTTTCTCCATGAGCTGCTGTGCCAAGCTCACCTTTCCACTAACAGCGGCCAGCATTAAAGGACTCCAGCCCATAGTCTTCACAGTGTAATTACAATCAGCTCCCCAGTCCAATAACAGATGTACCACCGCCTCATGTCCATGCTGAGCAGCTGCCATTAGTGGAGTAATATCAGGAAGGTCATCTCTACTGCTGTTGAGTACACTTGTATTAAAATGGTCATAGCTGTCTACAAAAGCTCCAGATTCCAGCAACAATTTCACCATACTGACGTGACCACCTCTGGAGGCCATTGTGAGGACACTGGCTCCTAACTTATTCTGTGCATTGAGATCAGCACCATTCTCCAGCAAGATGTGAGCCACGCTTATATGTCCAAACCTTGAGGGAAAGCAAAAGAAGAGAATTACCACCTTGGATGGCAAAGGCTTCTCAAAGAACATCAACATACTCTGGAGAGGAAAAGCCTTTGATACCAAATTGGCCTATTGACTATGTGGCCTCACGCATGCATCACTGAATGCAACAGTGGTCACCTTACTGGAGGGGAGAAATCAGCAGCCGAAGACTGTAAACTAGATTGTTCCACATGTTCCAGTGTCCATGCTCATAAATGAGCCACCTATTTAAGAGCATGTTCTGGGCAAAACAGCAATGTGCTAGGTTCATTTTTAATTGCATGACATCAGTATGTCACTTCCATAAACCACAGAGTGACTTTCACCCTTTTATTTCCAGGCCTGGATCACATGCAAGAACCAACCCAGTCTGCTTGCAGATATGTTAACTAAGTACCCTCATTAGTATTGAACAAGTAGGGTAAAAACTTCAAAAACCCAATGATAAAGAAAAAAAAAACCCAAAACACAACATGAACAACAAAAGACCTGAACCATCAAGGAACCCCCACAATGGAAGAAGGCTCAGAGAACATAACCAGTGGTCATAGATGCTGTAAGGTAAGCTGAATTTCTCTCAACACAACGAGGATCAGCACAGAAGTGTGTGGCACATCAGCCCAGCATAAAGTACCAAAACTGAGAAATCAACAGAATTAATTTCCATATTCCTTCCTGGCAACTGGGGGCACCCAGCATCATGGACATGCTGATGGTCTGGTGATTCAGCTGTATGTTGCAGCTGGTATGCTAGACTTGTGTTACGACTTCAGGAGACTGCTGTATCAGTAGGCTACATTAAAACCCTGTGCAACTATCTTTGAAAAAGGAAACTTGGTACCAAAACATTAAAACCTCCCTTCTGTGAAGTATATATAAAAGAACATGGTCAGAGTATTGAACTCTGACACCAGTTTCACCTGCAACCCAGCTTTGATACCACTTTAACAGAGGCTCTGGTATTTTGTAAGCAAGCAAAAGACAATCATGTAAGACAGACACCCAACCAACTAGCTAACCATAAGACAATGAAACCATTTACTGTTCCTCAGCAGAAGAATCCCACATTTTAATAAACATAAGCCATTGACATGTACTCTGTGCTTTTGTTGCAGGTGTGAGCTGTTAAAGAGAACAGGAAATCCTTCTACAAAGATATTAGCAACAAAAGGAGGACTGAGGAGAATCTGTCCCTTGTTGGATGGCAGGGGGCACATAGTGCTTGAAGATGAGATACTCATTATCTTCTTTGATGCAGTCTTTAGGAGTAGTATCAGGTTTTCACTGGATACCCAGCCCCCTGAGCTGGAAGATAGGAATGGAGACCAAAATGAAGCCACCATAAACCAAGAGGAAGACATACACTAGTCTGTTGGGCCAGATGGCATACACCTGAGACAACTGGAAGAAGTGCTCAACAAGCCACTTCCCATCATTTATCAGCAGTTCTGGCTAACTGGAGAGGTCCTAAACTGACTGGAGGTTGGCAAATGTGGAACCCATCTACAAGAAGAATGAGAAGGAGGACCCGGGGAACAACAAACCCGTCATTCTGATCTTGGTGCCAGGGAAGGTTATGGAGCAGATCATATTCAATGTGACTATGAAGCACACGCACGGCAACCAGGTGACTAGGCTCAGACAGCAGGGGTTCATGAAGGACAGTATCACAGTATCACAGTATTACCAAGGTTGGAAGAGACCTCAAAGATCATCGAGTCCAACCTGTAACCACAAACCTCACAACTAGACCATGGCACCAAGTGCCACATCCAGTCCTCTCCTGAACGCCTCCAGGGACGGAGACTCAACCACCTCCCCGGGCAGCCCATTCCAATGACAAATCACTCTCTCAGTGAAGAACTTTCTCCTCACGTCGAGGCTAAACTTCCCCTGTTGCAGCCTGAGACTGTGTCCCCTTGTTCAGATGCTGGTTGCTAGGGAGAAGAGGCCAACCCCTTCCTGGCTACAACCATCTTTCAGGTAGTTGTAGAGAGGTGGTTGTAGGTTGTAGGTGGTTGACAGGTCATGCTTCATGAACCTGTCTCCTTCTATGACAACATGACCCACTTAGTGAATGAGGGAAAGGATGTGGGTGTAATCTGGACTTTAGCAAAACCTTTTGACAGTCTTCCACAGCATCCTCCTGGAGAAACTGGCTGCACACACCTTAGACAGGTTGGTGCTTCGGTGTGTAAAAATCTGTCTGGATGGCCAGGCCCAGAGAGTTGTGACTAATAGTTAAATCCAGTCAGCAACCCGTCACTAGAGGTGTTCCCCAGGGCTCAGTTTTGTGGCCAGTCTTGTTTAATATCTTTATCAATGATCTGGATGAGGAGATTGATGCTCTGCAGAGGTATCTGGACAGCCTGGATCAATGGGCCAAGGGGAGTGGTATGAGGTTTAACAAGGCCAAGTACTATGTCCTGCACTTAGATCACAACCCCATGCAATGCTATGAGCTTGGGGAAGTGTGGCTGAAAAGCTGCCCCGTAGGAAAGCACCTGGACATGCTGGTTGACAGCCAGCTGAAGATGAGCCAGTAGTGTGCCCAGGTGGCCAAGAAGGCCAACAGCATTCTGGTCTGTTTCAGGAACAGTATGACCAGCTGAAGTAGGGAAGTCATTGTGTTCCTGCACTCAGCACTGGTGAGGCTGCACCTTGAAAACGGAGTTCAGTTTTGAGCCCCTCAATAGAAGGACATTGAGTTGCTGGAGTGGGTCCAGAGAAGGGAACGAAGCTGGTGAAGGGCCTGATGAACAAGTCTTACAAGAAGCAGATGAAGGAACTTGGATTGCTGAGTGTGGAGGAGAGGAGCCTGAGGGGAGACATCATTGCTCTCTACAACTACCTGAAAAAAGGTTGTAGGGAGGAGGGTGTTGGTCTCTTCTCCCAAGTAACAAGTGACAAGATGAGAGGAAATAGCCTCAAGTTGTACCAGGGGAGATTTAGCTTTGACATTAGGAAAATTTTCTTTACTGAAAGAATGGTCAGGCATTGGAACAGGTTGCCCAGAGAGGTGGTGGGAGTCACTGTCCCTGGAGGTATTAAAAAATGCACAGATGCTGCACTTCAGGACATGGTTTAGTGGCCATGGTGATGCGAGATCAATGGTTGGACTGGATGATCTTAAAGATCTTTTCCAACTGAAATCATTCTACGATTACTACATCCTTGTGCACACAGCAGCCTTTGTACACTGCAGCAAAGCAGATGTTGAGGAAATCCCAAAGAATGCTACTGACCACTAACAGCAGACATAAGATTAAAACTCCCTAGTCTCCTTTCAGAAAGTACGTAGCTGTGGAATGAAGCCCTCGGGGCCACTCTAGCCCTTAGGTCTATCCTGGAAGACTTCATTGCGTCACCTCAGTGGTGCCTGCAGTCCCTGCACATGATTAATTTTGTGCGTATTTGTTACCTCCTGTCCAATTTCAACAGGACTAACCACTGCCAGAATATTAAACATATACAGTTTGCTTAGCCTGGGGAAGAGGAGGCTCAGAGGAGACCTTATTGCTCTCTACAGCTACCTGAAGGGAGGTTGTAGCCAGGTAGGGGTTGGTCTCTTTTCCGAGACAACCAATACCAGAACAAGAGGATACACACTCAAGCTGCACCAGGGGAGGTTTAGGCTGGATGTTAGGAAGAAGTTCTTCACAGAAGGAGTGATTGGCCATTGGAATGTGCTGCCCAGGGAGGTGGTGGAGTCACCATCACTGGAGGTATTTAAGAGGGGGTTGGATGAGGCACTTGGTGCCATGGTTTAGTAGTCATGAGGTGTTGGGTGATAGGTTGGACTTTGTGTTCTTGAAGGTCTTTTCCAACATGGTTAATTCTATTCTATTCTAAGGTTTCTTTTTTGGTTATCCATCACAAAGAAACATGCTCTTTATGTTTTCTCCAATGGTTTCAATGGTATCTTCAGTACTTTTCAAATGGCAGCAAGGCATTTTTTTTTTAAAATAGTGAGAGGATTCTAGTGATTTAAGTATATTGTTTTTGAGAATAAGCATATGGTTTTAATTAAGGGGGGAGAAATAAGAATGTTTCTGCAACTTTTTCCTTTTTTAAAAAAACCTTTATAAAATAACAAAATTGTTGAACCCTGTCGTCCTTCTTCTTACTGGCAAACAGCTGTGTGACTCATACTTTGGGAACTTTCTATGGGTTTTAATTGAAAAGAGAAATGTTGACTTTGAAACAGATTCTTTTTCTTCCAAGTATTTTAATGTGTTATCAAACAAACAGAAAACAAAACCACATTTCTCTTCTCATTTTTTGTAGGAAAGCACTGCCCTCCAAGCTTGCAAAAAGTGCATGTAGACCCAAGGAGTACTTGTACGTAAAGATTAGCATTGGGAACCTCTCACAACCCAGCAGAGGGCTACACGAAGCACAGCATCACTGATGCAGAAAACCACTCAGATTTGTCATTAAATCCCTCAGCAATGATTTTCCACATTCTCCAGCAAGCCACTTAGGAAAATATGGAAAAGCCAAGTGAAGCAAATTATTTCTGTTTGCTCCAGTATGTTTTATGCCACAAGTGACTTTTCAGCAGGTAGATAAGACACATTACAGAAATTATTAACTAAGGATGTACACCTACATTACTTCCAAGGAAGGAAAAGAGTATTGTTTTCACATTCAGGTTTCCTCTGTGATTGACTGTCTTAAGAAATATCATGCACAGCTTCAATCAACACATCCTTGATACTGAAAAAAGAAACCTAACTCCCCCAACATCATACCTACCCAAATTCAAACTCGACTCCTCCTCCTCCCCCGCCCCCGGGGAAGGTAACAGGTGACCATTCCAGTGCCCCCGGTCAAAGCCGCTACACCGCCGACGGCAGCCCGCGGCCTACAGTATGGCGCCTCCCCGCCCGGAACCCCGCTGCGCTCCCGGCCCCACTCCCCCGGCCCCGGGGAACAAGATTTTGGTGGCAAAGAGTCTGAAAGCCGGCGGCACTCCTGAGGCGGGGCAAGGAGGGCCACCAAGCCACCTCGGCGGCCCTCCCTTCCCCGCCCCGGGGCTGCTGTCGGCACGGTAACCGCCCTGCCGCTGACTAGGCCAGTGGCCCGCGGCGAGGCGGGACGGCGGACGGAGGCTTCCAGATGCTTGATCCCTCCCCTACCTGGCCGCCTGCATGAGTGGGCTCCATCCGTAGTGGTTCCTGCTCTGTACCGAGGCCCCCTTCCGCAGCAGAAACCGCACCAGCTGCTCGTGGCCCCCCGCCGCGGCGAACTGCAGCCCCGTGTTGCCGGCCTCGTCGGTGCAGTCCACAGGCACAGCGGGGGCGGGCGGGGCTGACGGTTCCCCGCAGGGCTCCGCCACCACCTCCTCGGTACCGCAAGAGGAAGGGGCCGCCGGGTCGGCGGTGCCACCGCCGTGCAGCCCCAAGAGGCGCCGGGCGGTCTCACAGTCACCCTGTTCGCAGGCGCGGAGGAAGAGCTGAACCTGGGGGGGCACTCCGCACTCCCCCCATGGGCAGCACTGGCGAGCCCCGAGCAGCCTGGCCGCCCGCGCCCACCCGTGCCGGAGGCGGCTCGGCGGCCGCCGGCAAGGCAGCGGGGAGGAGGGACTCCGTCGGCGGGAGGAGGCCGGCCGAGGGCGGTTGCAGCAGCCCAGCAGCTCTCGGAAGGCGGGGACGGGCAGCTGCGATGGGTCACACGCCGCCCTCCTCGGAGCCGGGAAGAGTCTTGCCAGCTTGCCCCGCTGGCCTCCGCGCCTTTCTCCGCCGAGCCGTCCTGCCCTGTCCCGGCAGCGCCTGGATCACTGCGGCTCCAACCCTCTTCCACAAATGTTTTCTGTCATCCGCTTGCATCTGGGGTGCAGCAGTTTCCCATGCCGCGTTCGTGCCACCTTTATTGACTCCCGTACAGATAAGTGTCTCTGCAGTACATCTTTTTCTGGCTGGTGTCATCGCAGCAAGCCCTCGCTTTGGGGCTTGTTCACTTGCACCCAATACAGCAACTCCTTTTTCTTCTTCACCCCGGTGTAATCTCTCTCTGTCAGTTTATGATATACTTAAGCCTGTACTTGCGCCCTCCTACCCTGTTTTAACTTTAGCTCAAAACCAGTTTCTTCACTGAAATGCAGGATTCACGTTTGAGTCGTTCCCTCTAACCCAAATCTCCTGCTCCCTGATAGCACCAGTTAGGCTTTTAAATGGAGAAGTTTTGAGTATAACATGATTTCTTGGGGCGTTTCTAAGTATCTTTGCTCTAGCTTGAGCTTCCCATCTAATCTGATACATTTTCCCAGGCTGTACTGATTTACAAAGTGGGGGGGGAGGGCGGGGGAAGGCATCAATGAGATGAGCTCTTGAAGTGCAGTTGACCAGTTGCTTCAGTGTTGTGTCATAGAATCAGGGAATCAATAAGGTTGGACTCCACCATCTCCCTGGGCAGCACATTCCAATGGCTAACAACTCTCTCTGTGAAGAACTTTCTCCTCACCTTGAGCCTAAACTTCCCCTGACAGCAACCCCACCTGGCTGCAGCCTCCCTTCAGGTAGTTGTAGAGAGCAATAAGGTCTCCCCTGAGCCTCCTCTTCTCCAGACTAAACAACCCCAGCTCCCTCAGCCTCTCCTCATAGGGCTTGTGCTCAAGGCCTCTCACCAGCCTCATTGCCCTTCTCTGGACATGTTCAAGAGTCTCAATGTCCTTCTTAAATTAAGGGGCCCAGAATTGGACAAAGTACTCAAGGTGTGGCCTAACCAGTGCTGAGTACAGGGGCAGAACGACCTCCCTGCTCCTGCTGGCCACACTGTTCCTGATACAGGCCAGGATGCCAGGGGCCTTCTTAGCTACCTGGGCACACTGCTGGCTCATGTTCAGGCGGCTGTCAGTCAGTACCCCCATGTCCCTTTCTGTTTGGCAGCTCTCCAGCCGCTCTGACCCCAGCCTGTAGCACTGCATGGGGTTGTTGTGGCCAAAGTGTAGCACCCGGCACTTGGACTTCTTAAATGACATCATGTTGGACTCTGCCCATCTGTCCAGCTGGTCAAGGTCCCTCTGGAGAGCCCTTCAACCCTCTAAGCAATCAACACCTGCTCCCAACTTGGTGTCATCTGCAAATTTACTGATGACTGACTCAATCCCTTCATCCAGCTCATCAATGAAGATATTAAACAGTATGGGGCCCAGCACTGATCCCTGGGGGACACTGCTAGTGACTAGTCTCCAGCTGGATGTGGCACCATTCACGACCACTCTCTGGGCTCAGCCCTCCAGCCAGTTCCTAACCCAGAACAGAGCGCTCCTGTCCAAGCCACGAGCTGTCCCTGGAAGTTTAGTTCATCAGGACATTCTTTATTAAACTGAGTGATTTCAGTGCCAAAAATGGCATTTATTACAGTGGTGGAAGGTTTGGGGATGAGAGGACTAGGAGAAGTCCGGGGGAGTGTAGTGAAAGCACCAAATGCCAGTAAAACAAAGCCATCCCCTGCTTTTAGGCAGTGGTATCCATATCTTCTTAGTTCTACATCTCTGATCTGCTTTCAAATTCAGACTGCCAGAGCATCATGGTGAAGGGCCACAGAAGCTACACTTGGATAAAGTTTATGAAACAAGACTACTGGCCATTTAAACCAGTCCTCTGGGAAATTACTGTTGGCAGCAAAGAAAAAACAGTTACTTAAACTTTTGCAAATTTACCATTACAGATAGGACAAATTCCTAGATAGGTTACATATTCAGCAGTTCTTACTCCACTATAGATGCCATGTGTTAACTGAAGTAAAATGTGTAAAATTTTAACATATACACTTATGATTAATAATTTCCTTAAGCATAAAAATGCTTATAAGTGGCCACCATCAGAGGAAAGACAGATGACTAGGTAGGCTTTTGATCTAGCCAGTACAACCATTCTTACATCATGAAAGTATGAGGAACTTGCCATGGTCATTGAAGGTAGATGATGCAATTCATTCTGTGTATGATTTCAGAGCTTGGAAGAAGGGAATGGCAAGAGTGATTAATGCAATATGTTACTCATGATTGAGGAAAACAGGGTTGTACTTACCATATCAACATGCGTGATCAAATATAGTCAAATTAGTGGCAGAATCACTCCAGTTTATATTTGAGATAAGCCACTGAACATGATGATCATACAACTGTATGTTATGCATCTGCTGCAGATGCTATCAATTTCTGCTAATGATTTGAAACTCCAGACAAAAATACCATGAATGTAACTGGAACCTAAGAGAAAAAGATGCAACTGTTATTTTAAGAAACTTATAAGGAAATATTTGCTGGGGTTTACAAAATGAGAGAGGAAATTATTTGTGCTAAACTCTGCTGTTATCATCTAATGGTCATTACTATTTTCAGTCAGCAGTCTAGGCATTTACACAGATATTATCACTCAGCAATTTCTGTCATTGATTGAGAATCAAAATATGAGGCAACTGAAAATAACCAGTTCTCTTCTGAAATTAATGAAGTGCTATAGAATATTCTCATGGTGCTGCAGTACCAAGCTCTCTGGAAAATATAGGCCTTGAATTCTTCAATAATGAATGAACAACCTAAGCCTTTCAAACTGTTACCCTACTGGGTAAGATGATGGCAAAAGTTTAGTTCAGAAGACAATAGATGAGGAACCCTAAGATTCTTAAGTGCAGATTGTGCTTCAGCCATTCAAGAAGTTTGTCTAAACTGTGTCTGGTTTGTCCAGTCAGTGAAAATGCATTGCTTTTGACAACAAATTCTTTCACATCAGCAGTGTGGTAATTTCTATAAGTTACTGTTGGACTGCTCTGAGGTTAGAATAACTTAAAATGACAGAGGGTAAACATGATTAATGAAAACATTTATTTAGATTAAATGAGACAAGAAATGTGTAAGGAACAGAACAGGCTATCCAAAGAAAGTAGAAAAATAATAAGAAAGCCTTATTAAATCTACTCATAATACAAGGCAACATACAGGAAAGAAACTTGGAGCCATCATTCTGCAAGAAACAGAACTCAAAATTTGCAAAACAAACCCTGGAAAGCCATTAGGGCATGTAGTGTACCTGTGGAGCTAGCAAAGTGTAATATGGGAAATGTGCAATGATGTAGCACTACAAATCAACCAGGTAAGATGAACAAAAAATCTGTAATAATTACAGTACAGTAATAATAAGATGTAACACTGTTGTCCAAAAAATGGACTATTTTTTTCACTCAGTATTCAACAGCCAATATACACACAGAGCCAAGATACTGATTACTTAACTAAGTTGTGCACCTTTGCATGCTACATGGTCACCCACAGGGCTAGCACACCTCCCCAAAATTCCCCGCTTATTATATACAATTTCTCATCACTAAACTATCCAATGGGTTTACAGCTTTTTCACTTTCAATTAAAGCAACAGTATCCACAAAACTGATTGTGTATGCTCTGAGGAGGTCTTGTTAAGGGGCTTATCAGCTCAAGGGTGTGGGTATTTTTAGTCTTATAAGGATATGTAAATGAGTAAAGTTCACTCATTAGGACAATAAGTTGCAACTGGTTTACGTGTTCATGGTTTACTGATAAAAGTTTCTTCTTTGGACAACAGGCTCTTGTTTCTTTAGGTCTTGATGTCCATGATGTCTTCTTACAGCCCTTTGCTTTACTTTGATGGGAACTCGCAGTACAGGCTTGGCATCATCAGTCTGCCAGCTGCTCTTCAAGGACATGGTTGCTAGCTAGTTTACTCAAAGTGAACAGTTTTATACCATAAAGCCCCTGATCAATGGTCATTCTTAGAAGACCAATGCAGTATATTTAGCCCTAACTTAAACAGCATCCCTATAACCTAGGCATTTACTCTATCAGTTTCACCTGGATAACAATGCATTTGTCATATCCATATACCATGACACACAAGTAAATTTCTAACTCATATGTAATTCAGGATCACATAATATGGAAGACTATAAAATTACTGTGACCATAAAAAGCATCTCAGAAAAGGAAAAATGCAATTAGTTAAGCAACCTGTTCCACAGGAATCCAGAAAACTAGATAGCTGACTTAGTCACAGTCTTTGTTACAAAAGTCATGGGATGAAGGCATCTTGAATCTCCAAAAATGATGGTATTATTTTCATTGCAATTCAAGGAGTAAAATGATATTTTTTTGTGGTAAAACCTTACTGATGTAACTCATGCTTCTGGGAAAAAGAAAATGGAAAATTTTAGCATGTGTTTTGTGTGAAGAATCTTGTCTCTGCCTTAATGAAAAGGCAGACACATATATTAGAAATTGTATCATACAAAAGCAAATGCTTTTCTAGTGTAATCAAACTCATATATATTAACTTCAATCCTTTCAGGCATACAAAGAGAAGTAACACTGAAAAAATTTACTAACAAAAAATGCTGGCAAGTGCCTGTACACCATAGAATATCCCCTTGATATCTTGGTTCAGAACCATAATCTGCAAGCAGGCCTCCACTTTGTCTAATATAAACAGCTGCTGTATCTTTGTGAGGAATTTACTTAATTTATTTGTTTCAGAATATGCCATAAATGTGGCCAAACCTTAAAAAAATTTGCAAATCAGTGTTTTAAATCACATCATCTACACAAAAATGTACGAACAATCAGTCAAGTTTCCGGTATAATAGACCTTCAGTAAGATGTCACATCATATTATATTCCACACATGGAACTGCAGTTTTGTTCCAATACTTGACAGTTAAGCTTGCTATCCATGGCTTCCTTTATGCACAATTTATTTTCTACTCCCTGCATTTCATGCTTGCTACTTACCTAAAGAGAACATTTCGTAGAATCATAGAATTGTTAGGGTTGCAAGGGACCTCAAGGATCATCTAGTTCCACCACCCCCTGCCATGGACAGGGACACCTCACACTAGATCAGCTTGCTCAGAGCCACATCCAGCCTGGCCTTAAAAACATCCAGGGATGGGGCTTCTACCATGTCCCTGGGTAACCTATTCCAGTGTCTCATCTATAGCAAGCAAATATACCAATTGATATACCTCTGGTGTGCATATCTTTCCTACCTTTTAAGTTATCCTGGCTTACATATGTCCTTTTGGACAAGGTTTTTTGTATGTGTGTATGTGTATAGGTATATATATGTAGCCATACATATCTACATATGCACATACATGTACCCCAGAGATGTCCAAACTCATACAGGCTAGGTCCTGCCCAGGTAATCCCCTAAATATTGCCTGTTTTTATTGGTATGTCAGCATGAGAATTACACAGCATCCATCAGTCTGGTGGCAGATCTCTGAAATAGCTGACAGTTCCTCTTTCACTCATCAAGTCTGTGGTTTTAATCTATTTTATTTTTAGGCCTCTGTACCACTGTTCTTCCTCTCATCTAGATTTCTGATACACTCTGCCTCTGCACTATGCACCCAGCTTCACTCTTGACCCAAAGTAAAACATGGTCCTCACTGAAGGACCAAGGACCTCAGCACTCACCTTTTGGCACAGATCTGCAGCTGGGAAAGCAGGGTGCAGCCTGTTTCTTGGGTTTCCTTGTGCTGCGCGGCTGTCTCAAATAAAGACACTTTTAACAAAAACGCATTAATAAAAAAAATCCTTGGCACTGGTAGGACAATGGGCTGAATAATACAATTTTAAAAACACAAGTACACTTCTGCTGACAAAGCAGAGAAAGAGCAGCCAAGGTGGGAGCTGTAAGCGGGAGGTACTGTTTCTTTGCAGGACAACGCTATTTTACACTTAGTTTCTTTGCAGGACAATGCCATTTTACACTTAGTTAAAGCGATAGCAAACAATGACCCATAGGTCCAAAACTATCTCTAGTGGGTGTGGTTTAGAATTTGGCTGAAGCTTCATCTCCTTGAACAAATTTCCTATCTATCTGCAATGTATTTGTACATCATGTTCCTCTGATAATTTATTTTTTTCAGAACACGTAAGCATTGGCTGTTACTAAAACTAGGAACATAATTCTGGAACACATTATTTGGTACTTTCTTCTCCCCTGAAAGTATGAATTTAAGAAGCTATTTGAACTTTGGCTTTATTAAAAACACACTATCAGCTGCTACTTCTTCACACACCATTTCCATTTTAGAATTTTGCTTCATTTTGGATGAAAATAGAGATCTAATGACAACAACAGAAAAAAAGTAATCGCAAAATGCCACCACCAAAAAACCACAAACCAACCCCAAAACATTGAATGAGGTACATTTCAAAACTTTTGCAAAGTTAGGCCACACCTTGAGTACTGTGCCCAGTTCTGGGCCACTCAGTTTAGGAAAGATGTTGACTTGCTGGAATGTGTCCAGAGGAGGGCAACAAAACTGGTGAGGGGTTTGGAGCACAAGCCCTATGAGGAGAGGCTGAGGGAGCTGGGGTTGCTTAGCCTGGAGAAGAGGAGGCTCAGGAGAGACCGTATTGCTCTCTACAACTCCCTGAAGGGAGGTTGTAGCCAGGTGGGGGCTGGTCTCTTCTCCCAAGCAATCAGCACCAGAACAAGAGGACACAGTCTCAAGCTGCACCAGGGGAGGTTTAGGCTGGATGTTAGGAAGAAATTCTTCATAGGCTGGGGGAGCTGGAGTTGCTTAGCCTGGAGAGCAGGAGGCTCAGGGGAGACCTTGTTGCTCTCTACAACTACCTGAAAGGTGGTTGTAGCCAGGAGGGTTTGGTCTCTTCTCCCAGGCAACCAGCACCAGAACAAGAGGACACAGTCTCAAGCTGCAATAGGGAAAGTTTAGGCTGGAGGTGAGGAGAAAGTTCTTCACTGAGAGAGTCGTTAGCCATTGGAATGTGCTGCCCAGGGAGGTGGTGGAGTCACCATCCCTGGAGGTGTTCAAGAGGGGATTGGATGTGGCACTTGGTGCCATGGTTTAGACCTGAGGTCTGTGGTGACAGGTTGGACTTGATGATCTTTGAGGTCTCTTCCAACCTTGGTGATTCTGTGATTCTGTGATAGAGAGAGTGATTGCCCATTGGAATGGGCTGCCTGGGGAGGTGGTGGAGTAGCCATCACTGGAGGTGTTTGGGAAGAGGCTGGACGGGGTGCTTGGTGCCATGGTTTAGTTGATTAGATGGTGTTGGATGATAGGTTGGACACGATGATCTTGAAGGTCTCTTCAAACCTTGTCTATTCTATTCTATTCTATTCTATTCTATTCTATTCTATTCTATTCTATTCTATTCTATTCTATTCTATTCTTAATAGCTCTGCAGGGTTTGTTTTTGTTTTCTGTAATGTTTCATCACTACAAAATATGAATAACTTTTGTAAAAATAGTTCACCTCAACTTACCTCTTTAAGCTTTCATTGTAGACCAATTCCTTCAATAAGCACATGTATTTTAGCTACATATTGATGCAATTCAGGTGGATATTTCAGTGAGCAACAGATATAATCTTAATTTCAGATATTACAGTCACTAGAAATTTTTATGGACAATTATATATTGTTGTGTTTAGTCTTATTCTCTGTTACAATTTGAAGGGGTAACTTTAGCCTAAATCCTGACTGCAAAGACTGAGAATAAATTACCATTGCATGCAAAAGGAAAATTATTATGAGGTCTATGTAATTCATTGGATTGCTAATGGGATATAGAGCAGAGGCATAAACAGTTCTTTCTCTCTTTTCTTCTCCTTTGGCTTCTGCTTGCAACTTTCCTCTCTCTCTTCTACGGCCTTGCCAGGGGAATCTCTGTTTTGACTACTGTGTGAGGTAACGGGAAGGAGGGAGGGAATGGAGGAACAAGTGAACGGGTCCCCTGGATCTGTCCAGGGGGGTTCTGAGGAGTCTCTGTGTTATTTATAAATTGTAGGGGAGTGTGTGTGTGTAGATAGATAGATAGATAGATAGATAGATAGATAGATAGTATAGATATTGTATATTTTATTTTGCACATACTAATTGCATTTCATATTTCTAGAGTATTGTTTGCTTGTAATACCACTTCATTTGCTTCCATTCCAAACTGAGCTGGTCTGGCAATTTATTCTGGGGAGCAGTTTCTCCAGATCGGTTGGGGGGGGTAATTTCATCCCACCATATTCTCCTAGCATGTTTTGAAAGGTCTAGTTAATTTTTTTTTTTTTTAATGCGATTTCACATTTTTAAAATAAACTCTTCAAATATATACATTACTCCACTGATCATCTGTTTTCATTTTGACAGTGGAGGACACAATAGGTCTTCCTAAATAATTATTTATAGGTTTTATAAGACTCTGCTGGTTACTCTAATTATTTCTTACTGAAACTCTTGAAGCAACTGAACTTATAGCTCACTAAACATTCTTGTTCATGTTTTAAAAAAAATAATAATCCCCCAACCAATAGTTTCTATTGTTTTTAACCCACCTCTACATACACCCCACACCAAAAGGCCTAATATTCATACCTCTGCTTTCTGCTGTGTAAAGTGTGGAGGTGGAACTGTAGCCATATCACTAAGTGATGCACAAGCATTTCTTCATGGGCCTTTCAGGCTTAATGTCTTCTGCTGGAGAAAAAAAAATAAATCATATTCTCCCTGTAAAAGTTGATTGTACCTGGGAATAGCTGACTGTTGTGATAAGACAAAAGGAATGACAGAGCCACACCTGGCCTTTTTGATCCCATTACAAACATGGACAGCTGGGGCTTCAATTGGCCAAAGTGTCTGTTTTAGGACAGGATGCTTATCAGCAGTTATGAGCTTTCTTATTTCCACTATTTGTGCTTCCACCACTTCCATCCCATGGCTACAGTCCCACCTATGCACTTCAACTTGGCTTCAAATTCAGGAATCATACCTGGATGCTTATCAGCAAGTTATATTTTCCTGTTTACAGTATTTGTGCTTCCAACATGCAGATCCAGCTAAACTGCTTGATTTATTATTCAGCACTCTTCTGTCCAGAGCAAGGGCTCTGCAGTAGTTGACAACCTCTGTGTTTGTTGTCACATAGAATATATATTATCATGTAAAATCAGAAACAGCTCATAACTGTGTGCTGTGACCCTGTCTGGTACTGACAAGGTTTTTCCCCTTTCTTAGTGTCAGACGTGTTTTCATCCAGTGCTTAGCAATGCTGGTGAGCACCACCCAGTACTGCTACCCAGTCTGAAGCTGCTATCCCAGGGTGACCACTGTCTTCTGCTGGGTTGTTCTCGACAGGCTTCCAACAGCAGAGGAAAGAGCCTTTTTGTAAAATGCATAGAGCAAGTGACACCTGCAAACTAGAGTTTCAGCTCCCTGCTGAAAGCGAGAGCTAAACTATATCAGTTATATTACACTTCTGTTAAGGTTTTTCAAACGCAAAATCACAAATTCTCGTGTCATCTCACAGTCTCAGGATCACAGGTTTAGAGGGACAGGGCTGCATTCTATTAGGCGGTGGAGGGAAAATACTGCAGGGATGTGTTGTTGAGTGTGAAGCAAACTAGAAAGTTTTGACTAAATGCCACAAGCTGCGTTTATCCCATAGTTCAGCCAAACCATGAGATGGACTGCCTGTTATTTGGATACTAAATTTGGGCGTTTCACCTGACTTCTGCATTTGTATTTATGAGACCACATTGGCTGACCTTTTTTTTTTTTTCAACCTAGAACACTGCTTTCTTCAGTGCGCTTGTTATTAGCTCTCATGGATTCTTGGCCCATGATCTGTTTACTTCTAAAGCACTGTTTGTACTGAGGCAGCAGAATGGATGAAACCTAGTTTCTTACTGACTTGTTTCCTTCAGCCCAAAGCTGTTCTGAGTCCTTTCGCGGCAAATAACCTCACTCATCATCTGTCTGAAGCCTGGATATCTGTCATGAGACAGGAAGCCTTGGGGCCATCCAACTCATCTGCAATGTCCAAAGCAGCTTGCTGTGCCAAACTTTCTGTTGATGAGGGTACACCTGTGCATCTGCCATGCAGCTACCAGTGTAGACGAAGACCCCTCAAGGTGACTGGGTTACCTCTTCCTTGAAGGGTGACAATGACATCCTTTCCACTCTTCCTGTCCCCGCAATCTCTGAAACGCATGACCCAGCAGCACAGGGCTTGCCCTGCCCCAGGAGCTGTGGGACAAGTGGCTGTGCCTGGGTCAGGACCATTACTAGCTCCACTGGATGTATTCCCAGTGAGAACTCAGAGCAAGCTGGAGGAATGTGCCAACTTCCTGGCAGCGGGCTACACCACCTCTCCTATGAGGATAGGCTGAGGGAATAGTCTGTTCAGCCTGGAGAAGGCTCGAGAGAGACCACCTATTAGCCTTCCAGTACCTGAAGGGGGCCTACAAGAGAGCTAGGGAGGGACGATTTAGAAGGGCCTGTGGTGAAAGGACAAGGGCCAATGGTTTTAAACTAAAGCAGGGTATATTTATAATAAACGTTAGGAAGACGTTATTTACTATGTGAGACATTGGAATGGGTTGCCCAGAGAAGTTGTGTATGCCTCATCCCTTGAGGTGTTCAAGACCAGGCTAGATGAGGCTTTGAGCAACGTGGTCTAGTGGGAGGCGTCCCTGCCCATGGCAGGAGGGTTGGAACTAGATGATCTTTAAGGTCCCTTCTAACTCAAGCCATTCTATGATTCCCTGTGGTGCCAGAGCCCCCGGGGCCACACAGCCTACCATGGCATCGCTCCTGGGGAGCCGGCGGGCTCAGCCCTCGCCACGGACACGCGGGGCGGCTTCCTCGCCCCGGGCCGCCGGTAGGAAATACTCCCCGCCCCACAGCATCAACCGTGCGCGGCTCTTCCGCGCCGGGCCCCTCCGGGCTGGCCGGCGGCGGGGCGGGGAGGAGGGAGGAGCCGTCAGCGGAGGAGTCGAGCGGGTTTCCTGGCGGGGGCAGTGCTGGCAGCGGGCGGGTGGAGCGGCGTGGGCAGGTTCGTGAGAACTTCGCCGAGTCCGCTTGGGACGGAGGCGCGCCCGTGGCCGTGTCCGTGAGAGGCCACTTACGGGCCCGCCGCCTGCACAGTATGGCTGGCCGCCTCGGCCGCGGGATGTGCTGGGGCAAGCGGGGCCGGGGCGGCCGGGGCTGCCGGGGCGGGGGCGCGCTGCTGGCCCTGGGGCTGCTGGCTGCCGTCGGCTTCCTCGCTTGGCGGCACGGCTCGCCACCCCACCACGCCGCCCGCCGCGCCCCGCAACCGCCGCCGTCCGCCACCGCGGAGTTGCTGCGGAAGCCGGTGTACGCGAAGCCGGCCCTGGACCTGAGTGCGCTGGGCGAGCTGGGCCGGGCGGTGCGGCTAGAGCTGAGCCCGGCCGAGAAGCGCCGCCAGGAGGAGAGCATCCGGCTGCACCAGATCAACATCTACCTGAGCGACCGCATCTCCCTGCACCGCCGCCTGCCCGAGCGCTGGAACCCGCTGTGAGTACCCGCCGCGACACCTGCCGCCGCATCCGGCGCCGAGTGACCCCAGGGCAGGCGGAACGGGGCGGAGGAGACGTGCGTGGCCACCCCAGGTGCGGCTCACTAGAGCAGCCCTTCTAGTCAGAGTAACGGCTAGGGGCAGCGGAATAACCGTGTCTCAGCAGCAGCTCGCTCAGAAACGTGGAGGCTTAAAAAAACTTACTTTGCCTTCCCCGAATAAGCACTTTCAAATCGCAGCGGCTGCTTACGAAGTTAGTTAGAAGAGTGGGAGCCAGGCACAATCAGCGACAGTTCTAACAACTGGAAGTAGCGTGTGGGTGGTGCGTGTGCAGCTCGAGAGAGGTGGTTTTCCTCTCATAGCCCTGGCAGCTTGGTTTGAGACCTTGAGCGTGCTGCCACGGTTCTCCTGCTGCTCCCCTGGGTGGGTCACCCCAGGCATCCGTGTGCTTTCCCAATCACACCCAGCTTGGCAAATACTGCACTTCTCAGACTTGAGCTTTGTTTGGACGTCTTAGGTTGCACAGTATAAGGCAGAGTGTTTCATTATCAGACATACCAGAAGCATGCTGCTTTTTCACCATGTAGAAATGCTTATGGAAATGTATAATGTTATCCTCGACTGGGAGTTTTCATGTTCCTAGATATTTAGTTGCCAGTACAGTTCACCGGCTGATGCTGTAAGCAATCGCTTAGAATAAGGATTAGGTACTGTTTGATGCACTGATTCTAGCTTGTGGGCAACAGTTCAGTGCAGTAATATAATCATATAATTGATTAGGTTGGAAAAGACCTGTAAGATCATTGAGTCCAAATGTTAACCTAACGCCAACTCCAGCTCTAAACCACTGAGTCGTGAAGTAGTGCTGCACAGCAAGTCAGGCCCAATGCAGATACTCAGTTTGGCTTTGTGGTTCACCTGCACATGATGCTGTCCTGTGAGTGCTGTCCAGCTGGTGAGAGACATAGGTTGAATAGTTACAAGTATGTGCCTTTAGCCAGAGAGGTCAGGGCAGAGCCATAGCTACTACTGATCCATTCTCTGCTTCACCTGAGCTTGGCTTCAGCCAGTTTATTTCGTTGCAACAAGTGTAGGTGGTACAGCAGCAGAGAGCTGTGAAAACCCTGGAGTTCTGCCTCTGCCGTGCATTAGCTTCAAATCAATGTGTCCTGTCTGGTAGTTCACCCAACTGTAGTTACAAATGCTGACTCTAAAACGTGAATGCTACAATGTCTCTTTAAAAAATTGCCATGCAGGTGCAAGATCTTTTTGTCATAAATTTAAATGTGACAGTGGACTTGTTTTTCTTGCTTATCTTTTATTCTCCTCTTAGAAGCAGTCTATGGACCATGAGATAAAATGGACCATTTTAGTTGCATTTCTGCAGGAAGAATTTAAATAATTCAAATTAATTATTCTGAATTCCTGCCATTTCTTGTAGACAATGTTGGAGGAAATTGTAGAGCACAGTTGTTGGAGCAGGGGACATGATAAATGGAAGGGGAGATACTTAAAAATTGTGTAAGTGGGCAGGTAGATTTTACTGCAATGACACATCCTTTTTCATTTGAATATTTGGATGTTGAAATGACAAAACATATGCAAACCAAAAGGATTGCAAGGCATCAGCAGCATAATCTTGGAGATAATTGCCTACTGAGTCTGGGGTTGCATTGCACTGTTGTAGCATCTGCTGGCATACAGCCTTTTCACAAAGTTAAATCTGAATTATGGCAGGATTATCACACAACAGCTATCCAACTCACACAGCAATTGCTAAAACACCCCAACTTCTCCAAAGATAATTTTGCAATAAAGTTGTTAACTATCTGTATTACTGCAATAAAGTTATTGACTATGTCTCTTAAGAAGGAAGACCATACAAAAGATCTAAGAAGAAAAAGAAGTCTTGAAAAAGGTATCCATGAGCCTGTAGAGATAGAAAATTACTTACATGTCAGTGTAAGTTTAGTCAATATAGGTTCAAAAGTCAAGTCTAGGAAAAATATTATTTATTTCCTTCATTTTGAAGTTAGTAATGCTTGATCATTCATGATCTTCAAGGAACATTTGGGTGAGGCTACAGTGGTAGGAAATAAGTAGTAATGGTGGACTTCAACTGGACTTCCTCTGTCCAGAGAACTGATGCAAAGGCTAGATTTTTAGATGTTATCAATGAAACGGTTTTGGTACCTGAAGACTAGAAGGTGACATGCACCGTATTTTTAGTAGAGTCTCAGATGAGAACCAGAGAACCATGTGGTGAGGAAAAGAATTAGTAGCAGATGGGTAGGCATGAAGTGTTCAGAAAGAGTCAACTTGATTCTTTCAAGGATGACTGTCTCGGTCCGGAGAGGGAAGGAGACTCAGTTCTTTTGAATATTCCCGTGTTATGAAATTAGAGGCACAAATGAGGCCAAAATATCAACAGATAGACTATTTATTATACAAATGAAGTGGATGGATCAGAAGGGGAGAGAGAGAAAATAGAGAGGGGAGAGAGAAGAGGAAAGGAATTATATTACCACACCCCTCACCCTCCCAAGACAGTTTGAGTCTGTGGAGGAAAGGTGCTGCAGGAGATGTTGGGTCTGTAGAGGAAGGGAGCTGCAGCTTTGGCTGTAGAAGAGATGTTGCCCTTTGGGCAGCCTCTTCAGCTCCATGAGTTGCATCAGGTGGAGCTTAGGACATGGAGAGAGGGTTCCTCTTGGTCTGCTTCTTCCAGGCTCCATGGTGATGTCTCTGTAATTTTTTTTTCTCTCCTAGTATTCTCTCTGTTTTTCTTCAGAGAAGCATTGCCCCAGGCTTTTCCTTCTCTCCCGTTTTCCTTCTCAGTGGCAATGTCCTTCTCCTGCATCTTTCTTCTGAGCCAGTAGTTGCTCAGGTCTTTTTATACAGTTTTTAGTCCTTAGATATGTGTCCAGGTATTGTTCCCCAGGAAATCTTCCTGTGTATTCCTTTGTGTTTGGACAGGGGTCTGGAGGAAGGAGGGGGAGGCCTCCACCTCCTCCTTCTCCATTTACTTGCCCACACACAGGATACACATCAGGGGCCAGGTGGTGAATCCATTGTCTCACCATCCTCCCTTTCCGGGGTACCTGATGGGTGGAGATGATCGTGTCTTATGCATGCACCTGAAGGTATCAATGGCAGTGGCCCCTGGTCCATTGTCTGGGCCAGCAGCAAAGTGATTTTATCTTTGTTGAGTCACATCAGGAGAGAAAAGATTTAGTCTCTCACTCCACCCCATCAATCAAAGATAAAAGCAAGAAAGAAAGAAAGGAAAAAAGGAAAAGATTTTTAAACAATTTTTGCAATAGATTAAAGTTTTGATTGGCTAATGCCACAAATCTGTTTTACACCATCATTAGACACAATGTGCATATTGGATGCTACATGTTGAATCAACTGTATAAAACAGGTAGTTACACAACGTGAAAGAGTAACAATACTAAACCACATAACAAAATAGAACAAAATTAAAACAGGTAATTACACAAGGTGAAAGCATCCCTGTTCCTCCTGGAAGCCAGGAGAACAAATTCATACCCCCCACCCCGTCAGTCCTTCAGTTGGAGTTGAATTGAGAGCTTCCTTCCAGATCTGAATGCATCTGCGGGGATATGGAGAGTACGATGCAGCAGTAGTTATTTGATGATACCTTTCTGTCTGGTAATACTGTGCAAGAAAAGGTGAAGAATAGTTTGAGATTACTGCATCAAATAAATGTGTTGTTTGATGATACTTGACAATGAGTCCTTTACAGATGTTACTTTATGATAAAGGTTTCTTCAATTGTAGGTGTTCTCACAGACCACTCTAACATGCTTTTCTGAAAGCTTGATCCTGTTTCTATTGAAACAGACCTGGAGAACTTGACAGTTTCTATTATTTCCTGTAGATGGTTCCCGCTTCCTTCAACTGTCTGCCCTTGAGGTCAGCAACTGATATTAATATGTTTCATCACAAAAGCTTTTTATCTTATCATTGCCTAGAATTATGTGTCTGTATATGTGTATAGATAAATATACCTATATGCGTATGTGCATATATATATAAATAAATTAAACATCTATGTAAAGAAACTATTGCAGATGTTCTTTTGGTAAAATATTTTGCCTAAGAATGTAAGGAAGTCACTAAATGGTGGTACAGAAATTAAATCTATCGTAGGGTCAGAGAAGGTGGAGGTTGAAAGGAACCTCTGGGGTGCCCAGTCAAGCCTCCTGCTTGAAGCAGGGCAACCTCAGTGTTTGTGTGTTGCTAAAGGCCTTCTTGTCCTGTCAAATCTTGAAAGTTTCCGAGGACAGAGATTCAACAGCCTCTCTGGGTACCTCTTTCAAGGCTACATCACTGACACAATGAAATTTCTTCCCCCCACACCTTGCCCTCGTAACGTTGCCTAGGTGGCCCACATTGTCTTCCCAATATCTATTCTCCATTTCTTGAGTTTATACACGTACGGGAAGCAGTGGTTATAGAAGGTTTAACACAAGCAAGTCCAGACATTGACCTATTGAGGGCCATGTTGTGGCTGATGCCCTGTAAGTGCAGCAGGATGGGTTCTGGCCTGGGCATTTTGGCTGCAACTGCTCTGCCATCCCCTGTGCAGGGTAAGGCAGCATCCCTCTGGGGCTTCACCTCACATACTCGTTCGACAGATCGGCAGGATTAGGTAGGCAACTAATGTGGTCTTTGAGACAGCCTTTTACAGTTTCTTAGTGTGTAAGACACACATGTCCATTCTTTCTGCTTGGGTTCTTCTAGATTAAAAACTCTTCTCAAGCATTATTCCTGATTTTAGACATCCTACCTTCTTTTATTCCCTTCTGTTTTTCCCACAGTAGAAGTTCATTGCATGTTTACTTCAGGGATACTTGCTGTAAGATCACATCACCCTTCTTTTGGCTGACTCTTCTTGCAAAAGGAGCAAGGCAGGGATAGGCATTTTGTGCTGACTCAGTGTTTTGTGCTGTTTCTTTCATGGTAGAAGCCAGAATCAGCCCTCAGGCCTTGTTTCACTTGTGATTGCAAGCAAAGGGATTTGTCAGTCTTTACTGGCAAATGATTTCAAGTAGCCACAAAATACTGAATGTGGCCTGCATAATAATTAGCAGCTATAAACAAAATTGTAGAGATTTGTTCTTTAATTCCTGATATTTTTGTGTGTTTTGGAGATATGTTTATGTATGGTTTTATATGTATGTTTTTATACATATGTTTAAGTATCTATGTATAGATACATATATACACAAATACTTAAATTCCTCTGTCATTTTTGGTGTATTGTCTTTGAGCTCAGTGTAACAGTTTTGTGCTAAGAGTTTTCTGATGTTCAAAACATTTTCTATCTGTTCCCGAAATGTAATGTGATTGTTTTACAATGTCACTTCATACCATGGTTTGTTTTGTTTACTGGGTTGTAAATACCAGCTTATAAAGTCTGCTCATCTGATAGTATCTCCCTGGCAAATTCCAAGAATAATCAAAACTTAGGTTTTGGTCTCTCTTCTAATCCAAGAATAACAGCATCTGGTTTTGATTGGCCATGCTACTCCTGCCGGGAGTTTTAACCTGACTCTATTCCAGGAAATGTCACACACAGCAGTCAGGTGTTTCCATTATGTCTGCCTGGCTTCACCATGGAGCTCCTCCTTAGAATGATAGAATTATGGAATGGTCTGGGTTGGAAGGGACCTCCAAAGGTCATGTAGTCCAAACCCTCTGCACTCAGCAGGGACATCCTCAACTAGATCAGGTTGCCCAGAGCCCTGTCAAGCCTCACTTTGAATATCTCCAGGGATGGGGCCCCAACCACCTCCCCAGGCAACCTATTCCAGTGTTCCACCACCCTCATGGTAAAGAACCTGTTCTTAACATCCAATCTAAATGTGCTCTTCTCTAGTTTAAAGCCATTGCCCTTCATCCTATCACTTCAGGCCTTTGTAAGCAGTCTCTCTCCATCCTTCTTGTAGGCTCCCTTCAGGTACTGGAAGGCCACTATTTAGTCTCCTCTTCTCCAGGCTGAACAACCCCAGCTCCCTCAGCTTGTCTTCATAGCAGAGGTGCTCCAGCACCCCATCATTATTGTGGCTCTCCTCTGGACCCACTCCATCAGCTCTGTGTCCCTACTATATGGAGGGCTCCAGACCTGGACACAGTACTCCAGGTGAGGTCTCACCAGAGCAGAGTAAAGTGACAGAATTGCCTCTCTGGATCTGTTATCTAAAGGTGAATTAACTGCAGGGACTTCTTTTGCAATGTGCATAGGAAAAATGAACTCTTTTGAGAGCAAATCTGCAGCAGTTTGACCTTGCCAGTGCATCCTTTCCCTCTAACAAGCAGCTGATCATGTGCTGTGTGCCCAGGGCTCGCCTCAGCACAGGTATTGCCGTGCTTTACATTTGATCAGAGTCCAAGACACAACACTCTTCTACTCAGCGGGAAATGCTTTGCATAAAACACTTACAGGTTTAGTAGTTCTGTAACAGCATGTTTGCTGATTTGGGGGTGAGGTTTTTTGTTTTGTTTCCTGAGCTTTTCTGGGATGAACAATTGGTTGCTAGTAACTACATTAATTGCATTCCTAGTCATTACTTAATTGTTCATTAGTAGCATTCAGCAGGCTTTAGACCTGCAAAGCAGTGAGTTGCTTTTGGGTTTTGTTTGTGTGGGAAGGGTTTTTTGTTATTGTTGTTGTGGTGGGTTTTGTTAAATAAGCAGGCTCATGTATTATAGCATTACAAAACATAGTAATGCTTCCACAAGTGCTTTGATCCTTAGGATACTTAACTATTTTTGTTTCCTATTTTCTGTAAAAATGTGGCAGTCGTCTTTGTCATTGTACTTTGGCATCGCAGTCATCTGCAAATGTTCTCCAGAAGAGCTAAGGTGATTATTTTTTGACTGATTTTCTGTACAGCTTCTGGCAGAAATCCTTAGCTTGCTCTGGTGTCCAGATGAGTGCTTGGTTTTGTTTGATTTAATTTTTAACCTAAGTTCCCAGAACAGTGATGGTAATGGCAAATTATGATTTTTTTTTTTTTAATTCAAACAGTGCTTTTACTGGGTTGCCCAGGGAGGTGGTGGAGTCACCATTGTTGCAGGTGTTTAGGAAGAGACTGGATAGGGTGCTTGGTGCCATGGTTTAGTTGATTAGATAGCGTTGGATGTTAGGTTGGACTTGATGACCTCAAAGGTCTCTTCCAACCTGGTTAATTCTATTCTGTTCTATTTTGACTCTACATGGTTATCTGTAAGGACCAGGTGCATTCACACACTACTATTAGCAATGTTTACTGTAACTTCTTTCAGTCACTGTATTTTCAAAATATTTTTCTTTCTTTCCTGCATCAAATTCCTCACGCCAGTATGTTTCTGAATGGAGATGTAGAAAATTGCATGGCTCTGTGCAAATGTTAAGCCTATATCTCACTGCCTTGGTGTGACCGGTTTAGGCTGTGCCTTTAAGAAATGGACGCTTTCTGAACACTCTGGCTGAATATTTTGGGATTATAACAGAAAACAAAGATATGCTAAACCAATTTCATTGGTAGAATGCAGCTGTAAGTTCTGGCTTAGTCTATTCAGTCTGGGGCAGGCAGGTCTTCTTCTTCTCCCTGTCCCATGAGCTGGACTGTTTTCTCTCTCTGAAGTAACAGCTTGCTACGCAGGGACGACTAACCAGATAAGAAAACTTACTCTTGCATTCACTTTTGAGCTTAACAAATTTTCACCCTTTTAATTACCTTCCTTTCTCTTTCTCTCTAACCCTTTTGGGAAAAAGGGGAGGTAGGGAGGGAGAAGGGCGGGACAGGCCGAACCCCCCTGGCCCCAGGGGGGTTAGGGAAAGGTCTCCTGTATTACATACATTCCTGTATATTTCTGTATATATTGTAAATATTGTATGTTTTTGTACATATTCATTGCATTCCATTTCTGCTTGTAAAATACAGCTTTCATCTGCTTCTCCGGCTGAGTTAGCTGTGGATTTTTTGTGTGTGTGTGGGAACCTTCCTACCCCACCACACTTGGAAGCAAACTTGCCATTGCAGGTAACCATTTGATCAGTATGAAACCACAGTTTCAAGTGAGCAAAATAATTCCCCCACCTTGATTACATGCAGAAATACCTTCTCATCTGCACATCCAGACTCTGGGCTAGGTAGGAGCATCTATTGCCTTATTCTAGCAATTTGGAATTGGGAGGATCTATGGCTTTCTCAGATTTGTGGATTTATGGTAAAGATGTAGTCCACCCTCATAGTTGGGCTTTCCAGACAATTTTTTCTTAATGTATTTGTAATGTCTTAAACAAATTTGCTTTTAATAACATCAACAAGAAACTTCTTTACTGTTTTACTCTATTTCAGAATTCCCAGCTTTGTTCCTCACTTTTAACAATATTTTTATACTAGACAGTACAGCCTTTTAGTATCTGAAGTCTTAAAAGGACATTTGGCAGTCTGTCTTGTTGAGACCTTATAGTCACTGGACAACTCATTCTTTGAAACACAAAGTAATCTGAAAAATCATTTCACAGTCTAGCTGTCCTCTGTTTTCAGAGACTTGATCTTGTCACAGTGTTGTAGAGTGTACTGGAGGGCCTCTCCTATGGGGGCTGGTTTCAGCAGACACAATTTAGGGAGCCTTTTTACCTGGGCTGAGACTGGGTGGTGAGGAACTGTAGGCCAGCATTGCTTCAACTCATTCTGCTTAGGTGTTCTAGCCTTGCCCTGGATAATTTGACCATTCTGGGAGTTATCAGCCCCTTCCTGCTATCGGCTTTGCTAACTGGGCCAAGTCACACCTTCCATAAATACCAGCGCCTTTTCCTGTAATGTCTGAACACCCGTGTGGTGCATAGGTGTGCAGAAGAGGTGCAGCCATCCCATGCTCTGATAGGACTTTTTTTTATTATTAATATCACTGATGATTCAGGGTAGATTTCTGTGAGAAAATTAATTAGTATGAAAAATAGGGTGGTGTTTTGGAGGAGATAAGAATAATTTGATTTATCATAACCTTTAATCCCACTGGAAATGCTGCATTTCTGTATCCCAGGGTTTGATGACATTGCCTTTGGCTCACATACTGCATTTTATCCATAGGCTGCTCTGGCACAAGGAAGGGTGAGGAGCAGCTGTTCAAATGCATGTTCAGCCTGGAGTAGGTCGCATGGCCTTGGTAGCTCTGCAAGGCGGCTCAGAAACCAGTGCCATGACCTGTGTTGCAATGCTGCGCGTGGGATAATCATGGATGGACCTGCTGAACCCCAAGCTGCTGCTGGGAGCAGGAAGGAAGGGAGAAGTGAAAAAAGAGGAAAGAAGATGACCCCAGCAGAGCTGTGTCCTCTGCCATGGTAGGGTGGGAGGAGGATGAAATATTTTCTCATGGGTAAAAATACCTGGCAGTTTATAGGGTGGGAATGGAGAAAGTGGAACTAGACTGAGATGCACATTGCTGCTGCCATTTGTCCCAATCAGCTGTATTTACTTACAGTCCAAAAATGACATTTCTGAGCCATTTCACTAAAAAGGCACCTGCTGTTTAATTCAGCATGTTAACTCTGTTCAAATTAGGAAGAGAAAAGCGGGCTGTGTTCGCAGTATCACAGTAGCACCAAGGTTGGAAGAGACCTCAAAGATCATCGAGTCCAACCTGTCACCCAAGACCTCATGACTAAACCATGGCATGTGTTGTGAGTTGACATGCCCATGGCCCACTGTAACAAGCCCAGCAAGCCTGGTACCTAGCCCACCATGTGAAACCCAGCTTGAAGTAGGACCCTAACAGTGTTTGCTAGGTGGCACTATGACAGTGCATTTATGGCAATGTCATGTACTGCAGTCACATAAATCACATTACATCAGATGCAGCAGTGACGTGCTGTTGGAAACTTCTCGAGGGTAGCTGCACTGTCTTGAACTTGCCTGCATTATTGGTCGTGTGTTGAAACCTTTACAAACAAACCTTTCGTAGTATACCTTTAGAAAGCATTAAATAATGTATGAACAGATTGTATTCTTAAGAGATCTTTGAAAATGCACAGAACATTTCATACTTTTTTTTTTTTCTTCTAAAAATACAGATGACTGCAAGTATAGAAAATTCAAATTTGCAGAATAAAAATGTGTTTTCCCTCGCCGTGTTGTTGTTGCAGTCGTGGTGAAAGTCTTACATAAAAGTGCGTTAGCAACCACTCCTAATTAACTCGTGGCAGCATGCCCAGTGTGCACACATTCATGCTCTCTCTCCCTGTGTATAGATACGCATCTCTAAGAGAAACAGCTCCTTACAATGAGATAAATGGAGTAATTACATTAATTGACACAAATGTTCTCCCAAATAGCCTGTTTAATTTTGTTTAGGCATTTCCTGACTGATGTTTCCTTAGTTTCTAATAAATAACCTATTGTAAAACCTGCTAACAGAAGACTTCATAGTGCAGTAGATTTCAAGATTAAATTATTAAGCTTGTCAGCTGTATTGTCTTGGTTAGACCATGACTTGCAAATGTAAGAAGTAAACTCAAAAATCTGCAGAAATGTGGATGTAGGATGATACACCTTCACATGCTTTGCTTCAGTTTGCATTTTGTCTGGTTTGATGTTTGTTTGAGTAGATGCTGTAGTGAAAGAGTCAGGAAAGGTGGCGCATAGCAAATGTGGCTTTGAGTTTGTGTTCAGGTATGTACTGGCATTATTCTCTCTCTCTTCCTGTCTACAGATTTAAAGAGTTGTGGATGAATACAGTTAGAATTTAATTATTTTTTTTTTTAAGTATAAATTGATACATAATTTATAAATTGATTTATCTTTTCACATTTCATGTTTTATGACTGTCTCTTAAGCCACAGTGATCAAGTGAGAGGGTTCCTGGAACATCTACCCAGTGATTGTGACATAGAGTGCCTGAGAGAAATGGGGGTGATGCAGAAACAGGCTCCTACTGGGGCTGTGGAGTGCCTCAGCCCCGCTCCCTGTGAGATGGTTAGGATTAGTCACAGAATTACAGAATGGTTGGGGTTGGAATGGACCTCTGGAAATAATCTGTCCAGCCCTCCTCTAGAGAGGTTCACCTGGAGCAGGTCCCAGCCTCATTTTCTCTGGGTGCAGCTCTGCTGCACATAAGGACCTTGTGCATTTTCTAGTGAAGCTGTGGAGAATAGGAGCCATTGGAGGGCAGAGGCTGAACAGGTGTCTTTGCTTTGCATCATGTTATTGGTGTTATCCATTTTACAGCAGTGTTCTTTAGTGACATGCAAGGCCCACGTAAAACGTTCTTTTGTTGGCCCTAAAGAAGCTGCTTGCATATGCTGGCAATAGCTTTTTTGCTCAGTGAAAGATCCTGATATCTAGTAACTTTTTCCAAAAGCAACCTGACTAGAGTTCCTTATACTTTCCTGAAAAAAAAAAAAAAGGTGATGGTGGTTCAGTGTTTTGTCTGTTTGTTTTTCTTTAATATATAATTAATATCTATATAAATAGAGAAGTTCCTGTGGTTGAATAAAACAATGAGAGCATTGAAAGCATGTACTGGAGCCCCTATTACAAGAAGAATCTGGAGGTGCTGGAATGTGTCCAGAGAAGGGCCATGAGGATGATCAGAGGGCTGGAGCACCTCTCCTATGAAGACAGACTGAGAGAGTTGAGGACGTTCAGTCTGGAAAAGAGAAGGCTCTGAGGAGACCTTATTGTGGCCTTCCAGTTACTTAAGGGGGCCTACAAGAGAGCTGGGGAGGGACTTTTTAGGGTGCCAGGTAATGATAGGGCTAGGGGGAATAGAAGAAATCTAGAAATGGGTAGATTGAGATTGGATGTTAGGAAGAAGTTCTTCCCCATGAGGGTGGTCAGATGCTGGAACAGGTTGCCCAGGGAGGTGGTACATGCCTCATTCCTGGACTTAAAGTTTAAGGCCAGGCTGGATGTGGTTCTGGGCAACCTGTTGTAGTGTGAGGTGTCCTTGCACATGGCAGTGGGCTTGAACCTAGATGATCCTTGAGGTCCCTTCCAGCCCTGACAATTCTATGATTCTGTGTGTTAGACTTCAGGTGACAGTGCTACTGCATTTATTGTGCATGCTTGGAGATATGTTTACAGGCAACCCCTGTACTCAGCACTGGTTAGGTCACACCTTGAGTACTCTGTCCAGTTCTGGGCCCCTCAGTTTAGGAAACATGTTGACTTGCTGGAATGTGTCCAGAGAAGAGCAGCAAAGCTGATGAGGGGTTTGGAGCACAGCCCTATGAGGAGAGGCTGAGGGAGCTGGGGTTGCTTAGCCTGGAGAAGAGGAGACTCAGGGGAGACCTTATTGCTGTCTACAACTCCCTGAAGGGAGGTTGTAGCCAGGTGAGGGCTGGTCTCTTCTCCCAGGCCACCAGCACTAGAACAAGAGGACACAGTCTCAGGCTGCACCAGGGGAGGTTTAGGCCAGATGTTAGGAAGAAATTCTTCACAGAAAGAGTGATTTGCCATTGGAATGGGCTGCCCAGGGAGGTGGTGGAGTCACCATCACTGGTGGTGTTTAGGAAGAGACTGGATGTGGTGCTTGGTGCTATGTTTCAGTTGATTAGATGATGTTGGGTTGTAGGTTGGACTCAATGATCTCGAAGATCTTTTCCAACCTGGTTAATTCTCTTCTATTCTAGTTCCTTGTGTTCATGTTAAGTTTTTGTGAACTGTTTGGTAATTATGATAACTAGGTTTAAGGCAATGTATCAGGCAGCCAATAGTAGGGACTATAGGTGGTTTCCTGTCATTTAACTTTAGCAGTAGAAAAGTTAAGCTCTATAGTTATATAGACAAGCGGCAACTGGTGGACAACAAAGATCTGTTTGTCCATGCTAGACAAGTGCTTTAAGGAAGGTGGGTTAAGTTGCATTCTGGATCTGTCTTTATGGACATGCAGAGTCCAGACAAGTAGTGCAGAGACCTCACCTAGCTATTAGGCAGCTGAGGTAGCTAATCCTGTCTTGACATGATCCCCTATAAGGGGAAAGGACACTGTTAGAAATCTGAGGGTGGTGCTAAGGATCGCCTTGGTCAGAAACAAAAGCAGCTTGCAGTGTAGGCAAGTACCTGTTTTGCAAGTGCTGTCACTAGTTTATATCCTCCCTGTCGTTTCAATGACGTGTTGTAACTGATACACACTTGTTATCTGAGTAACCCAAAGTAGGAGTGAAATGATTCACTTTGAAGGTAGGAACTTGGATACTTGACTGACAGAGAGAGTAAAAATACATCCTGAAGTTGGCAAAGCTGACAACAAAAGGTACACTGCTAAAGTGGTTCTGTTGTAAATAGGAGATGGGAAAGGGAAAAGCTGAGTTATGACCACTAGGCTGTAGGTCAGGTTTCATACTCGTAGTGGGTTCTGTGTGAAGCTTGTGTATCTTGTGAAGTGGCAACATGTAGTGTCTGTGTGCTTGCTGCTTAATTGTTGCTCAACAGCCATTTCAGGGATTCATTTGTTGGTTTAGGATTTTTCTTGCACTATCCTTTTGCCAAGATTTAAATGCTTTAGGTTTGTCATCTCCCCAGTGGGAATATTTTTAAGACTTAGCAGAAGCCTTTTGAAACGTTTGTCAGTAAAGAGGTAAGGAAAAGTGTGCTTCATTTTAGCAGCAGCATTGGAGACCGAGGATAGTTGAGATCTTGTAGGAATCTAGTAAGGAATATATGTTTTAGGAATAATTTTTAAGATAAACATGCAAATCTGCATTGAAGTTGGGTAACTCCTCCCCCCCCCCCCCCCCCATTTTTCACAAGTTTCTCTATGGGATGGTCAGTTTTTCCCAAAATAAACTTAATGTAATTAAAAGCTAATCTTTCAGTCATGCTCTGTGTGTATCAGCATGCAAGGTGAGACATGGTCTCTTCCTGTGGCGGGTTGGCAGCCTTGTCACACCAGCCCTTTGTGAGGAAGCTCTGGGGGATCCGGGCATTGCCTGGAGTTCAGCAGCCTGCCCTGCCAGGGCACTTTGTGTGCTGCCTTCCACCATGGAGCTAGAAAATAAAACACCCTTTCTAATTTTGGTCTCTTTTCTGATTTCAGAAACCTAAGAAACATGTACTCTGGTATGTCTTGTAGGAGGCTGACCTTTCTCCACAGCATGTAGGGTGTGCTCAGTGAAGGAGGCAGCAATGCATGGTGAATCACGAACAGTTTGGGGATTTCCTTGGTCTGTGCCAAATTATGTTTCCTGTCTCCAGCAAGCAATTTTCAGGCAAATCCACTGAAGTCTTTAATCTATAATTAGGTATATGAGCTTCTTTAGACCCTTTGAATTTCCTTTTTTAAAGTAATGGAGTACAACATTCCTGTTACATGAATCTTTTTGACATTTTCCAGAGAAAGCTTTCTTGAATGTTTTCTTTATGTTTTTCCTTCAGTTTTCTAAAATGGGTTTGTAAAGGTCCTATTTCCATCAAGAAATGAACTGAAAATATCTGATACAAGCGACTGCGATACTGTCCCCCAGCGATCAGTGCTGGGCCCCACCCTCTTTAATATCTTCATCGATGATCTGGATGAGGGGATTGAGACGGTCATCAGCAAATTTGCAGATGACACCAAGTTGGGAGCGGATGTTGGTATCTTAGAGGGTAGAAGGGCTCTGCAGAGGGACCTCGACCAACTGGACAGATGGGCAGTGTCCAACAGGATGGCATTCAACAAATCCAAATGCTGGGTGCTGCACTTTGGCCACAGCAACCCCATGCAGTGCTACAGGCTGGGGTCAGAGTGGCTGCACAGCTCCCAAACAGAGAGGGACCTGGGGGTGCTGATTGACAGCTGCCTAAACATGAGCCAGCAGTGTGTCCAGGTGGCCAAGAAGGCCAATGGCATCCTGGCCTGCATCAGGAATAGTGTGGCCAGCAGGAGCAGGGAGGTCATTGTGCCCCTGTACTCTGCATTGGTTAGGCCACCCCTTGAGTCCTGTGTCCAGTTCTGGGCCCCTCAGTTTAGGAAGGACATTGAGACACTTGAATGTGTCCAGAGGAGGGCAACAAGGCTGGGGAGAGGCCTTGAGCACAAGCCCTATGAGGAGAGGCTGAGATTGTTTAGCCTGGAGAAGAGGAGGCTCAGGGGAGACGTCATTGCTCTCTACAACTACCTGAAGGGTGGTTGTAGCCAGGAAGGGGTTGGTCTCTTCTCTCTAGCAGCCAGCACCAGAAACAGAGGACACAGTCTCAAGCTGCGCCAGGGGAAGTTTGGGCTTGAAGTGAGGAGAAAGTTCTTCACCTAGAGAGTCATTCATCATTGAAATGGGCTGCCCAGGGAGGTGGTGGAGTCACCATCCCTGGAGGTGTTCAAGAAGGGATTGGACGTGGCACTTGGTGCCATGGTCTAGTCCTGAGGTCTATGGTGACAGGTTGGACTTGATGATCTTTGAGGCCTCTTCCAGCCTTGTTGATGCTGTGATACATAAGAGTATTTTTATTCTGGCAATGCTGAGCATAATTTTTTTTTTTCATCAGGCTAAAGTAAATATCTATTTCTAAAACTGGATTCATAGAGTAGGTCTTTCTGCATCCAAAAAAAAAAAAAGTTGATTAAAATGTCTCTCCTTTTTAATGTGTTAATACCTGAACATTTGGCAAAATAAATCACTTCTGTTGCCAGTTGATGATGTGAGGCTGTTCTCTGTCAATGCCACTGTTTGCCTCAGAGGGACAGGTGGTTTTGTACTTCATTGTGTAAATGTGTGTGTCCCCCTGTGTGTGTGCCTGTGTGTGTGCATAGGCGTCACATACACTGAGTGTGGTTACACAGCATTCCTTTCATGGCTGAGAAGCTGTCTGCTGCAGGCCTCCTCTGCCCAAGTGTCATTTCTCCTCAGTGCTTCCTTATTTTCTGGTATTTATTACAAAAGTACTTTACACTCTGTTTTGTTTGCTTGGTTGGTTTTTTTTCCCTCATAAGAATTTTAATTCACAGTATCACAGTATCACTAAGGTTGGAAGAGACCTCGAAGATCATCGAGTCCAACCTGTCACCACAGACCTCACGACTAGACCATGGCACCAAGTGCCACATCCAATCCCCTCTTGAACACCTCCAGGGACGGTGACTCCACCACCTCCCCAGGCAGCCCATTCCAATGGCGAATCACTCTCTCAGTGAAGAACTTTCTCCTCACCTCCAGCCTAAACTTCCCCTGGTGCCAGCTTGAGACTGTGTCCCCTTGTTCTGGTGCCGGTTGCTAGGGAGATGAGGCCAATCCCTTCCTGGCTACAACCACCCTTCAGGTAGTTGCAGAGAGCAATGAGGCCGCCCCTGAGCCTCCTCTTCTCCAGGCTAAACACCCCCAGCTCCCTCAGCCTCTCCTCACAGGGCTTGTGCTCAAGGCCTCTCACCAGCCTTGTTGCCCTTCTCTGGACACATTCAAGTGTCTCGATGTCCTTCTTAATTATAGGAATATTCAGATTCAGACTGGTTTTTTTTTCCCTCCTTCTTATGCTGCAGATCTTAATAGATATTGCCTAATCTTTAAAGAAACCTGTGAGAAGTCTTTTCTTTTTTTAATTGCAAACACAGCAGCCTTGTAGTCAGTAAATATGTTCTCAATGTGCTGTAGGTAAGCAATTTTCATTTGATGTAGTTTTCTGGGTGTTTTGGGAAATTTTGTTTCCCCTAAATTGATAAAAGGTCATATTTTCTACTAAACAGTTCTGGGTGTTTTGGGAAGTTTTGTTTCCCTAAATTGATAAAAGGTCATATTTTCTACTAAACAGTTCTGTTCAGCTGTCTATCGTGTAGGTTTGGGAGGACTTGGTAATGTCCTGTTTTGGTAGGAAGGATGTCTGACCTCCTTTGGTATCTACTGTAACCTTGCAGTCTGCAGAAGCTCAAGTATGTCTTTCAGCCCCTAGCAAGCCTCAGTGACTCCAGGCAGCAAGCTGGAGGAATAAGAAAATTCAGACATTTATAAATCATTTCTGTTGGTTTTTAACAAAACTGCTCATACAGAATGCCCTACAAAAAAGGGAGAAATAGTAACAAATACCAGCATTACTTTAAAATTCCTTCAGACCAGGGGAATCTTTTAACAATACATTTGGCCCAGCTCTAAGTTTCTTGGCATCCTTATGTTCATTTAGGGAAGTTCATAGATATATATGTTTATAGGAAATACATTCTGGAGCTTAATCTAAAGGTTTGCAAACAGGCTCTCTGTAGAGCCAAAGCCATGCATTTCTATATCAGTATGGGTTGTTTGGGGCTTTTTTTGTCTGTGTGGATTTCACTGTTATATCTTGGCAGCTCTGTGGTCTTCCCCAATTCTGCTTCAGTGCACAGGCATCTCAGTTCTGTTTGTGTTTGGGTTTGTTATTTTTTTCTTTTTATATGTTGCTGTGCCTTCACAGTTACATTTTTACTGTCTAGCAGTTGCTTTATTTTTCAAAGCACAAGTTATCAGTAATTTATGCTGCTGTTCTTACCATGTTTAACTTTTATATATATATATTTTGATTGATTTTCCTTTTTTTTTCCCAGTGATCTTGGTCACGTTTTGGCCATTGATTGTTCTTTTACTTGAGGTAATACTGTGCAGACAGCTGCTGCACAGACATAAGCCCAGAATACCTCTTATTATTTCTCTTTCTAGACACTCTTGGGGTTTGCAGAATTTGTCATAATGTTTTTGTGGAAATGGGACTTCTGGAAGACCAGCTACCTGAAGGTGTTTGCATGTCATTTCCATGTACACAGAGTTCTTTTAAGGTCCTTTTTATGTTCCTGCTTACAGGTAGCAAATAGCATGCAAAATCTTCATTTGAGACTATTTTACTGAAAATAAACAAATGCTTTTGTTCTTGTGTTAAATGTAATTCCCTCCCTTACAGATGCAGAGAGAAGAAGTATGACTATTATAGCCTGCCAAAGACCTCCGTTGTGATAGCTTTTTATAACGAGGCTTGGTCCACACTTCTGCGAACTGTTCACAGCGTTCTTGAGACCTCTCCAGATATACTTTTGGAAGAAATTATCCTTGTAGATGATTACAGCGACAAAGGTAGGAAGAATAATTCTAAATAATGTCTTTTTTTTAAGGTCAGGTAGTCCACAGGAGAAAAAAGACAGGCTATTTAGGTAACATACTATAAAGTTAGTATCCTGTATATTAGTATCCTATATCCATACTATAAACTTAGTCATCCAATTGTGAAAAATATTTTTTCTTGTGGAATGCCACTGAACAATTTGACTGCTGATTGAAATTTAATTTATACAGGGGAAACACATTTGCTGTGCCACAATGTGTTTGCTTATATAGATACCCTACTGAGCGTTTCATGTTTCCTAAGTTGAGCAAGTCTTGATATAATACAATACAATACACCACGTTGGAAGAGACCTTCAAGATCATCGTGTCCAACCTATCAACCAATCCAACCCACCTACACAACTAGATCATGGCACCTATCACCCCATCAAGTCTCTTCCTGAACACTTCCAATGATGGTGACTCCACCACCTCCCTAGGCAGTCCATTCCAATGGGCAATCACTCTCTCTGTATAGAACGTCTTCCTAACATCCAGCCTAAACCTCCCCTGGCACAGCTTGAGACTGTGTCCTCTTGTTCTGGTGCTGGCTGCCTGGGAGAAGAGACCAACCTCCACCTGTCCACAACCTCCCTTCGGGTAGTTGTAGAGAGCAATAAGGTCACCCCTGAGTCTCCTCTTCTCAGGCTAAGCAACCCCAGCTCCCTCAGCCTCTCCTCATAGGGCTTGTGTTCCAAACCCCTCAACGACCTTGTTGCCCTTCTCTGGAGACGCTCCAGCAAGTCAACATCCTTCCTAAACTGAGGGGCCCAGAACTGGACACAGGACTCAAGGTGTGGCCTAACCAGTGCAGTGTACAGGGGCAGAATGATCTCTCTGCTCCTGCTGGCCACACTGTTCCTCATGCAGGCCAGGATGCTATTGGCCCTCTTGGCTGCCTGGGCACACTGCAGGCTCATGTTCAGCCTACCATCAACCAGCACCCCCAGGTCCCTTTCTGCCTGGCTGCTCTGCAGCCACTCTGACCCCAGCCTGTAGCACTGCATGGGGTTGCTGTGGCCAATGTGCAGAACCCGGCACTTGGATGTGTTCAATCTCATGCCATTGGACTCTGCCCATCTGTCCAGCCTGTCGAGGTCCCTCTGCAAAGCTTCTCTTCTTTCCAGCAGATCAACTCCTGCCCCCAGCTTGGTGTCATCTGCAAATTTACTGATGATGGACTCAATGCCCTCATCCAGATCATCAATAAAGATGTTGAAGAGCATGGGGCCCAGCACTGATCCTTGGGGCACACCACTAGTGACTGGCTGCCAGCTAGATGTGCTTCAGGATTGCTCTCGTGTCTAGTACAGTGAGAGCTACCTGGTTATCTGTTTTTTGTTTGAGTTATGGGACAAGAAGACAATGAATGCTGTCATTTTCCACCCTGTGTGAATTGTGTTAAGAATGAAAGTTTTACATGGAAAAAGATTTGTATAACATCAGAGAAGCGCTTGGCAAATAAAAAGCATTCATTTTCCTGATTTGTGTGCATCCAAATTCTGTGCTCTTCCCTTGTCCTTTCCTAACTTAGGCATCCCAGCAGAATCAAAGTTCAGAATTCTGGTATCTTTAAGGCACTGCAGTAAGTAACACACTACTGAAAAGAGAGCTTTCCCTAGCATGATAGAAACTAACTGCTGCAGAACTGTAGTCTCTCTTTCTCTTTAATTTGTTTGTTACAGAACATTTAAAGGAGCCTTTGGAAAACTACGTGGCTGGCTTACGCAAGGTGCGTCTCATCCGCGCAAATAAGCGAGAGGGACTGGTTCGAGCAAGGCTCTTGGGAGCGTCTGTGGCAAAAGGAGACGTCCTGACATTCCTGGACTGCCACTGCGAGTGCCATGAGGGCTGGCTGGAGCCCCTGCTGGAAAGGTGAGCTTGTGCTCTGAGGTGGCTTCCTGTTCCATTGCAAAAAGAGCAGAGAGGGTCTGGCATACTTCTGCAGTGGAAAAACTACTCTTGGCCTTACCAAAGATTACTGAAGTCTGGGCCCTGATGAGGTAGTGAACAGAGGATTTAGTTCCTCTTTTTCTTCAGAACAGAAAAAGTTTTGATTTTAAGAGAGAGGAGTCTTCCTCCAGCTTTGAAACTGCTTTGGGAAAGGTGGCTGTTTCTATCAGCCTGGGTAGTGGATGAGAAGGACTGGAAAGATGCATGCCCTGAGACATGTGTTTGTTGCCCTGCACCAGGGGATAATCAGACTGGAAAAGAAGTCAATCCCTGTCTTCCCAATTCTGAGCTAGTCCATCTCTGTCCAACTGGAGAGAGATTTCCAAAAGCAAATGCTGTCTTGAGGCATCCATGTCTTCTTGATTCCTAGTGGAATTTGTGTTCTTGAACTCATCGTGTCCATTGAGAGTTCCATCTGGAATAATATATATGATATATATTACACATATATATTATTATATTTATCTATTTTTCTTTAAAATGGTCATATTCAACTTTCCCCTCAATTTTCAGACCAAATTTATTCCAAATCACTGTGGGTCAGCTATAAACAGTGTAGGTAGAGGGAAGAAAGGACAAGTGGCAAAAATCAAAGAGTAAGCCTGTTTTTAATGGACTGTCCTCTGAAGAAACTGTACCTAACTGTGGAGAAAACTGTCATTTGTTCACTTCTTTAGCAAGCCACTAGATGGCAATCTTTAGGAAGGATTTGGATAATTTTGAGTGTAATAAATCACCTGTAGAAAGCTAGCTCTGGATGTGTCTTGGAATTTTTGCCCTTCTTGCTGCAGACACGGATGTACATATCTAAGAGGATGTTTGCGTGACGTATCTTGACTCCTCTGGAAGCAATACAACAATGTTAGCGCTTTGCAGTGCAAACAGTTGTATTTGTAAGCTGCCTGTGCATTGTATGATCTAGCTAATGCTTAACTTACAGAAAAGGTGATGGCTTTTGCTTCCTTGATTCCTTTTGGAACGGAAATGATGTTCCACATACCTGATTTTTTTTCCTCCTTTTTCTTTATAGAGCAACAAAGCATTTTTACTGTTTAGTGGAAATATTTCCCCTCTGTATATGTATCATTCTCATTATTTTGTATATAAGCTTTATAACAAGTGATATGAGAGACAGCAATATTTGTAGAAGCCCTTTTGTACACTCTATCAAACAGAAACTCAGTGGGAAGAATAAAGAAAACAGCTATGTCACATCTTTCCTCTGGCAACAAAGGGCCATTTCATGTTGAAGGCAGTCTTTCTCAGCTCAGACAATACTTTTTTTTGTAACCATTTCTGTTCTCTGCCACATTTCACCACCACAAGCTGATTTAATTTCAGAGTCAGAGCCCCTTGGCCAGCCTGTGGGTTTTAAGCTTAATAATCTCATGAGGAACTAGCTCCAATCGAATGATAGATACATCAGGTCTCTTCCTTGTTTGGCAGTATAACATTTTTCTTCTCCTCTGGAATACCCAAATTGTCCAAAACAAGTATCAGCACTTTAAAGTCAAGCAAGTCAGTTTTTTACTAAACTAACAAGATGTCTAGAGCTAATGTAAGGAAGATTGCTAAAGAGATATTTAGGAGAAAAGTATTAGCTTGAACTCATGTGCTTGATGTTGATCTCTGCTGCTACTCTGAGGCCTTTCCAGAGGTTGAGGTGAAGGTAAAGAATCCCATGTGAGGGGGTCTTTTGTAAGGGCAAATGCTTTTGGAATGGAATCCAGAAAATCCTGCACAGTGCTGATAAATGGGAGGAAGGATTTTTATCTTCTTTCAAATGTAGACCTGCAAAAAATGTCAACCCTGATGTATTTTTAGTATGATAATGATCTTGGCTGTCTTTACATCAGCCTTGCTGATAGGTCTGTCATTCTTCAGTACTATCTTGTGTCTCATTTTTGTCTCCTATGTTGTCAGGGTTCCTGGATGTCTCCTTTGTGTATGTTTCACTGTTGGAGGTCTGATTCTTGTGTCACACATTTGTGGTTTTGTATTTTTTTGTTTGTTTTAAAATTGTTGAAGCTCTTGGCTTCTTTTTAATTTACTATTGTAGTGCTTGGTCTAACTTTTTGCAGGCTATCATAGTTACAAGAAGAATCATTAGCCAAGAGCCTAGCTACCTTAGTCATCTTTGCAGAGTGATAGTCATGCTGCTTTCTGAATATCTCTAGTGCAGCTAAGTGTACAAAACAAAATAAGTGTTTAAGAATGCAGTGCTGGATATGGCAGCAAAGCCAGATGCTGAATGTATTATCTCAAGCCATCTGGCATACCTCGCTTACACTGTCCAGAAAGATTGATGCTTGCCAGGTGCCTACAGCTGAGTCCTTCGTTATGCAGCCTTTTGAGGCATCCTTAGCAAGAAGTCAGTAGTTATTCTTCTAGCTATCCTTTCCTTGCATTGCAGCATGAGTTGAAAAGGAGCAAAACTTTGTGGTTGGTATCGGTAAGTGTTCTCTGTTCTTGACAGTTCTAGTTTTAGAGATGTATCTACTGGAAGTGACTTTTAATCTTCTTTTAAATCATATTAGGATTGCAGAAGAAGAAACAGCTGTTGTTTGCCCTGTTATCGATGTTATTGACTGGAACACATTTGAGTACTTGGGAAATGGTGGTGAGCCACAGATTGGTGGGTTTGACTGGAGACTGGTCTTCACTTGGCATGCTACCCCTGAACGAGAACAGAAAAGGAGGAAGTCCAAGACTGACGTGATCAGGTTAATTTTTATGCATCTTATGAAACTGTGAATGCTACAAGTGCTTGTGAATTCCTTTTTGAAATGCCAGGTGCTGAAAAATACTTAGGAAATGAGCATTTTGCTTGAAAATACGTATCTTGTTTGCTTGCCCTTTGTTTCCAAAATAGCTCCTGCTCACCATGCTCCTGAAAATATACTGCTCTAAAAGCCAAAATGCCTGTGTAATCTTCCATATGGAATTCTTACTGCACAAGCAGTCTGTGGATTCCTGCAGGCAAACTCCCACAAATTCTATCAGCATCCGGGAAGGTTGTGAATGATTAACTAGTACTAAAGGATGTCCTCTGTGCAAAGCAAAAGAGGTTCCACGTTGTAGAGAATGTATTGTGGTCAATGATGAAAGGAGGAGCAAAAATCAACTGTTAGGAAAGCAAAAGTAGTTTTGAAGATTGTGCTTGTAGTGATTGTGGTGGTTCCTTGCTCTGTTTTGAAAGGTGAACCAGTTTGCTAGTTCTTCATTTGGATCAAGTGCTACAGCTCTACCTATCATAATTTCTATGAAGGGCTACCTCATAGGAGCTCATGAGGATGACTTCCTTGTGGGGTTCAGTTTTGGTTTATTTTAAGACAGGCTGCAATGAGTCAGTATTGTCTGTCACTCCATACTGTATTTTTTTGAGAGGTAAAGTAAGAGTACCACCAATGCATCAGGAAAATGGCTACTGTAAACAAAATCCTGACACTCAGTTTGGAAGTTACTATATTTCAAGTAGTGTGTTGCAAGAAATTAAGCAGTTGTTTGGCATTTTAACATCACAATTTTGTTAGTCCTGCTTTTATTTATAATGATGGGCTATGACAAATACAGAATTTTCTCAGAATTTTCTCAGCCTTTTCTATGTGGCTTATCATGATTACAATACCCAGTACTTCACAAATATTAATGAACTAATCCTCAAATTAGAGAAGCAAATGTTATTTTCTTTAAAATGGGAAAAGTAAAGCAGTGATTTAATCCTTCCCAGCATATACTAGTCTGCATCCTCCTGAAAAACAGCTTCAAAATGGATTAAATGCTTTTAAGGCCTTCAGTTTCAATACAATGCTTTTCTTCTCCCAACAAGAATTGTCTATGGCATGATAGGGGAAAAACAGTAAGGGATAGAGCTTCATGGTAGCCCGAGGACTGCGAGCTCAGTAAGTGTCTGGATAAAGCAGCAGTGCCGAGAGTGGTGTCACTGACAGATGTGTTTGGAAAGACAAGCTCTGGAGTGAGACAGAAGAGCTTGACTGGATATGGACTTTGTTTTGTTTATTTTTTTTTTCCTTCTGTCTCTTCTCATCTCTTTCCATTCTCAGAAACAATATCTGGCAGTGTAAGACAGTGTTGCTTCAAAAAGATGGCTGCTAAAATTAGTTTTGGCAGATTAAGAGTAACTGATCACTGCACCTATCATTCATTGATATTTACCTCAACAGCAATTTAGTGAAATTCATGGAGTGTCAACTGAATTTAGCGCTTGGCACTTTAAAGAGGCTAATATTCTAAGGCTGCACTTTGGCCACAACAACCCCATGCAGAGCTACAGGCTGGGGTCAGAGTGACTGGAGAGCTCCCAAACAGAGAGGGACCTGGGGCTGCTGGTTGACAGCTGCCTAAACATGAGCCAGCAGTGTGTCCAGGTGGCCAAGAAGGCCAATGGCATCCTGGCCTGCATCAGGAATAGTGTGGCCAGCAGGAGCAGGGAAGTCATTGTGCCCCTGTACTCTGCATTGGTTAGGCCACACCTTGAGTCCTGTGTCCAGTTCTGGGCCCCTCAGATTAGGAAGGACATTGAGACATTTGAACGTGGCCTTGCGCACAAGCCCTATGAGGAGAGGCTGAGGAAGCTGGGATTGTTTAGCCTGGAGAAGAGGAGGCTCAGGGGAGACGTCATTGCTCTCTACAACTACCTGAAGGGTGGTTGTAGCCAGGAAGGGGTTTGGTCTCTTCTCTCTGGCAACCAGCACCAGAACAAGGGGACACAGTCTCAAGCTGCACTAGGGGAGGTTTAGGCTCAAGGTGAGGAGGAAGGTCTTCACGGAGACAGTCGTTCATCATTGGAATGTGCTGCCCAGGCAGGTGGTGGAGTCACCATCCCTGGAGGTGTTCCAGAGGGGATTGGACGTGGCACTTGGTGCCATGGCCTAGTCATGAAGTCTGTGGTGACAGGTTGGACTCGATGATCTTTGAGGTCTCTTCCAACCCTGGTGATACTGTGATACTGTAATTAGGAGCAATAATGAATGAATTAAAGTTTATGTATATGTGCACACACTAGCCTACTGAAAGTACATTCCTGAACTGCACTGTCACTTTTGGGGCCTTGTGATCTTCAGTGAGAATCCCATCTTGACCCCAGCTTTTTCTTCCAAATGTAGCAAGCAGTTAAAAATAAATACAGTTGGGCAGACCTTAGAAATAAAAAATTAAATCTTTTCAGGGGCTCTGTGTACTTAATTCTGCTCAGATATTAATAGCATCAGATATGTTGATATTAATTACTAAAGCACAAATTTGTGTTTACTTACTACATAAGTAAAATATGTAGAATACAGAATAGAATACAGAATTAACCAGGTTGGAAAAGACCTTCAAGATCATCAAGTCCAACCTATCACCCAGCACAGTATCATAGAATCAGCCAGGTTGGAAAAGACCTCAGATATAATACAATACAATACAATACACCAGGTTGAAAGAGACCTTCAAGATCATCTCATCCAACCCATCAACCAATCCAACCCACCTAAACAACTAAACCATGGCACCAAGCACCCCATCAAGCCTCTTCCTGAACACCTCCAATGAAGGTGGCTCCACCACCTCCACGGGTAGCCGATTCCAATGGGCAATCACTCTCTCTGTATAGAACTTCTTCCTAACATCCAGCCTAAACCTCCCCTGGTGCAGCCTGAGACTGTGTCCTCTTGTTCTGGTACTGGCTGCCTGGGAGAAGAGACCAACCTCTGCCTGTCCACAACCTCCCTTCAGGTAGCTGTAGAGAGCAATAAGGTCACCCCTCAGTCTCCTCTTCTCCAGGCTAAGCAACCCCAGCTCCCTCAGCCTTTCCTCATAGGGCTTGTGTTCCAAACCCCTCACCAACTTTGTTGCTCTTCTCTGGACATACTGCACTTAGAATTGCAGAGATGACTAAAATAATTCTGCTACAAAAGAAAAGCACATGTTCTACTGTGTGAAACTAAGACCTTAGTCATTTATGACCACTCATAATGACACTGTAATTGCAAAGAATTGTGTTAACACAAGGTTTATCTTCTCTCTTTTCATTGTTATTTTTGTTTTGGTACGTTATGGAGCTTACCCTTTTTTTAACTACAAAATTAAGTTTAAATGGCCTGATGATGCACTACTTAACCTGTCAACATCTGGCTGTTGCTTTGTATCCAGAAAAGACTGAGAAAATGGAAAATAAATATTTATAGTATTTTTGATCTATTGTTTGTTAATTTAACATTTTTTTTCTTTTTATTCAAATCAGAGTTACTGTTCTCTTTTGTAGGTCTCCGACCATGGCAGGAGGATTGTTTTCTGTGAGCAAGAAGTATTTTGATTATCTCGGTTCGTATGATACAGGAATGGAAGTCTGGGGAGGAGAAAACCTTGAATTCTCTTTTAGGGTAAGTGGCTTAATTAAAAGATTTGGGTTTGTTTCATATTTCTTTCTTCATGCCTCTTTACATTACAGCTATGTCATTAGCTAAGCAGGTGTTAAGAGGGGAGTATTTTGGGAGATACTTACATGAATCTCTTTTCCTTGTTCTCCTGCTTCAGTATAGAATCAGAGAACTGTTGAGGTTGGAAGAAACTTCTGAGATCATCCAGACCAACCGCTCACCTAGAGCAGAGCTCACAATCCAACCACTACTACTAAGCTGTTACCACTAAACCATGTCCCTCAGCACCACATCTACATGTCTTTTAAATACCTGCAGGGATGGTGACTCCATCACATCCCTGGGCAGCCTGTTCCAATGCCTGATAACCCTTTCAGTGAAGAATTTTTTCCTAATATCCAACATCAACCTCCCTTGGCACAACTTGAGCCCCTTTCCTCTTAGACTAGACTAGACTAGACGGGTTTGGAAGAGACCTTCAAGATCATCATGTCCTACCCATCATCCAACACCATCTAATGAACTAAACCATGGCACCAAGCACTCCATCAAGTCTTCTCCTAAACACCTCCAGTGATGGCGACTCCACCACCTCCCCAGGCAGCCCATTCCAATGGGCAATCACTGTTGGATGGAACAAGAGTTCTATTCACAGAGCTATTAATAGTTCTATTTTCCTTCAGAGTAGCCACTTTAAAACAATTTAAAAAAATAATCTTTTGTTTTGAATGTTAGTACAAAATCTAAGTAGTGATGTGGTATTAGCAGATGAAGTTTACATTCTATGCCTTGAAGAAAATAAGTGAAACGAACATTTGTAATGCTCTAATGTTGTTCTGGCAAACTGCAGTTGATGGACATGGTGGGAGGAAACTGGTGGCAGTTACCAGCAGGACAATCCAGCCCTGCACTTTCTGAAGGCTTTATTCTGTTTTGCTTCAGGAAAAGTTTCTATAAAGGTTATAAAAGGTGATGGTGAAAATCTTCAGGAGCTGTCGAGCTGTACACCAGTAGAGAGTGGACCAGTGCTCAGATCTGGGGCATATAGCTAGTTATGCTGGAGTTAAAAGGATTTATGACAGAGGAAGAGAGAGGAGACAGAAGATAGTCCAAACTGACAAGCAAAACAGTCTTGTCCTCAATGCTGCTGTTACCTGTGTTGCTGCCATTCCCAGTGAGCACTGGCTGCTTGTAGCTTGCCCTGTGTCACCTTCAACTTGTTGAAGCAGTCTACTGATGGTGTAAGCGATACCCCATAGGGCATTCACAGTTTAGTATCTTGGATTCTCCTTGCTTTTTCTGCTCATCATCGGGTATATTTTATGGTCATATTTGCATTTCTGTGTAGCACTGAACTGTGGGAGGGGGAGGATTGGTGGCTTTAAGATGTTAAAGGAGAGGTTGGACTAAATGATCTTTTAAAGGTCTATTGCAACCCAAACCATTCTGTGATTCTACATAGTATTTTGATGCCACAAACCCACTCATTTGAGAAAGGAAGTGTCCCCAGACTGTCTCATATGAGATGCCTGCCTGTTAACCAGGGAAGCATGAAATCTTCTTGAATGCTGTTCCTCCTGAACATGTCATGGAAATCCTAGCAGAGAGAGCATAAATATATGGAAAGAAAATTAATAAGGAGGATAATAGACAGAGACCTGCCGCTGGCATGATTTCTTTCTGGAGGAGTGCTGCTCAGCCAGATCACTGAGCTGAATTCATGGCCTCCTCCTTTTTTATGTAGGAAAAAAGCTCTCTGGCATGTAAGTCAAAACACACAGCCTGCATGTCTTGGTCACTAAATTCAGCAGGTCTCCACTTGAAGCTCAAAGCAGCTTACTCACCCTCATCAGGTCTTTGAGCTTCCGAAGCTGGAGTACCCAACATCTGCTTTTCAAAAAGTATTATATGCTCTGTCTCTCAGCAGAAATGTGCACCTTTCACAAAGCAGCAAGCTTGAGAGCAACACCACAGTTGGCAGAACTGAGCATTACAGGGTCTACTCAATGTTGTTTGAAATGTTTGCAGTCTTCTGTGACCCTGTATGTCACAGATTTGGTGGCACCAAAATGGTTGCCGCCTAACCAGTAGGAGTTAGGGGTAACACTACCCCAGGTGGCAGTGCCTTTCTCCACTGAGATGGATTGTGTGAGCTTTCTGGGAAACCAAGGCTTGCTGATACAACAAGCCTGACACCTGCCCTGTACAACATGGAGTGCCCCTGCACTGGTTGCTGGTTTAGACCAAAGTTGTCATTGCTGTTGACCTCTGCCAGGCTCTGGCAGCAGGTCTCATTTCTGATGTTACAAATTCCTCTAAACAATGTGTTTGACCCTATGAGGTGTACCAGTATGAGTAAGCAGTGCCTTCGTTCCCTCAACATGGAGAAATGTTGTCTCCTTGTGCACCAGCCCAGGGGCTCAGAAGTCTTGCAGTGGCCACAGGCATGCAGTGTGTCGTGCTCTGAGTATTGATCTGCTTGAGGGTAGAAAGGCTTTACAGAGGTATTCAGGCAGTCTGGATTGATGGCTCAAGGGCAGTGTAAGTGGTTCAACAAGGCCAAGTGCCAGGTCCTGCACCTGGGTGACAACAACCCCATGCAATGCTACGTGCTTGGAGGAGAATGACTAGAAAGCTTCCTGAATGAAAAGGACCTGGGGGTGATCATCAACAACCAGCTGAAGGTGAGCAAGCAGTGTGCTCAGGTGGCCAAGAAATCCACTACCATCCTGGCTTGTATCAGTAGTGTGGCCAGTAGGAGCAGAGAAATGATTGTCCCCTTGTACTTGGCACTTGCACCTCAAAAACCATGTTTAGTTTTTGGGGCCCTCACAACAAGAATGACGTTGAGATGCTAGAGCATGTCCAGAGAAGGGCAACACAGCTGGTGAAGGGTTTGGAGAACAAGCCTTATGACCACTGGGGTTGTTTAGTCTGGAGGAGACTGAGGGCAAACCGTTATTGCTCTCCACAACTACCAGAAAGGAGGTTGTCGGGAGGTGGAGGGTCAGTCTCTTCTCCCATGTAACCAGCAAAAGGATGAAAGGAAATGCCCTCAAGTTGTGCCAGGGAAGATTGGATACTGTTAAAAATCTCTTAAATGAAAGGATTGTCGAATTTTGGAACAGGCTGCCCAGGGAAATGGTTGAGTCATCATCCCTGGAGGTATTTAAAAGGCATATAGAGGTGGTGCTGAGGGACATGGTTTACTGGTGAACTGGGCAATGCTAGGTTAATGGTTGGACTTGATTTTTAAGACCTTTTTGAACTGAAATGATTCTATGCACTGAGCCAAGAACAGGAACATTGCTTGTGATGGGAAAAGAGATTCTTACTCAAGAAAGCACAGTGGGAGCCCTGGTATAGGGCTTACTAAAGACAGATGAAGAGGCTCTCTTCTTGGGGGTCAAGAGTTTTAGAGGACAAATTGTGCAACCACCAGCAAATATATCTGGGTGTGTTTGTTTTACTAATGTAGATTGCCAGTAGGATCTGGGCATCTGGATCCAAATGGTGCATGACATGCTTTCCTCTATTTGATTTCAAGCCCCTGTGCTTCCTGCAGTGAGGATTTTTGTGTAAGAGTGCAGAGTGTTTAGATGTTGCTGAACTGTGTTCTTCTGGCTGCCCACAGTGCTGAAGACAGTCAAGAGAGATAAATCAGTGTTAATTCTCTTGTCTCCATGGTTTCTAGACCTGCCAGACCTGAAAATTAGGAGCAGGGATACTGAAAAACACTGTAAATTAATTCATTGTTCTTTTAGTCTGTGAAATCACCACCTTCCCAATGGCATGAAAGGACTTGTCTTCAAGCCTCCTTTGTCTTGTACTCTGGTTATTCTACACTGGAAAAAACAAAAATCTCTGTGGTTTTGAGAGGTGCAAGGGCAGAGCTTTGGCTAAAAGCATGATGACTAAGAGAGATGAATGAATCCTGATCCTGAATCAGGTCAATGTGCAATGTTTTTGAATTGCCTAGTGCTATTTGACTAGATAAAATTTCACTTTTTAGGCAAAATGAGCATTGAAACTCTTCTTTCAGAAGGGTCCAAAACATACCCTTTCATCTTCCCCTTCCTGTACAAGGAGTGAAGGGGAATATGGTTCTGGCATCTTTCCCCTTCCCCTTTGCTCTTGGTGCTGCTCATGGCACTGCAATGAAAGTTTGATTCTGGGGACCAGCACTTGCAGCCTGTCCTTCAACCCACCATCATGGCATAAGAGAAAACCACCATGCATGTGCAAAATGACAAAATAATTTCTTGATAATTCCTTTCTTCTGGTGGAAATTTTCATTGCCTGGATAAGTCCCCAATTGCTTGGGGCCTCTTTTACTCTTTTTGTGTTGTTTCTGTCTGTATCTGGAAATCTGTCTTCTGTCAGGAGCAGCCAGGATGGGTTTGTGTGGCCAAGGAGGCTCCTCTGCCTGCCCAGCTCCCAGCAGATCATGCTGGAGTGCTCAGCTGCAAGCCAGCAAGCAAAATTGTAGAAGAGATGGGCAGAAACTGAGTATTTTCCACAGTTTGTCATATTTTCAGGAGATAACATCCATTTTTAAAAACCCTTTTTATTTCTTCCAGAGAGTCCTGAAGTGTTAGAGTGGAGATGGTAGAGCTTATAGAGCTTTCTTGTTTATCACTTATTGACCTAGCATTAGGTCAGTTGTCCAGAGACCCTGACAGGGAGAGGGGATTGCAAAGAGAGAGCTGGGCAGTTACTGTAGCATTTTGTAATCACAGAATCACCAGGGTTGGAAGAGACCTCAGAGATCACCAAGTCCAACCCATCACCACAGACCTCATGACTAGACCATGGCACCAAGTGCCACGTCCAATTCCCTCTTGAACACCTCCAGGGATGGTGACTCCACCACCTCCCTGGGCAGCCCATTCCAATGGCTAACGACTCTCTCAGTGAAGAACTTTCTCCTCACCTCGAGCCTAAACTTCCCCTGTTGCAGCTTGAGACTGTGTCCTCTTGTTCTGGTGCTGGTTGCCTGGGAGAAGAGACCAACCCCCTCCTGGCTACAAACTCCCTTCAGGTACTTGCAGACAGCAATAAAGTCTCCCCTGAGCCTCCTCTTCTCCAGGCTAAACAATCCCAGCTCCCTCAGCCTCTCCTCATAGGGTTTGTGCTCAAGGCCTCTCCCCAGCCTCGTTGCCCTTCTCTGGACACCTTCAAGTGTCTCAATGTCCTTCTTACCATCTGTCTCCAAACAGAAAAAAAAAAAAAAAAAAAAAAAAAGTAATATCACTCCTATATATGTATCAAGATAAAAGTGAAAGTAAAACAGAACTTCACCTTGTTTTCTTTTTGTGGTGAAGGGAAACAATATGCTCTTAGAGGGAGAGCTTCAAGGTAGCCAGACCTAGTAAAGAAATGGTGTTTTCATTCAGGTTAGTGTGTAACATATACGTGGAATCTAACGTGCTTCTCTACTGCAGAAGGTTGAAATCATTCTAGGGGAGAATCTTTCCCAGAGGCACTTAGGTAGCGTTTGGTAATCCACTATGGTTTCTCTGTTGAATTCCTTGCTTTAATTTATCGCTGTTCATTTTTAGATGACTATATGTAGAGGCTGAAATGTCTTCCATTAAAATAAAAAGGAAAAAAAAAAAAAAAAAGCTATTTGAGGAGTTGTTTGGCTGCAATATATTTAATTTTGCTTGTATCAGGAAAGCAAGAGAAGTTTTGAACTGTTTCAATGAAAGAAGCAGAACTTATTAAGCATTGCTTAGCAACCTACAGTCATGTTTTAGAGAAATACAGAATTTCAATTATTGAAATATAAGCTCTTCTATAATTTTCTTTTTGGCAGCAATTTAACAGAGATACAGCCAGTCTGTTTTACTTAATTTAAATTAAGACTTTATTATGGAACAGTAGAATAACGTGCTTCCTTCTTAACTGTACATTTTGACTTCAGTAGTTTTTATGGTCCGTTCCTCATATCTTGTTTAAAAGCAGAACAGCAATTATCACCAAGGTTGGAAGAGACCTCAAAGATCATCGAGTCCAACCTGTCACCACAGGCCCCCTGACTAGACTGTGGCACCAAGTGCCACGTCCAGTCCCCTCTTGAACACCTCCAGGGAGAGTGACTCCATCACCTCTCTGGGCAGCCCATTCCAATGACAAATTACTCTCTCGGTGAAGAACTTCCTCCTCACCTCGAGCCTAAACTTCCCTTGGTGCAGCTTGAGACTGTGTCCTCTTGTTCTGGTGCTGGTTGCTAGAGAGAAGGGAATAACCCCTTCCTGGCTACAACCACCTTTCAGGTAGTCGTAGAGAGCAATGAGGTCTCCCCTGAGCCTCCTCTTCTCCAGGCTAAACACCCCCAGCTCCCTCAGCCTCACCGCATAGGGCTTGTGCTCAAGGCCTCTCCCCAGCCTTGTTGCCCTTCTCTAGACACATTCAAGTGTCTCGATGTCCTTCTTAAACTGAGGGGCCCAGAACTGGACACAGGACTTAGGGTGTGGCCTAACCAATGCAGAGTACAGGGGCACAATGACCTCCCTGCTCCTGCTGGCCACAAATTATCAATAAATAAATGCTTATTCAGTATATAAAAAAAAAATGGAAATTGTTAAACTACTAAATTCCATGGGGCTTACTATTTGCCAGCAAGCAGATCTTGCACAATTAAATTCAACCTTTAAAAAGTAATCCTGGCTCTAGGAAGCTACTGTTTTCCATCAGATTTCAAAGTGGGAGATCGTAGAGTGAAACTGAATAACTGGTTTCACAGCAGCTTTCGGATTGACAGTTGTGCAATTTACACGTGAAAATCCACGAGCTCTTTAAAGGATCAGTACAGAATTCTAGATTTCTTGTGCAATCCCTGTAATCTTCTTTCAGTACAAATGTCAAGTGTATTGGTTACCTCAAAAAAAAAAAAAAAAAAAAAAAGAGAGAAAACTCTCATGAAAACCAAGAAGTAAAGATTATCTTGTGCTTGCTCCCTGTAGTTGAATAATTTCCTCCATCTTTAAGGAAACCATTTGTTTGAAAAGTAAATGTACACAGTAGAGTGCTTACAATTTTGTTACTGAGCACAGTATTGTGCCACATGTAAAGGTCTGACATCAGATCCAAAATCAAATCAATTGAGAAATATTCTTTGGTTTCTAAATTGAGCATTATGAGGGAAATCCTAAGTAACTTTAAACACAACACCCCCTAACCAGTCTGAAGACAACATCCATCTTATGTTTTGGAAAGTCTCGGTAGTGGCCCTCTGGATCCCCAAAAGTCCCAGGAAGAAAGGGGGGAGGCGGAAAACGTCCCATCTGATCTGCTGTGACTAAGTAGAGAAGTTTTATTTGCTACCTCATAGCATTCACTCCTGCTATGTTCATTTGAATAACATATAATTAAAACATAACTAATTTATCTTATTTTCTGTTTGCAAAGAAGAGGAGCTGTCACCTCCGAGTGGTTAATACTTGAGGGGAATTAGCTCACTGGAGTGCCAGTTCTCAAGAAACTTCAACAGGAAGTCTGTGGAAACCATTGGGGATAGTCTGAAGTGTGTTCCAAGAGCAGCACTGTGTCCTGCCTTTCCTCCCACCTGACAACTTCAGACACTTTTTTTCAGGCACCTGTCAGAAATGGGCATTCTGCCACATTTTTGTAGTAAGAAATGGAAAATGGCTAGCCACGCTTCCCTTTAATTACATCAAACTTGAAGGTAGTGGCTGTGTGGGTGAGCTGCCAAAAGTCCACAGTTTTCAAAGGAGAGGAGAATAGTTACAAACATTTGCACAGAGTTTTGAGACTAGCATCTCTGCTTCGTGGTCATTTTGGTTTTATCTCCAGGGCCATGTATTTCCTGACATGGAGACCTAGAGGCATAAGAAGGAGGCATGAGTTCTGCCAATTCCACATTCATATTCAAGTACTTTTCCTTGACAGTGAGTAGGAATATTAGTTCAGATAGGAGAACCTGCTTCACTAATCATGGCTGGACCACCATGGGTCAGTTAGAGAATTACTTTGCTTTTTCTTTCCAGTGAAAAAGTTAGATACATTTTATGACCAAATACCCACACGTTTCTTCTGAGCTGGTGAATATAGAACTGGAAACCCGAGTTATCATTCTCCAATATGACCAGAACATGAATAATGACTGGAAATGTAGCTCTATTTAGAATGCCTATATAGCTTGCATTGTAGACCATTGTAGGCCTTCAGAGAAAGTGAAGCAGAGAAAGGGGTAATTGCAAACCATACATGGGATTATCTCCTTGTTACTCCCAGTGATTTGCCCTGACTTCATCAGTATGTTGTTACTGGCGTAAATGAGACACACAATGATTGTATATATTGCCTGCAGCATCCTCTGATGTTTTTAGGAAGGCACTATCCTTGCAAAGACTTACTGCGTCCTCCTACTTGCAAAGTTTCAAGTTAATGATGCACAATGTCAATTCTTTGTTCAGATATGGCAGTGTGGAGGAAGCCTTGAGATCCACCCTTGCTCTCATGTGGGTCACGTTTTCCCCAAGCAAGCTCCGTACTCACGGTCTAAAGCTTTGGCCAACAGTGTGCGCGCAGCTGAAGTGTGGATGGATGACTATAAAGAAATCTATTACCACCGAAACCCACATGCTCGCCTGGTGAGTTGAAGTTCACTGTTCTTGGAATTCCCATACAATTTGTTTCCAATGAATTAACTGTTAACTTAGCTGGTATTTAACGTGAAGTGCTTTTTATGTTTGTTTCTTATGTGTTGTGAAACTTTTCCCCAGACAGAGTTAAGTATACACACGGTTAACGTTTAATTCCGTGGAAAAACCTCTGTGAGACTGGAAGGTTGCCACATTTGTGCCAATATTAAATGAATGAATGAATAAACGAAAAAATAAGACCAGGCAAGGTGACCCAAGTAAGAAGGAGCTGTTTAGCCTGAAATGGGCACTTGCAGAATACAGAATTAACCAGGTTGGGAAAGACCTTCAAGATCATCAAGTCCAACCTATCACCCAACACCATCTAATCAACTAAACCATGGCACCAAGTGCCTCATCCAGTCTCTTCCAAAACACCTCCAGGGATGGTGACTCCCACCACCCCCTCCGGGCAGCCCATTCCAATGGCCAGTCACTCTTTCTATGAAGAATTTCTTCCTACCATCCAGACTAAACTTCCCCTGACACAGCTTGAGACTTTGTCCTCGCTTTCTGTCAGTGGTTGCCTGGGAGAAGAGACCAGCTCCCAGCTGTCTACAGCCTCCCTTTGGGTAGTTATAGATGGCAATAAGGTCTCCCCTGAGCCTCCTCTTCTCCAGGCTAAACTACCCCAGCTCCCTCAGCCTCTCCTCATAAGTCTTGTGCTCCAAACCCCTCACCAGCCTTGTTGCCCTTCTCTGGATGCTTCTATGAAACAGCTGATACAGGATTACATAAATAATGAATTACAGAAGAGACACATGATTAATGAATGTTAATCAACAAGGTTCAATGGACAGTACATCTTTAAGTGAACAGTATGGTGATAATCTTTAGCAAAATTATCTGTCTTGTGATAATTGTAAAACTTTGGACTGATGTAAGACAAAATGTATTTTTTTGATTTATTGTGGCACAAGGCTTTTTTGTAAACATCATAGAATCATGGAATGGTCTGGGTTGGAAGGAACCTCCGAAGGTCATCTAGTCCCCGCTCCCTGCAGTGAGCAGGGGCATCCTCAGCTGGACCGAGCTGTTCAGAGGACTGTCAAGCCTCACTTTGAATATATCCCAGGCTGGGGCCCCAGCCGCCTCCCTGGGCAACCTGTCCCAGTGTTCCACCACTCTCATAGTAAAGAGTGGATTCCAAACGACCAATCTAATTCTGCTCTTGTCTAATTTGAAGCCATTGCCCCTTGTCTGTCACTGCAGACCTTTGTAAACAGTCTCTCTCCATCCTTCTAGTAGTCAACCTTCAGGTACTGGAAGGTCACTATTAGGTCTTCCCAGAGCCTCCTCTTCTCCAGGCTGAACAACCCCAGCTCCCTCAGCCTGTCCCCATAGCAGAGTTGCTCCAAACCTCTGATCATTTTCGTGGCACTACTGTGGACCCACTCCATCATCTCTGTGTCCTTCCTAAATTGAGAGCTCCAGTCCTGGAAGCAGTGTTTGAGTTGAGGTCTCACCAAAGTGGCAGAGTCACCTCTCTGGATCTGCTGGCAACGCTGCTTTTGATGCAGCCCAGGATGTGATTGGCCTTACTGGCTGCAAGCACACACTGCCTGCTCACATCCAGCTTCTCATCCATCAGCAACCCCAAATCCTTTTCCTCAGGGCTGTTTTCTATCAGCTCAGCCCCCCCCCAGTCTGTATTGATAGTAACGATTGTTTCAGCCCAGGTACAGAACCCTGCACTTGGTCTTGTAGAACCTCCTGAGGTTCAGCAAATCAATATTACAAAGATTAATGAACAGTCCTGGGAACTCAGATGAAAATTCTTGTAATAAAACAGTTGGAGTATCAGTTGTGGGTTGTTGGGATTTTTTGTTGGTTTGGTTTTAAACTTTTGTGTGTGTGTGTGTGTGTGTTGCTTTTTGTTTTTGGGGTGGCTTTTTGTTTGCTTGTTTATTTGTTTTTAAATTAAGTTTTTATTTTCTGTGAGGAAGAAAACCTGAGATCACTAGCAAAACTTTTCAAGAGGTAAATGCTGTAAAAATCGAGCGGGTCAGAACAGTTGAGTTGCATGTAAATTCATGGCTTGGATATATTTATTCTGGGGAGCCTGTAGGCTGATAAAGACAGTAACACTGGAATGTCCTAACAATGTCTAGAAACTGCTTATATGATCCTCTGGCACAAAGTCTGAACTTCAGGCCTAAAAGAAATCGCTCTCTGTTGTTGCTTGTTAATGGACATGCTTCACCTCCCCAGGCACTTCTCTTTTCACAGGAAGTTTTCTGAGTGCTGGCTTTGTGGTTTTGTGCAGGGGATTACTGCCTTGGGATGGGCTGCTGGGTACTTACCTCTGGCTATGCTGAACCAGAGCTTAGGGACCAGGCAGGGTAACAGGAGCTCCCCATATTTGAATGGTCTACCCCAATAGACAGTGCTGAGGGAAAGAGTGCTTTTGAAACCATTAGGCTTTTAAAGGATATGCTGGGGCACACTGGGGAGGCTGAGTTTTGTTAGCTTCCATCTTGTGTTCCTTTGGATTCAACTGGGTAATTAGATTATTGTAGTCTATGCATTTGTAATAATTGTTTTACTTTAACATCATAAAAGCCATTTAGGTTTTATTATTAGACTGTGACTTGGAGAAAAACAGGAGATTTGTGTATCCAAAGATGGGAGCTCACAGGCAATGCCAGTCCAGTTCTGCTTGTCGTGTGCAGGCTGTAATGCTGTAAACTTGTACACCTCTGAGCCGCTAATGTCAGTGAAGGCAGAACTTGAACTTGAAAGGATACTTGTGTGTTAGTTTTGCATATTGGCTCATTGTAACACATTGGTTGTAAGCTGAGACTTGTGTGAGGCTTTTCACACCTCAAAGCCACTGCTAGTGCACACTGCTGTCTGTAATCTCTGCGCACCACTTCTTGCAGCGGTTGAGTTCAGGCTGTTTCGCTTCATCTAACCCAAATATTCGGTTCCATAGGCATAATGGCAAAATGATTGATGACAGCTGCAGAATTTGGTTCCATAAAGTTTTGCTTCAAGATTAATGTTCAGACCTCAAAAGTTAGTGTCATGCTCTTTGTTTATTCAAGCAGGCATCTCTGCCTCTGTTTTAAGTCTGCTTTGTGTTTCCAGTGGTATTTCCACAGCTTTCAGAAATGCAAATGTATTTGTGGCTTGATGAAAGAGTGTCAGGCGACCTGTAAAAATCTGGATTTGCAAACGCTCTCTTCATGCCTCACTGTCTGAGGTCCCTAGTCAATATAATATACAGACAGATTTTTTGAAGGCAGACATGAAAAGATGTGAACTCTGCTCCAGTCTATAGACAAGGAAGAGTCTGAAATGATAGCTTCTCTGTGGTTAAGATTCCATATGCTCCACCACCCAAATCTATGCATTTCAAAGGAAGCATTAGCAAATTTTACAAATTTCATCAGCTGAGTGTATAACTGTCTGTGCAGGTAATGATGGATGATGATGGAATGGTTAATGGAATGGAATAATTTAAAATTCTCCAGATTCATTCACTGCTTGTGAGATTTACAGTTACCCAGCTAAAGGAAGCTTTATTTTCCAATATGCCCTCTCAGTTCCCAGCAATCTGTATTCAGGGACTTTCTTACTTTGGGATTTGGGGAGTTTTCTCAGACAAACTGTTTTCTGGAATATTTTCAAGCTGTATGTGCACCAATCCAATTCTTTATTGTAAGGATAATGAAACCAAATCCAGCACCCAAACACGGGGATTCTTCCTGCATAAATAGTCCTACTCATCACTTTAACATATGGTTCTTAATCATGTATACAGATAGCTTAAAAGAGAGCATCTGCTCTGGTTGGGGTACTTTTAATTTTTTTTTTTTTCAGGAACCATATGGGGATGTGACAGAAAGGAGACTGCTTCGAGAGAAGCTGAAATGTAAGGACTTCAAATGGTTCTTGGACAATGTGTACCCAGAGCTTCATGTACCCGAGGACAGACCAGGCTTCTTTGGAATGGTACGTGGCTGCTGAAAAGGGGCCTCCTCACCCTTCTCTGAGCTTTTCTACTAACTCAGCATGAAGGTATTTTTATGCCAAAATCAGTTTGGGATTTTGGTAGAATTCGGTTAGAACTGGTAGGTTTGAAAGTATGGTTTCCCTCAAAACTTTATTCTAGGGGATGCTATTTGTGAAGGAGTTCTCTGAGAACAGGTAATGTTTTCATGAATTATGCCTTCCAAGTGACATCTTGAGACTGTAAAGGGCATCAAAGGATGACTTCTTTATTTCTTGGAATGGAATAGAATAGAATTAACCAGGTTGGAAGAGACTTTTGAGATCATTGAGTCCAACCTATCATCTAATCAACTAAACAATGGCACCAAGCACCCCATCAAGTCTCTTCCTGAACACCTCCAGTGATGGTGACTCCACCACTTCCTTGGGCAGCCCATTCCAATGGCCAATCACTCTTTCTATGAAGAATTTCTTCCTAACATCCAGCCTAAACCTCCCCTGGTGCAGCTTGAGACTTGTGTCCTCTTGTTCTGTCACAGGTTGTCTGGGAGAAGAGACCAACCCCCATCTGTCTACAACCTCCCTTCAGGGAGCTGTAGACAGCAATAAGGTCTCCCCTGAGCCTCCTCTTCTCCAGGCTAAGCAACCCCAGCTCCCTCAGCCTCTCCTCATAGGGCTTCTGCTCCAAAGCCCTCACCAGCTTTGTTGCCCTTCTCTGGACACGTTCCAGCAAGTCAACATCTTTCCTAAACTGAACTGAACTGGCCCAGAACTGGACACAGTACTCAAGGTGTGGCTTAACCAGTGCTGAGTACAGGGGTAGAATGACCTCCCTGAATGATCTCCCAGAATGACCTGACCAAAAAAAAAAAAAAAAAAAAAAAAAAGAGAGCACCAAATTATTTTAGTGTTTAGTTGGTGACTTGAAAATAGAGTGTGTTTTGTAGCATGCATTTACACATTTTATCCAATGAAAACTATGATGCTCTGATGATGAGGAAAAGAGCTGCTGCTGTATGCTCCAAGGTCATACAGGATTTTGTATGTCAAAACCAACATGTTAACTTTTAATGCAGAGGTCACTTTAGACCAGCACATATTCACAAGCAATTTCAATTTGCATTGGTTCAATATTAGCATCTTCTTTTCTAAGAGTCAACGACTTTCTAAGCTGTTTGCAGCTCACAAATAAACTATGGCTCCATGTATATCATATTACTGTAATCTCATTTGGAAGGGATGAAGGCAGAGATGATGCAGCAAATACCTTCTTCCTCTGAAATATCAGCAGATATCTGCTGTGAGTCTTATTAGAAAGACAAGACTGCACCTTTCTGCTAGGCAAAGATGTATAAAATAGCTTCCTGATTATCAATGTCACACTGAGTTAGAAGCACTTCTGCTGATAACTCGATCACTGCAGATCTAGGTAAGCTGCAATCCCACACTGCTGCAATACATCCAGACCTTATCACAGCAGTCACGTCTTGATGCCATTTGCACTTCAGCTGCTAAGTCTCTGCTGGATCTCCTTCAGTGGAGGAAAAAACTTGGTCACTGTGGGTGTACAGAGCATACAGAAACCAGGTCTCCCCACAGTCTTCCCCAGTAGCTTTGTAACCAGCTGAACAAAAACTATCCTAGTGTTAAAAGGCTGTGATTTTCCACAGGGAGCTGTAATTTCCACGGGGAGCTGTAGGAGCTCCTGTAGGGAGTGCGAAAGTTGACAGCAAAGCCCTGAGGAGCCTCTGAGAGAATAGCTACCCTCCTCCATTTGTCTTGGAGCTTGTACCTGGGTTGGTCTCTCTGTGTGATCACTAGCTTGAAAGGTAATATCCAGTACCTTGAACAGACACCAGTACAACCTTGGTTTTTTTTTATGTTTTTTTTATGCTGAATCACTTGCAAAGTCCAAGACAGTTGAAGCAATAAGGTACTATAAGGCTCACCTTCCAGCAGCACTTCGGAAACCTTATCCTCCTCTCCACCTCCACACTTTGCCCTACCAGAAGATGGATGGTATTGATAATGCTTCAACCTCCAGGGGAGGGGAAGGGAACTGTGCAGTTCTTTTCAGGGTTTAACTGCATGTGTCTTTCTCTAGAAAAGTGTTGACAACACCTAGAAATAATAGTTCTCGTTCATTGCTGCTCAAGGTATCTACAGTGTAATCTGTTCTCTGAAAACAGTCTTTCAAATGCTGTAATCTAGTTGTGAGCCTAATAAGAATCCACCTTTTTTGCAAGAAAGAATGAAAATGTGATTAAAATACAGTTATACTCTTAAGCAAGTGGTAATGAAAAGACGACACCTACTGATTCAGCCAATTTGTGGATATCAAGTCCTGTCTGCAAATTTCACTGAAACACGGATGGTATTCTTCACTCCTGCCTTAGCCATGTAGTTCTTTTCTGGTTCACAGAAATACTATGTTTAAAAGTGTCAGCTTTGTTACCAGCTTGGTTTATTGCAAGGTTATTTATTCAATGAGACTGTGAAGGGATGTGGAGGTTACTCCCTCCTTGAAAACCTTTGCACTGAAGTTGAAAACTCTGTTACCCATATATTACTGACATAAATGCAAAAATTATTGAGAAGCACTCAGTGCATCTCCTGATGCACAGATAATTTTTTACTATCTATACTGAGCTGGTTGTCTAAATGGTTAACTGCCAAAAAAAAAATTAAACATAAATAATTTTGAATATTTTTACCTGAAGCTATGTTTGCATTCTCATAAACTGCTTAAGGCCTAGGAATGAGGGAAATGGATCACCTTACCAGTAAGATGAGTACCTAAATGAAGTAGCATCAGATTTAAATCAGTACAGTGAATAAAATCATATTTCAAGAAGGGTACTATCAAAATTATGAGCCTTCTCATTCATAAAATGCCCTTTTTTTTTAAACTCAAGTCAGACTTTTCCATAGAAGTTCCAATAATGGAGCAGTAGAGTGAAGTTCAAAAGTGTACTATTTCAAACGTTAAGGCTACAGAGGCCATTATGAGGTGAAATTTTGGAACTGTCAGTTGCTGCATGAGATAAGCAGCATGTAGCTAGAAAGATAACTACATAGACTATTTAAAAAAATAAATTGCCACAACTTTAAGGGCTACTCTTTGCATAGCAGCTTTGTAGGAGCACATTGTAAGTCTCTATTCACTATTAGAGTGAAAGAGCAAACAAAATTTAGAGGTAAATCTGACTTCCCATCTGGGCTTCCATTATCATTTTGTGCAGTGATATACCAGGTAAACAAGAAGCTTCTAGAGCTCTGAATGAGAGTGCATCAAGTTTCTTCTCAGGGCACCTCAGCTGCCATAGTAGGGACATAGACATGGTCACATGGTTTATCTTGCATCTATATACAGATGTAAGAAAGACATTTTTGACAGTGAGGATAATAAAGCACTGAAAGAGTTTCTTAAGGTCAAGTTGGATGGGGCTTTGAGCAGCCTTATCTAATGGAAGATGTCCCTGCCTGTAGCAGGGAAGGGTGGACTAGATGGTCTTTAAAGATCCCTTCCAGCCTCAACTCTTTTGTGGTTGTATGATTCAGTCTCCTGGCTTGGCTCAAGCAACTGCCATTTTTAAGCCATACAGTGCCATGGGCAGTCGTACAAGCAGTGTGCTTCTGGTGCTTGGGTTTGATGTAGCTGTGCAACTTTGTATGGAACGTGAACTAAACATTTGGATGTGGATTTTTTGTTGGGTTTTTGTTTTTTTTTTTTTTTTTTTTTTTTTTGTGGGAGTGAGGCTGGTGGTCTCTTTGTGATTTAAAATAAGATGTTAGTGTTTTGTGGAAAGGCTGTCAATCCCATTTAGGTTCTTGTGTGGAGTATCGATGTCTCTCTTTCTCTTGTGGCATCTGACTTGGCCATCCTTGAATGGGCACTTGTGAAGAAATCTTTAAAAGACCTGAACCCCAGGTTTGTGTGCTGCATAGATTGCCCACCTAGGTAGGCCAAACCAGGTCTGCTCACAGATCTTAGCTGCCCTGGGGAGGGATGGCATGGGCACTACTAGCAACTTTGTCTTGGGTTTCATATTGGCTTTATGATGTTATTGCATTGTGTAGCTAGGTGAAAAGAAGCAGCTGGGCAGTGCCGGCATCTTGTCAGTGACTGTGGAAATGCATGGCTGCAAGGTCAGGGAATATGCAGGGTTTCTCTCCTCTACTGCGGTGTACTAAGTAGAGCTGGTGTTCAGGGCACATACCTGAGGTAAAGGTCATGGTCATGGTCATCTGGTAAATTTGGCTTTGAACCTGGCATCCAGATTGCTGTTAAAAAACAGTATTGACACTTTTCTGTAAGTTTGATCACTTAGCACTGAGACCATGTTATGTTTCAGTACCAGAAGTTTTCCTTTTTCTTCTGAAATAGTTTCTAGCTGATCGTGAAGCAACAAAGCTGATAGATGCCTGTTGTGGCTACCTAGCTGAGGGATGGCTCTTTTCACTTCCTATCCTTAAAGGTGTCTGCAAGTGACTGAATCAGTTGGGAGATCATTTTTCCGTTAGCAGCTTCCTCCCACACTTTCCCCTAAGACCATCTTGTCTTCAATAAATTTCCAAATGCTTAGTCATATGTTTCATTTAATTTAGATCAGAGATAACCTTAAAAAAACCCAAAACCCAACCAACCAATCAAACAAACAAACAAACAAACAAACAAACAAACAAACAAACCCCAGAAAAACCAAACAAAACCAAGCACACACAAAGAAAAAGATCAGGAAGAAAAATTTTAAGCCTTTATAGCTATGAAGAGTTTTTTTACCTATGACACAAAAGAGGCAATTTTGTACATTGTCAAAGTAACACATGATATATATGTGGACAAGCTTACAGAAGAAGAGATCTTAGCTATGTGGCTGGATGGTTAAAGACAACTACATGTCTAGTATTAGAAGTTCCCAGTTGTCAGGCTCCAAACCAGCCTCTTTTAGGTAATCTCTCTAAAACTGTATTATGATACGATTTGTAGAGCTGTCACTTGAGTTTCACTTGAGTTTCAATTGAGTTTGAATTGGTACCCAAGGTTATTGCTGACTAGACCTGGAGATCTGATGCCCTTCACAGGAAAATATTCACCATTCTGTTGGCTGTACAGACTCTGAAGGCTTTAAACAAAATGGGAAAAGTTCAAGTGATTGTTCTTTCTCTCAAGTGAACGCACCATCACTTGAGATGTGCTTCTGTGTTCTTGAGCTTCCCAGAGAGAGGCTGAGGTGAGCAACTGATTTCCAACAGCAGTGTCTCATCATTGATTCCTTCAAAGGATCTTAGTCATCAACGTTGCCTACCCATTTCAGCATTGAACTTGAGAAGTTAACAGAAATCTGGGGGTATTTGCAATCATTTTTCCAAGAAGGGTAATAAGAAAATGGTATACACTCAGTCAAATCATTCCCTGTGACTGCTCAGATCACCTTTTTGAGGTAATAGCTTATGCCTGGTCAGAACCCTGAAGCCATTGGCTTACTACAAATTCACATCTTAGTGTGTCCCACAGTATCAGATGCACATACCAGTAATGCATCAGCACCAATATCTCTGTGGCAGAATAAAGAGGATTCTGATCTGTTTTATGGATGAAGAGGAAGGTTGGCTGTGTTCCACTGGCTGTATTTATCAACTAATGTAATGAAGTCATAATGCCAAATCTTTCGCTGATGCTTTGCTTACAGTTACGTGAAATGGATTTTGTCTTAAAAACCCCCAAAACCTAAGAATTATTTGCAGAATGCCATCTGTACTGTGTCATTATGTGCAAGTGTCCAGATGTTAGGAAACAACAGATTTAGATTTCTCCAAGCAGTAAGGTTTAAATTGCTGTTTATTACCTTTCCCAGCCTTGAAACAAAGCAGTAACTAAATGGCATGGTAGAGTACAGCTGCAACATTTCAATAGGAGGCAAATGCTGTAGAAAGACACAGCCAATAATAACCCTGCACGAGCAGAACTTTTTAGAACTGAAATGTGTTATAATGGCAAGGTGATCAACTTTTTTTTTCTTGCTTCTGTTTCTTTAATGCAGCATTCTGCAAAAGAATTCAGGTAAGTCATAGAGAAAATTTTGTTCTTCTTGCATGACTTGTTTATGGTGGATATGAGAACAAAGACAGCTTCAGAAGTGACTGGATGATTACTGTTTTGATAGAACTGTTGCATGTAAAAGGAACTTAAACTGTGTTCTCATTTAATAAGGGAAAATATTACTCTCACAAATGCTCTCATACTTTTTCCTGCTTTGGAACAGAGGGTGGATTTAATTTATTTTTATATATACATTTTGCATAAATTATGCTGCAATCAGATTTTCAAATCTGATCATTTTCATATCTTTGTCATTTCAGATCAGGTCATTTAACGGCTTAGTATGCAGTATTCCCACAAATTAGGCCTTGAACATCTATTAGACTTCCTCATGAAGTGTGGGTACAAGAGAGTATTTGCTAGGTGAAGTTAATAATCTTTTGCAGCTTTTGTTTTGCTGTCTGTACTTGGACACTGAGTAACGCGTATTGCAGAGTTACTGTAGTTCTGGTGGTGCACAGCATTTTAAAATAGGTTATTGAAAATTCCAGGCCACAAAAGGGAGCACATGCCTGAGCATGTGCTGGGAGCTGACAGTGAAGACGGCGTGCTTGGAGTGGTAGTGAAGGTGTTGACTTGTCTGGAAGGGCAACACCGATAAGGGTTTTGCTCTGTTTATCTTTCCTTGGAGGCAGGAGGTAGACAAAATCATACATTACTAAGCATACTAAGGGGACTCTGATCCAGAGGACAGCCACTGACAACTGAAAGTGATTTATGTTTTTAGAGATAGGATTACTGTTTTAAACTAGTTGTGACTTTAGGTTGGCATTTCTTGATGTAGAATATAGAAACATGAACACTTATTGTTTATGTGGTTCCATGATAATGGTAAAAATATCTGTAAGTCATTGTGTTTATTTCCTGGTTTTTAAAGTGTAATTCTTGCCTAGCGTTATGAAGGTAAGCAATACAGTACAATAAACCAGGTTGGAAGCGACCTTCAAGATCATCGTGTCCAACCTATCAACCAATCCAACCCACCTAAACAACTAGACCATGGCACCAAGCACCCCATCAAGTCTCCTCCTGAACACCTCCAACCCAGAGCATTCTGTGATTCGGTGACTCCACCACCTCCCCGGGCAGCCCATTCCAATGGACAATCACTCTCTCTGTATAGAACCTCTTCCTAACCTCCAGTCTAAACCTCCCCTGGTGCAGCTTGAGAATGTGTCCTCTTGTTCTGGTGCTGGCTGCCTGGGAGAAGTGACCAACATCTGCCTGTCCACAACCTCCCTTCAGGTAGCTGTAGAGAGCAATAAGGTCACCCCTGAGTCTCCTCTTCTCCAGGCTAAGCAACCCCAGCTACCTCAGTCTCTCCTCATAGGGCTTATGTTCCAAACCCCTCACCAACTTTGTCGCCCTTCTCTGGACATGTTCCAGCAAGTCAACATCCTTCCTAAACTGAGGGGCCCAGAACTGGACACAGTACTCAAGGTGCGGCCTAACCAGTGCAGTGTACAGGGGCAGAATGACCTCCCTGCTCCTGCTGGCCACACTGTTCCTGATGCAGGCAAAATGTCTTCCTTTAACAGCTTTAGGAGGGGTGCAGTGGTTTAGTGCTTTCCCATCAAATCAGGCAGTGCTTTCTGTAGAAAGATTCCCCAGGGTTCCCTTTTGCTTCTGGTAAATTTGGGCACTAAACTAAGGATGAATCTTCCTATAAACCAAATTTGGATGTTAGTTTATCCTACACTGAAAAATTACACTAAATGTATATTGAAAACATATTCAGAGAGCAATTAAGAGGCACAGCCTGTAAGGGTAAGGACTTGGGTCCAAATGTATACATTTGCCTCTGAAAGGAGATCCTTAGCCCCAGAAGCCCTGCATGGGGTCCCAAGCCAAGGTGGCTCAGTGCCTGTCCCCAGTCCCCAAGTATACTGCTGTTGCCTTGGGCGGGTAGCTCAGGTATGCAGAGCACTGGATGTGTGGCCATCTCTCAGCAAGAGTGGGCACAAAGTAGTGGAAAGAAGATGTTGAATAGCAATCAAAGTGAAAGCAGGGAAAGAAGAGTATTTGTAGAATAAAAGTAATTAATTTTCTGACTTGTATGGTTTGCTCTGTGGTGGGTTTGGGTCCTGCAGGGTTTGTCTTTGTTTGGTTTTAGCCTTCTGCAGTCCCTTTGTGCCTGTTCATTCTTCTTGTTAAGAAGCTGAGGATACAGTTAATCACAATTAGAGAAAAGTGGTGAAATTATAGCTTGCTGAAGTAACTCTTCTGAGATCTACTCTGCTTATTCTTACTGTCTGTGATAGAATTGCACTTGGTAACAGGGGCATTCATCTTGAACCTATGTTTACAGAACCTGTTTTGCTCTGTATAATTCTGAATTTGGTTTAATGGCTAATACCAGGAGTCAGTAATTGTTATGATGTTGTTATGATAGTTACTTCTGTATCCTGAATACTTAAAGGCAAATCCCTGGCAATGAATGCTTAAAGTCAGGTAACTTAGTATTTTGCAATTTTAAAGTTGTGCCGTTGTGGTATAGCCCCAGCTGGCAGCTGAGCCCCATGAGGCTGCTCACACAGCTGTCTCCCTTCACTTCAGCTCCCTTCCTAGGAATGATGATAGGGAGGAAAAAGGCAAAAATCCTGTGGGTTGAGATAAGGAGAGTTTAACAGAACAACACAAAGGGAAAAGGAGTAACAGTAATACTGATGAAGTAGTATATCACGTGAGTGATACAAAATGCTGTACGGACCACAGTGGCTTAGCCTGTTTGCCTGACCCTGCTGCACTGCAGCCAGTAACTTTTTGAAATGCCTGTGCTTGCCTGGCCAGCCCTCACCTTGTGAGGGCATGATGTCATTTGGCACCTAATACTCCACTGGCTGGTTCATCTGGCTGTCTTGACTGTTGTCCCTGCCAGCTTCTTGTAATAAACAAATAAATGAACCTTATCCTGCCCAAGTCTAAAATGTGTACCTATTGTGTCAGAGATCAGCAATACTAATAAAGAATTAGTATCACACCAAGTGTGTCTTTCCAAAGGTTTATCTTACCACCTTTGATAATTTCCAGTCCTGAAATCTGTCTGCTTGTTCAACTTCAAGAAGGTACTGGAGTCCTTTTGAGAATGAACTCTTCTAACATTGCCCATTTGACAGACTGAGAAAAGTATGCAGCCTTCTTTTCATATGAAAATTGAACGAGTAGATCCTGGGGGGGGGGAAAGACATGGCAAACTTTTGTTCTGCATGAGTTGCTGGTCTGTTTGGTTTCAACACAGCTTTTCATATTTCCTGCCTACTTCATTTGCAAATACACTGGAACATGGTGTCATTCCTAGGGGAAGCCATCATGTCTGGCTGGTCCAGTGCCCACAGCCAAGACAGTCCCAACAGTTTTATTCCACATTAGTCAGAGAAATGTTGCCATTGGATCCGTTTGCTCTGTTCCAGTTAATTTGCACTAGCTCTGGGATGTAAACTTAGGAGTGTAAAGTACTACAGCATATCTCCCTTACTTTAGATTAATACTTTGCTATTTTGTTTTGATTAGCTGAAGAATAGAGGAATGGCAAACTTCTGTTTTGATTATAACCCTAAAAATGAACATCAAGTAACTGGACACAGGATCATACTGTACCCATGTCATGGCATGGGACAAAACCAGGTAAGATTCATGCTTTACTTCCGTTTTGACCAACACTGTTGTTACAATGCACTGCAGTAGGTCTGAGAGAATATGTTGCCACAATGAGGTGATGCTAATCTACTTTTGTTTCTTGCACTCAAAGCTTTTAATTCTGATGTATTTTCAGGTCAGATTTTCTTCAGTATGAAGATGTATCTGACCAGACCAGGGAACTCATGCATACCTTAGTTATGCCCTTCCCCAGAACTCATTAACAGAGGTTAATAGCACAGCAGTGTAGCTACAGTGCTTATAGGCCAGTGTTCATTCATCTCCAGCTAGTCTTGGGTAGATGAACACATCTGAGCTTCTGAGCTTTTGTCTGTCCATGCCTCCAAATATCTTAATAATGTTGTAAACCTAATCTAGTTCTACCTGTGTCTGTCAATGTGCCTCTTCCTCTTGGTGGTCGTGCTACTGCACAAGACGTTTTGGACAGCAGCCTCTCCTTGGCTCGGGCTCCAGAATCCTGGAGAGCAGTGATCTCCTCTTAACACTTTCATTCTTGCTCTTTTGGTTTTAACTTCTGAAGCTGAAAATCTTGTTAGTGTCTTCTTCCATGCTGACTGAAACTGTATGCAGCGGTTGTTAGCTATGATATCTAAAAAGCTCTCTGTGTAACGCTGTGGCAAAGTGCTGTGGGACACCACGTGCCAATCGACAGTGGCTGTTTTGCACGGTTTCAAGTGTCCATCTTCTAGAACTGAGATTTGGTGTGTGGCATGTAACATGTACTTGCCAATCTAACTTGATTTTTTGCTTCTAGCCCAGATCAGACTATGTGGGCATTCTCTTGGTGGGGAAGGGTGGAGAAATATGTAGGGTCTTGCTGAGTGTAAGTACATAACCATGTGGCAATTTGGGTGGCTTGACTGTTTGGGGCTTTTAAAGGAAATTAATCTAAACACTCATTTAAGAAAGCTTGGAAAAGATACAGAGATGTGGCAGATAAGCAGCATATCTGTTATCTTCTTGAACTCTGCTTTAAAAAAGACATAAAAGTTTGAGGAAGGGAAACCAAGTCTGTATTGAAGAGAGAGCTTCTCATATGAATTGTATTTTAAATGAGAAAAGAAAAACAAACAACAGTCTGAGCACCATGCTTTGAATTGGAAAAGAAAGTAGGGGTTTTTTTTGCTGATAGCAAGTTTGTTCCCTTAAGCATTACAACTGCATTTAGTATTCTTTATTAGCTTATGTATAGTTTGTGTTGTAACTTCCCTAATGTTTCTGTTCTGGATACAAAGATGTCCAGAAGGCAGGGGATAATCTTGTGTCATCTGTACTGACAGATGTTTGTCAAGCACACTAAGATATTTTGCTGCCTCAATTCAGCTTCATGCTCAAGTATGCTGAACTTCTATACACCTATATAGAAGATAAGTTAATCAGATAACCTAGCTAAGCCACTTCCTTATGAGAACAAGTTGATTTCTTTTGTAGATTAAGAAGTATTTCATGTATGGGATTATATAGATTTATTTTTTCTTCTCCTTGCACTGCAGATTACAGAGGGGAGAGGCATTGAATCTTTTGGTATTTCTCTGACAAAAAAAAGTTTATTTAAATGTTTTCCCTTCCACCAAGAAAAAAAATGAAGACGTAGGATAAAAAAGGCAAAAGAAGGCAAAAGAGAGAGTACATTTCAGAGATAAGTTGTCATGAAATGACATTTTTGCAGTTGTCCTTTGTTTAGCACTGAAAGATCAACTGAATTCACGGCAGAGATGTGACAGCACTGGGTATTAGTGCTCTTGCATCTCTGCTGATGGCACATACCTCGGCATTCCCGGGATGGTAGGCATCAGACAGAGCAGAGAAGCTCCCGGAGCTGTGCAATTACTGCTCCCTCTGCTGGCATCCAGGAGATATGGAGAAACTACTGGACTGCAATGTAAGATGACATAGGAGAACTGCAGAGCACGAAGAGAGAAGGCCAAACACAAGAAATGGGCAAAAGAATATTAGCGAAATTGGCAAAAGGCACAGGAGGGCTGACAGAGCCAGGGGAAGGGGCCCAAGGTGACAGAGGGCAGAAATTTGGGACAGAGTTAGAGCAGCAGGTGAGGAGCAGGACATGTGTGATAGAAGGAGCAGTTAGGAGCTACAGGGAGGGAGTATGAAATAGGTAGAATCAATGGAGACCCAGCAGTGGATAGGGGAAAGGGGACTGAATGTAGGAACACAGATTTTAGCTGGCAATGGGGACATGAGTAAGTGGTAACAGGTATAATTGCAAAAGAAGTAGTGGACAGCAGGAAGAGCTGCAGGTGGGGGAAGAGAGGGAGGCTGAGATAAGACGTAGAAGCACAAGTGAGATGGGAACCAGCAGGACATTTCTCTCCATTTTCTTCCTGTCTCCCCCTGCTTTTGACAGTCCTTCTTAGGAGTTAACAGTCTGCTCCTAGTAGTGTTAATTCCTCAGATCACTTGGTAGGTGACAGTGGCAGGACCAAACCATTAAAATCTCCCACATGTACATCCACCACTGTCAGCTGATGGAATTGCTGGTGACAGAGTTGGTCATCTCTAGTTGTATCCATGCTAAGGAGAGCAAGGCACTCCACCACAGAGTTTCACAGGTGTTTGCTGACAACAGGCAGCCCTTAACTTCTGTTTCGTCCTTGGAAGGGAATCTGCCATCCTAACCCCAGGCTCTTCTGTTCTCTTCCACTCTGCTCAGGCTGCTCTCACCACTCCACTTATTACCTATATACCCCTTTAGCAGCAAATCCTCATTACAAAGCTTTTCCTCAGTCCCCACAAACAGCTCCAGTTTCTCTACTCCACGCTCTTTAACACTTTCTTTTCCATGCTGTCTGGCTCCTAGACTTTCCTTAACATCCTTGATTTGTCTGTCCCCCTCATTTATTCCTCCCACTAGTTACTACCCACCTGAGGTCATGTTTTCCTCCTTTTCACATATTTTTTTTTTTTCCTTTCCTGGCTAGCTCCCATTATTTTCCTTCTCATCCCTTCATCCAGTTGCAGTTTATTCCACTATTCAGCACTTTTTTCCTCCCTGCTGCACACTTACACTATCTTGTGGTATAAAGGAATGAAGTTGATTCTCCAGAGTTTGGCTCAGTAAAGTTACTCTCAAAACCTATCTTGACAGGATTCAACATTGATGAAAGTTAACTTGGTTAGCCATATGTGTCTTACACTCCGATACGCCCATCCTCTGGTACGCTAGTGGCCAGTGGCTGTTTATGTAGGGGACAACTGCAAAACCTGTTCTTAATGGAAGCAATTCTCCACTTGAAGTGATCTGTGAATATCTATGGGCACTGTGCTGAGAGGAGAGACTTCTGTGCTCTTGATTATTTCTGAAGTCAGCACCTGCTCCCATTTTATGTTTCAGTATGTAAAACTACTTTGAAAAAACGAAGGTCCCTGTTGCTATTTTTCTTTACATCTGTGGACTAAATGAGAAGGTTCCCTTTTGTGCTTTTGTCTAAGCAATATGAAAACTAACTGTGGGTTGTTTTAAAATTAGTGTGTTCCTTACAGCAAAAAGGTGAGGATATGACTGCAGTGATAAGGCCTGAATGTATGTGGGAAAGAGGCAAAACACTGGCTGCATCTCAAGCTTCAGATGTTTTGTGGGAGTGTCTGCTCTGGTAGATGAGGGTGGCAGGCTTTGAAATTTAACACCAATAATGTCCATTGCCCTTCTTGGTATGGCTGGGAGGCAGTCCTAAGAGCACCAGTGTGTGATGACAGGAGGCTGACCTGATGTGGTAAAAGGATGGGAAATCACTGAGGAGCCTGCTTTGTCTGCCAGTCCCACCCCAGTATTACCATTTGCAGCTGAGGGATTTGAGGCAAGTAGGAAGAGGCAAACCAATTGCTTAACAACGCCCTCAGGTTTTCTGTGAAAGGGCTGTTGCTGCTGGCTCTCCCACCCAGAAAGTACCTGTCAAATGTAAACTTCTTCCTGCATGCAGAAGAGTGGTACCTAGACACAGAGAGGGATGAGAAATGTGTTTTCGGTTCTGCTGAGGTAGCCAAAATCTGTTTCCATCCCTGGTACCACAGAACACTGATGCAGGTGGGGTGTATCCCACAGACTTCCCAGATGCAATAAGTATGGGCCTTATTAAGTTTCCCATGAGCACTTAAGGGAGTCTACTGGTTCTCTGAAGGAAAGAAGTGCAGTAAGGCTACAAATTATTGAGCCATGAATCAGTTTAAAAATGCTTCCTTTCTGCCCACAGAACCATCTGGGCAAGGAAAGAGCCCTAATAAGCACTTCACTGTTTAAGGAGGAAGAGATTTGCCTCATGTATTACTGGAGCTTCAAAAAGCCCCAAACCTGAAGTATTTATTACTTTTGAAACAATATAGGGTAAAAAACTGCATAACATTCAGTGGGCAAGGAGGCAGCAGTGCTTGGTTGCAAGTGCTGTAACCCCAGTGCTCAGTGTTGTCCTGAAATTAACTGTTTTACTTGCTCTTCTCCAAAATCTGATGAAAGTCCTTGAGAGGCCATTCAGGAAATATGTCAGTAGTACGAAATGCTCTGACTGTAGTAGCTGCTTCATCTATTCTTGATGCATCTGGTGCAATCAGCAGCTTGAAGGCTTTCACTGATATTGAATGCAAATTTCTAAAAAGAGTTATTATATCTTCTAAATCCACTAATGAGCAAGGCTCTAAATGTGGCCTTGTAAAAGTGGCAGCTGTAAAAAAGTGTCCATCCAGACACAAATGAGCAGGAGTGAAGCTTTTTCTTTATTCATGAGTCATAGACTTAAGATGAGTGCCCTTCCAGCTGACTGTGGTGTCCAAAGTGGCAGGCTTTCCGTGTGCCAATCATATACAGAACCTGGGGACTAAAGCCTGAAGGCCAGGGAATAGCCCCTGCCTATCAGGGTAAAAAAAAACCAACCAAACAAAAACAACCCAGCCCCCTTCCCCCTGCCTCCAAAACCAACCAAAAAAAAAACAACAACCAAAAAGCCAACCAAACCAGCCGACCAACCAAAAAATAACCAACTAACTCCCCTACAAATAATAAAGAAAAACAACAAAAAAACCACCAAAAAAATCCCAAAACAAAACAAAAAGCCAAAACAAACAAACAAAAAGCCACCCAAAAATCCCTAAAGAAACAGAGTCCCCTGGGTGTTATGTCAGCAGGTAAGCTTCAAACCTGAAGTTGCTATCTTGAAATGCTCTCTTCCTGTTGCAACTTAACCACAAATGAAAGATGGGAAACAGATTAGCTCTAGGAGGGGTTCACTTGCATCACTGCACAGAAAGAGTCCTGGATCTCCACAGACTGACACAGTGGACAACATTGATCCATGTACATCAGCAACAGCCATCTTGGCAGAGAAATTCCTGATGGTGATGAAAGGAGGGACAGATTTTGTGAAGTCAGCATAGGCTAATGAGAGTTCTTCCACCTGGAAATGTATGACTGTAGACTTTGTAATCACATGGTCCTGTTTACATTAAAACTCTCTTTCCAGTTTTTCTTTCAAGGTTAATCAGGTTGGTGGTTGCTGAGGGTAGTTTTATGCAAAGTTCAAGTAAATACATTTCTGAATTAATAGATTCATAGACTATCAGGTTGGCATGGACCTCAAGGATCATCTAGTCAAACCTTTCAGGGTGAGAGTATAGTTTAAGTGAGATGACCTAGCACCCTGCTAAGCTGGGCCTTGAAACTGTCTAATGTGGGGGAATCCCCCACCTCCTTTGGGCGATTATTCCAATGTCTAGTCGTTTGAATAATGAAAAAAACATTCTGGCCCTGAGTCCAAGTCTCCCCAGTAGTAACTTGTCCCCATTGCCCCTTGTCTTTACCATGTGACTTGTAAAAAGGGATTCTCCTTCCTCATGATAGCTGCCCTTTATGTACTCGTACATGGTTATGAGGTCTCCCCTAAGCCTTCTCTTCTCAAACCCAGTTGCCTCAAGCCTTCCTTCACATGACATGTCTTCCAGTCCTCTGATCATTCTTGTGGCCCTTCTCTGGACCCTTTCCAGCCTGTCCACATTCTTCCTGTATAGTGGGGACCAAAACTGTATGCAGTACTCAAGGTGTGGTCTGACTAGAATGGGAGAACATCATCTTTATCCCTGCTTGTGATACCCTTATTAATGCAAGTCAGCATCCTGTTGGCTTTCTTTGCCACTGCAGCACACTGTTCACTCACGTTGAGCCTTTTGTCTGCAGCCTCTTGCTCCAGGGGTTAAATGAAACAAAAGAGGACTCCTTCTCTCCCTCATCCTTTTGTTTCCACTAATGCAACTATACCGTTGGGAACAAGCAATTTTCTGATGAGTACAGAACTCTACTGCGTATAATATGAATCAGATCTAAGCACACATTCATCATAGTCATCTAAATTATTTACATGCGTGCTAAATACAAACAACTTTCAAATTCTGCCACTCTTCAGTGAAGTCCAAAATTTGGCAAATGGCCATGCTAAATATAAAATTTCTAAGGAAGCCTTCAGCCTTAATTGCTACGGAAGCCAAGCTGTTTTAGAGTGTGTTCAGAACACCTCTGTAGAATCTTGTACTACAAGCACAGCCAATAAATTGTCTTTAATAAAATTCTGTTCATGTCTAAAAGCAGCTGTAGCTGATGTGCTTCAAATAATACCTTAAAATGTTATATAATAAAATTGCTTATCACCATGCATCCTGGGTACTTTGTAAGTGGAAATGAACCTGAACCAAACTGTGCTTGGATCTATGTAGTGAGCAACTCCTTAATTAAAAGTAACATTGTTTAGCGACAACAGAATTGAGAGGGCATAATGTCAGGCTGTAAACTGTTTTCCATCCTGTTTTTAAGGGTGATCTGGAATGTGAAAGCAGAATATTACAGTGTGGTTTTGCAAGTTCTTTAATGCTGGAACATCTGTCTTCCAGGGCATTTATTCAGCATTTCATACATTTTAAGTGCTACCAGAGTAGAACAGCGCTGTGGTGAGATTGATTTCCTGTAAAAGAGTAAGCAAACAGCGGCAGTTAACGCTCCTTGAATATTTTTGGCAGAATAGCAACTTTAATATGCTAACTTACTTATAGTATCTTAGTATATCCTCCCTATAAATACTTCTTGTGTGCATAGGAAATGACTGTTGTCCTTTGCTTCTGCTCTTGGGCTTGCAGTTTTTTGAGTATACATCTCACAATGAAATACGTTACAACACTCGGCAGCCAGAAGTCTGTGCAGCAGTCGATTCGGGGACTGACTACTTGACGATGTACTTGTGTCAAGAAAATATCCACAGTGTTCCTGAAGAACAGAAGTTTGTTTTCAGAGAGGTAAGTGTGTCAGCTTGGTTTTGGGTATGTTTTTCTTTTTGGGTGTGGGTAGAAGGAGAATTGTTGAGATTTGGGGTTTTTTTTATATTTTTATTTTACTGCCTACACATCATGCAGGCCACAACGTTGGCATAGGTCTCTAGAAGAAATATGCAGAATCATACACAGAATCAACCAGGTTCGAAAAGACCTCAGAGATCATCAAGTCCAACCTATTACCTAATACCTAACACCTCATGACAACTAAGCCATGGCTCCAAGTGCCACATCCATTCGTTTTTTGACCACCTCCAGGGATGGTGACTCCACCACCTCCCTGGGCAGCACAATTACTTTTTCTGTGAAGAACTTTTTCCTCACCTTAAGCCTAAACTTGCCCTGGCACAGCTTGAGACTGTGTCCTCTTGTTCTGTCACTGGTTGCCTGGGAGAAGAGACCAACTCCCACCTGGCTACAACCTCAACCTCCCTTCAGGTAGTTGTAGAGAGCAATAAGGTCTCCCCTGAGCCTCCTCTTCTCCAGGCTAAACAGCCCCAGCTCCCTCAACCCCTCCTCATAGGGCTTGTACTTGAGACCTCTCCCCAGCCTTGTTGCCCTTCTCTGGACACGTTCAAGTGTCTCAATATCCTTCTTAAATTGAGAGGCCCGGAATCTTGGCTTTTAATATCTGAACCTAGAACCAGGGCATAGAAGTGATATGCAGGTGAAGAGTATGCCAGTGATAAAGAATAGGAACATGAAGGAAATGTCCTTCTTAACCTCAGAGGAGTTGGGAAGTTTGGCAGAGGTCTCTATTTGCCCTGTCTACATCTAGAATTTTCCATGGGTTGCTTGGTTTTCTCTCGCATCTCACACTTAACTGTCTTCTGCTGAGAACCGAGGATCCTCCACATACCTCTTTCCCCACCAATTCTCATGGCTGGCCTAATTCTGCTCTCCTTTCATTGACTTATTTTATTTCCCAGTATTTAACAGCACTTAATATCCCTGAAACTTCACATCCCAACATTACTTTAGACTTCTCCATGCATTTGAGCTGCTTCTCCTCTGCAAACCCTCTCTTGTGCTCCTCCCCTCATGAACACCAGAAGTGGCCTCTGAGATTTTCTGCAGTGTAATGTGCACTTGTGTAATTTGATACACCATACTGGGACCAGTGCTGTTCAGTATCTTCATCAATGATATAGACAGTGAGATTGCATGCACTCTCAGGAAATTTGCTGATGATACCAAGCTGAGTGGTGTGGTTGATATGACTGATGGATGGGATGCCATCCAGAGGGGCGTAGAAGTGGGCTCAGGAGAACCTCATGATGTTCAGTGAGGCGAAGTACAAGGTCCTGCACCTGGGTCAGGGCAATCCTCATTATCAGTACAGGCTGGGGGATGATGAGGTTGAGAGCAGCCCTGCAGGACTTAGGTGCACTGGTAGATGAGAAGCTGGATATGAGCCAGCAGTGTGCACTTGCAATCCAGAAGGCAAATGGTATCCTGAGCTGCATCAATAGAAGTATGTCCAGCTGGTTGAAAGCGGTGATTCTGCCACTCTGCTCTGGTGACACCTCACTTGCAGTACTGCATCCATCTCTAGTGTCCTCAACACAGGAAGGACATGGACCCACTGGACCGGATCCAGAGTTGGGCCACGAAGATGATCAGAGGGCTGGAGCACCTCTCCTATGAAGACAGGCTGAGGGAGTTGGGATTGTTCAGCCTGGTGAAGAGAAGGCTCTGGGGAAACCTTATAGTGGCATTTCAGCATCGAAAGGAGATCAACAGGAAGGCTGGGAAGGGACTGTTTAGAAGGGCTTGTAGCAATAGGAGCAGGATAGATTTGGGTCAGACGCTAGGAGGAAGTTCTCTACCATGAGGGTAGTGGAACACTGAAATAAGTTGCCCCAGGAGGTGGTTGGGGCCCCATCCCTGGGGATGCTCAATGTGAGGCTTGACAGGGGTCTAGGCAACCTGATCTAGTTGAGGATGGCCCTGCTTACTGCAGAGTGGGTTGGACTAGATGACTTTTAGAGGTCCCTTCCAACCCAGATCATTCTATGATTCTGTGATTTGATGATTCAGTGCTCACAGTAGTGATGTTGTACAAGGTGATCTTCCAGGTTCCCTTCCAACCCAATGCATTCTATGATTCTCTGATTAAAAAACACCTTATGATCTACTCCTACCCCCACATTGCACACATCTTACTGGTTGTAGAGACTCAGGAAATCTGTACCTTTCTTCTTCAACCTTAATGCCTACTCCCAAAGGGAGGTTTAAATTTGTAATCTCTGAAGGAGTTTTTGGATGCCTGAGAGAAAATAAATTGGATGAAAAATGTGGCCTTGGTCAAGTTCTGGAGTGTTATTATTTGGCTAAGGGAAAAGGTCATATAATATATCAAAATAGTATATTTACATAATGCGTCTGCATGATGCATCTGAGCTCTACAGGCTCCATGGCTGACAAATTTCATGCTTAGATACTGCTGCAGGTGGCAGAGTAAATTCTAAAGAAAAACATGAAAAATCTGATCCAGACTGAAGCTTGCAGTGATAGTACTGGGTTAAGTTCATAAATGATGTTTCATTTTTAATGCTTTCTTTCCTCAAAACTTCTCAAGGTCGTCCGCATTAATTCCTAAGACGGCATGTACTGAATGACCCTCAGTGACTTCAGGAAGCACTTGAGAAAACACAGTTTTGGAACACATCTGTTTCCACTGCATTCCCAACCATTAATTTTAGGAATTATTTTCATCTTCTTTCTTTCTTTTTCGTGATCACTTTGTGCCTTATGTAAATTTTATGGTTTATCTAAATGCGCCGCTCCGCTCTGATTTCTCCTCAATTGCATTAAATCAAAACCACCAGTCCCCACCTTTCAGGGCAAGTACCACGTTTCTCTTGCTTTATGTGGAGAAATGTCAGACACTGGAAAAGCTGTCCTTGTGGATGTAGCATAATCAAAGATTTGAACAGCCTCCCCAGCGACTTGGCAAGAATTAAGTTCTTACGGGCACTGAGTCAAAACCGAGCGAGGCAGATATTGATTAGTCCACTGAAAAATGTGAATTATCACAATGGAAATGGGAAAGTCATTCAGTGGCTTAGGCTGTCAGCAGGGCCATGAGCAAGCACACACTGCTGGGTATCAGGGGCTGTGGCTCAAGGCACAATTAGTGTGACACTCCTGCCAATAGAAGGACCAGACTTTTAAAGGAGTCAGGGTTATGTTCAGAAACAGGGTGTTGACATGTTTTCTGAAGCTGACAGAAGCTTTGGAAATTATTACATGTGGCAGTGTCACCTGGGCCAAAGAAACAGGCTTGGAGCAGACCAGTTCCCCACAGCTGGCTATGCTGTCTTTTTGTAGCTTGCTGTCCTAGTTGACAGCCCTCCTGGATTGTAGCACGTGATATGAATTGGAGATGATATGTGCTTGGAGACATCCATAACAGGAGGGCCTGAGGCCTCAAAATGTGTTCCTTAGTGAATGTGACTGTGGAGGCCCGTCAGACCTTACATCTCTGAGGCAGCTGTTCTGCCCTCCAGCAAAGTAAGCTAACACCACACACATCTGCAGGCAGGGGGCATGTGCAGGTATTTCGGCCTTTTCCAGTGAAAATATACCCTGTGAAGAAAGGGGGAAATATTTTGCTAAAAGCATGTCCAACATTTATATTTCACTTGCAAGATGTGCAATGAGTTAGTGAATTTAGGTGATGCCTGTATTTGGCTTTGGGTTTCTCTGTCCAGATTCACAGAATGGTTTGGGTTGGAAGGGACCCTCGTGCTGCTGGTTACACTTCTTTTGATGCAGCACATTGTTAATTTATGTTGAGTTTTTCATCATCTGACACCCACATGTCCTTCTCCTGGAGACTGCTCTCAAGGAGACCCTTGCCCAGCCTTTACTGAGATTGCCCTGACCCAAGTTTAGGACCTTGCACTTGGCCTTGTTGAACTTCATGAGGTTGGCTTGGGCCCACCTCTCAAGCCTGTGCACATCCCTCCAGATGGCATCCTTTCCCTCCAGCATGTCTACTGGACCACACAGCTTGGTGTCATCTGCACACTTGCTGAAGGTGCACTTAATCCCACTGTCCGTATCACCAACAAAGATAGTAAACAACACTGGTCCTGGTACTGACCCTTGAGGGGTGCCTGTTTTGGTCTATAAAAGGATAAATTAATGTTCAATAAATGGAGCGATTAATTTAATAAAAATTAATTTTTTAATCACAAAAAAAAAACACAAAAAATATTAAAGAAAACCTATTTACAGGTTCGAGGGGTTTCGGTCGTGGAACAGAGACCTCACCAGCAGGAACAAATAACAGTTTAAACAACATGCACAAAAATCCAGAAACAACAAGCATCACTTTAAACTGTAAAGCAAAGAAACCTCGGCACTGCAGCCGGCGGTTGCCTACAACGTGGGGGGAACCCCGAACTCCCCAGGGCAACAGACCTGCAATAGATGCACGTGGAAGCTGCAGGAGCAGAGTTTCACTTTCCGTTGGGGTCTACAGCTTATTGCTGAGACAGGATTTGGTCCCAAAGGGTTTGTAGCCAAAAGCTTTGTAGAGAGGAGGTTTCTCGGCTGTGGTCCTTTTGCAGCAGCGCTCGCTCCTTGCTCCAATCAAACGAAACTGTCCCGGGGACTCGGCTCCTCTGGGGTTTTGCCTCTCGGCCCGACAAGATAAGTATCTGTCCTCTGGGCTTTACAACGCTGAGAATAGCGAGGGGTCTTTGCTGTCTGGTCTGGGTAAACTGGAACACAGTTCAGCTTCCAAGCAAGGGATGTGGTTCCTTCCAGAGCGTGGACAATAGCAAGACAAAGCTCTGGCCCTTCGGGCTGATATTTATAGTTTCCCGAGACAATAATGGCCAGGAGCAACACAGGTCTAGGGGTCAACCCTGGTATTGCAACCTATAGAAAGCCTTCTTCCCAAACGTGGCCAAAAGCACGCCCACCTGGCTCATCCTGGCTCTGAAACATGTCCAGGCAAGCCCAAAGAAGCTTCTGCCTCATTGTCTGGTTCAGAGCCATTTTGAGGCTTTTTTGTCCATCCAGGACAGTGCCACTTTGTCACTGGTCTCCATTTGGAGATTGATCTGTTGACTTCAACTCTGAGTGTGGCCATCCAGCCAATCCTTATTGATTGAGTGAGTGGGCCACCCCTCAAGTCTATGCTTTTCCTATTTGGTGACCAGGGTGGGGATAGTGTCAAATGTTTTACACAGGTCCAGGTAGATGGTATCTGTTGCTCTTCCCTAATCCACTGATACTGTAACTCCATCCTAGAAAGCCACCAAGTTCATCAGGCATGATATGCCCTTGATGAAACTCTGTTGGTTACCTCTAATTGCTGCTTCTTCATTTTCTGTACATCTCAGCAAAGATTTGCTATTCTGGTGCAGTAACAAAAAGCAATAGAAGTGAATGAAGTTAGCACATCTTTTCCAGGCTTAGATGTCAAGACAGGAATCACTTTAAAGCAATATTAATGTAAGTTTAATAGCAGGGTCATCTGATAAAGCCTCAACAGATCCTCAAGTCAGGCATTTTGGCACAGCACCATGAGAAGGATATCATAGAGTCATAGTTCTGTGACATCCCTTGGCTGGAAGGGACCTCTAAAGGTCAGCTAGTCCAACCACCATGTGGTGACCAGGGACATCCTCTCAACTAGATCAGATAACTCAGGAGCCCTGCTGAGCCTCACTTTGAATATATCCTGGGATGGGGCCTCAACCACCTCTCTGGGCAACCTGTTCCAGTGTTCCGCCATGCTCATAGTAAAGAACCTGTTCCCAACATCCAATCTAAATCTGCTCTTCTCCAGTTTGAAGCCATTGCCCCTTGTCCTATCACTGCAGGCTTTTGTAAACAGCCCTTCTCCAGCCTTCTTGCAGGCTCCCTTCAGGTACTGGAAGGTGGTGATTAGGTCTCCCTGGAGCCTTCTCTTTTATCAGGCCAAACAACCCTCTGCCTGTCTTTGTAGCAGAGATGCTCCAACCCCATGATCATTTTCATGGCCCTACTCTGGACCTGCTCTCTCAGGTCCATGTCCATCCTATATTAAGGGCTCCAGACCTGAATGCAGTACTTCCAGGTGAGGTTTCACCAGAGTAGAGTAAAATGGCAGAATCACCTCTCTGGATCTGCTGACAACACGTCTTTTGATGCAGCCCAGGATGTGATTTGCCTTCTGGGCTGCAAGTGCATGCTGCCTGCTCATGTCCAGCTTTTTGACCACCAGCATCCCCACGTCCATTTCCTCAGGGCTGCTTTCTATCACCCCATTCCCCAGTCTGTACTGACAGTGAGGGTTGTTCCAACCCAGGAGCAGGACTCTGCACTTGCTCTTGTTAAACCTCATGAGGTTCACCTGAGCCCACCTTTCCAGCCTGTCCAGGTCCTGCGACATTTATTTCTTGTGTGGCATTTATTTCTTACTAGTGTCCTCTGTTACTTTTAAATCACAGTGATATGCCTCTAATTTTTGAGATACAAAAGCTAAACACTATTTCTGTCTTTTTTAGGATGGTACCTTGTTTCATCTACAAACCCAGAAGTGCATACAAGCCGAGTCAAATGCTTACAATGGTAACCCAGCACCATTGCTACGACCCTGTACTGGCTCGGACTACCAAAAATGGTTCTTCAAAGAAAGGAGTTGATCCAGATGTCATCTAGGACATAGCTAAACAGAAAAATGAGCTCTTTTTAGTCAGCAATTAGTCAACCTTTTCAAAATCACTGAAGTGATATATTTTTGTATGGAAAGACTGGTAATTAGTTTACAAACCTTGGATTTAGTTTCCTGGATCTGTCACTAAGCATTGAGAGTTCCATAAACTACGTGCAGTGGTTATATCATGCCACAGAATCTGCTCCTCTTCCTTTTCTCTTTATTTGGCTGCTATATAACTGCTTCTGAAGGTTCTTAGGTCTTTTTGACAAGTGACAATATATTATTTTTTTTTAATCTGCTGTGTGGAAATTGAGGTGGTCAAAATAATTGCACTAAGGTTGTCTGCCAACGACTTTAAATGTTTATTTTTCTACTAAAACATGCTGCAGTTGGGCCTTTTAACAAAGAGTGGTTAATAATTCTTGTCCTTTAAATACCAAGAAGGTAAAGGGAGGCCAGATCTGCCCTAAGTGACTACCACAGAACCCTCACTGAAGACTGTGTGGATTTGCACGTGAAGGCAGAGGTCTGCATGTTTTTGCACAACTAACAATCTGGATGATACGGATTGCACATGCTTGGCAGTACTACACGTTAAATGTTGTGACGATTTTAGATGCTTATGGCACGCGATATGTTCCTGATGATTAAGTCTGGTTTTGGAGAAAATATGGGGATTCCTTAAAGAAATGGGGCAACAATGCTTACAAGTGACAGCCTGGGAAAAGCAGCTTAGATTCACGTGGATCTGGGTATGCAGCTGTCCTGGTGGTGTCCTGGACTGCACAACTTTAACGCTGTATGGATTTTCAACGTGCATAAAACTTGGCAAGATCACGCCTAGCAGTAATGTTTTCCACCAATTTCAAAACTGCAGTCAGAGAAAGCAAATCTGAGAAACTGTATCTCATGAAATTGTAAACATTAAAATGGTTCTGCACCTGATTGGTACGATCTGCAGCTGGTGTTCATAGAAAAAGAATTGTCTTTCAGGTCCAACTTGCATTTTGTCTGGGAACCCCTTTTCTTGCAAAGTTGGCTGTGTCGATGTGTAGAGTCCTACTGGAAATTTGGGGCTTAATCTGCAGTGGTACAAGATGCTTTTTTGCCATGGTGTGTGGGATCTGCCTTACCCGATCAGACAAGTAGTGCATACAGCAATGTATTTGGTCATTGACCATCATCATTACAATGCTGATTAAAGGATTTCAGCTCTTAAAGACAGTTTCTTTCTTTATCAGCTGGAGGTATGCTTATGTGTGTAGAAGCATGAAAATTCCGGTCTTTTTTCCCTCAGAAGTCTTGGCATCTATTTCAGTTAGGTTTGGGTGTATTTTGTTATTCATGTTTGCTCATGTTTTCTATTCAAATGTACAGTCTTTTCTTTAAATTCTTATAAGTTCATGCCATTTGGGTATGCCTATTTATATGATTAGGGGGTGGGGGGAGGGTTTCTGTCTGGCAGAGATGCTTATGTAAGTTCTTCCAAGATCTTTCTCTACCTGTGTAGATAGAATGTTTTTTTATGAACACCTCTTGTCTCTGTGGTCTGGACTGATGAAATTGATGTTAGAATGAATAAAATATTTTGGTTTTCTGTAGAGTGGGAACTATCTTTACAGTTATATTTAATTTTTTTTTGGTTCTTATGGTCAGTGGCTTTTTTTTAACCATTTCTCTGATCTATTAAGGCTCTGATTCCTGCAGCACCTCGGAGAAGACAGCTTTATTTTATGCTCTTTCCAGTTCCTTCTCCTAAACTCGGTAATGCTTCTCTTCACCTGTTCCCACCAGTGGTGTGCAATTTGTGGAGCCAGAAATCAGAACTGAGTGACTGCATAAAAGAACTGAGAGTGCTCCAGCAACACAGACAGGATCTTCTATTAATTTGTGCTTTGCCTTCTTGATTGTTGATTGAATTACACTAGTAAATTAATGGACGACAGCCCACCTATTACAATTGTAGACAAAACTCTTTATTGACCTCTATGACAATGAGGTTTTCTTTGCTATGGGACTTGAAGATTTCATATCAGGTGGTGGTTTGCAAGTGAAATTTAGTGATTGGAAATTATTTTCAATACATCCTCACACTCTGTACTTGTCTAGAGGGAAGTGTTGATGTTCTGGGCTCTTGCTTACATGCAGCTGAGCTGTTTTCTCATATACCAGCAAACCTCCTGGCCTGGGTTTAATGTTTGCTAGGCAGACACACTTATGTTGAGTTCAAAAGTAGACACTGAACATAGCAACATCACCAGCTGGCTCCCCTTATGTTGTCTGTTCAGTCCATCTCCTTACTATTTTTTTTCTCCTTGGTATCCTTCTCTTCTCAACTCAGTGGAGTTGTTGTAACGGTTTAAATCAGAACAAAACAGGTCCAATCGAACCAGCGAGTTAACCTGTCTATTTCTATTTTCCCAACACAGAAGTGAGGGAAAAGTAACAGACAGAACCTCAAGATTGAGACAAACAAACAATAAAGTGACAAAAAGTGAGATATACTAGAGTTTACTTAGCAAAATTAGAAAAACATGGTACAAAATGCATAATTACCTCAGCCTGTTTACAGAAAAAGCATGGCACAAAGCAGCAGCAAGCAGAAGCAAGTGAGCCAAAAGCCCAAGCCAGAAAACTACTCCCTTATCCCTCCTTGTCCCACCATTATCCCATCAGAAAAGATCAACACCCAAAAACCCAGAACCTAGAAGCAGCAACTGGAACAGGGAGCCTCCCATGCTACAGTCTGAACTTCAACCCCCATAAAACTTTGCTCCAGCCTCTACATTCATTTTTGAATCTGGCATGACTGCAGCATAGTATGAATAACAGCAGCAGCTTTGACTCAATCCATGACAGTTGTATTAATATCTGACTTCAGATTTGAAGGGTGAAGGACTCCATCAAGCATCTTCCAATGGTGCACATCTTCCAAATTCCTTTTGTGCGTCATCAGAGCTACCTGACTCTGGGGGCTCAGGGCTAACCACAGACTGTGGACTTTGTGCCTCTCCTCACTAAAATGGAAGAACTGGAGGACTTCAGTAACAAATTAGTACTTCATCTAGTTCTGACCTCTTTGAAAAAAGAGAGAGGAACAGCTTCCACATGGTCCCAATCAAAAACCAGTAGGTCTTCCCTTCCTCAGAATTCATCTGCCTTTTAATACTTAACTGCAATGTTGTTCTTTTCCAATTTGCCATGGGAAGAGCTACCTCTGTGGAGCATCTATAAAACCAAAACTTGTAACTTAAGCTTACAGATAAGCTTAGATGGAAATAATGTGATGCTGGCAGCACAAACTGGGAATTCCCAAGCCCTTCTTCCTTTTTCTACCATCACAGGACATTTTATAAATATAGAGAGAGCGACTGGACAAGTTGTCCTAAGAAGGTATTGTCCCAGCACTCAGTACATTGTATATGAAATTCTAGGATAGAGATGAAGAAGTCTAACTTCCAAATGGATTTTATCCTGTCCTCCCTCCCTAACTGCAAACACACACACACCCCCTCCACACTGCCTGTTTTTTTCAGCATTATATTGGATCAGTGTGATTCCATGCTTTCCCAAGTTGCTTTCCTTCCTTGTCTGATGTTCCTTTGATATTCTAAGTTAGGGGCCATATTTGGCATGGTTAAGGCACAAAAAAATTCAACCAGAAGTATTTCACAAAATTGAACAGTGCAAAAGGTTTCACAAAATTTCCATATATTGTGCCCAATACACCTTGTGAGAGTGTGGTAGGGTGAGAAAGCTCCCCCACACACACTAAAGATAAAACCACAGCTAACTCAGCTGGAGAAGCAGATCAAAGCTTTATTTACAAGCAGAAATTGAATGCAATGAATATGTACAAAAATATACAATAATTACAATATATACAGAAATATACAGCAGTGTATGTAATACAGGAGACCTTTCCCCTCCCCCTGCAGCCAGGGGGGTTCGGCCTGTTCCCCCTTCTCCCTCCCTACCTCCTTTTTTTTTTTTTTTTTCCCAAAAAGGGTTAGAGAGAGAAAGGTAATTAAGGAGAAAATTCTGTTAAGCTCAAAGCAAATGCAAGAGTTAGTTTTCTTATCTGGTTAGCTCTGTTAATCCAAGGTCACTCTGCTCCGCAAGCTGTTGCTTCAGAGAGAGAAACAGGCCAGCTCACAGGACAGAGAGAAGAATACACTGAACAGACTGAACCCAAAACTACAAGTTGCATTATACCAAATCCACCAATGAAATTAGTTTAGCATATCTTTGTTTTCATTCAAATATCAAAAACATTCAGCCAGAGTGTTCAGAAAGTGTCCATTTCTTAAAGGCACAGCCTAAACCGGTTACAGAGAGAAATAGTAATATGCAAGGAGGCTTTAGCCTTTAATAGGATGGTATTATCCCCAAAATGAGAATTTGAGGGTGTAATGGAGTTGTAGGTAATTTGTAATAATCATTCATACTACTTCTTAGTCTCTGTATTTCTTTATTTAAAAAGATGCAATCCAGATTGCAGTCTGGTGCCTAATCCTTTGTCATATTTCTTTGAACTCATCAGGCACTATTTTGCCTTTTGTTTTGTTTTGTTCTTGCACTGTTGTCCTTTCATTTCAACATTGTGTGTCTTTGACATAGACTGCCTTTTCACTTCAACAGTAGGCAGTGTATTATTAACCTTCCTTCTAGGAAATAAACCACTAAGACCTCCTTATGGGGAGTCTTGACAGAACCATTATGATGGCAGAGAGTTAGAGTTTGCACAAACACACAGGAGCAACAGTCATCATTGTATACTCGCTGGTCAGCATGAATTGAAAGCAGTATTTCTTGCTAGCTCTGCTGAAACAAAGCCTCAAAACCATGTTCAATTTTTGTTTTATTTATGGGAAGTGATATGATTTGCTGGAAGGGGAGATTCATATTGTTTGGTAACACTGGGGCATTGTGCTCCTATTCCCTGTGTAAGAAAACAGGTAGTTTTACAGTAATACAGCTGGCTTGGTAAAAAATCTGATGTTCTTTTATTTGCCTCTCATAAGCCTTTAGACTGGGAAATGAATTTGAAGCTGAGCTTTGTTCTGAAACTCTGACAGGAAGTCATAGCAAGATATCTAGAGAGGCTATAGGGTTTGGATAATGCAGTTGTGTGCGTACACTTGTAAATGTGGGGGAGGGGTTGGCAGTGTTTGAGAATGCTGTGTGGGCCTGTAACAAAGACAGAATTTTGGTTGTGCTAGCAAATTAGCTGAGGTGGGTGGGAAGGGCCTTGGGAGGGAGGAAAGAGATGGGTAGTTGACCTCCTCTTGTGCTATTGGGTGCTAGCAGTTGACCGCAATAGCCATAGCTGGGTTTGAATTAGAGCATTGCGGTATTGAGCCACTTCCCATTTACAGAGGGAAACAATTATGTGTGTATATGCAGTACTAAAATTACTATGCCCAGATCAACAATTTTAAATAGTTTTTTTTTCCCCAATCCATTGCTCACTGACATTTAGATGAATAGACAAAGCCTGTTTAGGCTAGACCAAGTCAGCACCAACAGGAGTGACACGGCTGTAGGTGACATATTTTTAGAGGCTTCAGGATTTGTAAAGAGGGTTAGAGACAAAAACAGGGCAGGGCCTTCTCAATGACTTGTACTAACTCCAAAAGCATAAATAAACAAGATAGAAGATGCAGTCATTGGCATAATGGGTTGCATGACTGTGGTGGTTTGGCCCTAGCTGGGAGCCAAATGCCCACCAAAGCCATTCTGTTGCTCCTCTTAGATGGACAGGGGAGAGAGGAAAATACAACAAAAGGCCTGTAATAAGAGAGAAAGAATGTTAATAATGCAAAGCAAAGGCCCCACACAGAAGCGAAAGCAAACAGATGTTATTCTGTACTGCCCATCAAGCTGGACAGTGTTTTGGTCACTCTTGGGAAGCAGGGCTCCAATAGGTGTAGCAGTTGCTCCAGAGGACAGATGCCATCAACAAATGTCGCTACACTTCCTTCTTTCACTTAGTTTACATGTTTGAGCTGACATCATCTGGCATGGAATAGCCCTTTGATCAGTTTGGGTCAGCTGGTCCAGCTGTGTCCCTTCCCAAGATCTTGCCCACCCCTCAGTGTACTCTTGGGATGGGGGAATGTTGGAAAAGTATACCACCCCTGGTGCTTGGTTCAGCAGTAGCCAAAATATTGCTGTGTTATCAACACCCAGCTGCAGCACTGCAAAACCCAGAACTAGGAACGATATTCTAGGGAGAATTAACTCCAGCTCAGCCAAAGCCAGTACAATGACATGTTTCTAGTTGTATCAAAGCATTTTCCAGTGTGGGAAATTACTTGGAGCAGATGCAATTTCTTTCATGGTGGTAAGGGAAAAAACAGTTTTCTGGGTTTCTTTAACTTAACCATGCTTTGAATGAATTTAATTTTCAGCTGAAGCAGAAGTGGTCAAGGGATTCACACTACTACAGGCACTTAGAACTGAACTGCATTGAATTGAATTAGTTTCTCTGTGATGAGCAAGTCTAAAGAATATACAAAGAACAAAAATGTTCACTGAAAAATTTTGAGAAGACTTAGTAATAACTGAAATTGGAAATGACCATTATCAGGAAGATATTTAACATAACTTGTTACCAAAATACAGTTGGAGGATTCACCTGATTGAAATGTTGAAGTGACTGGGTAGAGAGAGTGATTGCCCATTGGAATGGGCTACCCAGGGAGGTGGTGGAGTCACCATCACTGGAGGTGTTCAGGAGGAGACTTGATGGGGTGCTTGATGCCATGGTTTAGTTGTTTAGGTGGGTTGGATTAGTTGTTAGGTTGGACATGATGATCTTAAAGGTCTCTTCCAACCTGGTTTATTCTATTTGAAAATCGTTTTGTGAAGTATAAAGCTATGCCATAAGAATGCAGCAGCTGCCATTGGGCCAGATTCAGGTACCTACAATCAACATGGTGGGAAGAAAGTGATATTTGATTTTCAAGCAAAGGGAACAGGATTTACAATTCTTGTGAAATGATATCCCAGCTAACAAGGAATAGACAGATGCAGAGGGTGTCTGTTGCAGACCACCAAATACGAATATAAAACCTCTTTGCATGACACATACAGAATGTGTGCTACTTCAGAGGATTTCATCCTAGGGGATGCACTTGACCAATTTCATCATAGCAAAACATTTTGGGGATTTCTGAGGGAAAAACAAACAGTCTGCTGGGCAGGCAGCTGTGTCTGGCACAATCTATAATAAGGAGTTTGGTGAAGTCTCATTCAGGCCTCCTTTTGTTTAAAATGAGCTGTTACCTGGACATCTGTTATGCGTGAACAAAGGATGGTAGCTATGAAAGAAGAAATTTCTCAGTGCTGAGAACTGGAAAGAAGCAAGGTACACAAAATATGAATATACATCATGTTGAAGACTCATGTATTCCACGTGAACATTTTTGATGGGATTGCAAATGAAATATTTAAAAGTGTCAGAAATAAAGTTGTTTTTCAGGTCTAAATTTATCTTCAGCACTTTTGTCTTCAATTATATGATATCCTTGAACTATGTTCCCTCTCTAAAGGAAAAAAAAAGTGAAAACTGTCTTTTTCATGCCTCAGTGTACAGGAAGGGTTTTGAGAGGCTTACTTTGCCTAATCCTCATTGTTCAATATATGGCCTTATTTACTTTCCCATAGTAAATCCCTGGACTGAAAAATAAAGGTTATTTTCTTAGCTTTGCTTTGTGGAACTTCAGTGTTACAGTGTCCCAGTGCTTCCCAAATATTTGTTACACTCTTCACAGTATGACTATGAAGGAAGATCACCTGTAGTACTGACAGGGAGTGCAGTGACTGAGAACAGTTATACCACATTATTAAATACTGTAATTTCAAGTGTAGCTTTTCTTGGTTTAAATAGTATCCATAAATGTACTCCAGATTTTTGCAGTTCAGACACAGGAGCTAGGATTCATTTGACCACAGGTAGTCATCTCCAAACCAGAAATGTGCATAGAGATGAACTCCAGGCTCATGCCATAGGCAGAATGATGCATAGAGAGGATTTCCTGCCGAGCACCCCAAAAAATGAGGTAAGTGTCATCATATGCTCTCTCTGAAAAGTATGCCTTAGCTTTCTGGACAAATGAGCCAGCAATGTGCTCTTGTGGCCAGGAAGGCCAAGGCCATTCTAGGGTGTATTAGAAGGGGTGTGGTTAGCAGGTAGAGAGAGGTTCTCCTCCCCCTCTACTCTGCACTAGTGAGGCCACATCTGGACTATTGTGTGCAGTTCTGGGCCCCTCAGTTCAAGAAGGACCTCAGGGAACTGCTTGAAAGAGTCCAGCACAGAGCCACAAACATAGAATCATAGAATCAGAGAATTGTTTCAGTTGGAAAAGACCTCCAAGATCATCCAGTCCAACCATCAACCCAACATCTCTATGGCCATTAAACCATGTCTTCAAGTGCCATGACGACACCTTTACTGAATACCTCCAGGGATGAAGACTCTACCACCTCCTCGGACAGCCTCCCCCAATGCCTGACCACTCGTGCAGCAAAGAACTCTTTCCTAATCTCCAACCCAAACCTCCCCTGGCACAACTCCAGGCCATTTCCTCTCATTCTGTCACCTGATACCAGAGAGAAGAGACCAACCCCCACCTCACTCCAACTTCCCTTCAGGGACCTGCAGGGAGCAATGAGGTCTTCCCCCAGCCTCCCTCTCTTCAGGGCAAACAACTCCAGTTCCCTCAGCTGCCCCTCACCAGCTCTCCCCTCCAGAGGCTTCACCAGCTTTGCTGCCCTTCTCTGGATACATTCAAGCAACACAATATCCTTCTTAGATATTGAGGGGCCCAAAACTGAACCAAATATTCAAGGTGCAGCTTTGAATTGTGCTTTATTTTATGAAGTATTGATGGGTTTGTTCTTTTTGCATGAAGGCAAAGCAAGCCATGAACTGCAGTTGTGCATTATGAAAGATTCATGGAAAATAAAGGTATTTTTAAATCCCCTCCTTTCACCAACACCTCCCCTTTCCCACCATATCTGCCCCTTTTCCACCCCACCTGCCCCATTTTCCCCCTTTCCCCCTCAAATCCCAGAGCACCTGGGCTCTGTTGGAGTCTCCTCCCACCTCAGGTGTGGCCACTTTGCCCTCTCTGCCCACTCCCTTTTTTTAAACGCCCTCCCCCCCCCCCCTCCCCCCAGGAAAGACAGAAGCCTCAAGCTGAGCCCTTCTGGGCTGAGAGATCCTCTTCTCATCACTGGTGAGTACCCTGGGTGACAGGGGTGAGGACAAAGGCCAGGGGGCCTACTGGCCTCCCGGTTAGGTAGGACGAGGGTTGATGGCTCCTCCAATATCATCCATGTGTGCTGGCTGGGCTTCCTTACTGGGTCTGAGCTCCTCTGTGTGGTATCTTGGCTGGTTGAGGGTCTTAACCCTGGGTCTGGGATGGGTGCAAGAATGGTGGTGCTCCCTTTCTAGTTTTAAAGGGAAAAAATGATGCTCTGGCATTCCTGTGCAATGTTATGCTGCAGGAAGAAAGGCAGCAGAGGTGCCTGAGCCCTTTTTCTAATGCTTGCTTTCAGTGTTTTAGAATAGAGAACTATTAAGCTCCTATGAAGAATTCAGTTTATGCCAACATATTTTGAGATATGTCAGATTTCAGAGTAAACCTGTGCCAAAGCTTGTGACTACCTTTCTCACATTTTCAAACCTACCTCTCTCTGAAACACAGCCCCCTCTCTGCTGTTACTTCTTGTTAGAGAAAATGTCATGAAAAATTACAAACTCATTCAAAGGAAAACAAACAAACAAACACGTGCTAAGAGACTAGTTGTCCTAAGAATGAATTAGCTAGAAAGTATTAAACCATACACACAAAAAGATTTGGACAGGAAAGAGTGTGGATGTAATTTGTCTTTTTTTCTTTCAGCTTTGGATCCCCAGTGCATGTTGACATTCTCTTGAAATTCTGATTAAAATGTCTATTTTTTCAGATGGGATGTGAGGCTGGAGAGCTGGTTTTTCCTCTATTTTCAGCTTTTCCTTATTACCTAGGTTTAAATAGTTACATGCCAATGTTCCAGCTGTGCTTCCTCAGTAAGGTGACTGTTTTGAATCATACGCTGAATCATAGAATTGTTAGGGTTGGAAGGGACCTCAAGGATCATCTGGTTCCAACCCCCCTGCCATGGACAGGGATACCTCATGCTAGATCAGCTTGCTCGAAGCCACATCCAGCTTGGCCTTAAAAACCTCCAGGGATGTGGCTTCTACCACCTCCCTGGGCAATCTGTTCCAGTGTCTCATGGGGAAGAACTTCTTCCTAACATCCAATCTGAATCTATCCATTTCTATTTTGTTCTATTTCTCCTAGTCCTGTCATTACCTGATGCCCTAAAAAGTCTCTCCCCAGCTTTCCTGTTGGCCCCCTTCAGATACTGGAAGGCCACAATTATGTCTCCTTGGAGCCTTCTCCAGGCTGAATAGCCCCAACTCCCTCAGTCTGTCCCCATAGAAGAGGTGCTCCAGCCCTCTGATCATCCTTGTGGCCCTTCTCTGGATGCATTCCAGCACCTTCAGATCCTTCCTGTAATAGGGGCCATGTAAACATGAGGGAAAAACCTTTTACTGCAAGGGTGACAGAACACTGGAACAGGCTCCCCAGGGGGGGCTGTGGAGTCTCCCTCTCTGGAGATATTCAAAACACAGGATGCATTCCTGTGTGATCTGGTATAGCTGATCCTGCTCTGGCAGGGGGTTGGACTAGATGATCTTTCGAGGTCCCTCCCAACCCCTGACATTCTGTGAAATAGGTGTAAATTTTGGTTTCCTATATCTACTTTGGAACTGTTTTCATTCTCCATGGTAAGCATTTGCCCCAGAAAATAGCACTTTTAGGTATGTTTCCTGGACCTACCTCTCCAGCATCTGATTTCTCAGTGCACTGCACTGGAACCATTGGCTGCTAAGCATTGCTTCCCATGCAAGAGCGAACATCAAGCTTCACACTGAATGGACCCATGTAGGAACTTTCGAACCCATTCTTGGAAAGAAGCAAGGAGGTGCATTTGATTCTTAAATTTACAAAGGGATGCTTGATTCTGCATGAGCAACAAAGAAGGGTCTTAAGCAGTTGCTAATAATATTCAAGGTATTCATTCTGTTGCCCTGCACAGCTTTGAACTCAAGCTTTCTTTCAGAAAGACCAAGTTCTCAAAAGCAAACCTGATGACATTCCAGAGACTCTCTGTGTGTGTGTTAATATAACGCCAGTATTGTTAAATGATAACCAAAGCAAGCCAAGTAGCTGTAGTTGTGGTAGCCAAGTACTGGAATAAATCACAGAACAGTACAGGATGCAGGCAGTGAAGAGTGATTTTCTGTGAAGCAGATTTTGAGAAACAAACTTGGTATCTATTGCAGATCAAGATGAGAATGGCAAAACATTTTGCATATGAAATTCTGATTAAAAATAAAATTACATTAAATCAATATGGCACCTCTTCCTGTTGGCATCCTACAAAGATCTGTTCTTGGTGCCATGATAATCAACTTTCTGAAGGAAAATGTTAAAGTTTGGAGGTAACAACAGCGAGTGCTAGTCACTTGTTATGAATAAAACACATAGTTTGATTTACACTAACGCAAGGTTAGATGCACAGGAGCGAAGAATCAGGTCATGATTTTACGCAGAATGGTCTTAAACGTAGTGTAAATTATTTTATGAAGCGGCAGCACCACAAGGACAGCAAGCTGCCTGGTTTGCCTGTAGGGATGCGTTCTCCTGACCTGCCCAATCCTTGGAAGCAGCTGGTAGTGAGGAAGGTGCAGAGGTTGCCGCTGGTGGCCCAGCGCTGATACGTAGTGGTCAGAAGGGCCGATTCATGCATGAAGTGGCAAAAGGTAGAGATGCCTTTGAAATGCCGTCAAGAATGATTCCTGAAGCGAGGGGAAGTTGGTCTAATTATTTTACAGAAGAAAAATGCACTGATTAATCTTAGCCCATGCATGTGGGAGAAGACCACTGATACCATGTTCCCTTAAGCTGATAAAAGCATGATGAGAGCTAGTGGTTGGAAGCTCGAGTAAGACAAATTGTAACTGAATGCGAGTTACATGTAGTAAACTAATTAATGATGGAAATGATTTATCAAGAGAAGTGGTGGACTCATCATTACTGATGCCTTTAAGTCACCACTGCTGGATGTCATTCTGAGGCAGGGGTTGTAAAGCAGTGAGCGTTAGGAGATGACTGGTTGAGGCCTTTTAGCCCAAGGTCACATCATGATGAAGGTTCTTTCAAATTTATTGCACAGATGTCACCGTCATGTATGGGATATAAATTACATGTATTGGGTTGAATTTCAAAGGTTTGCTGTAAGCGACTTCAGGAGAATTATGAATGCATATAAAAAATTAGGTGCCTAAGGCAGGGTTTAAGCGAAGTTGCTTTGCCACTAACACCTCTTGCACAGGATCCACCTGCCTTGAGACACACAGTGAGCTGTGTCACCCCTGGGTCTGTTCAGGAGGCTGCAAATGTGGCTCAGGGGCTTTGGAAAAGGCGGTTGAGGGGGGGCAGTGCGAATGTACTCCCACCCGTGGGTGTGGGGACATGCTAGGTGCAAGGCACAATGCCTTCGTGAACTGCCGGGGTATTAGGGTGTGCTGGAGGGAGCCAGCCAGGAGCACGGGCGCGGGAAGGGCTCCCCTTGCGCGGAGCCGTGGCAGCCCTCGGGGGCTCTCAGGAGTCCTGCTGCGGCCTCGGTTCTGTGCAGCCACGCGCGGTGCCAGGCGCAGGAAAGCCGGCGGTCCCGCGGGGAAACCGGCCTAGGACCTTCCCCTCCCCGGCTCTCGAAACGGGCCTGACCCTCGCGTGCCGCAGTTCCCACGGCCCGGGCGCGCGCCTGCGCGCGGGGGCAAGGGAGCCGGGGAGCGCGCGCTGAGCTTGCCCACGTGCCCACCCGGGGCAGCGCGGGCGCGCGCACGCCAGTGGGTGTCTGCTCCTGTGTGCGGGTGCGCGCGCGCGCCGAGTCGCGCGTGGGGCCGCAGCACCTCCGCGCGTGGAGAGCGCAGGCTGGCCGGCGCGGCGCCGACATCCCGCAGGCAGCCACGGTGCTCGCAGGACTACCCGTGCCTGCGGAGGGGCCGCGGCCACAGCAACGCCGGCCCGTGTCCGTGAGCCCGACACCTGGGGAAGGTGCCCGGCTCACGGGCGCCACATGCTAATGCCGTGAGGGGAGGGAAGCTCGGCCCGGCCCGGCGACGCCGCCACACACTTTGCTCTGCCACCGGTCCCGGTCCGCGCATCCCGCTCTGCCCGACCCGAAGGACCAGCGCAGGCGGCACCTCCCGCCCCGCCGCGGTGGGGGTGCCAGGCCCTCGAGGTGCCCGCTGCCCTGGCTCCCGGGGAATGCGGCACTAGAACTCCCGCCCCGACTCGGCACCGCTCCCCTCCTCCGCCTCCCCGGCTCTAGGGGGGGCTTTTTCCTTTTCGGCGTTTACTGCCGAGCATCCTTTTTTTTTTTTTTTCCTCCCCTTTCGGAGGAGGAGGAGGAGAGGGAAGGAGGGAGGTGTTCAATGAGGGCTGCTCGGACCCCCCTCCGCGCGACAGAGGTGCTGTCCCTCCCTGAGCGGAGTGCGGGGAGAGCAGCCGGGAAGGCAGAGGCAGGTCCCGTTCCCTCGCTGTGCCGCCGGGAAGGGAGGAGGAGGGTATTTGGGAGCGTGTCTGTGTGTGCGTGGTGGTAGGAGTTATTTATTTATTTATTGCTCCTGGTGGTTGCAGCTGGCAGACCTGGGAAGGAGTAGGCGCCATTGCCAGAAGGATTATTGCCAGGGGAGCGGGGGGAGAGAGAGAAGAGACCCCGAGGCTCCAGAGAGGTGGCTCTTTTCCACTCGCTTTGGCTCCTGCCGCCGGGGGATGCGCCCTGACTGAGAGAGGCTCGGCTCCCTTCCGCCACTCTGTTCGTCCTCCCCACCCTCAGTCCTCCTCCTCCCCATCCAGCAGCATGCATCCCTCTCAGCGGAGACCGGCCGCTGCCACCTCCAACCCTGCCATGCTCCTGCTGCTCCTGTGCCTGGGCTGGGCGCCGCCGGGCTGGGGCTGGCTGCGGGGCAGCTCCCGGGGGGCGGCCGGGCTGCCCCCAACGCCACCACGCCGATCTCCATCATGGGCTTGATGCCGCTCAGCCAGTCCGAGGAGGACCAGAAGAGCAAGATCGGCCGGGGCGTGCTGCCCGCCGTGCAGCTGGCCATGGATCAGATCCGCAACGAGTCCCTGCTCAACCCCTATTTCCTGGACCTGCGTCTCTACGACACGGAGGTAGGGACAGCCGCGGGCCCCGCACAGTCGGTCGCAGGGGGTGGTGCCGCCGCCCGGTCCCGGGGCGCTGCGGGTGCCGGGTCGCAAGGGCAGCGCGGACGCCCGGGCCAGGGCTGCGGCTGCCGGCGGGGCCGGGCGCGGCGCCTGCAAGCCCGATCCGCCGGGCTAGCTCCGCAAACCTCCGGCAGATGTGGGGGAACCAGTGGTGGAGGGAGAGGAAGTAGAGCTGGCGGGCCGTATCCTGGACTATCCGTAGCCCTGCATATCCGAAGCGGCTCCCCGGGCAGCCGGGACTCGCCTCGCAGCTCGCCCCGCCGCCCCAGCGGACTCTTTTGCCCGGTGTGGCGGGGGCTGCTTGCGGCGCGGGGGACTGGTGACCGGGTGGCGGGGGTGTGTGGCTGTGGCTGGGATCGGCTGCCCTTGGCACGCACGTACACGGGTGGGAGGACAGCTGTCTCTCGCTGGCGCTCCCTCGCTCGGCAAAGCTGCGGCCGCATCCTTCTCCAAAGCCGCTACCCGGTCAGCAACAGATGCACCCCGACCGCTGCACTCCCCCACTCCGCCAACGGGCACACGCTGCCATCTCAATTCATTCCCCGTGCAGAGCTGGGACCAGAAGGGCAGCAGCCGCAGCCGTAGCTTGAGGAGGAAGCGAGGAGGTTCTGGCAGGGTTTCGCTGGGTCTCCCTCCTTCTCCCTCCTCCGGCTGGCACGGCGGGAGCGGGTGGGCGCCCACCTAGGAGGTGCGTGGCGGGTGGCTGCGCGGAGAGTCTCATCAGAAAGAGTTAAATTTGCGGTCCCTGTCCCCGCGGAGCGTCCGGCCGGGCGGCGGGATGCTTGCGAGCTGCCCCGGTCCGGACTGCTGCCGGTGGCGGCGGGCTGGGCTGGGAGAGGAGCTCTGCGCTGTGCTGTGCTAGGTAACATCTTCCCTTTTACCTAGGGGAGAGAGAGAGGCAGGGAGCGAGACGAGAGCTTTGTTAAGTTGGTTCCCACCGCCAACCACCCACAACTGCATTTGGTTTTGGTCGGAACTTCAATAACCGTATGTTTGCGAAGGGTACGTTATTGGTTCAGTATCGGGACTTTCCTGAAGATGGCAGTGGTTTCTTGTGTAATGCTGGCGTCGGGTGCTCGTTTCCAAGACACCCCCCGGTAAAGCAAGCGACTGGTGAAAATCTTCCTGGCTGTAATTTAAGGAAGCCCTTGTCTTCTCCTTTCCATTCTCAGGATCCGCGGGGAGCAAGCTGAGAGCAGCAATGACAGGCTGTACTGCTTCGTGACAGTGTCTTCGTCCCCAAAAGTGTTAGGAAAACCTCTCCTTCGGGGGTGGCCGGTTTTTATTGGAATACATTTATCATAGGATTTTTTCCCCCCTCAGATATCTCTGAGCTGAAATGTGTGGAGGGCAATACTGGTGAAGATGTGATTTGGGAGGTAGCTTGCTGCCGTCGTGTTGTGTTGTGTGAATGAGCCTGAGATACAGAAAGGGAGTACAGGCAAGATCAGCCGGGAGTAGCCGCTTGTTTCCTTAAAAACCTGAATCTCAGGGAACTCTGCAATCATAATGAAAAGAATTATGGGGGATTTTCTGAATGGCATTACCTGTTTCATAAAGTAGGGTACTTTTTAGGGGGGAAAAAAAAAAAAAAAAAAAGAAAAGGAAAAAAAATTTGCAGTTCTCCTAATCCTGTTTTCATTACATTATTCTATTTAAATCCTTCCCTTGGATGGAATTGTTACAAAAATAGCATTCATGGGAAGTAGAGAAGCCTAAGCAGGATCTTCATTCTCTGTACAGTAACATCGTCATCAATAAGGTGCTGCACTTCATTGCCGTCAAAATATTTTGAAGTTCTTAATATGGATTTTGGATTCTGAACTAGGTAGTTAGCATTAAAATATTCAGGGGGAAAAAAATGCCCTATTTGTTCTGGAATGACTAGCAGTTTCTTAAAAATCTCATTTTTATACTGTTTTGTACTCTAGGGGCATAAAGAAGAAGGGTCATGTTGCCAGGTTGCTGTGTGGCTTTAAATGCTTTTAAGCAATTAATAAAGGGATGGTTACGGAATGCTAAGTCAGGCAGACATATGTACTTGGAGTATGGTTGGATCATTATTGCATGCCTAATAGTGACAAGTAAATAACTTAGCGTTCATGAAGAGCACTGGATTGCACCAAAATGGAATAGACCAATGTCTGGAATAGCCATTAAATATATAATAGCAGTGCAAACTTTTTCACTCGGTTCAGCCATTACCTTATGCCTTCAGTGCACTTACAGTAAACAGAAGGGTAGATGGCTCATCATGCCCACTTGGTCCTCAGCTGGTTTCCTGAGGTTGCCAATAAATAATAGGTATGCCTGAAGGGCCTCGATTCTTATCATTGCGTAATCACAGTCCAGGGAGTAGTTCTCTCACTCAGCACTTCACAGGTGGTGCTTGTGACATTCTTGGCTCTTGAAAAGAGTGTGGAGCCTCAGACACACAGGGTTGGGTTTTTTTTTTTTTTTTTTTTTTTTTTTTTTTTAATAGATTGGGGAATAATTGTGATGTATTTATAATGCTTAGGAAATATATAGCAGTGGTTCAGAAACTCTTATACTCTCCTCCCATCTTTGCGAAATCTGTCATCGTTGCAATTTTGTGTAGTATTTTAACAAAAAAGCTCATGAAAAATAGTGATGAAAATAAGCAAATGGGATTTAATTTAAAAAAATATTAGGCAGTCAGGTAGTTTTCTATTCTATCAGGATTGAACTGGATGTTTTAGTTTGCTTGATATTTCTGATTTCTACCATTGTAATGCCTTTACGTTTTGATTAGCCATTTGAAGAACTGCAGTGTGCTAACTTAGACTGGTGTTTGTCAGCTCTTGAACTCACCAGCCTTTGAGCACATGAGTAGCAGCTTTAGTGCTTTTCAAAGCATTTAAACTGGATTAATTCCTAGTCAATGTCTCAACCATCTGTGCTTGAGTTACACCTTTGCTGCAAAATATGACCAGGTTACAGCAAGTACATAAAATTGTAGAGGCTTCTGTCTTGAGTATTTTGGTAGTGAGTGCCATCCTGGTCCAGTTCAGTGAACTCTGTTTAGATACCCCATGGGCATGTTTTTATCTCTTTGGGTGTGGGTTAGTCAATACAACGAATCTTAGGTGTAGGCATTTTCAGAATTCTGATCTAAGTTAGTTACTTTAATTTGTGCTGTTCATTTCAGTGAGAGTGGGAGCAAACTTTAGATGAGACTCCTAGGCAAGATTTCATAGTCATGTTATATTAGAAACTAAAAAAGAGAATTTTTTTAAAATTCTGAAGTGTTTCTTCCAAATCCCATTGAAATTAATGGCAGTAATTCACTGATTCCAGTGGCCCTTGGATCAGGTCCTAGAAGTGAAGGGTACTTGATAGCTTATGGCTTTGGATCAGTAACTGTGGTATAATATTTCTTCTTTTTCCCATCTGTCCCTGTGGCGGTTGAAAATGCAAATAAATGTTTTGGAAAATAACAGAGTGAAAACCTCTATGTACAAAGGAAAGGTGATTTTTGCTTAAGCATCCTGACACATCTTTTACAAGACAAAACCCAGAATAACACTAAAGTAATTAAACATTCTAGTAGGCATACTCTCAATTTCAACAGTATTTAAATTGCTTCGAATAAAAACTGACCATGCAGAAAGTAGAGGAGGAAGCCTAGTGGAAGGAGACCAGGGCTTTAATGGAAGTTGGATATCTGCCCTTCTGCATCTGGACATCTTCCCTCCAGTATGGAATGTGGTTTTTTTATTTCTTGTAGGAGCAGTGCTGCAAGTGGTGCACAGAGAGGCTGAATTTGTTTTGAACCTAAACACGTATAAGTCAAGAAAGCTGTGCATGCAAGTTAGAATTCTATCACTTGTTTCTGAAGATCAAAGTCAGTATTGTGGTGGTTTTAGGCTATGCCTTTAAAATTTAGTTACAGATTTTGATCAGAAAAGTAGAAAAATATAAATAAATCACTATTGGGTGTAAAAGGGAAAACAAAAGATGCTGGGGGAAAACTTCAACCCACCACAGTCTTGACAAGCTGAAAAAAAATATCTTCAGAAGTAAGTGGGGTATATTATCACAAAGAGGGAAGAGTACTCATGCAATATGGCCGATACTATTTAATTTTGTCTAGCTACTACAAATTATTTGTGGTAATCCTGATATAATCTCACAATAATATACTCTAATACATAGAAGGGTGAGCTTTTGAACATGCACAGGATTCCAAAACAGCTGAAGGAAAATGTGTACTCACTGACATTTAATACATATTTGCCTTTGTTCTATTCTCAGTTAGGTAGGGACTGCCTTGATTAATTTCTCTGAGAAGAAGTTGTATTATAAGTAGACCTCTTTATTTTCTTCTTTTGCTAATAAAGAATTATCTATATTTTCAGTAAAACTCTTCTCCCTCAAAGTGTTGTACCTGCCATGCAGCAGTCTGGATCATTCCTACCATCTGTTCTAATAAGGTGTCTATCCAGGAGTGTGGAGCTCAGCGTTTAGTAGCACCTGATGGTTCTCAGAGAGGGATAAACAGCTACCAGTTGTCATCTGATAAACTCTGCCTTGAAAGAACTGACGGTGCCACTCCCTCCCTCCCCCTTGCCAAAAGAGGTGCACACAGCGTTGGTTAGGCCCTTTGTGTTAGAATGCACAGATTCAGGTCCTCCTGATACCTGACAGCATCTGGATTTGTGCAGGGAAGTACGCTGTGCCAAAGCTGTCAGGACTCTGGGAGTGAGCCTGACATGCCAGTTGCATGCTCTGAGCATGGAATTTTATACAGCTTTATTTTCATTTTAGAAGTACTGCTCAAAATGGGGTAGATAAGGTGTTGTCATGGTCATCTAGGAGTAGCAGCCAGTTGACTATACAGGAGATGTCAGGGTCTAAAATAGGATCCTGCTTATGGCAGACTGAACTGGCAGACATTTGTTCTGTATCATCAGATGAGCTTGTGTCTGGCATATGCTGAAGTAACAGCTATTACCAAGTGTACAGGTATTAGCAAGTACTTGTACTGTCTGATACGTGCTGAGTGTAGCATTAAAATGCAATAGGCTACATGTATGGATGACGATCACAGTCTGCTCTGCTGGCGCCACTTTGCTTGGAAGGGACATACTTCTTTTAAAGAGTCTGTGTCCCCTTTGACTTTTGAGTAATATGGCTCCATTTACAACATAACCTCTTTTTGCTTAGAGTTTTATGAGCTTGGAGGGAATAATCTAAAAGTTAAGTGTTTATGTTAATTCTATGTTGGCTTCTCTACTGATGCTAAAATGTGGGTGGGGAGAGGACAGGAATCATGTATTCACTGCACCCACTCTTCTGGGTGTGGATCTCAGACCTGCAGCATGTATATCCTCTAAATAGCTCTGCAGAGATATTAAAGCAAATGTATCTTTTTTTTTTTTTTTTTTTTTTTGGCATATGTCTTGCAATTTCATGTATAACTTACCCTATGCATACTGCAAAACACACTGTTATGGAATCTTTTGATTCAAATGCCAAATGTGCTCCTCCAGCAGGGAGAAAAAAATATTTTTTTGAATCAAACCAGGAAGGAGATTCCATTTACATTTGAAGAAAGAGTAAGAAGTTCCTATCCTCTGATATGGTCATCAATCAGAGTGAATTGCTCACCTTTGTGGAAAAGGTGGGATGTAATACACTGGTGGTAACTATGAAGAAAATATTTGCAACAGGAAAAGGGAGAGGAAGGAGCTCGGAAAGAGACATTTAATGCTGTCATCCACACAAAAAGTTTTAAAGTGTAATATTTATGTTGTTTTAATTAAATACATGTAACCATTTGGATGACAACATAAATAACATTGCATGTCAAGGCTACAGAACACCATCTTCCATTAGTGATCTCACTGTGGTGTTGCATGTGTCTCAAGCTTTGTTCTCTGCTTTGATTTTATTTTTTTACTGTATGAATTTTTTCATGGTATATGGTAGAAGAACAATGGATATGGGCAAACTGCAGAAGCTGGGAGACAAACAGCTCTTTCATGAAACTCAGGTGGAGGTTGTTGCTATCACAGGGAAGGAGTTGCTTTTCCTTAGCGAAGGTTGACCCATTGCATATGGAGGTCTGGTTCAGCAAATCAAGTGGTGGAAGCTAGCAGAGGAATACTCTTAGTGATCATTTTGGTTCAAAAATTTTTTGGACTGGATAGGGCTAGAAGAGAGGTATAATGAAGCCAGTCACCATGGGTGTGACTCAGTCCTGTGGGGATGAGTGTGGATACACAGCAACCCCACATATCCCAGGTGCTCTGTTTCAGGTTGTGGGATTCCAAACTGGGAGGGTACAGTGTACATACATTGCGATTTTCTGAATTTATTTTTGCATTAGGAATCCTAGAACTAAATTGGTGAAGTTTTCAGGAGCCAGATGCACTGCTCTCTGATCTGAGGGTCTAGCTGAGCTAGAAATGCAATTTGCAGTACTTTCATGGTCACCAGGCTCCAGCTTAGTGGGCCAGTAGTCTGATACCGCCTGCTGAGTGGAACCAGTATGTATTGACTGGCAAATACCTTTTTGTTTTTTCCTCTCCCCCGTGCTTTGTAATGGAATAACCATGTAATCTCATTGCCAAGTGAGTGATTAATGCCCAGTTACTATGCCATTAGTTTTTCATTGTCATTGCCCTTTAGGTCCCACTATTTTTTTTTTCATCATGTTTTCCAAATAAGTGTTCTCAAATGTGAAAATGAAAGCTAAAAAATCTAAGGCAAATATCTACCTTCTCTCTGAAAACAGCACTCACAAAGACTGAAGAATAGAAGGGCTAATGCAGATGGACTGCCCAAGTTGTTGCTACTGAGGATCCTGAGAGATAAAGGCCCAGATAATGGGCTAATTGCATTAAAATTAACATCAGGAGTTTGAGGCATAGGATTAGAGAAGTTAGGCTTCCTAGTATGGCCATGGTACTTCTCTTAAATAATTAACAAGTTCTAAGATCAGAGGACCATTAGGATTATCCAGCTCTTACAATATAGTCCATATATTTCACTGGGGATTTCTGGCTGCTCCACTATGAATAGAATATTGTACTTTAGGAAGCCCTCCCATCATTTCTTCAGGATTCCCTCAAATCCTCCTCCCTGGAAAACTTTTCTCTGTGATTTACTTGAAATCTCTTAAAAAGCCCATTGCTATTTCAAGCTTAAACTCGGCTGCCCCTCTAACAGCTGACGCTGAGAGCAGTAGCTCACAGCTTTTGAATATGCCACTCTCTCTGCAATTCCTTCCCAGCTACAGAGGTAGGAAATCAACAGCAAGACGAGCTGTGCAGGGTGACCAAGGTTTTCTGACATTTTAATGGCTATCCAGAGGATCCTGCCTTGTACGAAGGGATTATATTCTGCTGGAAGTGGAAATCGTCTTCCTTTCTAGAGATTTTCTCAGACCAGAAGTGAAACCCTTCTTAACTTGCTTCTTGGCAAGCTGTGTCTGCTGGATTTATGTGCTCCTTCCCTGGGTAGCTGGTTCTGCAGAGTATATATTTATTTTTTTTAAAAATTCTTGTCTGAACCCCATTTTCTTCCGAGCACAAGCCCCTTCTTTTTCATAAGCCCATTTTGCCATATTCCCCATTCGAGGAGCTCATCCTGTCTGCCCGGTTAAGTTACTTGAAAACCTCAGGTTTTTAGGTTAAAGAATCACTACCACCTATCTTTAAAAGTAGAATATATTTCTTCAATATTTTGTTTCCTTAAAGTAGTTAGGTATTTGAATTCACTGTTTACATATGGTGAGCCTCTGCTTCTGCTGCAGCTTCACTGAACTATGTGAATTATGTGAAGATTCATACACACAATAGGTGTCTAAGTAACCATTTTACATCCAAAACCTCCAGGGATTAGTAAGAGATCTCTTTGGGATGTTAATTAACTTCCTTTCCACTGTTTACTGCTTGTGCTTTCACAGGGAACTTAATATTTATTTATTTTTTCCTAGCAAAGAGCACATACCTTTTTTACAATTTTTATGTAGAGTGACAGTTTTTGACAGATTAACACCTCATGTGGTACAAAATGTAACATGTAGCATTTTTTTAGGCATTGGGAGTATCAGAGATGCCCTGTTGTGTATTTTGACAGCATCATGTGCAAATATTTTAGCATATGCCTATAGTATAAAAATAGCGAAGTCTGTATTTCTGTGAGGTCTTTCATATCATTTTGAAGTTCCTTAAAAACACTTTGGGTTTTGCTTTGCCCTTGTGCCTGTGAATTTGGAGAGCCCCAGCTATTAATAATTTACAGGGAGGTGACTGAGATAGAAAGCAATTTAATTTTTTTTTTTTTTTCCCCTCTTCCACTTTCTCCTTTTCTGAAAATTTTAAGCAGGACCAAATTTTATGTTATTGGTGAGAGTCTAATCTGGAGGGATGTGCAAGTGACAGGAAGACTTTGTGGTGCAGTAGAAGAAACAAATAGGTCTACTATGTAGAGCAAGTGATACAAAAGGTTTTATATTCCAGATCTTTAAACTTAGCCAAACTCCTCTAAGCTCCTCTTTTCTTGCTATGATGAATGGTATCAGCTGCAATTTAATTTTTTTTTTTTAAGATAAAACCAAGACTTTCAAGCTAGGTCGCTGAACTGAAGATTTGCCTTCCAAAAGCACCAAGTGATTTGCATTTTCTGTCAACATCAGTGGGAACTGCTGAACAGTCAGCACTTTAGAAGCCTGCCCACCTATGAAAATGCAACGTGCTTCTGTGAGGAGCAGACCTAGAATTGCCACTTCTAATTAAGAACAAAAGCAGTCATAGTTGCTTTAAAGTTTTAAATTGCCTGGTGGAATAAAATGCTGGGCTTGTTCAGCCTGTGGGATACAGATTCTTTCAGGATCAATGTCAGCATTATCAGAATTAAATATCTTTAGAATTGGAGTATTGAGTCTCGAGATCATAGCTGAGGAATATACAAGGTACAGGTTATTTTTATAAATGAGTAATTAAAAAAAATAATAATTAACTTATATCTGGAAATGGTATGTTTGACCTTGGCACAAATAACAGCTTATAAGATGTAAACAAAAGGAGTGACACAGTGGGAGTACCGTCCTCAGGGCCTTGTTACTCAAGGCAGGTCTATACAGCTGGCACAATTATGTCACGAGTGGGTATTTGTAGGTGTTATCTCAATGTCAGCAGAAGCCCTCAGTGCAGTTACAGCAGCAAACAGCTCTTTTTAATTAATCTAATAAAGGTGGTTTCATTTAAAGGGGATAGTTTATTGAAGGGTAGAAAGTGTGTTTTCCTTGACCACTGAGTTCGGAAGTTTAGTGTTATTAGAAATAATGTTGTTGTCCCTTCTAGAGCAAGGTAGAGATTAAACTGCCTCTGAACATTGAACTAACTGGACTGGGCTGCTGCTATTTATTTTTTTTCCCTCCCTGCTTTTTACACATTCCTGTGGCTTTCTTCCGAATCTTTTACAGTTTATCATCTTCATTCTTAAAGTGCTGCCACTGGAATTTGATCTATTACTTCAGGAATAATCTCACTGATGCTGTATATACTAGTAATTTTATCTCTTTTCTTCAAGCCTTCTGTTCAGAATGGAGGAAATGAATTTGATCTTTCTGTGGCAGTGCTGGGGAAGACAGAAAGGAAGCAGAGATGAGATTCTCAGGCAGCGTGCAAGGAGTGAGACAGTAGGATGTGCAGCAAAAAGACTCATCTGGAGAAAGCACACAAAATTTCTTACTAGCTACAAGCAAATCCCATCAGTTTTGGTAGGGCTGTTGGAAGCAGGTAGCCTGGTCATTTGGGTGATACTGTGGGTGGGAAATAATTTTAGATGAACAGTCACCTACTTAAAATAGCTGAGACATGCTAGAGTAGATAATAGTGCCTCAATATTGAAGCTCCTCTTGGCGTAGGTAGAGGCTTGATGGAAGAACAAGAGTTGCCATCCAAAATAAATCATAATAATTTCCAATGCATTACCAAGGTTTCTTAGGATGTATGAGTGCTCTGTACTCTAATTACACTGAGCGATTAAGCACCAAGAGCAGAGACACATGGGACAAGAAGAATGAATGATAACCTACTTTGAAAAAAAACTACCATTTGAGGCTGGGATCAGAACATTCTATAAATGTTAATGGGTGTTACTTAAGTGGGAGGAGGTTTTGTGTGCGAGGCGTGAGGTGACATATAGCTAAAATATATAGCCAGTCTTTAACACAGTTAATACAGTCTGTAGTCAACCTCTTACATAAACTAATAACTTCTAAAGGGATTTATGGTTCAGAAATACTGATCAGGGGATTGAGAACCCAATTGAGAGCACAATGCTATGAAGGCAGAGGTTAATGTGGTAAGGAGGGAAACACAGAAGAGATTTCTCCTTTTGCCTTTGGAAAGTATTTGTGATAGGTAATACGTTTATGCCAGGTGTTTGGGGTTTTTTTTCTTTCTTATTTAAGTTCTCAGGAACTGTACTCCTACGAGGGAGCATAATTTCCTCCTACAGTTTTCCTCTCAGAAAATTACTCAGTTTGTGTAGATCTCGCAAAGGAGCTGCCAACTGTGAGTCATCTGGTCACCAGCTCACTCCGAAGGTTTTGAGCTAGCTCTAGCAAGAGCTCTAGTAATCCTTACCACACTGAAGAACAATTATTTACCTTTGGTAATGCCTCCCAGAATAATGAGAAAGGCAGGGTTTCAAATGAGGTGGCCTTCAGTCTCTGACACTGAAATCAAGTTTCAAAATTAGTACTATAATTGTAGAAATTCTGTTCCATGCTTGGCATATCAGATTAAGATTTCACAATTGTTATGGTTTGGTAGTAAATTCTTAGGATGTTGAGTAAACTCAGCTGAAAGACTCTATCTTCAAATGCGTGACAGGGACATAACAGTGTGCTTTTTGTTGGCATTAAGCCCCAGGAGGTGTTATTCTAAACCTGGAAATTATACCTGTGTGATCAGCCACACGCCTGAGTAGTTTTTTCTTTGAAATGAAAATGTATGGGCATGCTTTGGCATAAGTATTAGAGGATTAATTAGCAATAAAATTGCTGTATAAGAAACAATTGTTTGGTTAGGTAGTTAAGTGGTTTAGTCGGGAAACAGATTTTAAGGAGGCAATTAACACGAGGTTGCACTAGAGTGTTGATGTTGTTTAAGCCAGACGTAGGTTAAATGCAGCAGTGCTGAGGAGAACCAAAAGAAATACAAGGAGAAAAAAGGACTGTCTAGCTTGAAGTGTATCTATACAGTGTGGTGATGCTCCCTGAAATGTATGTCCATCCATACAGTGCTCCAAATGATTTCACATGCTCTGATACACTGTCAGCCCCTCAAGAATTTAAAGCCATTGGTTGTGCAACAGTGGTTGAATGAGACATGGCAACATATTTATTTATCAAACACAGATGAGGATGCTGGATATTCAAACCACATTGGTTTTGATACTTAAATATGAGTGAAACTATGACTCATGGAGTCCCATGTGTCTGCTTGGTTGGTGAAGAAATCTAGGCATGAGATGGAGAGTAGTTCAAAGCACCTTAGCTGCTGAGGTTTGTCAGCATGCATGCCTCCTGATTTCCTCCTGATTTCCTCCTCTCCTCTTCCTTAGTGCAATCAATGCTAAAACAATGCTGGTGAAGAAGACTGGCCCAAGGACTATTCACCAACAAAATCCTATTTAAGCCTCTAAGAAAAGTATTCAATGGGATATAAGCAACATCTTGGCCTGCACTGGCCTTTCTGCTCAGGGAAAAATTTCCTCTTGTATTTAAAAAATGTATTTTCAATAATCATGTTATAGAATCATTAGCCTAAGAAGCAGAAAATTAAGTCATTGTGTTAAATTGTTGCTATGCTGGACTGTCCTAATTGAGTGTGCTTCCTACTTAGTGTTGTGGCCAGCTTATGTGCTGCATATCTCAGTCTAGGGAATTCCCATCATAAATTTTTACCCTGCTGCAGCTGATTTCATATAATCATAGACTGTTTTGAGTTGGAAGGGGACTTGAAAAGTCATCCAGTTCATCTCATAGCCTTGTACAGGAAGAAAAACAGCATCTTCTTCCCCACCTGAAGGCCTCCATACAGCCTTGCTTCTTTCTGTCCATAGGCAATGGCGATGGAGAAAAGCAAGGCTTATGCATCAGGTATTTGTATTTCCACCTGTGTTTGTGTCCAAGAATGCATGAAGAGGAAAAAGAATTAATGTCTCTTTTCTTGCCCGTCCAGTTGCACAAATGAGTTGGCAGAAGAGCCATTGTGGACTGTTAGTAATGAATTTAGCATATTTTCTGCTTGTGACTGTTTGCTGGCCCCAAGGCAGACATTTATTGCTTCTTTATTCACAATTATTTTCCTCTTTTACCTTTTATTTATCTATTTAATTCCATGCCCTTGTGTTACGTAATATATAGATTGCAGTTCTAAATGAGAATGTTTATAATTAGACTTTATTTGGAGATTTTCTGAATTCCTTCAAATTCTCTTTTTAGTTACGTGTCAGTTTCAGAATAATTTATTGACCTGGGGCACTGTGTTTTGAAAACTAGAATTTAAAAAGCACCCTTACTTTCTGAGCAAGCTGATACTTTGTTTTGAAATGTCATCTATTCACAAAATAAATTGCCAAGCCCTGAACATATAATTTCAAATCTGATTTATACTAAATTAAACTTCTGCCTGTGAGCCCTTCCATTTGTTTTCTTTTCAGATCATTGAGTCATGAAAATCTTTGAGGTTTTGGGTTTCCATCCCAGCTTGGCACAGGGCATTTCTTTTGAAATCTTGAATTTCCACAAGATGGCAAAACAATTTGCTATTAAGCTGCATGTATAATGATACTACACTGAAAATAGGAGCTTTTTGTGTCTTGGACGAACAAGCATCTCCCAGGCCAGATGTTCTTTCTTTCCCTTTTCCTTGGATTGACTCTTGCATTTCCCTGCTTTGCCTGTGACAGCATCCCAGTAGGTGTGGGGGCTTTCTGTGCATGGGGGAAGCTGGATGCTTAGATGGAGGGAAGGGGTCACCCAGGTGGCTGCTTCCACAAGATTCATCTCATTGTGGCTGTGAAGTGCTTAGGGAGGATGGTGCTTGCCCGGGGGGGTGATACAGGCTGTGAGTGCTGCAGAACAGAGGTGCCGGTTCTTCTCTGGTGTTGTGGTCCCCATATATAATCCCTTCTCACCCTGGTGACTTTTGATTATCCTGCACCAGAGAAGGTTTTCTCCGGCATTACTATTTTTGCCGCATTTCTACATCCACAGCATCCATTCCATTCTGTAGCCTGGCATATTACTTGGAAAACTGCAAACAGTGTGATGAAATTACATAGCTAGCTATGACAATATGTGAAATACCTCTCACCAAATATGTGCCTATACATAGGAGGAATGGGCCTGAGTCCTGTATATTCCCACAAATAGCATTGGTTTTTAAGGGAAGCATGGTGTCTCTGAGAAAAGCCAAATCAGGCAGAGGATGTACACTTTGCACTGATGCAGCTCTTGCCGCAGAAGTATATACAATATTATCAATACTTAAGGCTGTGTGCTTCCTATTTGGTCTGTATGAAGCCAATTGAAAATGTGATCTGTGCAAGATAAAACAAACTGAAGCAGTCTTCTGACCCAATGATGTACAGATTTCTGCAAATAGTTCACTATGCAATCACTTTGATCAATCCCTAAAATATCTATTTTCAAGGCAATGCTACTAATCTGTTTATTGATTTGTCACCTATGGATGAATATTCCTGCTACAGCAGTGTTTAAAATGACACATGTTTAAAATTAGACTTGGCAGAGCAATTTGCCTAGAGATTATTCTTGTGAAGTATTGATTCACAACACTGCTGTGAGCTGGATTACTGTCCAAATTGGAAAAGCCAGACGTAGAGAGGTCTTTATCCTTTAATAACAATTAGCTCCTTTCTTAGAGGGACACAGCTGACTGAAGCAAAGGGAAGCTGCAAAATGTCGGGCAACCAGGGAATCTAAGGCCTGCTCTTCAGGGAAGTGGATTGCAGGGGAAAGAAAAAAGAGAAAAGCCCCAGGAAAGATGGCTTTCTGGAGCTGGAGACTAGACACGCTGTTGCTGTTTGCGATACTAATCATCAGGTGCTCTGAGGAACTGGACCGCACTCGCCTCTCTCTTCTTGGGCTTTCACCTGCCAGCTGCCTGATTGATCGGAGAAACGTAACAGCAGGTGTGTTGCCTGCTGTCCATTTAGCCTTGAAACATTTATACAAGCATTCATGGATGTTGAAGAACTATGAACTCCAGGTATCATTCCACGACACACAGGTAAATGGATGTAGGTGTTGAGTTGTGTAACATTTGAGCCTCCTCTGTGAGCGCATTTTTAAAAGGTTGCAGCTGAATGCCTTCCTGCTGAATCCTGCTTTGCTCAGACAGCAAATGTGGATGTCCAGAAAAGTTTAGGCTGTTAGGTAGACGCCTGACTGTGACAAGGATCTTGTAGCACAATCATGCCCTGCTTGTGCTGGAAGCAGGAATAAATAACATGTGAATTAGGAGGGATGGCAAACGCCCATGCCTCCTCAGGTGTTTCTGAGGTATCCAGAAAGCGTTTCCCAAGTACACGGCTTGCTGGGTTACTCTGTTCTGTACTGACTTCTGTGACTTGTTCTTCCTGCTTTCTCCAATGACAGTTCTATAGATTGCCACTTTCTTTTTCTACTACTTTGTGCTGCGCCATTGGCGCAGGGCATGTGCCTGTGTAAAGCCTTGGTTATGATTCAGGGAAAAATAAAGGGTTGATGCCAGAGGCGAGAGTTCTGAGGAACTAGAAAGAGAGTATTGAGTTGGTGTATATTGAGTTGGTGTCTACCATCATAAACTTTTACATTTGAGCAAATCTGTGGTTTTTTAACTGTTTCTTCTTGACTGAGGTATCTATCTTCTGTGCAGCAGTTAATCAAGACAATTAATTTATAAGACTTGTCTTTTAGGCTGCCTAAAACAACTGTGACCAAATTTAGAGGAGGGACTCGCGTATCAGGGTTATCTGAGACTGTAAACCTGTTCCTTAAGGGTTTTTCACCAATTTGAACTTGTCTCCTGCATCAGAGGTATGCTGTGGAGCAGATGACTTCAGACTCGTAAACACTGACATACACAGGCTCCATATACAATAGTTAACTCCTTAATATTTTGAAGTTTCAAAGTAATGCATATAAATATATTTCCTTATCTACAAACCTTTAAACGTGGACTATACTGCCATGATTAAGTTAAAATTCGGCACCATTGCACCAATAACATTGCATTATGTTATGTAATGGGAAGAAGGTGTGAGAAGTCTTCTTTTGAAGCTTCAGAAAATTATGTAAGAGAGCAGTTCTAAAGTAGTTGTAATTGTGCTTTTGCTTTGTAAGCACTTCCATGTATTTTTGGAAGTGTTTAGCATATAACAATCATGACCCCGCGTGCTGTGAAGTTATGTGAGGATAGCTTACATGTTTAATAATATAACACAAATGTATCAACTGTGTACGCTATTTAAAAGGATGGCTGTCTTGTAAATTGCTTTAATACAAGTCACTGGTTTATTTATTTCTTGATATGTTCCTACTAGAAATGTAATTATAGATATGCAGTCCTGCACCATAGGTGTGTCTTCGTTTCTCTTGTGAAAAGATGAAAATGTACAGTAATATGTCAGTTTAAATAACCTGATTGTGCAGATGTGAGTTTAAGTGGGCAGCAGTAAAAAAACCTCCTGGTATTTGCTCAGATTCCAGTGCTTTTAATCATGTTTCATTTGGGCTGCAAGGCTCTAGGTGGATGTTTATTTGTTAATTGTATTTGCATAGTTTACAATTCTGGGAGCAATTCCAAAGTATTTTTCCTGATGTAAACGTTCAAGAGACTGTTTAGGTGGGTTGGATTGGTTGATAGGTTGGACGCAATGATCTTGAAGGTCTGGTCTGGTCTTATTCTATTCTATTCTCGAAACTTCAGCTCTGTTGCACTGACCTCTACAATTTGAATTGAAATGTTGAAGTAATCTGTAATTATCTTGTCAAAGCAACCTCTGGAAAAAGACATGTCATGATGACTTGGTAAAGAGATTAACAAAATGTGGGGCATTAAGATTTCTGACTTTTTTTATTCCTCTTTCTGAGAGTAGAGTGCACAATGGCTGGTTTTAAGTACAGGCAAGGTACAGAGGTCCATGCATTTAATACTTTCTGAGGAACAGTATGGATGCAAGAGAAGTTATTCTGGTTATTAATGTTACAAGCCTGGATCTGATATGTAATGACCTTTTACAACCTTTCAATTAACTTTCTTTTAAGTAGAAAATACAGGTGTGTGGCTCTTTGGATGTGAGGTCTTTCAGGAATGGGACAGATAATTGACTTTTTGATATGGTTAACTAGGAAGAGAGAAAAAATTACAACCAAAATATTTATGTTGTTTTGATGAAATAAGAAATGGAAAGAAATGCCACCCAACATACAGTGTTGCAAAAGGGTTGCACTATTGTAACCTCATTTATGAGCACAGGGAAGCAGAGCTGCGCTCTGTCCTGTGCCCCAGGGGCTCAGATTCCACCGCCTCTACCTCCCATGAGAGAGTTCTGCCTTACCAACCACATGGTAGGGTCCTTTGGGCAGGCTTGTCAGTCTTTTGCTTTGCTACTGTTTTCTTTCAACTAATTAAGCTGTTGCTACTCCAGAATGTGAATAGTAACTATGAGGCAAAGGGAGCAGGAACTGTCTTAGTTCTTTTGTTAAATGAAGCTGTTTCAGTGGGAGCCTTTGGGAAAACTTTATTCGGCACAATACTTTATAACCTGGTGGCTTTGACACTGAGCTGCAAACTGAATGCTTCCTTTGACTGATTTCTTTCAGGTCTCCTGTAATTTAATGTGCATTTCCTAATTACTGCATTGTCAGTTCCTCGGAAGTGGGAATCCTGTGAACACTTACGTTGTAGCACTTCCGCGTAAAAAAATACTTGAATATTTGCTGAGAATGAAGAGCAAGTAACTGAAAATGGTCTTCTATTTGGCAGATGGCTCAAATGGTACATCTATGTCCACACTATTTGTGTATTTATACCAGAAAGACAACGTTAACAGGACTAGGATGTCTGGCTTTTTCCAGCCACCCCAAGCATGGACATCTTGGAGAGGGAGGTGATGTGTTTGCTCCCCTCTAACTGAAGCAGGGTTGAACTTGGGTTGTGTGGAGAGCCCTAATCCTTGAAGAGTTGGACAAAGGGTGTGCAAAGGCAGAAAAACGCTTTTGCAGACTTGTGAACCCAACCGTGGAGCAGCTTTTTAACGTAGTAGGGGAAATTATGCCCTTGAGATTTTTACCCAGGTACAATTGAGTTGTTGGCATATCACTTTATTTCTGTCTGTCACTATATGGCTGACATCTGGAAGCTCTCCTTCTGTGCTATCCTCAGGGTGACCAGGTTGGTGACTTCTTACAGGCTTAGGCAAATCTAAAAATAGTTTTACTGGTTGATAAAGAACACTATTTTGTCCTTTCACAGTTATTCTCCTGCTCTTACCTAGTTTCTGAGAGTTAGTAGGCCTGTGAAGCCAATGCTTTGATTAGCGATGTTAACGGGAAATGTTCTTGTGGAACATGGCTTGAGCATACAAATAGACTTAACTCTACCATGGGGATTTTCTGAGTAGTGCTGATTTGCACTCAGATTGCTTGTTGACTCTTGGCTGTGTCTATCCTAATGTGTATTGTCTCTGACAGAGATGACACTACATGTCCCAGTCTGACTTAAAGGCTGGTTGTCTTTTCTTTGGTAGTAAACCGGTTTGTCGTGGGTGACACAATAACACACAGCTGTGTGTCAGCATATCTAAGGCATACCTTTATGTGTGCATTAAAAAAAAAAAAAAAAAAAAACACCAAGAAAAAAACCCAAACAGTAATGGAATAGTCCCTGAAAGTGACATCCATAAACAAATTACTTCTACAGTGAAAACTTCAAGGCCTGCTTGTTTTCTTTTCCTACCTAAGTAAGGAAAAAAAAATTGCTTTGGGATGAATCAAAGAATCATAGAATGGCTTAGGTTGGAAGGGACCTTAGAGGTCATCTGCTACAACCTGTTTCTCTATCGCTGCACACCTTTATGAAACGTCCCTCTCCAGCCTTCCTGCAGCTTCTCTTCAGGTATTGGAAAGCAGCTATAAGGTCCCCCCAAGAGTGTTCTCTAGGCTCCCTCAGCTCCCTCAGCCTATCCTCATAGCAGAGGTGTTGCGTCCTTTGGATCATCTTTGTGGCCCTCCTCCGGACTCTCTTCAACAGCTCTGTGTACTTCTTATGATGGGGAGACCTCATCTGGAATGTTGCATCCAATTTTGGGCTCCCCAGTTCAAGAAGGACAGGGATCTACTTGACAGAGTCCAATGGAGGGCTATAAGGGTGATCAAGGGACTGGAGCATGTGTCCTATGAGGAAAGGCTGAGAGACCTGGGACTTTTTAGTCTGGAGAAGAGAAGACTGAGAGGGGATTTAATAAATGTTTATAAATATCAAGAGAGACAGGACAGGCTCTGCTCAGTTGCACCCTGTGGTAGGACAAGGGGCAATGGATATAAACTACAGCGCAGGAGGTTCCACTTCAACATGAGGAGGAACTTCTTCACTGTGAAGGTCACAGAGCACTGGAACAGGCTCCCCAGAGGGCTTGTGGAGTCTCCTTCTCCAGAGACTTTTAAGACCTATCTGGATGCATTCCTGTGTGACCTGAGATAGAATCTATGGTCCTGCTCTGACAGGGGGTTTGGACTGAATGATCTCCAGAGGTCCCATCCAACCCCTAACATCCTGTGATCCTGTGACCAGAACTGGACACAGTATTTGAGATGCAGTGAACTGAAGCATTGTGCTAAGTTTTTTGGATTAACACACAACATTGCTTATTAATTATAGCACTATTTAATAAACAAGGGAAAACAGCTATTGATTTTCACGTGTGCAACTCATTGCATATGATCTGTAACATTTTACACATTCATGTCTTCTGAGAGACTCTGTGAAGCCATCTGCCGGCACAGGCGTAGGAAACAAAAGCATGATGTCATTCATGTTTGGTGGAATTAACATTTTGGGGGCTTTTCTAAATTGGTGTTCTAGGGAGATATTAGAAGAACATGTGTTTGGCAAGTCAGTTCTTTCCATCTAGCATTCATGTGAGCAATGTGCTGTATTTTGCCTGCTAGAGAATATAGTTTCTTAATACAGTATCCTAGACATGAAAATTGTGAAGCAGAAAACACTTGTCAAATGTTAATTTTAACCTTCCTAAACTGTTGTATCACTATCCTTATTATTAGAACTGTCTAACTGAAAACAAGGAAGTAAAGGTGTCCTGTTACCTACATTTCCCCCACCCCAGAATATCTTACTAAGGTTCCTGGCAATAGCTCTTTGTTTTCGAAGCCATATATTTAAGGAAAAGAATAAGATGAGCCTGGCTAAATTCCTTGTAAGCTGTTGTTGTGAACTGCCAGGAAAAGTATCCAATTTCAGTTTAATTCTAATGTTTCACTTTTTAGTGCAGCAGAGGTTCAGAGACGTACAAAGGGTGCACAGCCGTTGACTTATGCTAACCCTTTCCAAATGTTATTTGAACTATTCCTTGTACTGCAAAATGAAATATAGTCATTCTTACCTTTTGGCCCCACAGGACTCAATCTTTATCCATTGATGTAATTCTGTCTTTTTAGTCTGTCTTAGTGTTACCCTTCATTTACCTCAGACCTTTGAAATTGCTCAGTGTAATGCACCTTATGTATATGGTTGGTGTATATCCAGACATCTGATGTGAGAAAAATTATTTAGGCTTGGCATTTTTTGTTTTCCTGTTACTGCTTCCGAGCCAAAAAGAATTTGAGCAGAGCAGTTAGCCGATGGATCCAGTGAAAGCTGAAAACCGAGGAGGGGGGTTGGTACTGTGAAGCTAGGGGGTTTCCTAACAGAGGGGCTCTGTGAAGACTTCATATGGTGTGGGCTTGGAGATCTGGGCTCGGGTTTCCCGTATCCTCAAGGAGTAGGAACTTCTCTGTGGAAAAATTCATCTAACCTATGTTAGGTGACTATTTTGAGACAAAAGGAATTGTACCTAGAGAAAGTTTATTTCTCTCTGTGAAGTATAAAGGGAGCCTCAGCTGCCTGGTACAGACGTAGATGTCTCCTGTGTGGAGACCTGTATTGCGTCAGCTAGAGCCTACCTAGATGTCTGTGGGAATTTTAATGTAAAAAGCTGTAGTGACAATGTGTTTCCATCACCTCTGGCTTTCAGCGGGATTTCAGCAGACAGTCCAGAGGACTCTCTTTTCACTACTGCCACTTCATCTCTATTGGTTACAAAAAAATCCTTCTCTGGTCTCCCTTGACTAGCCAGAAAACTTGGAAACCAGGTCAGCAAAGCTGTATCATGTGCTGGGAACTGGTGTGGTAGCAGCACTGTGTCCAGAAGCGAAGATCAGGAAGCTCCTCTGTGCCACCCCTGTGGGCACCCAGTCCACTCCTCATCCAACCTGATGGAGTGGTTGTTGCTGCCATTTTGCAGGTAGCTGTGGCATGGGTATGCCTCTTCATTTGTGGCTTTTTCAAAGATGAAATTAAGTGATGCTGGGGAAACAGATCCTGCTCTCTGGTGGTCTTGCTCTTGACTCTTGTATAAGGAGAAAATTGTGAGGAGACCTATTCATGCAGGCTGTAATTTCTTTCAAAATCGCAGGGACTGTGATATCACTATCACCAAGCCTCAATGTGAAAAGCCAAAGAAAGAATAGTTTAAACAGTCTTGACATAGATGATCTTTTAAGACCCCTTCTAGCTCCTGTCATTCTGTGATGGTGTGACATGACTGTGGGAATTACATGCACTTAACATTCTTATTTCAAAATTAATTTCAATTGAGATGCCGGAGACTTTTGAACTATATTACACCTTAAAACTAAAAATTAAAGAAAGTGCAAATTTAAATATTCTCTAATGAAAAATCAACATTTCAGTCAACATGAAGTGAATTATTTCCAGAATTCTCTGTCATGGAGAAATCCAATGTTTAGGATTTTCTGTTTCTAATAACATGGAAACTTGCAGAATTCCTCACGAGATCACTTGCTCTGCATTGGTCTCATGAATATTTTTCTCGTGTGAAATTCTACACAACTATATATATATTTTGTATTCTTTATTGTCAAAGATTTATAAACTCTCTCCAGAGTCTAAAGTGAAAGTGGAACCTCTGTCAGAATAATCTGACTCTGGAAAAATTAATGCATTTTAGCATGCTTTGTTTAGGGAAACTTCAATGGAAATTTTCCTGCTAGTGTGTTGTGTTTGAATGACTCCAAGTCTCTGGTGACTATTACTGCTCTTGGAGCAATTTAAATGATTTTTGTGTCTTGTGCAGTCAGCCCCAAAAGAAATACCGCCAGTGATGTCTTCATTCTGCTGTCATTCTCAGGCACACTTTGCAATTTTCTTAGCTTTCACTGTAATGCAGTGCTAAAACAATGCAGGGACTTGTTTTGCTTCTGAAGGCAGGAAATGAGAAAAATAAATAAATATGAAATTCTGGATCCTTTTCAGCTGGGCTAAAGTGTGGCAGCCTTACAAACTGCTCTGAGAATGGTAGGCTACTGGACAGCTAACACAGTGTCAGGAGAAGCAAACCAGGGTGTCTTTCAAAGCGAGAGATGGTCAGGCAAGCCTGACTGGTTTGAGGAGTTCCACTGAAAGGTTAAACACTTTAGTTTTTACCACCACAAATAAAGCTGGGGTGTGTTTGTTTTATTTTGGTGGGTTTTTGTTTGTTTGTTTGTTAGGGTTTTCGCTTCTTTTCATAGGTAATCTTTTAAAATAAAAAGTTTTTCACTTTCCAGTACCATCTGTCTATTTCAAATACCAACTGATACCATTAGAAGCATTTTCTTGTTTAACACAGAGGTACAATAAATATTTTAAACATATATAAGGAAACTGGAGTTAAAAAGGGAATGAAGCACTCTGAGGCTGTTCATACCCAGTTCTGGTTGTTCTCCAACTCTTCTATGCCTGTCATAGTCAAAGTACTCAGTGTTGCTGTCCACTTCCTCTCTTTGTGGCTTGTTTCCTGCTACAGAGATCTTTCTTGCACTTAGCATATGCATTATCTGGGCTCACAGCGCTCCTCTTCTGCCCATGACCACTACCCTTAAGTGCTCTGTGATTTCTCATCTACCCACAGTAAGCAAGAGAGGCAGAGATCTAAGACAGAGGAGTCATCACAGGAGGCTGATGAAATGTTGTGAAGACAAAGTAGGCGTTTCACAGGGTTTTAAAAAAGAGAAGGAGCAGGAAAGTGTTGCCCCAATATCTTATGAGCAGTTTCCAAGTACAGGAATTCTTTTGGAGTGCATAGCTTGGTACCATCTAAATGACAAGGTATTCCAAGACTCAAGTGCTCAGAGGGCTATATTTGAAGAAATGGGGTTTGAAGTGAGGGATGTTAACTTCAGAGGTATTTAGTCACAGGAAGAAGAGAGACATGCGTTGTTGTTCACATTTTTGTTTGGAATTGTCTTGTTGGTGAGTGAATCTCATGTTGCTGTAGTGTTTTACCAAATGTATTTCATATTGCAGGTTGGATTCAAAATTTTCTGAACATGATGTTAAGTGCATCATTTAAGGAAAATCAAGAAGTTTTTGTGATTTTATTTTTTCAGTTTTGTGATTAAAAGTTATCCAGTTAAATATTTGTTCACTTTTATTATGAAGGTAGGGATGCTGAACTGCATTCACCATTTTATTCCAATGATGTTCCTGTTCCTCAATACATAAGAAAACTCACATGAAGATCTGATGGGTAGCTGGGATTGGTTTATCATATTTATGTGATACCTATTAAATTGTTAAAACCTTACTGATAAAAGCAATCATGTAGGTACTTGTATTACAATGGGAAAAATACTCTTGATCTGATTCTCATTTACACAAAGCACTGTTTTAATGAATCCTGACAAGGCAAAGTTCTCTTAAAAAAAGGCTGATCTCTAAGTCTACATAGACAGAAAACACAGCTAAGAATGAACTTCAGTGTAAACATCTTTCCACAAAACCTGAAAAAATGTATTAATAATGTAAGGTATTTAAACTGTGGGCTGGTTAGAAATGTATGTGTTTCTCCTGTCTACGGGAATGATGGCATGCCCTTGTACTGAAGTACATACTTGGCAGCAGGTGAAAGATGCATGACAATGATGAGTTATGGTTATGGGTATATTTACTGAATAGAATTTAATTGCTGCTGTTGTAATTAATTAGGACTGATGTAGAACTGGAGAATTTCTTTGACATCATAACCAGATCACATTGGTTTGCGACACTAGGTTCTGTGTAGATCAGCTAAGAAGTAAGGGAAACCTCCCTGTCTAGGGATTTGGGAACTATGAAACGGAGCAGATCCATGGCAGTAATAATCCTACATGAACATTTTCATTAATGTGAAAAAATTTAGGGTCTGTGCTCAGTTTGAGGGACAAACTTCCTATATCACTTGAATGTTCAAATTAAAATTCAGATCCAACTTTCAGCAGCTACTAGAATAGAATAGAATAGAATAGAATAGAATAGAATAGAATAGAATAGAATAGAATAGAATAGAATAGAATTACCAAGGTTGGAAGAGACCTTGAAGATCATCAAGTCCAACCTGTAACCACAACCTCACAACTAGACCATGGCACCAAGTGCCACATCCAGTCCCCTCCTGAACGCCTCCAGGGATGGAGACTCAACCACCTCCCGGGCAGCCCATTCCAATGACGAATCACTCTCTCGGTGAAGAACTTTCTCCTCACCTCGAGCCTAAACTTCCCCTGGTGCAGCTTGAGACTGTGTCCCCTTGTTCTGGTGCTGGTTGCTAGGGAGAAGAGGCCAACCTTTCCTGGCTACAACCACCCTTCAGGTAGTTGTAGAGAGCAATGAGGTCACCCCTGAGCCTCCTCCTCTCCAGGCTAAACAGCCCCAGCTCCCTCAGCCTCTCCTCATAGGGCTTGTGCTCAAGGCCTCTCCCCAGCCTTGTTGCCCTTCTCTGGACACGTTCAAGTGTCTCAATGTCCTTCTTAAACTGAGGGGCCCAGAACTGGACACAGGACTCAAGGTGCGGCCTAACCAAAGCAGAGTACAGGGGCACAATGACCTCCCTGCTCCTGCTGGCCACACTATTCCTAATGCAGGCCAGGATGCGGTTGGCCCTCTTGGCTGCCTGGGCACACTGCTGGCTCATGTTCAGCTTCCCATCAACCAGCACCCCCAGGTCCCTCTCAGCCTGGCCGCTCTCCAGCCACTCTGACCCCAGCCTGTAGCGCTGCCTGGGGTTGTTGTGGCCAATGTGCAGAACCCGGCACTTGGATGTGTTAAATCTCATGCCATTGGACTCTGCCCATCTGTCCAGCCTGTCAAGGTCTCTCTGCAAAGCCTCTCTGCCCTCCAGCAGATCAACTCCTGCCCCCAGCTTGGTGTCATCTGCAAATTTACTGATGATGGACTCAATGCCCTCATCCAGATCATCAATAAAGATGTTGAAAAGCATGGGGCCCAGCACTGATCCCTGGGGCACACCACTAATGACAGGCCGCCAGCTGGATGTGGCACCATTCACCACAGTAGTGATGTAGTGATGTAGTGATAAAAGTCAGAGGGTTGGTTGGTTAGTGTGCTGGTATCACAGAATCATAGAATTGTTAGGGTTGGAAGGGATCTCAAGGATCATCTAGTTCCAAGCCCCCTGCCATGGGCATGGACACCTCACACTAGATGAGCTTGCTCAGAGCCACATCCAGCCTGGCCTTAAAAACCTCCAGGGATGGGGCTTCTACCACTTCCCTGGGCAACCTATTCCAATGTCTCATCACCCTCATGGGGAAGAACGTCTTCCTAACATCCAATCTAAATCTACTAATTTCTATTTTTGGTCCATTTCCCCTAGTCCTATCATTACCTGACACCCTAAAAACCTCTCTGCCCAGCTTTCTTGTAGGCCCTCCTTCAGGTAATGGAAAACCACAAATCGGTCTCCTCGGAGCCTTCCCTTCTCAGACTGAATAGCCCCAACTCTCTCAGTCTGTCCTCATAGGAGAGGTGCTCCAGCCTTCTGATCATGCTTGTGGCCCTTCTCTGGAAATGTTCCAGCACATCCAGATCCCTCCTGTAATAGGGGCTCCAGAACTGGGCACAGTACTGCAGGTGGGGTCACTACTGGAGCAGAGCAGAGGGGGAGGAATCGCCTCCCTCAACCTGCTGGCTATGCAGCTGCAATGGTAGCTGCAGTAGAAGTGGTGCTGTAAAACAGGCATGCTTTCAAGCAAAGTGAAGTGCCAAGCCTTTATCCTTTAGACTAACATCTCTTTATTAAGAGATTGTATAGAGAACTTAATTATGTGAAAATTGTTCTATAGGTTTGTGTGTGAGGTTGGGCAAACCTCACCTTTGTGGCGTGACCTCATACCAAATAACAGAGAAAACCAGATGACTGACTGGAGGCCTTGAGAGGGACACTTACCTGTATCACAGTATGACCAAGGTTGGAAGAGACCTCGAAGATCATCAAGTCCAACCTGTCACCACAGACCTCATGACTAGACCATGGCACCAAGTGCCACATCCAGTCCCCTCTTGAACACCTCCAGGGACGGCGACTCCACCACCTCCCCGGGGAGCCCATTCCAGTGGAAAACCACTCTCTCGGTGAAGAACTGTCTCCTCACCTCGAGCCTAAACTTCCCCTGGCACAGCATGAGACTGTGTCCCCTTGTTCTGGTGCAGGTTGCTAGGGGGAAGAGGCCAACCCCTTCCTGGCTACAACCACCTTTCAGGTAGTTGTAGAGAGCAATGAGGTCTCCCTGAGCCTCCTCTTCTCCAGGCTAAACAATCCCAGCTCCCTCAGCCTCTCCTCATAGGGCTTGTGCTCAAGGCCTCTCTATAGATACTGGTATAACAATAATATTTTAATGCAGTAATCTTGGTAATTTTGGACATGGTGGTAGAATTGTTAGCAGTCTGAGTGTGGTGTGCTTATAACAAGAATTGCTAGTTTTTTGTTTCTGATTTTGTTGTTACTGCTGTCTGTCCTAACTTGGTCAAAACCTACCAGTAGATTAATTTGTAAAATATTGTAATCTTGTCTTCATTAGCCTGAACTTCCGTGGGCCACTTACTCTATCCATCAAGTGGTTCCCACATCAGGGTCACCAGTCTTCCTGCAAAGTAAAATTTATCTTTTTGAAAGATGTGCAGTTTTTATTCAGTCTTCTAAGGGTGAAGAATTTACTGCATCTTTTCCAAAGTGGTACCAATAGGCAATTTCACATGTTATTCCTGGTTAAACTTGGGTTTCATATCTCACTGGTAATATATAATGCCATCTCTGTTTAGATTTATAATTCTACTGTCATCTTTCTGTACCGACTGTGGATCATGTTCATTTTACCACTTCGTATCAGCTGTGATAACCATATGAAGTGCTTTTATTTTCTTGCTACAAGGCAGGATTTCCAGGAGTCATGTCATTCACTGAATTAGCTCTTTGGAGAGAGAAGAGTATTGCCATTCTCCATTCCCCTACTTGATTCCCACTTCACCCTTATGCTGCAGAAGCTTGGTTCCCATAGCAATTGGCTCTGGTGTTCCTGCTGACATGCTGGGGTGCAAAGAACAAGAAGGACACATATGTGATATAGGGAAAGAGCCCTATTTATTTTAAAATTACATATGAGGGTAGAAGTGTCTCTGGAAGCTTTGATGTGTCCTTGAGTTGTCAGCACATAGAGAGTGCTTATTCTCTCATCTTGGAACACTGCTGAGATACAGGCTGACTTCATAAAGATAAGGAGTTTAAACTGTAATTGTTTCAGTCTGAATTTTCTTGATAGATGGAACCACAGTATGACCTTTTCTGCTTGAGAGAAATTTGAAACCCATCTCCCTGATGACAGAAAACCTCATTAGTATGAGAAACTGAGGAAATTTTAAGATTGTAGTTTCACATATCACTGAAAAATAGTTAATCTTTATTTGAAGAACATTGCATCTATAAATACTCAGTTCTCTCAACAGGAATTATAAGACATGTTAAGTACTTTGACTTTAGGCTTACCTAGATAGCCTGTATATGTAAATATGTGTAACTGTAGTACTCTAGGGAAAGGTATGGGATTGTGGGCTTCATCTCTCCTGTATGGGAGCTCTTATACTGTATAGACATTTCTTTGAATCTCTGGAAGAGGACTACTAATAAGGTTATCTCATGTGAAATGATGGTATTGTAAAGCTCCCATTACTTTTTAATTAAACTACTACTTTCAATACATTTCACTTGTGGGGCTCTCTGCCTTGATCATTATAGGGAATACTTTCATTCTGGCTTTTATGTAAGTACTACTAGTTTAGCCTTATAAGATTCCTAAACACTTCCTTTTTCTTCTTAAGACCTCATCCACAACCAGGATACATATGTATGGATATGTCTCATCAAATCTGAACTGAGCTAAGTGACAATGGATACAGTGATGATGTCTGATTCATCACATCTATGTTTAGATACGTGTCTGAGAAGGTCAGCCTTTATAGTCAAGGCATTTAGATGTCTCCTTTGGGATGAGATGAAACTTGTCCTAGAAGAGCTAGTTTCTTTCCACTTTCTGTAAAGCTAACCTAGAATACATAGCATGACTGTCTAAATTTGGTCAAATGAGTCAGACTCTGTGTATGTAGGCACACAGACAGTGAATTGTTTGTACTGTTCAGATACGTTAATGTCATTAGATTTTGGACCAGATACTTTGCAAAGTTGTGCATTTATTGTTTTCTTGCTCTTTCCAATTCATGAACTGAATGTCTCTTAATCCAAGAAATACCTTCAGTTCTGTGTGTGGTAATGAAGTACCTGCATACAACCTAGGTTTTCACATGAAAGTCCGTCTGTTTAGTGTCTGACATACATGGAAATACATCTTTGCACCTGAGGGTCTCCTACCTCCCAGCATCTATGTCACCTAATTCGTGTTCTTTTTACTGCCACTGTGGATTTCATGTTTGTTTAATTTTATGCCTCCATTGCTGCTTCTAGCACTCTGTTCACATTTGGTTTTGTTATTGAATATCTTCATTTTGCAGGATGCTGTCTCTAATTAATGATTTTACAGCTTGAAAAATGTAATCTCTTTTGTTATTTTCTAAACTTATTTCTTTATTATGTCCTCATCTTCATTAGTATTCTCAGTAGCACCAAGTTTAATAGTGCCAGCAAATTTCCAGCAAATTAACCAGCTGTTTATTCATCCCATACAAAAATTAAAATGTTAAACAGGATGGTTCTGACACTGATCCTTTGACAGTCTAATCATAATCACCTTTCCCAAAGTTGGCAATTTCTTGTTTATCATCACTGTGATACTTCAGCCAGAGTTCAGACTAGCCTGTCTCACACATGCAATCACATGTAATTAGATTGGTGAGATAACATAAAATGGTATGCTAGATTTCAAATATTCTGACTGAGTTCAAGTTTAGTTTTCAATTAAAATTCCCACGCAGTGGGCAGATGCCTCAGGAAAGCAAATACACTGAAATTGAAGTGCAATGCATAACAAATGAAATGGAAAATAGTGGATACAAAATTATAAACAGACATTACAGAAAACAGTGATGCATCTAGGTATGAGCTGTACTTTACTCCATAGTAAATATGAATATCTCAGTAATAGAAGAGGTTTGGAAATGGGTGATGAGGCTAGTCAGAGGCTTGCAGATGCTTCAGTCAGAAAAGACGTGCACAATTGGCATCCAATTGAATCCTCATGATGCCTGATTTGGAACATGAGATCAATCCCAAGTATCACATTCCAGGAGACTTACAGAGAGATCCCATAAACTCACTAAACTTTCTGTGTTATTCAACTGTTTTGTTTTACTTGGGTTGATTACATATTTGTTACCCTCACAAGTAGAATCACAGAGTTGTTAGGGTTGGAAGGGACCTCAAGGATCATCTGGTTCCAACCCTTCTGCCATGGGCAGGGACACCTTCAACTAGAATCGGGTTGCTCAGAGCCACATCCAGACTAGTTTAAAAACCATCCAGGGAAGGGGCTTCCACCACCTCCCTGGGCAACCTGTTCCAGTGTCTCACTGCCCTTACAGTGAAGAGCTTCTTTCTAATGTCTAATCTAAATTTACCCCCTTTAGCTTGGATCCATTGCCCCTAGTCCTACCCCTATCCAACACCCTAAAATGTCCCTCACCAGCTTTCTTGTAGGTCCCCTTCAGATACTGGAAGGCCACAATAGGTTTCCTCAGAGAACCCAGTGACTGTAGTTTCTGGCTTCACTGGAGAACCCACAGAGATTCTCTATATTGCCTGTTTTATTTGAATGTTTTGTCCACTTTTTGTATTGTCCCATGTATAATGCACAGGTGAGTTACACCCAGACAGCTCTGACCTGTACCAATTGCTCTGATTTTTTTCAACTTTTACATAAAATTGCTGCTTCCATTATTATTTTATATAAAGATTGCCCCAGATCAACCTCTCCTCCTTTTGATTCAGGAAAAAAAGCATAAGGAAATGTGGGAAAACTCTGGGTACTTGAAGTTGCTACCTTGGAGACATTCCATAGCACATGAGTGAAAATAAAAAAGAACAGAGCTCTGCAGTGAATGCTGGAAGTGGTAAGGAGGGTGATGTGATGAATGGTCAGGAAGCCACTCTAATACTTTAATGTAAAAATAGACTTGCAGTCTCTTGTGTGGTTGCAGAGTAAAACTTGAAAAGGTATTAGGATGCATTGAGAAATCAAAAGGCAAATAAGCAATAAAAAATTATTATGCTGAGGATCACTTTCATGATGTCTTGGAGCCTGACTCATGACTTTTGGATGTCTATAATGGATGATACTAGAAAAATATGAAAGATATTAATATGTAGCAGTCAAATAAGGAGCATAATATTAGTGAGTCCTTTTGCAGTGAAACTTTAATTCCTGCCTTTTTCTCCTGTGCAAAGTAGACATTTTCTTTATATTGTTCCATTCAACTTTGAAGAAATATACCTTGTTAGCAACTTCAGACTTATCTTAATGAATGTAATTTAGCTATCTGAAACTTTATTTGGGGTTTTGTTATAATGATTGAAGCATGCATTTCCTAAGAGGCTTTTAAATTTGCCTCTAGTAATTGTGTGCAATTCACGTAGGTATAATTGTGTTAAAGCAGAAATGTGAGTTGAAATTGTGTGTATAACAGAGCAAGTAATTCATAAACAAAGAATGAAACTGGACAGATAAGAGTCCTCTAAAATTTCTGAAACTAAAAACATAGTGTAATGATATTTCATACTTTACTGTAGTGAATGGATTTTATGGGTCAGTAAAAAGACAAAGATGAATCATTTAATAGAAAACCAAATTATAAATACTTTCAGTTCTAAAACATAGCACTTTGAACGTAGCCCTCTAACAAAATGCATCCCTCCTAAAGCCTGAGAAGACTGAGCAGTTAGCAGTATTGTTCTACAGCAGTCATTCAACACTGGAGCTGATTTTGTGTAATGTCCAGATTATTGACCTGGTGGATGAAATGGAGTGCACCCGCAGCAAGTTTATCAATGACTCAGAATGGAGGAGTAGGGGGCAGGGGTCCTGTAAAGAAGGAACTCAACAGGATTGGGTTGAAAGGAACCAGTCTGGGGCTCTTCGATCTAAGGCTTTGACATAATGGTGTGGATCTCACAAGCTGATGAAGTAGGGGTTAGTGAACTGGACACTGTGGTGGATTGAAAACTGCATGAACTGATAGGCTCAAAGCAGCTTTGATTAGTCATTGTAGTCTAGGTAGAGAAGTGTCACTGGTTGTGTACCCAAGGCATCAATATTGGAGGCAATATTTCTTAACTTAGTTAAAGATCAGGATGATGGGGCAGACTGTACCCTCAGCAGATCTGCAGATGATGCAAAACTGGGAGAAATGGCTGTCATGGCAGAAGTGTCCAGTTCTGGGCCCCTCAGTTTAGGAAGGACATCGAGACACTTGAATGTGTCCAGAGAAGGGCAACAAGGCTGGTGAGAGGCCTTGAGCACAAGCCCTGTGCGGAGAGGCTGAGGGATCTGGGGGTGTTTAGCCTGGAGAAGAGGAGGCTCAGGGGAGACCTTATTGCTCTCTACAACTACCTGAAAGGTGGTTGTAGCCAGGAAGGGGTTAGTCCCTTCTCTCTGGCAACCAGCACCAGAACAAGAGGACACAGTCTCAAGCTGCTCCAGGGGAAGTTTAGGCTGGAGGTGAGGAGGAAGTTCTTCACTGAGAGAGTAATTCGTCATTGGAATGTGCTGCCCAGGGAGGTGGTGGAGTCACTGTCCCTGGAGGTGTTCAAGAGGGGACTGGACATGGCGCTTGGTGCCATGGTCTAGTTGTGAGGTCTGTGGTTACAGGTTGGACTCGATCTTTGAGGTCTCTTCCAACTTTGGCGATACTGTGATACGAGCATGAAGTTCAAAGTCCTATCCTCAAGGAGCAATAACATGGAGCGCCAGTACTCACTGGGGCTGAACCAGCTAGAAAGAAGCTTTCCCAAAAAGGCCTTAGAGGTCCTGATCATGAGCCAGCCATGTGTCATTGAAGCAAGGACCAATAGCTTTCTGAGCTTGCTACATCAGGAAAAGTATTGTAAACTGGTCACCAGGTTTTGTAAGGTCTCCATCGTTGGACATAATCAAACACAACTGGACCCAGACCTGGACAACTTGGTTTTTCTTACCCTGTTTTGAGCAGGGATATTGGATTGGATGGTCTCCATAGGTTGCTTTTAATGTCAGCCATTCTGTGATTCTGTGATTGTCTAGCAAAATGAGCTAAGCTGAGCCTGAGTGGGAAGTGCTGAAGGAATTTCAGGAATATCTGATATCTGAAGTATTGGCAGACTAATAATCTCCTGCTTCATTTGTGATGAATCAAGTATGAAGTTACCTAGATTTAATAGTAAACTGGAAAGATAACTGAATTGCTTAAGGATTATGTGTTTTGCCTAAACATGGTAAAGAGGCAGTTATGCTGCCTCACTCCCTTTTCCAGCTTAAAACTTGCAGTCTTAATAGTGTGAAAGAGTAGAGCTTAAAAACCCCAGCACCTAAGAAAATGGCAAGACAAGGAAGAAAAGTGCTTAGTGAAATGAATGCCAGGAGGGACATATGTGTGTGTGTATATAAAAATATATATAAAACTTGAATTCTCTGTGAACAGTAGAGATGGATTGATATTAGTTACAAGCAAGCCTGCATGTTGCCAGTATTTAAGCAAATCTGCATCTTGCTGTAAGTATTTTGCAGAAGCACAGTGAATGAGTGTTTTGTACTCCTGCACTCTGTGTTGCAACAGTCTTCAGGCAGATAAACAGCCAGAGCTCCCCAACAAAGCAAGCAGCCTGAGCAGAGTTCTGTGTTTCATAATGCTGTTAATTCCTCAGCCTACCAGAAAAGTAGTTTTTTTTGCCAACTCTTACAAGTCACTGAACATCTTAACATAACTGGAACCACTCAGCAGTTGGTTTCATTTATTATATTAAACCTGACTCAAATGTCAATCTATATGTAAGATGAACAGTGGTAGAATAGCAGTTACTCAGCATGAGGTGGAAGATGTTTTTTTTAGGGTGGAATTTTAAAGATGCATCAGGGGAAAAATAAGCTTTGGGAAAATCTTTGATTATTTGAAAGTAAGGTGGTTTAAAGGGGGAAAAAAAGGGAGAAAAAAGAAAGAAAGAAACAAAAAAGAAGAGAAAAGAACTTTTCTTATGAAAAAGTCTCCAGTCTGGAATTCAGCATTGTTTTGAATCTGAAAGAATGTAATGTCAATATAAAGGAAGATCGTTATTTCATATTTATTGTTTATGGCAGTAATAGCAGCAGGAGGAGAAGGAGTAGGAGTAGCAGTAGTATATTCTCACACAACAGGTAGTCCTGAGGTGAAACAGCTGTCAAATTCCCCATTATTCTGAATCATCAGAGGAGTACTGCTCAGTTCCTCTGTATGGAGCCCACAGTACTGGTTCATGTTAGTTTGCAAGCAGTGGCTTGGCAGAATTCTCTTGTGGGTTTCTCATAGGGCACAGAAGTTTACAGAGTTATAAAGTGCTTTGCGTGTGGCAGTGTCAATGTCATCATCTGGTACAATCTGAGGAGGAATCTGACATAATTCTTATATGGGGCACTGCAGGATGTGATCTTAAGAATGGCTTTACACAGGTCTGGTAGGAGTCTGCCTAGGCAGCATTTGGAGAGTGAAACAGGAGCGTATCAATGAGACACAAAACAAATACAAATTTCTGTGAAGGAAATTGTGCTGTGGTGACAGAAGCCTGTAAACCTATTGATGTATCCTGCCCGGTGAATGTTGAATCCCAAACTAACAGTGGCTGCTTTGTTTTGTTTATTGAAGATTCCATACATAACAGATCAGGTAACTGACTTTTGGTGGTGTCTTTTGGTGTAGCTTCAAGTTGCTTTCATGGTAGGACTTCCATAGCTATTGAAGTGAATTGAGTAGTTCAGAGTATATATTTTGAATCTTTAGAGTTAGAAGCAGGGAAACTCAGGGCCATAACCTGTGAACATTTCTGCTGGAGTCTTAAAAATAGAAATGCAACATGTTCTTCCTTTTAGACATCTGCACAGAAGTTCAGGACACTATCTGTAAACTGGTGTTGATGGTTTTTTCTTTGGTCTTAGCTGGGGGATGGAATTAAAATGTAATGTGATCTTGATGAATTGGAGAAATAGTCTGTGAAAAATAGATACAATTCAATATGGACAAGTGCAGAGTTCCAGCTTTAGCAGCAGACAAAGTTAATAAATACTTTACTTGTCTTTGTCTTTGATTCATGTGACTGACTTTGGCAGTTTTCCTCAATTTTAGATAAAATGTTAAATATATCTTTGTTCATTACTGCCAAGGGGACATATATTTTAACAAAAGATTATTAGAGAGGGTTTGGGGCCATCAGTTCTTTCCACGCCAATTTACATTGGCTGTAACACATTTATCTACTCGGAGAATCTCTAAATCTTCAGCAACAGATATTTTTCATTACTTTATATAATTAAGATCCTTTATGTAAAGTGCATCAAAATCTTATGAAAAGTAATTTGATAAGAACAAAGACCAGTAACAACATCCACTGAAATCTATACTTGAGAAATGGTCATACGAAGCACCTACTATTTTTTCCTTTGCTTATCTCTTTTGTGTCTCATTTCTGATGCTTTTTCTCAGTTCTTCATTGTTGTACAGCTCATTCAGTGAAGATCTGCATTTCTTCCTGTCTTAACATACATGAATTCACATACTAACATCTGGAAAATGCTGCCAAATGTATCTGGAATTGTTTCTTAGCTTCAGTGATGGGAGATATTATTTCAGCTTCAGATGCACAGGAAGTTTGTGACTGCTGTGATGTTCTGTCCTGCTGCTTCTATATTCTCCACGTGCAGGGCGTTCTGGGGGAGCTGCCAAAGAAAGGGAAATGCCAGGGGTATAAATGTACTTGCTGCATCATACAGAACAAACAATCCCACATTCCCTCTCCTTTTTCATTATGAAACAGCTAGGAAGAATGGAAAAGACGTTTCAGCTTGTGGAACTTAAATTTAGAGGATTTTTATTGTGCCAGGAATAATGAAATATGAAACATCTCAAATCTGTCCATTTCTAGATCATTAAGAAAAAAGATCCACATTAGGGGGCCATGCTTTTTCCTGTTTAGAGGGTGATCATCTTCTCTGTACCTTCTCCTGTTCCTTTCACCTCTGACAGCAGCCCCCTGCCTCCTCCTTCTGCTCCTGACTCGACATCTTTACTTTTTACTCTGTCTGCTTAATTGTTCTGTCTAGTTCTTGTGTTCCTTCTCTACACCTTTTCATTCACACAGAGACTGTCACTTCACTTTGCCCTTGTAATTAGCCAAATGATTATCTTCCAGGTTTTATTATTCTGTGCATAAAAATAATATCAGAAAATATTGGCTTGCTACTTAAACAGTCACGCTGCCCTGCAACAGCCTGCTGAATCAGTCCGTCAGAGTGCGACTGAAACATTGATTGCTGCACTAGTCCTGAACGAGATACAAATTTATGTACTTCATCTTCTCATAACGATGGTAGTCTTAAATCATACTTTTGATCATACTTTTGTTTCATTGTAGTTTATTTTGAGTAAATGGCTTTCAAACATAAATCACATCGTTGCTCCTCCAGCCAGCCTTGCTGGGGGCATAAACTGGATATTGAGGGTAGAGTTGTAAATATTAGAAGATACGATGTCACTGAAATTAAAGATGGAAGAAATCTGTTTTGCTGCAGTAGTGATCATGTAGTGATCGCCTAGTTCGGGATATTCTGACAATACATTTTCATGCTTACCACTCAGGAACTCATGGTTATTCGGATCCTTGCACTTAATCCTTGTGAGAGGCTGACATGTGCCTTGGTGAAGAGAGGAAAACTGAGAAGGAGCAATTGTGTGTAATACCAGCAGAGGTTGGAATTAGTGTACAGAGTTAGTCCTAGGCGATGCTGCACACGTTTTACACAGCAGCAATTGTGCAGGGCTTCTGGCAGGCCAAAGTGGTATCACTGTTTTTGTGGTAGGTTTTTGTGTTCCACAGGTTTTTTCTCAAGAAACTGAAGCACCATCTCTGTTACTTAGAAAGCTGTGTGATCTTTGGCTGGTATAGTAATAAAACATGTAGTCTAGCCTCTCTGCAGTTCTGATAAGAATAAAAAACTCCCAAACCCAGAATGGATACTTTCATGTATACAGCATAAAAGAAGTAACATATATGCAACCTTAGACTTTTCAACCTCCATTCCAGCCTTGGCAGATCTGGAAGATAGACAATATGTTCCTTCCTTACATTTTTTTCAAGCTCCCTGATTTTTGTATGTTTAATAGCACACTACTGTCAGAAGCTTATCATACCTAATGTTTCACTTTTCTTTTTCTTTTTTTTTTTTCCCCTCTTTTTTCTCTTTTGAATGATAAATTGGGGATGGAACAATGGGAAATCAAATTAATTGGTCTTTCTGCAGTCTGAAAGAATGTTGCCTACTATCTGTTTGTACCCTGCTAGGTAAAAATGTTGCCACACCAGATAGAATCTGATCTTTGTGGTCTGCTGAGCAGGTAGATCCATCAAACAGTTTTTCTTTATTTATTGGGAAAGATGCTAAATATTTCTAGTTTAACCCCACACTCTATATGCTGATCTGATATGCATAGAATAGGTGTTCGTGCAGTACGTAAGCACAAAGCAGACAACGTAGCTTGTCAATCACACTGATATGCATGTTAATCACTACTTTCCTAGATTCCTTGTCATCCACAAGAAATGCCTTGATGGCATTGGGACCAGCGGCATCAACACCAGTACAACATCCAACTCAACATGCTGTCAAAAACCCTTCTCATCCTCCTGCAGCTCTTGCTCCAAACACTCCTTCCCCTTAACCCCCCACAAGATCCTGATGTGAAATCACAGGACAAGACCAGGCATCTACGCATCAGGTCAAGAGGAGATATAGGAGAGGCCTCAGGTATGAACAACCCTCCTGCAATAAATCCCCCTTTTTATGACTGACATTTTTATGTGCCGTGTTCATCACAAGATGGATTAGCTGCCATGACAGAACGGACTGAAAATATATCTGAACTGTGCCTGAGAGCTGGTTGGCTCCACCAGGAAAGCAACTCCAGGCTACAGATCTTGCACTTCATTACTCCAAGTGGAGGCCAAATGCAGCAGTTACTGTGATGATACGGAGGGGTGTTCCTGTCCCGGTGGCACAGAGGTGAACGGAGACTGTATTACTTCCAGAGACTGATGTGTCACAGTGGGGCACAAAGCACAGTTGCCTTCTGCTCTACCTTGCAATTGCTTTAAATGCCCTTGTAATCATCTGCTCCCCAGGACTCCTTCACTTCTGTTGACTACTACATTTCCTCACCTTCTTTCTCTCTTTCTCCAAAATAAGCCTTCAAGTCCATCTGTAGGCTGGTGAAAGAATATCAGTTTCATCCTCTGGAAAAAAATATCCAAGACATGTGCCTTGAATATTTTTCCCTTATTTAGTCAGATATAGTAATGCAACAGCATTAACTCAGTGGAGCATAATTTAATAATAACTTACATTCTACAGTGGTTTTAATCCAGCTGTCTGAAAACACTTTGAAACATTAATACATCAAATTTAACACTGTCCATCTCATGAAGTAGGTAGGCATTATAGCCTTAATTTTACAGATGAGAAAACACAGGCACAGAGAATTTAAATGCCTTGCCCAAGGTCAAATGAGAGATTCCCGATAGGAGGAGGAAGGAACAGAGTGCTTCCTTTAGCTCCACAGCAATATATCCAGCTGCTGCCTTTTTATGGAACAAAATGTATTCCTCAGTGGAATGTACATACATTAACAATTGTATTTGTTTACCTTTATAGATGTAACAAGAGAATAGGATAAATGACTTCCTAATCAACAGTGTACTTTTAAATTGAGAGTGTGCATCAGAGTGAGGAATAGACCAATGATGACATTTTGATCAAGTTTGTTGTTTGGGTTTTTTTTGTGTGTGTTTTATACACTAATCTTCTATAGAATTATTATTTTTTTTTTATTGTTTCTTTCATGCAAGGTTTGGTTTTGAGAAATAAATGCACTAAATAAGTGTGTAACCCTTGCAATGGCTGTTACAGGTTGAGAGGAGTCTGGACCATTGCCTCTGCAGATGAGCACAAAACCAGATCTTGGGCTTTGTGGCAGTGCTATGAAAAGAAAACCAAACCATAGGGAGGTACAAAGTTGAGGCAAAGGCTTGATTACAGATGGCTGTACCGACTTTGAGGGTTTAGTATAGTAAAGATGAGGATCCAGAGTGCTGCCAGGTGCCATTTTGTAAGAATGGGGATCGGATCTATTCTATTCTATTCTATTCTATTCTATTCTATTCTATTCTATTCTATTCTATTCTATTCTATTCTATTCTATTCTATTCTATTCTATTCTATTCTATTCTATCCTCAGAGATGTACCTCCTGGGTCAATCTGGAAATGTTGGTCAGAATAGAGGATGTGTAACTAATTCTTTTTCTTCAGAACTTCCCAGGATGAGTTTCTGATTAAGCACACTAGTCAAGGAAGAGCCTTGCCATGGGGCTTAAATTTTGAAAGAGCCTGAAGAAGGGTTTCACTGTGATATTTAGAAGTAGTGTTGATGGCTCTGTGTATACATGGTATCACTAGGTTTCAGAACATAACAAGAATATCAGGGATATGGGCTGAGAAGTGACCTGGCCAAGTAGCCAAGTCACAGCAGAAGCAGACTGTCACACAGCAAGAGGGCAAGGCATATACAGGAAAAAAAAAAAAAAGGCAAAACCAGATGATGCCATCTCAGGACAATAGGTAATAAATGATCCTTGTCTCTGTATGGCTTATTTCTAATCACACAGTATCCCTTTGCTGTGTCTTTTGCAGTGTATTGGGATGGTACTTTTCTGACTCTGGTCACTTGGATAGATACAAGAATGGTTTTCAATCCACTTTACTCTGTAACTATAAATGATTTTCTCAAAAACAGTGGAATTATATAATAGAATCACAGAATGGCTTAGGTTGGAAGGAACCTCAGAGATCGTCTACTCCAACCCCCTGCCATGGTCAGGGGTGCCTATCAACTATACTTAGCTGACTAAGGTGTCATCCACTCTGGCCTCCACCTGGACATCAAGCTGTTGATCACAACTCTTTGTGTGTGGCTGCATGGCTAGTTTCTTATCCATTGGGTTGTCTGTCCGTCAAGTCCATATCTCTCCATCTTGGAGACGAGGATGTCATGCGGGACAGCGTCAAATGCCTTGCACAAGACCAGGTAGATGACGCTGGTTGCTCTTCCCAAATCTACCAGAGCTGAAACTCTGTCATAGAAGGCCACCAGATTTGTCAGGCATGCTTTGCCCTTTGTGAAGCCATGTTGGCTATCACCAATCACCTGGTTATTTTCCATGTGTCTTAGCACAGTTACCAGGAGGATCTGGTGCAGAGGCAAGACTGACTGGTCTGTAGTTCCTGGGTTTTGTTTGCTCTCATAAATTTAAGTGAGGTCTTCTGTGCAAAACAGGTCTTAAATAAAGTTTATTTAACAGTAATGAGGCCTAACACCACATATTTATATTTTAGTTCATATATGAGAAAGTTACTGCAAAGAAAAAAAAAAAGGCTTAGATGAGCCACAGAGCTGAAGGTAGTTTTCTCTTTTCTAGTGCTATATTCTCCCCATTGCATAGGCTAGAGCTAACTTTTCTCCCTGGGGCCAAACAAGTGATGTTCTCCTAAGGAGATTTTCTTTGTGGCTCTGGAAAATCACTTTCTTCTCTTCAGCTGTTCCATCTTGTTACATGGATGTACATATCCAGAAGTACTTGAAAATTTATGATTTTCCTCCCCTCCTTTGCCTGTAATCAGTTGCTGCCAGCCACTTCCACTTCCCTAAGTGTATGTTGGCTTATTGTCAATTTGCCCAACGTAATCTATGTAAATGCATATAAATGCTTTTATCTCTACTCTCTTTCCCTTCCCACTTAATTTCTTCTAAGAGTCTCTGCATCTCCTTTGATTTTTGTTGCATGCAGCTCTGTTCCCAAGTTTTGCATAAATACATGCACTTATTCTGTACGTCTTTGCTGCCACCTGACACTTGAAAATTCCATAGGTCTTTCAAGCAGTGCCTGCTGCCTTCATTTGCCTCTGCAGAGAGGTTGTTAGATCTTTTTAGGAATCATGAGCAAAAGCCTTTGTAAAGCAAAAAAAGTCCTGCTAGATTGATTTCCATTGTTCTCTGTGAAGAAGAGGACCAGAACAACCTAATGCTCAAATAGAAAATATGTTCTGACTGCATATGCAGAAATTATGGCTCTTGCTTTCCAGCTGCAAGTATGCTGTGCTAGTTGATGATGGAGGAAATGAAGCCCCAAGGTCAAGGTGGGGTTTTTCATTTGGTGTGGCAAAGCAAATCATCTTTTACAATCTGATCTGTGTAGATTGGCTTAATCTGCATCGATTCTTATCTAAAGATCTATACAACAAAGGACACAACTCTTCAGGTTCACATCATGTGTTCCAAGTCCTACATCTCCAACAAATTGGCTTTTATTATGGAAATGTTATCTAAGTGAAAAATACAGAAGGTTGCCAAATAGCTGCTGTCCAAGTGTTTGTTTATCCCAAAGACTAAAAGTAATGGGCAGTGGATTTACAGGTAGAGCTTTTTGCAGAGGCATTTGCCATGTTACAGTCATGATTTTTTTTTTTTTTTTTTTGATCAATGATAATGCACTTAATGGTGTATTGTCTTCTCACTAATATATTGCTATGTCAGAAAATAAAATAGTATGGTATATACACCATACATAGCATAATGTATTGTAGTGTTTATTCTAAGAATAAACAAAACCAATAAAGTAATCTAAAAGAATAGTGTCAGAGATGGCTTCAGACCTTCAAGCACCTTTAAGGAACTTGTTTAGAGTATTTTGTTTTTCTGGATGGATGCTTGAGCTAATACAGAATGATGGCTCAAAGGCTGTTATGGTTCTGGTTTTGACCAGAACTAGGTTTCCTTTTGTATGCATTTAGAATGCTGCATTTTGATGCAGGTACGATCTCCAAAATGTTGTAATTTTGAAGACGGGTATTAAGAGAGCCAAAGAGGAAGTTATTTGCCATGAAAGGGAAACTCCTAATTTCTCAGTTACACAGAAATGAACTGGTGGTGGGAGAAGAATGGGAAGGACATGGATAATCCATTGGTTATCAGAAAGTATTGTCCAGACTGGAAAAAACCCAACAAACCAAAACCAAACAGAAAAACATAAGGCAAGTCTGACAGTACCAGCAGCATCCAAAAGTGCCTGCATCACTGTGCCCTCTTTCAAGTTAAAGTCTTTCCAGGAACTTCTTATGCTTGCTCCTGCCTTTGAAGGTGGTAGGGTTTTCCTGTGCTTGTTGCAAGGCCAAGTTCTTGCACCAATTCATCTGCCAGCAACAGAAAGCTTGTCTTTTTTTTTTTTTTTTTTGTTTTTTGAGTGTGGGTGTAGTTTTTAATTTTGATCTGAGAATGTTGTCTGAGCGGTTCAATGTGGTTTTAAAACAGAAGTGTTTGCAGGCACGCTTCAGAAGCTCTTTGCCAAAGGGAAAGCTTTCCCAGTTGCTCTCTGCTGTTTTGGGAGCAATTTCAGTCCAAGTGAGATGTACCTTGGGCAGAAGTTGCCCTTCCCACAGGCTGCTCTTCAGTTGTTTTTTGCCGACTGCTGGCTGGATTGCAGAGATCTAAGCCCAGACACACAGATGCTGGGGTACTAGAGCTGATTTTTAACATCTTTCTCATTCTGCTATTTTGATTTAATGCAACTTTGATTTTAATGACTGTATAAGAAATATCTATATTTTTATATATATATATATATATAAAGTGGAAATTGTAATAAAACTTAGATCAAAAGTTTTGGCGAAAGATGGAAGAGTGGTTTTGGCAGACATTGTAGCAGAGTGACACCTCACAGACTCGCTGTGTCCTGTGTTCGGTTCTTCAGGCAAATTATTTAACAATATTTGGGAGGATTTGTTTTTAAATTGACCTGTTAATCAAAATGTCATTACTCTTTTCCAGCTTTTGCCGTGGTTTTGTGTTTGTGCAGTGAAAGTCCGTGCATGCTTTTGCTTTCAAGATGGATGATATAAAATACAAACGTCGGTGTGTTTGCTCAGGCAACAAAAAAACGCAAAATGACACGTAATGCTGGCCAATACTGCCGCAAATCAAACAATAATCATTGCAAAGACAATAGGAAATGTGATCCAAAACCTTCTCCTCGTCTTGCAGAAAGACCGATGATCCTGGGTAGGAGACATTGTAGAAAGCATCTTTGTATGGAGGAATTTGTTCCACATGTCAGAGGAAAAGTAAAAATACGGTTAAGTTCTTTGAAGATGCCCATTTTAATGACTGCTGAAAATCTATTGAAGATCTGGAAGTTTATCAGCATTAAAAAAACTTTCATCCTCTGTACTTTTTGTAGGATGGTCAAATACGATCATGACTTGCCACAGGCATTGTGTGTTTATTAAAAGTGACACTTTCCTGTTTTCCTCAAAGCAGGTGGCTCATATGTGCAGAGAAAACCAAGTTAGGGGACACAGACTGTCCCTTGGTGGTCCTCAACTACAGTATTTATGAATTTTCTTAAAGTGAAGACCTGAAACAGACTCTTCCTGTTGTGTGGCAGAAGTTTTTAGTCAAAGGAAGATGAACTGTCTTCAGAATTATTTGCTATCTAATTTGTAGAACAAGTGCTTAATCTGTGTGTACCTCTAGTCATATACATATCATATATGTGCACATACAGAATCATAGAATCAATAAGGTTGGAAAAGACCTCAGAGATCATCAAGTCCAACTTGTCACCCAACACCTCATGACTAACTAAACCCTGGCTTCAAGTGCCACATCCAATCCCCTCTTGGGGACACCTCCAGGGACAGGGACTCCACCACCTCCCTGGGCAGCACATTCCAATGGCCAACAACTCTTTCTGTGAAGAACTTTCTCCTCACCTCAAGCCTAAACTTCCCCTGGTGCAGCTTGAGACTGTGTTCTCTCGTTCTGGTGCTGGTTGCCTGGGAGAAGAGACCAACCCTCCCTTCAGGTAGTTGTAGAGAGCAATAAGGTCTCCCCTGAGTCTCCTCTTCCCCAGGCTAAACAACTCCAGCTCCCTCAGCCTCTCCTCACAGGGCTTGTGCTCAAGGCCTCTCACCAGCCTTGTTGCCTTTCTCTGGACATGTTCAAGTGTCATGATGTCCTTCTTAAACTGAGGCGCCCAGAACTGAACACAGTACTCAAGCTGTGGCCTAACTAATGCAGAGTACAGGAGCAGAATGAACTCCCTGCTCATGCTGGCCACACCATTCCTGACACAGACCAGGATGCCATTGGCCTTCTTGGCCACCTGGGCACACTGCTGACTCATATTCAGCCTACTATCAACCAGTACCCCCACATCCCTTTCTGCTTTACAAATTTAATACCAACAGGCTTTTTTTCCCCTTTTTTTTTTTTTTTTTTTTTTTTTCCTTCTCTTTTCCCCTCCCCTTCTCTTTTTCCCCCTTCTCTTTTTCCCTTCTCTTTTTCCCCCTTCTCTTTTTCCCCCTTCTCTTTTTCCCCCTTCTCTTTTTCCCCCTTCTCTTTTTCCCCCTTCTCTTTTTCCCCCCCTTCTCTCTTTTCCCCCCTTCTCTTTTTCCCCCTTCTCTTTTTCCCCCTTCTCTTTTTCCCCCCTTCTCTTTTTCCCCCCTTCTCTCTTCTCTTTTTCCCCCTTCTCTTTTTCCCCCTTCTCTTTTTCCCCCTTCTCTTTTCCCCCTTCTCTTTTTCCCCCCTTCTCTTTTCCCCCCTTCTCTTTTCCCCCCTTCTCTTTTTCCCCCCTTCTCTTTTTCCCCCCTTCTCTTTTTCCCCCCTTCTCTTTTTCCCCCCCTTCTCTTTTTCTTCTCTTTTCCCCCCTTCTCTTTTTCCCCCCTTCTCTTTTTCCCCCCTTCTCTTTTTCCCCCCTTCTCTTTTTCCCCCCTTCTCTTTTTCCCCCCTTCTCTTTTTCCCCCCTTCTCTTTTTCCCCCTTCTCTTTTTCCCCCTTCTCTTTTTCCCCCCTTCTCTTTTTCCCCCCTTCTCTTTTTCCCCCCTTCTCTTTTTTCCCCCTTCTCTTTTTCCCCCCTTCTCTTTTTCCCCCCTTCTCTTTTTCCCCCCTTCTCTTTTTCCCCCTTCTCTTTTTCCCCCTTCTCTTTTCCCCCCTTCTCTTTTTCCCCCCTTCTCTTTTTCCCCCCTTCTCTTTTCCCCCCTTCTCTCTTTTTCCCCCCTTCTCTTTTTCTCTCTTTTTCCCCCCTTCTCTCTTTTTTTTTCCCCCCTTCTCTCTTTTTCCCCCCTTCTCTCTTTTTCCCCCTTCTCTCTTTTTTCCCCCCTTCTCTCTTTTCCCCCCTTCTCTCTTTTTCCCCCCTTCTCTCTTTTTTCCCCCCTTCTCTCTTTTTCCCCCCTTCTCTCTTTTTTCCCCCCTTCTCTCTTTTTTCCCCCTTCTCTCTTTTTCCCCCTCTCTTTTTCCCCCCTTCTCTCTTTTTCCCCCCTTCTCTCTTTTTCTTCCCCCCTTCTCTCTTTTTTCCCCCTTCTCTTCTTTCCCCCCCTTCTCTCTTTTTCCCCCCTTCTCTCTTTTTTCCCCCCTTCTCTCTTTTTTCCCCCTTCTCTCTTTTTTTCCCCTTCTCTCTCTTTTTCCCCCCTTCTCTCTTTTTCCCCCCTTCTCTCTTTTTTCCCCCCTTCTCTCTTTTTTCCCCCCCCTTCTCTCTTTTCCCCCCCCTTCTCTCTTTTTCCCCCTTCTCTCTCTTTTTCCCCCCTTCTCTCTTTTTTTCCCCCTCTCTTTTTCCCCCCTTCTCTCTTTTTTCCCCCCTTCTCTCTTTTTCCCCCCTTCTCTCTTTTTCCCCCCTTCTCTCTTTTTCCCCCTTCTCTCTTTTTCCCCCCTTCTCTCTTTTTCCCCCCTTCTCTCTTTTTTCCCCCCTTCTCTCTTTTTTCCCCCCCTTCTCTCTTTTTTCCCCCCTTCTCTCTTTTTTCCCCCCCTTCTCTCTTTTTCCCCCCTTCTCTCTTTTTTCCCCCTTCTCTCTTTTTCCCCCCTTCTCTCTTTTTCCCCCCTTCTCTCTTTTTTCCCCCCTTCTCTCTTTTTTCCCCCCCCTTCTCTCTTTTTCCCCCCTTCTCTCTTTTTCCCCCCTTCTCTCTTTTTCCCCCCTTCTCTCCCCCCTTCTCTCTTTTTTCCCCCCTTCTCTCTTTTTCCCCCCTTCTCTCTTTTTTCCCCCTTCTCTCTTTTTTCTCTCTTTTTTCCCCCCCTTCTCTCTTTTTCCCCCCTTCTCTTTTTTCCCCCTTCTCTCTCTTTTTTTCCCCCCCTTCTCTCTTTTTTCCCCCCTTCTCTTTTTTCCCCCCTTCTCTCTTTTTTGGAGCTGCACTACAGAAAGTCTTATGCTGCACAAGAGGAATTAGTGAGATTATCGTCTGTGAGCACCCTGCAGGGGATTCGACATACAGCAATAATTTGGGTCACAATGCCTCATGAAGTCGATGGTAGTAAGAATTTTTTAGTGTAAATTTAAGCTGATGCATCACTCAGACAAGCAGAACTTTTTGACTTTTAACCCAAGAAATATCTTTAGCAGATCATAAATGTTTGGTTAACACCTCCTTCTGGAAAATCCATTCGTTTGTCTGGGAAGAGTTCGCCGAAAGTAGCCAGTAGCATGTAGCCAGATTAGCCTCTTACATGGATGGCTAAGTGTAAGTAAGGGACTTAATGCTAGTCTGTAAATAATGCATCAGAGCTAAGAGGTTCACATAAAATACTCTGGTTTCTTTGCCTCTTTCCTAACTAACCTCCTGTTGTATGCACTTCAGGTGCACATGTCTAAGGAATATTAGTATTGATAATTATGTTTTTTTTTTCCTTGGGATATCTATAAGTGAATAACAGTAAAATGATCAGAAATTTTAATTTCTTGGTAAACCTGTGAGCAGTGCATAAGCTATTTGCAGAATCACGAACTCGCTCTTTTGGTTTTCATACATTCATTTGAAATGCTTTATTTGCTTCAAAAGGATTAATCTTAATAGCTTTGAAAATGAAAGCCTAAAACTAGCTGGAATTGTTGGCTTAGGACCTACAGCAGGGAATTAGTGGCTTCCCACTCACCACTAATGAGTGTTTTTTGTGTTTGTTGTTTTTTTTTAAGCTCTGTTTATTTATGACCACTGTTGAATGCAAATTCTTTTTCAACAAGTTATTTTAGGGAGCCTGCTCTACTTGACTTCAAAAAAACATTCAACAATCATATTAAGAAAATGCCATTTGCTTGAATGGCAGCATGACTTAATCTCATATTTAAAAATCCCAGCAAGTTAATGAAGAAACTATCTAGATTATTGGTAACTACAGACTTCTGAAAAGTTAGCTCCAAGAATGAATCTCTTCTTAGGATGCCCCAAAAGTACCTTCCACTAAGATACTAGTACATTCTATCCTGCACTCTCATTCTATACTCAATCCATTGCATAAACATTCCAGAATAATAGTATTTAAGGCAGTCAGTAAAGTGATTTGCTGATAATACTGAAGACCACATGCCTTAAGAATGTTAGGGGGAAAAGGTTTTCAGTTGTAAGGGATAGCATAAGTGTTCCTTTGTCGCAGTTTGAGGCAGATCCTCCCTTGCCTCCCACCGGGGCAGAAAAATAAGACTCGGACAAACGGATTGCAGAAGTGATGGGAAGTTTAAATGGAAAAGCAGTGAGTGTTTTACAGAGAAACTACAAGCACAGTGACAAAGGAGATCCCAAAGCATACCCAGAAACCCAGCACTCCCCTTCTTCTTACCTGAGGGTACACCCAAAACCCTCAGGGCTCTTTCTTCCCCCCTCCACTGTTAGACTAATCTCAGATGGCCAGATCTGAGATTACCCTTCCCCCTTCTCATCCTGGCATTAGGCCTAGTCAGGCCTAAGAGGCCTTGAGATAACTCCTCCTCCATTACCAGATAGGGAGCATCTCATACAGGAGCTGTGAGGGAAGAAAGAGGAAGTGTGAGACCTTGCAGATGGATTTATAGGAAGCAGGACATTATGGGTATGAAATATGCAGCTTCCTGTGTCCACCCACTGGGCTGGACACTGGACACCCAGGGCACCAGTGTTGCACCCTCTATGGCAGCAGCAGGAGGCACCCAGCTCAAACTGCCATGGTCTAATACACCAATGTTACTCCTCTTTCATGCTGGCAAAACCAGAATAAATGTGAACAGAATAAAAACAGACTAGCAGTGGGGTGATTTAGATCCTTTTTTAATTTGTTTGTTTGTTTTTTAAATATCTGAAGACAGAAGTGTCTAAAAAAATATGTTTCTTGGCTGTTGGGAATTGACCAGTAACACTCTTTTTACTGGGTTTTCTTCCATGCTTCCTCTTTTGATTCCACAAAGTGTAAGAGAAAACTGTTTAGCCTAGCTGAAGAGATTTTATTCATTCTTCCACAACTGCAGGCTTTGTTTTAAAATTTGATTTTTTTGGGGTCATTGTTACAAAATGATTTTTTTCTTCTTGACTTCATGCTTTTTGCCATGTTTTTCTGCTCTTATTTTTTCAGCCATGACATTCTTTTCCAATGTTCTTGTTCTTAATGCTGCAACACTGGTACGTGCTGTTTATGGCCCGCAGCGTGCTGTGATGAGCATTTCTGGGCAGCTCTGGTCAGTGTGGAGACTCTAGGTTAATTCCTGAATCTGATCATCTTGTGGGAGTCTCAGGTGAACTCAGTTAAGCTGCACCCCAAGCCGCCGGCCGCTTTCCTTGCCGCTTTTGTGGACATGCTTTGGTGTTGGTCTGGAATTCTTAACTAAGGGCTTGCCTGCATCTCCCTTTTTACTTAAAAATGCTGAAAACCAAATTACTTTTCATTGGGAAGCAGAACTACACAGCTCTGGCCATCTGCTGCTGCTTAGCAGGGAAGCGATTCTGCTCCTGGAACAGCATACCAGAAAGGTCAGCTAGTTTTATTTGCTCAAATTACCCCATTGACAGGTTGACCTGTAATTGTCTTCTTCTGCTGTAGCAAATTAAAACTCAGTTATAGCGGGTAACGATTTGCTCCATTATCTGTAAGACAGAGGTGGGATAATTTACTGCATTCCTGTTCTGTACTAGAATTGCCTATCAGATTAATTTGGAGGGGGTGGGGGTGGAGAAAAAAAGACACTATGGTAAAATGTAGCATTAAGTGGATTGTATTCCAGCTCAGTTGTAGTGTGATGGTTTAGCCCAACCGCACCAACAAAAAGCTCAGCTGAACTCAGCCAGAGAAGCAAATGAAGCTGTATTTTACAAGCAATAATGAAATGCAATGAATATATACAAAATATACACTATTTACAATATTATACAAGAATTTACAGGAAAGAAAAACCACAGAAATCTTTGGAGGAGGAGGATCCTACTTCAGGTTCCCCCCAAATCTCTCTCCCTCCCTTTTCCTCCAGTTAATTAGAAGAAAAAGAGAAAAGGAGAAAAATATTAGGGAAATTTCAGTTAGCTCAAAGCATTGTTAGAAGCTTCAGTTTCTGTCCAGGGTCAGCATGCATGCATTCTGGCCAAGAAAGAGAAGACAGGCTGAGACAGAATGTAAGATCATAAAACTACATCCCACTCATCCACCAATGAAATTCATTTAGAATTACCTTCCCTTTGTTTTCCTTTTTACACCCAAACATTCAGCTAAAGAATTCTGCAGCTATCCTTTTTAAAGGCACAGCCTAAACTGTCACAAGCCCCTGCACTGTCCAAGTGGATATCTCATTTTGCATTTCTGATGTGATGTATTCAATAATAATAATAAGAAGAACTGATGGTTGTTTTGCACTGGCAAAGGGGCAGCTTGGGGGAGGTACGGCTGCAGATCACCCCGAAAGATCTATGGAATAATTATAGGTCTAACATTTTATTTATGTATTATATAATTGTTATATAAACATTTTAAAATAGCTTTAATTAGTGCGTACTACCAGAAATCTTTGAAAGGTGTTGCTGCCTGATGAGGAAGAGAAAGTCCAGCTTGTCTTTGAAATGATTTAGGTTAAAATTGCAATATCTGGAAAATAAATATTTAGAAATAAATGGAGAAGGAACCAGTTACACAGCATGCAACTCTGTGAGTATCTGCAAATGTGGCACTGAATTTTTTTTTTTCCCCTGCTTGTCCTTTGGCAGCTTCCAGCTGAACTGCTATGCATCAGACTCCATCATTATGCCTGGCAGCTGCAGTGCAACGTGGTTTCAGAACTTTCTGTGATTTTAGCAGTGAAGCACAGCAAGCGCTTTGCTGGCCAAATGAAAGAAAATAATCCAAAGAAACTGGAATTGAGATATTTTGTGTATCCATGGTAATGATGCTCAGTAAGGCAGGAGGCCTCCACATTGCATTGTCATTACTGACTGCTCACAACCACTTACACAGTTCTGAGTTGCCTGGTACATACAGGACCAGATCCCTCTCTTAGAACCACTTATTGCCCAGTTTTACTTCTAATACAACAGTCCCATCAAGATTTGTTTTCTCAATCTCAAGTGCCATGGCACTAGAAAGAAAAGGAAAAAGAAAAGTGTTAAAGTTATAAAAAAGTGTTCATCAAGTGTGGATACGGTTTCCTTCAGATCTCTTGAAATGGTGACCTTGCTGGATGTCCAAGATGAGCAGATTATTTCCTTCTTCTTCTGAAAAGAGTATTGTCATGTGTATTGTCCACATCCTTAGATGTGCTATGACATAAAAATGCTTGAATAGCCTGCACCCTCAAGTAATTCAGAGAGGCTAAGTGACCTGGAAAAGAAGCAGCAGGTTCAGGAGCAGGAGAAATGACAGGTATTGGCCAGAGAGGGTTCTGAAAGGTATTTTCTTTCTTCAACCCTTAGTATTGCTGGCAAGAAAGCTTTTAGTCATGTACTCACACTTTGTTTTGTTTCAGTGGGTAGCACATTGGTAATATAGGTGAAAGCAGTGGAACTTTTTGTTGCTTCTCCAGGGACAGTGTACGTGCTTCTTATCTATTCTAGACTTTTTTCATCAGTAACAACTGTATACTGTTTGGATTTAAGCAAGTAAGTTGCTTTATTGCTTTGTTTTTATTTAAAATCTGAAAAGCATTAGATGCTTAAGACATGATGTGACTGGAATGAAATATAATTCATGTCTCACACACACTCCTTTAAAAAGAAGAATGAAAATTAAAGCAGTTGAGGTTGAAAAACATAAATGAAAATTGGCTTTAAGTGTGTGAGTAGAGCTGCTTATGTAAATCTCTGACTCAGTCTTCAGAGAAAGTCTTAACCATTGGAAGCTATAAATATGTTTTAATTCTTTCTGAATGGGGATCAGTGTGAGGAGGTGTAGAACTCCAGTGTCAGTTCAGAACAATTTTATTCCATTTTAATTTTAAACAGAGTTATTAAACTCTGTGCTCACAATTCAAAGGACATTTTTAGGGCTGGTCAAGTTAAGGTGCATTCATATTTTGGGTGTCAACTACTAGTCAAGCTCTATGGCATTTTTTATGGGTATAAATATTCTCTTGAGTTCCTTCCTACCATGTGTCATTAGATTAGGGGAAAAAAATAATCAAACAAATCTACACTCCCTACAGCAAAATGGTTAAACTGGCAGATGTGTACTAGGACTAGGGGGAATGGAATGAAGCTGGAGGTGGGGAGATTCAGGCTAGATGTGAGGAGGAAGTTCTTCACCATGAGAGTGGTGAAGCCCTGTTGGAATGGGTTATCCAGGGAGGTGGTTGAGGCCCAGTCCCTGGAAGTGTTTAAGACCAGGCTGGATGAGGCTCTGGCCAGGCTGACCTAGTGTAGGGTGTCCCTGCCCATGGCAGAACAAGGGGGTTGGAACTGGATGATCCTTGTGGTCCCTTCCAACCCTGACTGATACTATGATACTAAAATACTGAAAAATCTTTAAAGCCAAAGTAGTTCAGGAGACATTTTCTTCGGGAAACTGACTTAATTAATATATTAGCAAATGGGTATTTGTAGTATGCTGAACTTGTAGGTAGGAATCTGTTTTAAAATATGGTAGTAGCCAGTTAGATGTATACTTCATTAGAATAGTGCACATGTTGGTTTGAAGGCACCTCTGGAGATCATCTAGTCTAGCTTCCAAGCAGCGCTCTCCTTCATGCTATAGCAGACCAGCCACAGCTCCATTTGCCAAACCTCAGGAGCCTCCAGGGTGGAGATTCTGTAGCCTCATCAGCCACCTGCCCTGGTGCTGTTCTACTGCATATTCCTGACATCCAGCTGAATCTCTCAAGCTGTAGTTTGTAGCTATTGCTCACCACTGTTACACTGTCCAAAGAACTGTCACCTTCATAGTTCTTTTTCAAGTACTGTTATGTGGCCACTCCACCTGCTGACCCACAAACTAATCCAGCCCATCTCCTTCACATTCTCTGTGCAGCATTGTGTTCTCCAGGCAGTTGACCAACCTGGTAACTGGACTTTTGCTTGAGATCCAAAGCTAGCTAGACTATTCCAAGTACAGTGCCAAATAGAAGAGAATAATATCTTTCCTCTTACAGTCTAATTGCATCTGATTACATTACAGGCTAATTGCATCATGTCAGTGTTTGAGAAATGTTTGAGAACTATAGGAAGATGTTTTCTAAAATAATGCTGTTCTTACAAGTTCCTCAAAAATGGGGTATAGTTTCAAGGAGTCTTGTCAGTGTAAGCAGTACTATGTGGATCTGAGAAATCAGTGTATCAGTCATCTTTACTGTGACTATAAAAAATGGCTTTAAGATGCACAGCCTGTTTTCCTCAAGATTAAGCTGCAGTTCATATTTGATTAAGTTGCAGAAGACAACATGGAAGGTGATGGCAGGCTAGTTTAATATTTGCCTTCTGGCTGTGGACTGAAAAGATGAATATCTACAATGTGCACTTCTCTTATATTGTATTTGCAGGAAGGACGTCACAGGGGAGATCTGTGATTCCTCTGTGCATGGAGAATGCCTCCCATCCCTTCCAAAAGAGATATTGTTAGTCTCCACAAAGGTATTGAGGGATTTCCTTCTCCACTACTTTTGACATCCATTTTTATTTGCCTAATTAAATGGTGATATTATATTTATATGTATATGTGTGTGTGTGTATATATATATATATGTATATATATATAATTAAAGCAGCAATTATTAATCACTCTGAAAATACTAATGGTGGAACCCCTCATAATGCTATATACATTGAACATTAAAATTTTAAGGGATATTTAAAAAAAACAGTAGATGCATCCTATCACAAACTTTTCCTGTAAGTTATGTGTAAGTTTCTATGTGTAAACTGCATTTGAGTAGAATCTCTTCTGTAATGCTTCTCCCCTCTTGAAATTTTTTGTCCAGTTTGACATTTACAAGAGCTTTCATTTCAATAAAAACATTTGAAACCTATTTCCTGTTTTGATTGCTTCTTCTTTCAATTCAGCTTTAAAGGGTATTGATTTCATTCTGAAATGTATGAGAGCGATTGCCCATTGGAATCGGCTGCCCGTGGAGGTGGTGCAGTCACCTTCATTGGAGGTGTTCAGGAGGAGGCTTGATGGGGTGCTTGGTTGCATGGTTTAGTTGATTAGGTGGGTTGGATTGGTTGATGGGTTGGATGCGATGATCTTGAAGGTCTCTCTCAACCTGGTGTATTGTATTGTATTGTATTGTATTCATTCATTGTGAGCAGCCAGATCAGAACCAGGGTTTAAATGAAGTACAACTTGGCATAAAGGGGCACAGCCAAATCTGCTTGTAATTAGAAAACAGTGTAGGAGTCAATGTCCAAAATGCCTGATTTTATTTTTTTAATGTTACAGTGATAAGAACAGTCTTGAAAAGAGTACTTTCCCCATATGAGGTAGTTTCAGTAACCACAAAGCTATTCCTATCCCAGAAATCTTGTTCTCTTGGTACAAGACGTAACAGTGGCATGCAGCCAGTATGGTAGAAAAGCACAAGCAATTAGTGTAAGAAAAAAAAAATTAAACAGATTGACTAGTGCATAGGGATTTGCAAGCATCCTGTTGGAACACATTTGGAGTATTTGAAAGGCTGTATTTCAGTCCGTAGATGTTTTTCTGTAACATTAATGTGTGGAAGTACGAAGATTTTCTGACAAAGAGGAGACGAGCTTCGATACGTTAACTGGTTATTGAATTATTTGGGGAGATACAACCTGTAACAGCACTGAAGAGGGAATCCCTCAGCCCCATATTTTACACAATGAATGAGGTACCATGAGTAAGAGTGAGAACGGGAGCTAGCCATAATAACAAAAAAAATGACTAAACAAAATCATTCTTGAGGAGAGCAGAAGGAGAAATTGGACTTTAGACTTTTTTTTTCTTTTTCCTTCATTCTCTGCATTTCAAACAAAAAGTTGAATTTTCCAGTTTTGCAGGGAAAAGTCTCCACCTATACACATATAAGACATCATTTTCTGGAGGACAAAAAAGTATTTTTTTTTTTTTTTTTTATGTTACTGAACATGAACCAGCAGTGTGCCCAGGTGGCCAAGAAGGCCAATGGCATCCTGGCCTGTATCAGGAACAGTGTGGCCAGCAGGAGCAGGAAAGTCATTGTGCCCCTGTACTCAGCACTGGCTGGCCACACCTTGAGGACTGTGTCCAGTTTAAGAATTTAAGAAGGACATTGAGACTCTTGAACGTGTCCAGAGAAGGGCAACGAGGCTGGGGAGAGGCCTTCAGCACAAGCCCTGTGAGGGGAGGCTGAGGGAGCTGGGGGTGTTTAGCCTGGAGAAGAGGAGGCTCAGGGGAGACCTTATTGCTCTCTACAACTACCTGAAGGGAGGTTGTAGCCAGGCAGGGGTTGGTCTCTTCTCCCAGGCAACTGGCACCAGAACAAGAGGACACAGTCTTAAGCTGCACCATGGGAAATTTAGGCTTGAGGTGAGGAGAAAGTTTGTCAGAGAAAAAGTTGTTAGCCATTGGAATGTGCTGCCCAGGGAGGTGGTGGAGTCCCCATCCCTGGAGGTCTTCAAGAGAGGATTGGATGTGGCACTTGAAGCCATGGTTTAATTAGTCATGAGTTGTTGGGTGTCCGGTTGGACTTGATAATCTCTGAGGTCTTTTTCAACCTTATTGATTATATTTGTGGTACTGTGTTACATAATACTCCAGCCAGACTCATATCCTGCAAAATTCAACATGACATAAAATCTTAAATACAGAAAGAAGTAACTGAATGGCTAAGCAGAATTGAGAATTTGTTTAAGGAGAAGGCTGAATTTAGAGTGATACTGAGTAGAATAAGCTGTAGGGTGAGGAAAGACTAGAAAGATGAAAAGGTAAGAGCTGGAGGAGAGAGGGAGGGATAAGTTAATTGAATTTCTCTATCAGGTGGATGAGGCGGAGAAGTTGATAAAGAAAACCAACTGCCTCACTTGCACTAACAGACTGAAAAAGTAGTAAGTGAGAAGGGGAATAAAATGTGACTGGGAGGCATGACTGGTGATACATATTGTTTTTAATCTCCTTCCTTTAATGGAAAAGAACTTGTTTGGGCAGGACTGAGGGGAAAATGGGAGGCTGCTCCTATTGGGGTAGATGAGCAGAGGTCTGCACAGTAGGAAGCTGGCAGCAAGAGGAAGGTAGCTTGCAGAGCTTCCAAGGAGGCTGTGTGGAGGAACAGGGACCGCAGCACCAGTAACAGAAATGACAGAACAAAATTCCTAGAGACAAAGCAAGCTGGGCACAGTTTATTGCAACTCAGAAAATCACTGAGTTGGCCAAGATCAGGCTGTACAGCAAGGACCTGCCTACATTTGCTGTTGTGAGAACAATAAATTGAAGCAGACCCAGAAGCTGTTTCTTTCAACTGTCTTGATGATTCTCAGTGGTTGAGGGCATCTGTCTTAGGCTATTATTTCTTTCCAGAAGGTAATTCTACAATCAATATGTTGCATTAATACTCCCAATGATAGTTATGAAAAGAAAATAATTTATGTAGTCAGAAAATTGCATCTATCATCCCTTTTTCTGCTGTATAAAATAACACATTTTTGAATACTTGATACAGATTCTGCCTGGGATGGAGCAATCTCTGTAGCTTTCAGGCTAATCTTTCCATCCTCTGCTCCAAGAGACAGAAAATGCAGCCCAGAGAGATGAATTTTAATACACCAGCCAAAAAATTAATATAGGGAAAAAATGATCTTCAGATCCAAACTACTGATGCTTCTAATGCAATAGCAACTACTGATATTTGAAAATGTTTTCTTTGTGTTTTTTGTTTTTAGTTTGTGGGGTGGGTTTTGTTATTTAATTGTGGTTTCTTCCCTCCACCCCCTTAATATTGTTTTCTCAGTGTAGTCCTTGAAACCATAATTTGACAAAAAGCATTCTGTTTTTTTTTATTGACTGGCTTTGGTGGTCACTAAAAGTGCTGATTTCTAACTCTAGCTATCAGTGAAAACAAATGGTTGAAGAAAGGATGACTTAAAACCAGTCTTAAAATATTTTTTTTCCCAGATTACCTTTATTTATTTATTTATTTTAAGAACAAGAATCTTTATAGGAAGCCTGAGATGGGAAGTTCTCTTGAAATAATGGTCACAGTACTGTCTCCATGATTTTTTTGTAAGATAAGGCACAATACCTACACTTTCTTCACCTCCTGAAATATCCCACTAGAGTTTGAAATGCTGTAAGTGAGGGTAAAGCAGCATTTCTATTTAAGAGGTTACTCACATCTTCTAGCAAAGCTTCTTGTTACAACACTGCACTTGCAGGCTGGGTGTTAGTGAGCAAGTCTACTTCATCCTCTGAAGCCCTGACACTCCAATTGCAGATGGGGAAGCCTGGTAAAGCACATGGAGGCCTTTGCTCAGCTATCCTTTCACCAGAAACCAGAGCACAAAAGGACTGATGGGAGAGTGCACCCTGGGCTCCATCCCACCCTACAATGACAGAGGTTGCTTCTTACAAAGTCATTTACTGCTCTTTCAGTGCTTTGTAGAAAAATGATTTAATACATATTCAATCAACCTAACTTTGGCCATCTTAAGGTTTTATGTTAGTGAGGTTAAAAGGAGAAGGGAGGAAAGATTATGCCTAAACAGTTTTAATTGCACTCTAATAAGGTTTTAGTGCATTTTGGAACTGTTGTTTTCTTCCAGTTGGAAATGTACCACTCATGCTACATTTACCTTGCAAAGTACCCTGGCCACCACATAATAATGGTAATTGGCCTGAGAGGTCTTTGGGCTGATCCAGTGGCTCAGTTCTTAGCAGTCTGCTGGTGTGGGGGACAGGCAAACCTAGTTTACCTAACGATAGATTTCATCGTTGTTTTGGCTTGGATTTTGTGTTGTGTTTTGCTTGTTTCTTTTTCCCACATCAAAGCAAATACTTAGTTGTAAATGTTTATCTTCTAGGACAATGTGATGTTTTCCTCTAGGACTGTGAAACACTACTGGACTGCCTGTCATTTTCCTCTTTATCATTTCAGTATCTTTTTGAAAGTATATGAACGTACATATCACATAAATTAGAGTTTATAAATCAATAATGAATAGTGTCTGCATTACTCCAGATGCAGATTTTGAGGTATGTTACAACCATCTAGTATAGTTTTGTAGGCATCTTTCTTTGCCTTGACAAAAATAACTCATTTCCAGAAGCAGTGACTGTCATGTGAGCCACTCAGCTATTTTAGCTAACTTGTTTTGGCTTTGTGATGCTATTTGCTATATCCTATGTGGATAATCTCTGCAACTGCAGCAGTAAAACAATTTGCTTGCTGGTAATCCTATTGTTCAGAAGGCCAGACCTTGTAAGACATATTTGTAGCGCTGTTCCTACAGTGTCTGGATTAAACAGTGATTCCCTTGCAGCAGAAGCAAACATGAAATATATGTTACAATGGCAAATAAATTCAACATGCACAAGCGTCTTACTCCTTGGGGTGGAGCTGTGAAACAAAGAAAAGTAATTGTACAAATAAAGATTTGGACATCAGTTTCAGTGTTAAGAAATTAAATCTGCCAGAATGTATGGAGGGAGAAATATGAGTGGAGTAACAGTCTGATACCAGTACTAGAGGCATGTACAGGACCATGACTTTAATAATGATGCATATGTGTTGTATATAGAAACATTTGCTCTCTAGAAACATGAAACATGCTCTCTACAACTACCTGAAGGGAGGATATAGACAGGTTGGGGCTGGTCTCTTCTCCCAGGCAACCAGCTTCAGAACAAGAGGACACAGTCTCAAGCTGTGCCAGGGGAGGTTTAGGCTGGATGTTAGGAGGAAGTTCTACACAGAGAGAGTGATTTGCCATTGGAATGGGCTGTCCAAGGAGGTGGTGGAGTCACCATCACTGGAGGTGTTCAGGAGGAGACTTGATGGGGTGCTTGGTGCCATGGTTTAGTTGATTAGATGGTGTTGGATGATAGATTGGACACGATGATCTTGAAGGTCTCTTTGACCATGGTCTATTCTATTCTATTCTATTCTATTCTATTCTATTCTATTCTATTTCTATTCTATTTATGATCTCATGCTGTAATGTAGGTCGTCCTTTCTGAAAAATACCCCTGAATACATTAGGCAAAGATTTGATTCGCTTTAAAATAGCATTTGGAGATCACCCCTGCAGAAATGTTACAACAGTAGTGTCTTTGGAAGAATACATCAAACCATACAGCCTGGGAGAATCATAGGATCATAGAATTGTTAGGGCTGGAAGGGACCTCAAGGATCATCTAGTTCCAACCCCCCTGCCATGGGCAGGGACACCTCACCCAGATCAGCTTGCTCAGAGCCACACCCAGCCTGGCCTTAAAAACCTCCAGGAATGAGGATTTCACCACCTCCCTGGGCAACCTGTTCCAATGTCTCAACACCCTCATGGGGCAGAACTTCCAATCTGAAACAACATCCAATCTGAATCTACCCATTTCTATTTTTGTTCCATTCCCCCTATTCCTTTCACTACCTGACACCTTAAAAGAAGGAAAAGCAGAAGCTTTAAAAATTAGAGCATACAGTTTTCACAGGGAATCAAAGGGTTAGTAACTTTTACAGAAACACAGGGAAATTCACAGCTACTGACCCACTGATTTTTCACTTCATATCAAGTTATTCCTAAATAATAATTGCTAAAAAGCTTTTAATCCAGCAACCAAGAGACTCAGGCTTCTGCATACTATTTGGCTGATACATCTAGCTTGGAAGGTTTGAAGGGCATGTTGCTTTTTTTTTTGTTCCTGGTGCTGTAGTGGTGGCAATGACATTAGTTTGGTTGTATGAAGCCTCAGGAGAGATAGATACAAACACAGATGACACTATAATCAAGAGGAAATTCTTGATTGTAACCTGATAGCATAATGAACAACAGAAGGTGTCAAGTGTTATTACAGTTAATGGGCCTCACTTTTCTTGTCATGAGCTTTAACATAGGTAATCCTCTTTGCAGCACAGCTTCCACTGTGATATGGCAGAAAAAAATTGTCATGACTCCAAAACCCTGGTCTTTAGGTTAGTATAAGGTTTGTGTTGGGTTTTTGATCTTGTGTTCCTCCCTTCCTCCTCCTCCAGATGGAGAGGGAGAGGTAAGTGGGAGCACAGTGGAATAACAAATCCAGTAGAAAGAATTAGTGGAGTATAGATAAACACCAGCAGAAGGAAAAGGCAGCATTCCAGTACAGCTCATGTCACACCTTAAATGGACTATCTTGTTTATAGCAAATGAAGCTTTGAAGCCAGCTACAGCTCAAAATGTGATTGCAAGCAGCAAAATAGTGGTACCAAATCAAATATTTCTGTACAGGGGTAACCAGATGCCTGCTACTTCCAGTATTCTTTCTAACAACTAGCATCTAAAAACAGGTAAGGCATGAAGGGAGCAAGACTGGTTTCTAGAAACAAATAAAAAGCGACAGATTCAAATGTACAGGTGACAGATCCAGCAGCTACATAGCAATAGGTACCAAGGTGGGTGTCAGTCTCTTCTCTCTAGTAGTGATAGGACAAGAGGAAGAGTCCTCAAGTCGCACCAGAGGAGGTTTTGATTTGGTATTAAAAGAAACATTTTCACAGAATGAGACTCCTCAGGGAAGTGGTGAAATCACTATCCCTTGAGATGTTTAAAAGACACACAGATGTGTTTGAAACACAGTTTTGCACCAGACTTGGTAGAGTGAGGTAGTGGTAAGACTTGATCTTAAAGGTCTTTCCAACAGAAATGGTTCTATGATTCTATGAATATCAGTCCACAGAATCACAGAACATACCTGGTTAGAAGAGACCTCAAAATTCATCCAGTCCAAACTTCGGTCCAGCACTGAAAGGTCAACACTAAGCCATGTCCCTAAGTGGCAGGTCAACATGCAACTTGAACACCCCCAGGGATGGTGACTCCACCACTGCACTGGACAGAAAAGGTGACCAAGATAAGGCTATAAAATCATTGCAGATAACTTTAAAAGAAAGATGCATCCTGAAAAACTATAAAAAACTATAATAAAATGTCATAAAGAGCTGAATAAAGCAAGCTGTGAACCTTTTATTTATAACAGAAAAAAATGTCATTGTATTCCAGTAAAAGCAATGCAAGAAATAATAAATGTGTCCTTTATGGAAGCAATTAATGCAAAGGACAGAAGCCTGCTAGCACAAAATAATGATTTGCTTTTCATCAATCTGAATGTTTTATTGAACTGGTATTTGCAACATTTTTGTTATCTCTAACTAGGGAATTAATAAAGAGACTGGAAATAGAAGGGGCAAAGATAGAGCAGTGTTATGTAGCTTTATAAGCTCCAAGCAGCCACTCAAACCAAAAAGAATTCCTCTGAAAATTGTACTTTCAGCACGTTGCCAGAAGTGAGCCCAGTTTTACTGCTGTAATTCCTTGTTGCATGTGGCCAGAGGCATTGGCCAGCACTTAATGACAGAGATGAGGTTTATAGCCGAGACAAATGTGACGAGTAGCAGCGAGGTTATACATAATGGAAGTGCAAGTCATGTACCTCTACAACCATGACTCTGAAAGAATAAACACTAGACTCTTGTCCTTAGGGGGTGATTTGAATGTGGCCTGGTTATGAGGATGGTTTACTTAGTAAAAGACTTGAGCTTTGGCAAAAGTGATGCAAGAAAAATAAAAATAAAAGCGTGGAAGTAACTTGAAAGCAATCATGAAACAAAGAACATGACCTGGAAAAAACCAACATGGGTGAATTGTAAAGTGGTCTAAAAACCTTTACATCCAAATAACATCACTTTTTTGTTTCCTCCTTGTAGGGAGACAATCAGCACAGGAGCTGCCCCAGTGAGCAGCTAACTGGAATAGACTAGCTTGTCACTGCTGTATCTTGAACATGAACTGTTGCAGCTCTTGAATTCTTAAAGCTCACAACTTTCAAGTGTCCAAGTGCAATTTTTGTGTTGAAACCAAGCCAAGCACCTTCAAGCTGGCACAGATCCTGCTGGGTATGGTGTATGGTATGCTGTAGGCAAGTGGCCAACAGGGCTATCCATGCTCTTGCTCCATTGCTCACTCCAGTTTAAGCCACTGCTGCTGAGAGGTAAAAAAGGAAGTTGTTCAAAAGCAGCAAATATCAATTACTTCCAAGAGCTTGAATTAACTCTTTGCAACCTGTTTTCTCAGTGAAAGGAAAGGCAAAAGGCAGGTGGCTGCTCCTCACAGAAAGAACCAACCCAAGTCTGCCATGCTGGTGCCCACACAGCAGCAGGGCTGACTGCTCCAGATATTTCTCCACCCTCCAGCCAGGGGTGCTTCAGAGGAAGGCTTCTGTGGAGATTTTCCACTTATCAAGCTTTATATTAACTGAATTCAACCTGAATTGGTAAATGGTTTACTATTTTCTTTAAAAAATAAAATAATTAAAAAACCCTTTACAAAACAAACAGCTCTCTTGCTTAGCCTTAGTCGCAGCCTAACAGCTGTGAAGCATTTCTGCTAATGCAGTGCCAGTCACGGCAGAGAGACACAGCTTTTCACAGGTGGCTCTCATTTTCTGGGTTGCTGACTTGAGACCTCAGTGTTTGATTTGCAGAAACACTGAGTACTTGCAGCTGCAGCTGAAGTGAATAGCAGCGAGGCTTTGTGGAAGAGTATCATGAAACAAGTCTTCTGAAAAAGCAGTTTTCAGCACTTTTAGACTGAGCGCCCAAAATTCATAGTAAGTATGTGGTGGCTTTGCGGGGTGTGTGAGCGTGGGGGTGTGTGTTTTACCTTTCCCTCTGGGCCTCGTTTTAATGTTTGTCCTGGGTTAACACAGACTGTTCTCACAAGGCCCTCTTTCCCCACACAGATGGGAGGGAAAGTAATACAACATCCCTCCCAACTACTCTGGGTGGAGATACAAAGAGTATTACTGGAAATGAGATCATGCAGTGCACAATTCCCTTAGCCTAGCTGCAGAACGCAGCAAAATGCCGAAGTAGAAGCCAGCTGCCTATCCCCTGTCCCTCAGCCAGCCCAGTGGAAAAGACCAACATCTCAAAACCAGAAACCTCTCATGGTACAATCTGAACTTAAAGCCCCATTAAACTTTGCTCCAGCCAGCACTTTCATTTTGAAGCTGGCATGATGCTAGCATGGTATTGAGTATCAGCAGCAGATTCAACTCAACCCATGACAGAGGAAAAAGAATGACTATCATTTTCTCCGCCTTCTGTCTTGTTTTCAGAAGCACATGAGATGGTATAAATGTATATTGGAAACTGTAAGGTCAGGTACAGTCTCTCTCTGTTATGTAACTAATTTCACTTCAATTACTGCTGCTTTTTTTAGTGATGCAAATGAGAAGGAAAAGATCTTGAAGGAATGAAGTCCTTCACCATAGAGCAAAGAGAGGCCCTATGCTGTTGCAGGCCATAAAATGATCTGTAAGTGCACACAGAATATTATGAGTAATTAGTTCTGAAGTAAGGAGCCTGCAGTAGTGCCAGGTGAGCATCACAGTCAGAAGTTGGTAGTGTCTTATAACAGCACTAGAAGTATATAAAGCATGGCATAGTGGCTCTTCTTCTGTGGTTACTGTTGGATTTGTTTTATTATTGGGACAACATAGGGACAGAAATGCATCAAAGACTCATTGATGTGGCAGTCTAACAGTCATCTGCTGTGACACAGGAAGGAATGAACTGTGTGCCTGAGTCGCTGGGTTTCTTTTATTTGTTAAAATGTTAGAGGGGAAAGTGTGACCTGAAAAAGAATAAGGAATCTTTACAGTCTTGTGTTCTCTTCTACATAGCTGTGGCTGATGTAAGAAAATGCTGTAGCTGATTCTGATTAGTATCTACATATCTAATTGCACTCAGCCTGTTTATGATTGTTTGTGCTTAAGATTTTATGGCAATTCTGCATGCAATTAGTTTAGAAGTTGGAAGGTGAGTTTTAATGAATCTGCTGGTACTGATTCAGGATTTCCCCAGGCTGTTGGAAATTACCATCTTCATTATAGTCAGAAGAATGAGGCAAGTAGCTGTGGTTCAGCCTTTCTATTTCTTAACCTGTATTTGACTGAAGTGCTGATGTGAGTGAGTTTCTGGTAAGAAGCCAGACTGTCAGCAGGAAGAGCTGAAATGCAGGCTCGTGTTTTGCTCTCTCTCTCTCTTCTTTACTAGGGGTAGAGCAACCATGTTTGGTGCTCATACTAGTACCCAAGTGCCAGGTGCCAATGATAACTTTTAAAGCTCTTTCCTGCTTCTAAAGTCTTATTCCTGCTGTGATATCAGTTGGCAGAGAGATGCAGTGAGTTTATCTGCATGTATGAGCAATACAAAAGTTGTTGTGGGTTTAGTGGTTCTACTGAGCCTGATACCTGATAAAATATGACATCTAGAGAATTCTCTGGAAAACTGAACAATTGTGCTACTGACTGAACAGTTCAGTTACTGAACATCAACAGGATTTTGCAATCTAAGAAGTCAATTATATTTTCTTAACTAAGAGAGAAAATTCAGTATAGATATAAGGAAAAAAAAATGTTTACAGTGCGAGTGGTGAAACACTGGCACAGGTTGTCCAGAGAGGTGGTAGAAGCTCCATCCCTGGAAGCATTCAAGGTCAGGTTGAACTGGGCTCTGAGCAACCTGATCTAGTTCATGTTCCTGCTCACTGCAGGGGATTGAACTGCATGACCTTTAAAGGTCCCTTCCAACCCAAACTATTGTATAAGAGATAAAAAATTGTAAAAGCACACATAGACACCTATAAACCGGCGAAGAAAAATATTGCCAACAGCAGCAAACTGAGTATACTTCAGCAGTTTTCTGCAGATGCCACCATAAACCCTGGATAACAGTTCTGAGCCCTCCTGCCACTCAGTGTTTCAAAGACAGGATTTTGTTTCCTTGGTTTTCAGCTTTGAAACGATTCCAAGTGTCGCTCCATGCAGCAGGATGACAATACCTGAAAACTGGGACAGCATAGTCACAAGAAAGATTGCATACTTTCATTAAAGTGCAAGTGAAGGAGACTTTCCAAACCTAGTATTAGTACTATCTCAATTAGGAGAATATATTCTGCCAGCTTTTTTATTACTTTGCTCAGCTGTATTATCTGAGTCACCAATAATTTCTCTGGTTTGACCCAATTCAGAGTAGATATTAATCTGCCTTGATATGATCAGAAGCAATACAGGTCTCTGGTAGCTATAATAGTTGTGGAAAGGAAACTACACAGAATGATGAACAAACAATATTGTATTACACCTACTGTCCTGCTCAGAAATGTGTATAATGTCATGTCAGCATATGGTTTATTTGCATGCTGGCTTTTTTCTAACATAAAGAATCCTTGTTGCACCCCTTCCTGTAAAATTTCTTCAAATCCTGTCTGCTCTCAATTCTGTTGTTTCTGCTCTTTGTTGGTGTTTGTGCCTGAGAGACTTTCAAATTGGCCAAATCTGTCAAGGTTTCAAGGTCAGTCGCTCGTATACTGAACCTCACAGTTCTCTCTGTTTCCAGTCCTGGCCTGCGCTCAAAACACTTACTGTGGTTCTCTAGCGTTGCATCAGTGTTTCTCTACATCTGCCTGCAGCACTGTTGGCAGGCAGCTGGGATTCAGTGAAGAAGGAAGCTTTTTAATGCTCTGTCACATCTTTGCAGATCTTAAACGTTTTCCTTCACCCTTTTGTTACTGTTGAATTCTTAAGCTAATTTGCTGTGGGCCGTGAACTATGGATAGTGAAGCAGGAGCAGTACAATACTGCTGCCTGCTCCTTTGGTGGCTGAATCTTAGTTCTGCTGTTCCTTATCTCTTATCCCCATTTGCCTGGGTAGTGATTTCTTGAAAGCTGTGTATGCTTAGCTATTAAACTGTTTGTGGTGTGGGGGAAAATGTGAGATGATCAAGTTATGCTGGTTGTGTAAACTCTGCAAATCTTTGACAGGCAAATTGGAGAGAAGAGAGCTGGAAGGGTCTTTGAGAGGCTATGTTCTCATGTATCTGTCCGAATATAAATGAATCAATTGTAACTGTCACTTCTCATAAGTGTTTGTCTAACCTAATCTTTAAAAACCTCCTGTGGTGGAGATTCAAATCCTCTTCCAGTCATATAGCCTAGATTTCAGGCTGTGGATGAAATCTTGCTCATTGGTTGCAGATGTTCAGGGCAGTTATGATCCAGCCTGCACAGTCCAGGTAAAAGAGCTTGGTACCACCACAAGAAGTCTAGCAGCTGCCACGGTAGCTGTTTGCTCTCAAATGCAAAACTTGTACCTTGGATTGACCTTCATGACATGTGCAATCAGTGGTATTTATGGATAGAAATGTGATACAAATGGAACGTAGACGGGAAACAAAGTGCTGAACAGTCTTTTTTTCCTGCCATCCTAATCCCCTGACCAATCTTTTAATTTAATATTTGTTTAATAATTGGATCAAAGACGGTAGAGAAAATATTTGCTTAGTGGAAATAAATGGAAAACAATGAAGTGAAACACTTCAAAATAGCTCAAAGCTTTAAATTGCATCACAGAAAATGATAGAAAAAAAGACAAAACAAACCAACACAACCTTGTTTCATGCTTGTTCATGTATATATGAAATAAGGCTGCTGCTTACTCCTCTGTGAGAACTCAGTATTTGTGTAAGAATATATTGCAAGATGAGAATATACACTGACTGAGGATTAAGTAGGTAATCTCATGAGGTCCTTTAGGTCTACAATTCTGAACTCGGTTAGGTTTGTTTTAGAGTATTGTTTCTCCATGTTTTACATTTCTTTATGTCAACAGTTCATTATAAAATCAATGGAATATAGCATTTATTAAAATTCAGTGTTCTGTCATAAACTAGATTTTAAGAGCTATGGGGATTGGATGAGATTGGTGGGGTTTATTTTGTTTTCAATTTGTTTAAATAGCAATGGTGATTAACTATCTGGTGATTTCCTGTGAGAGAGAAAAATTAAATGTCTTTTCAGCACATGTAGATTTTACACAGTGTTAAGATATAATTTCTTCCTAGTAGGCATGGTACCTACTGTGTTTTCTGGTGCCATGGTCTAGTCATGATGTCTGTGGTGACAGGTTAGACTCACAGTATCACAGTATGGCTAAGGTTGGAAGAGACCTCGAAGATCATCAAGTCCAACCTGTCACCACAGACCCCATGACTAGACCATGGCACCAAGTGCCATGTCCAATCCCCTCTTGACTCGATGGTCTTTGAGGTCTCTTCCAACCTTGGCGATACTGTGGCACTGTGAGGCTGGTGAGAGGCCTCGAGCACAAGCCCTAGAAGGAGAGGCTGAGGGAGCTGGGATTGTTTAGCCTGGAGAAGAGGCTCAGGGAGACCTTCTTGCTGCCTACAACTACTTGAAAGGTGGTTGTAGCCAGGAGGAATTTGGTCTCTTCTCTCAAGCAACCAGCACTAGAGCAAGGGGACACAGTCTTAAGCTGCGCCAGGGGAAGTTTAGGCTGGAGGTGAGGAAGAAGTTCTTCACTGAGAGAGTCGTTCACCATTGGAATGGGCTGCCCAGGGAGGTGGTGGAGTCACCATCCCTGGAGGTGTTCAAGAGGGGATTGGGTGTGGCATTTGATTTAGTCATGGGGTCTGTGATGACAGGTTGGACTTGATGATCTTTGAGGTCTCTTCCAACCTTGGTGATACTGTGATTTGTAAGAGGCCAAGCAGAATGTCTCCCAGATCATGCAGGAACAGGAGTGAAGGATGGAACTCCTATAAAAGCAGGTGTAATAAACAGCTCTCCAATGTAACTTACTTTTAAATTTTTATTTATTTATTTATTTTTAGTTCTTCAGAGCTACCTTGCATATGTGCTGAAGTGGTATTTGTGTTTATGGATCTCCCACTAGTTCCTAATGTTGTATGTGATGTTACTGAAACCTGCTTGCTTATCTTTGTACTTTTCTTTCCCAGAATTAATTGTGGTGTCTATGAATGTGCTTTTGGATCCAAAACATAGGTTTTGAATCTTTTTGTATCCAAAAGTTACAAAATGAGGCAAAGGTCTGTTAAAGTATTCACCCAGCCATTTCATTGGCAACAACTCTTCTCACACACCCTGCTGCAAGGCAGTCCAGTCCAGTCTATCTCAGTTTCCATAAACATTGTGCCTCCTAGACTTGCTCACTTACAGCGTCATTGACTTCCACAGTTTCCTGGTTTACATCTCCTTTATCTTAAAGGTAGTTCCTCAGATACTCCTTCCTTCTACTGGTCTGTCATTACCTCCTTTCCCTGACCTCTGTGCTTGTCCCAGCCTGCTCTGCACCTCACCAAATTTCCAAATGCATCTCCACAGCCAGACTTCCAGGTATAGCTTTGACTTACAGTATGACAGATTTGGAGAGAAAGCACTCAGCTGCCCAAAGAATACTTGTGAAACAAATCATTCCTTATTTCTACAGTGGTAGAGAAGTTTTATTGAAGAGTGAAAAATTATTATACTTCCAATGACAAGTAGAATTTCAAATCACAAACTAGATCTTCCTCACCATGAGGGTGGTGTGACACTGGAACAGGTTGCCCAGGGAGGTGGTAGAAGCCCCATTCCTGGATGATTTTATGGTCAGACTGGATGTGGCTCTGAGCAACCTGATGTAGTGTGGAGTGTCCCTGCCCATGGCAGGGGGTTGGAACTAGATGATTCTTGAAGTCCCTTCCAACCCTAACAGTTCTATGGTTCTATGATTATAAATGCTTCAGTGCTGAATCTTCATATAATTTGTGCTACACTGAGGAAGTCATAAGCTTGCGTGTTAAAGGCTACCACTCTACAGGGTGTCAAGTGGATGGGGCCAAGCACTTTTCGGTGGTGCACAATAATAAGACAAGGAACAACATGTTCAAACTTGAACATAGAAGATTTCACCTCAACATGAGGAAAAACTTTATAGTGAGGGTGATGGAGAACTGGAACAAGCTGCCCAGGGAGGTTGTGGAGTCTCTTTCTCTGGAGACTTTCCAAACCCACTGGATGCATTCCTGTGCAGACTACCCTTAAGTGATCCTGCTTCGGTAAAGGGAGTTGGACCTAATGATCTCTTGAGGTCCCTTCCAACCTCTGATATACTGTGATACTGTGATAAGGGAGCCTGGAAAATCTCTTTATTATGTTATAATGAAACATGCAGCCATTAGATTTCATTAAACTTTGGCTGGTAAATTAGTCTGTAAAAATAAATCCTTTCTTCCCTATGGACATTTACAAATTGTGACAAAAATGCCTCTGGATTTCATCTCTGATGAGATAAATGGAAGGAGATCTTTAAATTCATTAGGCATGGCCACCTACTTTGGCCTGTAAAGGCTACATTCACGTAGTAGGTTTATAAATTCAATTAGTGAGGATGGTCACAATTATAGTATCCTGTCCACAAAATAGATGATAAATGTTCTTGCTTGCAACTGCTACACTGGAGAAAGAAAAAGCACAAACAAAAATTCTGGTTAGATGAGATTGCAGGAGGGCTGATCTTAAGGACAGCTTTGGTCTGAGAAGTCATTCTGGACTATAACATCTTATGGAGACTCTTATTTCCTTCTTTCTGTAAGCCTTTAAGACAGACTCATCCTTTCAGGAGCTTGTAGTGACTGAAGTCTCACACTGACCAACTCCTGATAATGTCGCTGAATGCTGACACGCAAAACATCTAGTGTTCCGTGTCTGCCACTGAGGCATGCTTTATCTGAATGAAAATGCCACTCCATCTTAGTAGAGCTTTAATTTTTCCTTTGACTATTCATTTAAACAAAGGGGTATGGAAGTAGAAAGTCTTGGCAGAAAGGTTGCAAGACAAATACTATTTTTTTCCCTATTAAATTTTAAATATAGGTTTTCTTCATAGCTTATATTCACTTTACTTCAAACTAGATAGTTCTGGCTGTCAGCTGCTTTCAGGCTGTCTCATTGATTTGAAAGTCTAATAACTGATTTTTTTTCAAGTTTAAATTTAATGTTTTAAAGTTGGGATCTGAAATCAACCAACAGCAATTTACTTGTGTTTTTAATTCACAGTGAGCCACCACAACTAATTGTATTTGTTCATGCTTTGTGGACAATATCAGTTGATATTTGGTATAAAAATTGGGTATAATGATGGTAAAAGTAGCAACTTGAAGGAGGAATTGGGGATCTCTTGGTGGTGGATCGGATGTGTGATTCTTGAGTGTGTGAGAACATCAAGCAGAAATAGGACCATTTTATAGCTATTCTTAATTGACTATTAAGACCTTTTCAGTTCTGGTTTATCTCTTCAGAAAAGCATCTGGAAAAGATTCAGAATTAAACCAAAACCAAACCAAACAAAACCAAAAACACCCAAACTTGTGACATTTGGAAAAATAACCTTTACACGAGAGAAGCAGGAAGTCTATTTCATTTATTCAAGAGTTGCTTGGGTTGTGTTGGCGATTGTTGCATAGCATAGAACTGGCTGTAAACAAGCAGGGAAGAAACTTCTGCTGTCCAAAACACCATCTGCCCCCAGATGACTGTCTTTGACTTACAGGCTGGTCTTGATTTGGTAGGAAAATCTCAACTGCAAAACCAAAACAAACCAAACAAGTAAGACCATTTTATAATACTTTTAATAGGAGTCATAGGATTTATAGGCTACAGATAGCATAAGCATTAAACAGTATGGTTCTACCCACTGAAAAATGAAAACAGGATTACAAAGTGATTAATGAAATGAAGAAGCATCCTCTGAGATGTCTGCCATCTTTACTGAAGGGCCATTGTTAAGAAATTTGTTTTATACGGTCATTTTTTAATACATGGAAAATGTACATACATGTAACATTGTCACATACACAGTATCACCAAGGTTGGAAGAGACCTCAAAGATCATCAAGTCCAACCTGTCACACCAGACCTCATGAATGGACCATGGCACCAAGTGCCACATCCAATCCCTTTTTGAACACCTCCAAGGATGGTGACTCCACCACCTCCCTGGCCAGCACATTCCAATGGCAAACAACTCTTTCTGTGTAAAACTTTCTCTTCACCTCAAGCCTAAACTGAAGGGGAAGTTTAGGCTCAAGGTGAAGAGAAAGTTCTTCACTGAGAGAGTCATTTGCCATTGGAATGGGCTGCCTGGGGAGGTGGTGGAGTCACCATCCTTGGAAGTGTTCAAAAAGGGATTGGATGTGGCACTTGAAGCCATGGTTTAGTAGTCATGAGGTCTTGGGTCACAGGTTGGACTTGATGATCTTTGAGGTCTTTTCCTCTTTATTGATTCTATGATTCTATGATATAGTGTGCCCCCAAGTATAGCAGAACAGAAGTCCAGGGTTCCCTGTTTATGTGGGAAACTTTCTCTTTGTGGTATCTACTATAAAAATTGATTGAAGCTAGGGTATGTTTGAGTAGGATAGGTTCCTGATCTGCAGGAGATGGTATCTTTTGTACACTAAAGCAATGCTGGGAGCAGAAGATCTCAGAAGTAAAGCTTGTGAAGGAAATGGAAATGAATCAACCCGGGAGAAAAAAAAGTTATCCCAAAGAACTGTAATGAATCGAAATCTGATTGGAATGTGTTCTGAATAAATCTACACAAATGTTCTCCAGCCCACTTTTTTTATGTTCAGGCAAGCTATGTACTTCTCTGCTGGAATGAGGTCAGAAAAGTTTCAGAAAAAGGTCTTCTAGGTAAACCCTGATGAGGTAGGGGAGGAAGGAGGGCAGGCAGCTGCTGCTGCACTTCCGTTCTGTTGTTACCTGTAGGTGATTTGCCCTGCTCCCCGCCAGCCGGCATGGGGACGCGGTGGGGGTCACACTTCTTGAGTGGTAGATGCTGCCTGGCTGCTGCACAGCACTACAGCTGCTGTGATTTGGCTTGGGAGTCTGCGCTGGTGGTGTGAGAAACAAATGAAAAAATAATGCAGATGGCTTTTATCTACAGCAATGAAAGCATCTTAAGTTTGTCCACTGTTTCCATGGTGACCATGCCATCATATAGTCTCCCTGGGTAACAGGCAGGGGGAGGAGAAAACACAGAGTCTTGAAATATATAAACCAGCATATTCTTATGAGAAATGGTGTCGCTCAAAAAGCAAATAAATGTGTGGTTTTTAGAGAGCTGCATCTGCGCTTGCATGTGTACAATCTCACAATGGCAGCAGCTCTATTGATAGCACTGTCAGCTCTTCAGAAAGCCATGTAGGAAAATTAAGTCTCTATCACATCAGGTGGAATTATTCAGAGGCTTGTGACACCTGGATAAAAGGCTAATCTGCACAATTATATCCTTTAGGCTTGGGTGTAGTCCATGCATATTCTGAAATTGGGTGACTGTGAATCACCAGGAATGGAGGCTTCTCTGTAATTTTTTTGTTTTCAGTGTATACTCAAAAGATGCTCACCTCATTATCGTGCTGATAAATTATTCTGTTACACTGTTTGGTTTCAGTCTTTTCTGCTGACAGAGCTGGACCTGGGTAGCAGAGAAGGGCTGCCTGGGTGCCAGCTGCTACACTCTGAGATGGTCAGGAGACCCTTCTGCTATTAAGGGCAGGCTGCACACCTCTCTGCTCCAGGGGAAGGGGTGTACCTTGGGAGGGGGTCAGGGAGGAGCAGCCATGCATGGTGAGCAAGGAGCTTTACTCCCAAGGGCAGACCAGGACAGGCATGACTTAGGAGTTTCCACCTTGAGACCCAAAACTAGTTTCAGTCATATTGCCACGTGCCCCTGTTGCCTCAGTTCCTTGTTGGTCTCATCTCTCTGTCCCTTTCTTCTTGCAGTTAGATGTGGAAGGGGTGTGGGTTACAACAAAACCTTATTCCATTAGAGTTTCAATTTGTTCTTTCTCTTTTTGACTTCAGTTACTCTCTGCCCTCACTTGCCCTTGCAGATGGCAGCTCAGGTGGCCTAGTTCTTGGGCACAAGATGTTCCTATTCAGCTAGGAGCCCAGGAGGACACTCCATGAATATGTGAAAGGCTGGTTTTCATTTACATGAAATTATATTCTACATACATAAATATGTAGTGCATATTATCATCTGCATCTGCAAGACATGTACTGTTTCTAATAGATCCGGTAAAAAATCAGTAAATTTTTGTCTTCAAAATGCAGACTCCCAGGAAATGCTCTGCTTGTGCTTTCTACAAAGCTAAGGCACACATGAGAATCTACAGTTCCATCAACTGGAATGAGTACTGTGGACCCAATGGCTGCTGTTGGCTGGGGCGGAAACACTTTGACCTTCTATAATTCTGAAAAATCTTATTAATGGGCAAGCAAGATGCATATAAGTAAGCAAATAAGCAGACACTTTACATAATTAAAGCCAAGCATTTATTCTTGACATAAGTTACTTCTGACACCCCCAAATATCTTTACTTTTGTCATGCCATGTTGCCTTTCCAGCAGATGTCAGGGCAGTTATAGTCTCCTATGAGAATAAAAGTCTGATCCAGAGGCTTCCCAAGTTGTTTAAAGATGGCTTCATGAGCTTCCTAACATTGATCATGTGATGTGATGCATAAAGCCTGTACAGCCACAGTGTCTGGCAGCAGGAGTTGGAGTGTGGTTTCCACCTCTGCACTCCAGAACAGGCTTCTCACAAGATTATGAGTGCTCACAAGATTGAGTGCTCCTGCCTGCTGCTTATTGTGCTTGTGAGGGAATGGCAGCAAAGTATTGTGTGCTGTGTGGTGAGATGTCTCCCAGCAGGTCCTGTCTTCTGCTCAAGTTGGTGTCACTCAATTTGATTTTACTCCCTGCAGTTCCAAAGCTTGATCCTGAGTTCACACCTCTCAAGTGCAATCCTTTCCTTTGAGAGTGGGGTATGTTTCTGATTGTGTGTCAAGTAAGCTAGACTAGCATCACTGAAAAAACTCATGCTTTTTAGCCCATCCTATGCTCCAGAAAGCTGTTATTGTTAACACTTCACCTGTTTTAATCTTTCTTTCCTGTCACCTGCAAACCTTATCAACAGAGAATTTTGTATTTGCTTTCAGGATTGACTCTGCCTTTTTTTAATGACCTTAATCAATGTAGGGAGGTTTAAGATTTGTTAGTCTGCTTGTGTCAAAGCATGGCTTGATTGATGGTATAGCCAAGGCATACTTGTTGCTCAAAGCTGGAGGGTTGAATCTGCTTGTCGATGTCTGAGGTACTTTCTAAGCTGAGAGCTTCCAAGAAGATATTGATAAGACTGAGAGAAGTGAGGCTCTTTAATCTTGAGAAGAGAAGGCTGAGAGGGCGTCCTTTCAATGTTGATATATCTGAGGGGTGGGTGTCTATATGAAGGTGATGGTCTCTTTTCGATGGTGCCCAGTGATAGGACAAGAAACAAAGGGTAAAGGTTAGAACACAGGAGGTTCCACATCAACATGAGGAGACACTTCTTTACAGTAGGGTGACAGAGGACTGGAACAGGCTGCCCAGAGAGCTTGTAGATTCTCCTTCTCTGGAGACTTTCAAAACTCACCTGGATGCATTCCTGTGTGGCCTGCTCTAGGTGATCTTGTTTTGGCAGGGGGGTTGGATTCCATGTCTTTCAAGGTCCTTTCCAATCCCTAACATTATGTGATTCTGTCCTAGGTATATATATGTGCATTTCTGTCTGTCTATCTGTCTAGCTCTCTTTCTAGCCTGACCAACAGAAAGTCTGAAAACCGAGAATTAAGGTATCATTTAAAATCAAGTTATCAATGCACAAAAGACCATAGGCTATGGCATACCTAAGGTCTTGAGGCAAAAGTGGAGATAGTAGAAGAAATGTCAGTAATTTTCATAGGTGAAAAGAAAGCTAGATGGTTGGTTGTTCCATGGGTGTTCTTTTGGTTGCTTAAATTACTACCTGTCCTGTGAATTATGGAAAGGAAAAAAGCTCCTTGCTGTGAGTTCAAGCAGGTGAGCAGCATAATGCTGAGAGCTTTGTAGTTGTGATGACTGTCTGTAGTTTGGTTTTCATCTCTTTTGGTGCAGGTCCTGTTACTGTGACTCCTTTTGTCTTCTCTCCTTCACTTTAAGTCATCAAACACTCTGCAAGACTCATGTCTGCATGAAAAATAATACTTTGTACATATAAAAGGTGCTGCTTTCAGCCCTCATATGGTCACCACTACAAAGTTTACAAGAAAAGAACATAGGTGTTATCCTCTGGAGTAAATATGCTGCTTGATATCTACAATCAGTAAATCTCAGGCAGAGTTCAGTCTGTGTTTATCTTGTCTATTTTTATTGTGATGTTAAGCATGTTGTCAATCAGTCACTCAATGGTCCCGAGTCCTTGTTACTCGTGCTCAGCTAATGTGCATGTTTTCAAGGAGATCTGGATTTGGGAGGACTTTGGAGCACTTTGGAAATTAAAACTGTAAGTGTAGGAGAAAGGAGAAGAGGAAATACTTGTGACCTCCTGTCCAACAATCTTTACAAATACAGTTACTGTTACTCTCTTGGGGTATAACAGTATTTAAGATGAAGTTTTCTTTGTCCTTAAACTTTACTTCTATAAGTAGGCTTTGACAGTAGAGAGAAGCTAAGAAACTGATGCCTTTCAGTTTTGTTTTCCAGGAAGTTAAGTGTTAAAACGTGGTGAGAAACAGAGTTTGCTAAATGATGTGGCTTGGCTGGCTATCTGAGGGATAGTGTAAAGGGTTGTTTGTTTCTTGTGTGTAAATTTACAAGAAGAAGTGATACTGTGTGACTGGAAGGAATTTCACACTGGATCGCAGGAAGTTTTCAACCTGTGGAAAACTGTTGGTAGGGCAGAATTTAGGAAAAGAAGAATACGGCAACATGAGTAGTTGCGCTCTAAGGATCTCAAAGTGTTAACAGAAGTGCTATAATTGGATCTGGCACTTGGTGCCATGGTCTGCTCATGAGGTCTGTGGTGATGGGTGGGACTTGATGATCTTTGAGGTCTCTTCCAACCTTGGTGATTCTGTGAGAAATGTGTTTCTAAAAATACACATTTATTAAGAATGTTGGTGGAGCTGTGTGAATTTTCACCAGGGCTGACTTCCTTTCATATTTATAAATCTTGCTTGCTTGCATGGTCTCTAAAGCAATTTGAAATTCCTTATTTGCATATTTATTTCTTAACCTTAGCATAGCAATAAAATGTATAACCCTTTCCTTTTTATTATGTATCTCATGCTTGATTTTTAAATTACAGGAAAGGAACCAATTCATTAAACTGTAAGCTGTGACATCTGCTGGAATTTTTTTTTTTTTTTAAATGAATTTTCCAGTGAGTGAAATTTTCTGTGATTTTTTAGCTGCAGCTGTATTGTGGCATGATCACAAAACATTTTAAAGTTTGGGGTGTTTTTCCGCTGTGTGTGGAAAGAACCAATTTCATTTCAATATCTGCATTTAAAACAGAGTATGAGTGCTTCTGCAAGAATTGCCATGTCAGTGCTTCATTAATAAATACTTCTGTAAAGCTGCTTTGTGACAGAGAACTCGTAGATCGCTTTCCCCAGCATGAAGGGTTAGGGAAGGATCCCCTCCACTTCGGAATCCTCATGATTCTGGCCTGCATTAGGAATAGTGTGGCCAGCAGGAGCAGGGAGGTCATTGTGCCCCTGTACTCTGCTTTGGTTAGGCCGCACCTTGAGTCCTGTGTCCAGTTCTGGGCCCCTCAGTTTAAGAAGGACATTGAGACACTTGAACGTGTCCAGAGAAGGGCAACAAGTCTGGGGAGAGGCCTTGAGCACAAGCCCTATGAGGAGAGGCTGAGGGAGCTGGGGTTGTTTAGCCTGGAGAAGAGGAGGCTCAGGAGCGACCTCATTGCTCTCTACAACTACCTGAAGGGTGGTTGTAGCCAGGAAGGGGTTGGTCTCTTCTCCCTAGCAACCAGCACCAGAACAAGGGGACACAGTCTCAAGCTGCAACAGGGGAAGTTTAGGCTCGAGGTGAGGAGAAAGTTCTTCACTGAGAGAGTGATTCGTCATTGGAATGGGCTGCCCGGGGAGGTGGTTGAGTCACCATCCCTGGAGGCGTTCAAGAGGGGACTGGATGTGGCACTTGGTGCCATGGTCTAGTCGTGAGGTCTATGGTTACAGGTTGGACTCGATGATCTTTGAGGTCTCTTCCAACCTTGATGATACTGTGATACTGTGAAATCATTCATAAGTATTAGCTCCCTTTGCAGAAGGAATATGTGTGATATAATGACAACACATCTGTTCAGCCAACCAATCCTGTTTATGACTAGTATTATAACTGAGGTTGTCCTAGAAGTAGATTATTACCAGAACATAAGATAAATATTTCACAGAAATAGGGTTAGGGGTTGGAAGGGACCTTGAAAGATCATTGAGTCCAACCCCCCTTCCAAGGCAGGATCGCCTAGGGCAGGCCACACAGGAATGCATTCAGGTGGTTTTGAATGTCTCCAGAAGAGACTCTACAACTTCTCTGGGCAGCCTTTTCCAGTGCTTTGTCCCCATCATTGTAAAGTGGTGGAACCTTCTGTGTTCTAACTTGCACCTATTCTTCCTTGTCTAATCACTGGGCACCACCAAAAAGAAACTACGACCTTCATCTTGACACCCATCCATTTCCTCCCTCAATGAGATTTCAGTGTCCACAAGAACACATCTTATGGAAAATCAACTCTATTGCAGATTAAATTGGGGCCACATAACTATAAGAAGTGTAAAATGAAATAAATGCTAATTGTGTAATTCATCTATGCCATCTCCATATGGAGAACATCCACTAAAAAAAATCTCAGTTAATAATGCTGACATTTTTTACAGAAAGGAAGACTAGGTTATTTGGGTTGTGTTTTTGTTTGCAGTATAATGTGCCCAATCTCTTTGGGAAGAAAAAGACTTTTGCTTAATTCTTCATGTTTTGAATCATGCAAATCACTTAAATATACAAACAGCTTTTCCAGATAACAGACACAGCGTTATAGTAAGTGGTGCTTTAAAATTAAACAAACCAGTTTAAACTTCAACATTTATGTAGTATTTCAGTGCTGAAAGTATATTTAAAAATTATTTTGATGTTGCCTCCTCAGTCTCCAGTTCTTCCATTGCATGCCCTCTTCTTGTGTCAGACATATTTTGATTAGACAGTGTTGGACTCAATGATCTCAGAGGTCTTTTCCAATGTGGTTTTGTCCCTTTCCCTACTCCTGTCCCTTTCCTACTCCTGTCCCTTTCCTACTCCTGTCCCTTTCCTACTCCTGTCCCATATTGGTCCCCTTGAATGTCTTTGACTTTGGGTTTCAGCTTGATATGATTTAGAGTTATTACTGTTAGCATGTATCACAGTATCACAGTATTATCAAGGTTGGAAGAGACCTCGAAGATCATCGAGTCCAACCTGTAACCACAGACCTCAGGACTAGACCATGGCACCAAGTGCCACATCCAGTCCCCTCTTGAACACCTCCAGGGACGGCGACTCCACCACCTCCCCGGGCAGCCCATTCCAATGACGAATCACTCTCTCGGTGAAGAACTTTCTCCTCACCTCGAGCCTAAACTTCCCCTGTTGCAGCTTGAGACTGTGTCCCCTTGTTCTGGTGCTGGTTGCTAGGGAGAAGAGGCCAACCCCTTCCTGGCTACAACCACCTTTCAGGTAGTTGTAGAGAGCAGTAAGGTCTCCCCTGAGCCTCCTCTTCTCCAGGCTAAACAACCCCAGCTCCCTCAGCCTCTCCTCACAGGGCTTGTGCTCAAGGCCTCTCCCCAGCCTAGTTGCCCTTCTCTGGACACGTTCAAGTGTCTCGATGTCCTTAAACTGAGGGGCCCAGAACTGGACACAGTAAGCATGATGCTATTCACATACTGGGCCAGGAAGGATGTATCAATATACTGAGATATTTCAGAATGGTTCTTCAAAAACAGAAGTAATTTCCCATTTTCAGGGTTGCAATGAAAAACATTAGTGATGATCCAAACATTCTGTTCAGAGGTGGAATGTTCAGAATATTCAGGATGCTCAAAATAGACTGTGGAAATAAAAATTATTGGGAGTTTAAATTCTTAATCTTATTTAATTCCATCTTGATGTAGCTGGCAAAGGATCAGGACTACTCTCAGCACCTTTTGTTTTGCAGAATAAGTCAGTCAAGCTCATTTAACCTTCCTCCACGAAAAGCTTTCCATTCCCATTGTTATTTCAGAAGCCTCTCTGTGCGTCTTTTGCACCATGAATTAATCATTCTTGAATACTATGATTTCACATGCACATGGTAGTCTGTCTTGGGGTTACCATCTATGTCTAGAAACATTTTGGTAGATAATTTTAAAAATTGATGTTGTCACACCTGAATGTGTTAAATTCAAATATTTCTCCCCCTGTTTCCACCCAACTCACTCCAAACTTCAGGTGTGTAGTTCTCTTCTGGACCCATTCCATCGAGTTTGTGCGCTTCCTATGTTGAGGACTCCAGTTGAGTGCTCCAGACCTGGATATAGTACTCCAGGTGAGGTCTTACCAGAGCAGAGTAAAGTGGCAGAATCACCTCTCTGGATCTGCTTATGATGCAGCCCAGGATGTTGTGGTGGAGTAGGAAGGTTCCCCCCCCACACACACAAAAGAATTCCACAGCTAACTCAGCCGGAGAAGCAGATGAAAGCTGTATTTTACAAGCAGATATGGAATGCAATGAATATGTACAAAAATATACAATATTTACAATATATACAAAAATATACAGCAAAGTATGTAATACAGGAAACCTTTCCCCAACCCCCCTGAGGTCAGGGGGTTCGGCCTGCCGCTCCCTTCTCCCTCCCTACCTCCCCTTTTTCCCAAAAGGGTTAGAGAGAGAAAGAGAAAGGAAGGTAATTAAAAGGGGAAAACTTTGTTACAGCTCAATGCGAATGCAAAAAGTTAGTTTTCTTATCTGGTTAGCAAGAATCGTAGAGAGAAACGAGCCAGCTCACAGCACAGGGGGAAGAAGAAGATGACTGACTGCCCCCCCCGACTGAAAGGCTAAACAAAAATCTATAGCCGGGTTCCACCAATGAAATTGGATTAGCATATCATTGTTTTCATTCATATACCAAAACATTCGGCTAGAGTGTTCAGAAAGTGTCTCTTTCTTAAAGGCACAGCCTAAACCGGTCACAGATGTGATTTGCCTTCTGGGTTGCAAGTGCACACTGCCTGCTCAAGTCCAGCTTCTTGTCCATCAGCAACCCCAAGTCCTTTTCTGCAGGGCTACCTTCTATAATCTCATCCCCCAGTCTGTGTTCATAATAAGGATTGTTCCAGCCCATGTGTAGGACCCTGCACTTGCTCTTGTTGTACTTCGTGAGGTTCACCTGGGCTCACCTCTCTAAATTGTCCAGGTTGCCTAAACACAGAGACTATTTCTTGTCTGCACTACTGGGTTTCTCTGCAGATTCTGTATACTAAGTAAATTTCTGTTCACCTGTGTATGCAAGATGTTCAGACATGTTATATAGTCCAGTTCTTAGCTCTGGGTTTGAGCAATGTAGTTATGGTGCCTGCTGTAGTCCAAAAAGTGTTTGCATCCTTCTAAACCCAGTGTGAGCAGGTTTATATAGTTAGCCTGGTAGAGGGAAAAGGCATGAGCTAATGAGCCAGTATGCGTGGTACCAGCACAAAGGCAAGGCTGCACAAGATGGATTGCTATTCCTCAAGCTAAATTGATAAAAGCTAGCTTGTTGGTATGCAGTGCAGCCCTTTGCTGCAGGGTGTGTTTTTGTCTTGAAAGTATGGGAATTCTGGCCATCGATCCCAAAGGAGTTACTTTCCTTGGTAGTCTACTATGCTGTGGTTCATTTCCTCCTTCAGAGCAATGGGAGAGTCTTTCTTGTGCAACATTAGCTCACTTGCATTAATTTTCTTGCATTCCTTTAGGAGGTAAATGGAAGGAGGAGGAAAAAAAATACCATGTTTCTTATAGTTGTGCAAGCAGCACAGTAGTTTTCTACTTTTATTTTCCTTCACCAATATGAAGAATTGGAAGAGTGAAAATCCTAAGGTCAGATTCAAACTGTGCAGCATAACTTAATGTATTAACAGGGAGAAATTCACACCTGTCAGTGCACCTATAACCCAGAGACTGTGTAGTCCTGGTTCTTTATATTTGCCTAATATCTGATATCTAATGTTTAATGCTTTCAGTGTTTTCCTCAGATAGTACCTCTAAGAATATTTCCCCATGCAAACATGTCTTTAAGAGACCAGAATTCCCATTAATTGGAACAGAAACATAATAGAGGAAAAGAAAACTAGAGCAAGGGACAGATGGAGATGAAAAGAGTGATGTTGGGCTATGTGTGGAACCAGAGACATGCTGATTTCAAATGCTGAGTGTAGGAACTGGAAAAAGAGTGTGACTTGACAGTGCCAATCCTAAATGTCTGGTTTGGGTTCTGATGTGGAAATGTTCAGGGAGTGTGGGGCTGCCTTTTTGCCTTTTTCTTATATTCATGACATTTGGAGTCCTAGTCTACTGATAGTCAGGGTTCTCTTTATATTTGTCAGTTTGGAGGTCCAGAGGTAGCAAAGGTCAACGATAGTTTTCAGATTTTGTGTTTGAGACTTCAAAAATACCTTGCTGCAAATTCCCTACTTCCACTGCATAGAAGCTGTTAGGCTCATTCACAATTTGTTATTTTTAAGATTGCTACAGCTTCTTCTGTGTTATGGATATGTAGTCTCACACATTAACTGACAGTGACTGACCTGGGACTTTTTTACATCTGTAGTGTTTCCGGTCGTTATAAATGACACTCACTGGGAACGCTGCATCAGATCTCCAACTTACTGCAGGAACAGAATGACTCTTAATAGTGTGCCAGTGTGAGGAGGAAGGTTGTAATTTAGAGACCAAAAAGAGGACTAAGAGGTGTTAATTATCTCATCCCTTTGTACATTTGTCACTTTTTAACTGGCCATTGTAGTTTTAATGTACCCAAGAACTCTGTTCCTTCTCCATTGTGTTACCTAACGCCAATACGTTGGTGTGGCTGTGATATTTGCCGTAGTATGACCTTGGAACTTCCTCCCTGTGAAAGAAGCAAAAGTATTTTTTTCAGTTTTGTAAAACAAGGTGGTATAATCCAAATATTGGAATAGAATAGACCAGAGTGGAAGAGACCTTCAAGATCATCGCGTCCAACCTATCAACCAATCCAACCCACCTAAACAACTAAACCATGGCACCAAGCACCCTATCAAGTCCCTTCCTGAACACCTCCAATGATGGTGACTCCACCTCCTCCCTGGGCAGCCCATTCCAATGGGCAATCACTCTCTCTGTATAGAACTTCTTCCTAACATCCAGTCTAAACCTCCCCTGGTGCAGCTTGAGACTGTGTCCTCTTGTTCTGGTGCTGGCTGTCTGGGAGAAGAGACTAACATCTGCCTGTCTACAACCTCCCTTCAGGTAGTTGTAGAGAGCAATAAGGTCACCCCTGAGTCTCCTCTTCTCCAGGCTAAGCAACCCCAGCTCCCTCAGCCTCTCCACATAGGGCTTGTGTTCCAAACCCCTCACCAACTTTGTTGCCCTTCTCTGGACATGTTCCAGCAAGTAAAAAAAGACATGTAAAAAACCCCAGGTGTTCAAGTATAATAAAGCTGTTTCATTGAGTTATCTTGTATTTTCCCCTTAGAATCAACAAGGTTGGAAAAGACCTCAAAGATCATCAAGTCCAACCTGTCACCCAAGACCTCATGACTACTAGACCATGGCACCAAGTGCCACGTCCAATCCCCTCTTGAATACCTCCAGGGATGGTGACTCCACCACCTCCCTGGACAGCCCGTTGTAATGGCTAACAACTCTCTCTGTGAAGAACTTTATCCTCACCTCGAGCCTAAACTTCCCCTGGCACTGCTTGAGACTGTGTCCTCTTGTTCTGTTGCTGGTTGCCTGGGAGAAGAGACCTTGTACCACGTTGTTATGCAAAGTGAAAATTAATGATTTTTTTTTTTTTCTTAAAGTCAATCTGATCATTACTGGTTTAAGTGAAAATATTCCTTCTGTGACAAGCAATAATGAGAGACACCACCTTTGCCCCTCTCTTTCTGAAGCCAGTTTGTGTGATTCCGCCTCAGTAAGTTTATTTCTTGTAACTAGATATAGCCCTTAATCTGTTGTTTCAGTACCTAGGTTCTCTGGCTGTTCTTATGTTTCATGGCAGGAATAATAATCTAGAGTCATGGGTGAGATTTATGATGTTAGACAAGTAGCATCAGAAGTGTATACTTAAATCTTCTCGTGTAAACTTCATGTGACAATCAAAAGCAAACTGCACCAACATTTTACAGACAAGCCTGAAATGTCCTTTAGTCCACTCACAAAATAAAATCGATAGTCTTGTGAGGAGGATGAAGAGAGAAGTTTGGGGCATTTTACAGTGAAATAACTGATGTTAGTATGTGTTACTAATAAGATCACAATTGCTTCTTTTGGGGAATGCAAACAGGAATAAATATATGGTAGTGAAGAAATGTCCCTGGGGAATGCGGATGGGGCAGTAAACACAAGTTGGGGCAGACACAGCTGAAACACAGACACATTCTCAGCTAAACGGTGCCATGTTTAACTGTAGGTTAAAGGTACAGGTGGTGGTTTTGTTCCATTTGATGAATGTTTGACGTCCAGTTTCTTTGCCACCTGGTTCCATGTCTGACCTCTCCTTGGTAGCACTAAATCTATGTCAACTGCCAGCCTCTAGTTTAGTGTTATGTGAAGTACTTACTATGACCTTATATACCTTAATATAATTTGGACTTGAACCAATAACCTGTAACAGTGAAAAATGGTTTCTGTTGTAACGGTCTTGTGACAGTGTTGAAAGCTGAAGTTTGTCAAAACTTGTTCACCACCTGTTTTTTGTTGTTTATTGTCCTTCACTGGTGTGTGAACAGATCTAAGCATCACAACAAACCTAAAGACATGAGGCACAATTAGGGCAAACATCTACACAAAGCATGGCAAACAGAAGAGATTTATAATTCATTCTTGACCCCATTTTCCTAACCTTTGCAGTGGGCTGCCTCCACCTGTCTCTGAAGCACTGAGTTTCACAGTGCTATTTATAAATAGATATCACTTCTTCAAGTAAATGGAGATAATGGCAATGTAGTTAAGATTCTCATAAAGGCATCAATTTCAGCAACAAAGCATCCTGTACCTTTTATTAGAAAAAAGGTTATCACTTGTGTGCAAAGTGTCTAGAGCCTTGACTCGGGGATACATTCATCTGGTTGCCTGCAGGTCAGCCAACAGGCATGCAGAGGTCAATACATCCATTCAGTGCTTAAACAAGATCAGACCAATGCTGTTAAGAGAAACAGCAGTGGAGTTCATAAATTCTGACCACTTAAATCTGTTTAGGTTTATAATTTGATTTCAACAGACTCCTAGCATTAACCTGCTTTCACTTTGTTGTGTAAGCCTGACAGCTCCAGAGCCAAGTGCCTGAGCCATAATGTTTGAGAGCCAAGTGGCAATGCTGAGGTATCACCCAGGTGGGAGAAAGCATGGTTGGTAAGGGAGGATGACACTGCTTTAGGAAAGGGGAAAGGAGGCATTTGGAGGAAGGAAAACATTATCTTATATTTTATTTAACAGATCTGAAATACAATTTGATGAATGTGTTTGAGACAGCCCTTGCAACAGATAATGCTGGGGCTGACTCTGGGAGTTTTCCAGTGAAAATGTTCTGTATTTCTCAACACAACTTGGAGAACTGCTCTGTTGTTGGCAGTGAGGCATGCACAGTCTTAAATGCTCTGTTTCTGTCCTTAAGGATTAAGGGATGGATGGGTAGGCCTGCCCAAAAGATTAGAGTAGAATTAATGTGTGACATATGTATGACACACTAATCAGTACAACTTTTAGGTTTAATTTCATACAGTACTGATTATCAGCTTCATCATGTTGTAATACTGCATCCTCATTTCGTATAGCATCCCTCATAAGCTAACTGGTTTGATGCATTACACTTTATAGGATTAAATGACAAATAGTGTGATTTTTCTAGATTTTTTTGATTGCAGTAATAGGCCAAATTCTCTTTGAAGTAATTGTTCTTGTGAGTTGAGTGGAGGGCAGATAGCCTTGCTCATAAAAGCTTGCCATGTAAATATGGAGAAAAGGACACAGTTTTATTGCAGAAAGCTTGGGAGGGGGAGTTCCTTGCTGCCTTACTTTGTTAGCAAGAGCTAATGTGGCATGCAGTCCTGTGCCACAAGGTGGTTATTTCTGTCATTGAACAGTTCTCTTCCCTCACAGAGACAAGGTCTCAATCTACTGCAGTAACAATGTGTGTCCACCCAGGAGTGATTTATTTACATTTTACTACTTTCTGTTCAAGGCCTGTGAAACATTTTTAAAGGCATAGCCTAAAGCTACCATGCAGTGCTATCATGGAAGCCATGTGTTGCATTTTTGAAACATGCAAGCTTAAACACAATTTAGTGAGTAAAACCCCATCCTAGATGTACTGCAAAATATCACATAGACTCACGATTTTAACTTGAAGTGGTAAATGCAATCGGACGGAAGAAGGTTTAAAGTTTAAGGATAAGTTAGTGGTCAAGAAAAAAATATCTTGAGCTACTCAAGAAGTGAATTTTTTCTGAGTAGAACAAGAGAACTAAATGATACATCTTCTTTCTTTTAAAATTATTTTAAGTGTGTGTATATATATACATACACACACAGCTGTGAAATTCAAGATGTATTTAATGAGCACTTGTGATCTAACTGAAAAAATAGCCTGAGAATCACAGAATCACCAAGGTTGCAAGAGACCTCAAAGATCATTAAGTCCAACCTGTCACCACAGACCTCATGACTAAACCATGGCACCAAGTGCCACGTTCAGTCCCCTCTTGAACACCTCCAGCCATGGTGACTCCACCACCTCCCTGGGCAGCCCATTCCAATGGCTAATCATTCTCCCTGTGAAGAACTTCCTCCTCACCTTGAGCCTGAATTTCCCTAGTGCAGCTTGAGACTGTGTCCTCTTGTTCTGGTGCTGGTTGCCTGGGAGAAGAGACCAACCCCTGCCTGGCTACAGCCTCCTTCAGGTAGCTGTAGACAGCAATAAGATCTCCCCTGAGCCTCCTCTTCTCCAGGCTAAACAACCCCAGCTCCCTCAGGCTCTCCTCATAGGGCTTGTGCTCAAGGCCTCTCACCAGCCTCATTGACCTTCTCTGGACACGCTCAAGGGTTTCGATGTCCTTCCCAAACTGAGGGGCCCAGAACTGCACACAGTATTCAAGGTGTGGCCTAACCAGTGCTGAGTACAGGGGCACAATGACTTCCCTGCTCCTGCTGGCCACGCTATTCTTGATGCATGACTTCAAGGAGGATGGCAGAGTGCAAAGTATTAGTGCCAGTTACGATGCATGGTCTTTCACTGAGTGATTAAAGGTATTTAGGATGTCTAAAGGGTAGATCAAACTATTGATGTGAGCTTACTTTGGGACATAGAACAATTGATAATGGTCAGAGATCAGTCCCTGCAGGCCTAATTCATTTTATAAAGACACTTTGCTTGTGTGTTTTATGTAAGCAGCAGCACCTGTGTTTTGGAGTATATGCCACCCAGGGGTTTTGTATGGAGTTCTATGCCTTTGATTTGAATTTTTTCTCCAGCTGAAGGAAACTAAGGAGCAAGGAAAGATGTCCAAAGGCATGAGATTTAAAACGTCAAAGTGCCGGATTCTACGCATTGGCCACAGCAACCCCATGCAGTGCTACAGGCTGAGCGGCTGGAGTGCGGCCAGGCAGAGAGGGACCTGGGGGTACTGGTGTACAGTAGGCTAAACATGAGCCAGCAGTGTGCCTAGGTGGACAAGAAGGCCAATGGCATCCTGGCCTGTATCAAGAACAATGTGGCCAGCAGGAGCAGGGAGGTCCTTCTGCCCCAGTACTCAGCACTGGTTAGGCCACACCTTGAGTCCTGTGTCCAGTTCTGGGCCTCTCAGTTTAGGAAAGATGTTGAGTTGCTGGAACGTGTCCAGAGAAAGGCAACAAAGCTGGAGAGGGGATTGGAGCACAAACCCTATGAGGAGAGGCTGAGGGAGCTGGGGTTGCTTAGCCTGGAGAAGAGGAGGCTCAAGGGAGACCTTATTGCTCTCTACAACTACCTGAAGGAAGGTTGTAGCCAGGTGGAGGTTGGTCTCTTCTCCCAGGCAAGCAGCACCAGAACAAGAGGACAGTCTCAAGTTGCACCAGGGGAGGTTTAGGCTGGAGGTGAGGAGAAAGTTCTTCACAGAAAGAGTTTTTTGCCATTGGAATGTGCTGCCCAGAGAGGTGGTGGAGTCATAATCACTGGAAGTGTTTAAAAAGAGGCTGGATGAGGCACTTGGTGCCATGGTTTAGTTCATTAGATGGTGTTGGGTGACAGATTGGACTCGATAATCTTGAAGGTTTTTTCCAACCTGGTTAATTCTGTATTCTGTATGTAAGAAAAACAAAAATGGCCCAGATGACATGCCTGATCAGGACACATACAAAGTAATCTAATATTCTGCTAATGTACAAACAAGCCTTCTCTGTGATTGCCCCATGGGTGCTATGCAACACGGATGAGAAACCAAATGATTGCTTAATTCTCTATGGGAGTAAAATTGACTTACATGGTGACGGAAGTGAGAGATGGAGTGCCCTTGAAGAAGTTATTGAAGATGTTATGCATGTTTAGTATTACTTTGATGGAGTGTAAAAAGTGCCCCATCCTCTTTAACATCTTCATTGATGATATGGATGAGGGAATTGAGTCAGTCATCAGCAAGTTTGCAGATGACACCAAGTTGGGAATAGATGTTAGTCAGTTAGAGGGTAGAAAGGCTCTGCAGAGGGACCTCGACCGACTGGACAGATGGGCGGAGTCCAATGGGATGACATTCAACAAGTCCAAGTGCCGGGTGCTGCACTTTGGCCACAACAACCCCATGCAGAGCTACAGGCTGGGGTCAGAGTGGCTGGAGAGCTGCCAAACAGAGAGGGACCTGGGGGTGCTGATCGACACCCGCCTAAACATGAGCCAGCAGTGTGCCCAGGTGGCCAAGAGGGCCAATGGCATCCTGGCCTGTATTAAGAATAGTGTGGCCAGCAGGAGCAGGGAGGTCATTGTGCCCCTGTACTCTGCTTTGGTTAGGCCACACCTTGAGTCCTGTGTCCAGTTCTGGGCCCCTCAGTTTAAGAAGGACATCGAGACACTTGAACGTGTCCAGAGGAGGGCAACAAGGCTGGTGAGAGGCCTTGAGCACAAGCCCTATGAGGAGAGGCTGAGGGAGCTGGGGTTGTTTAGCCTGGAGAAGAGAAGGACCAGGGGTGACCTCATTGCCCTCTACAACTACCTGAAGGGTGGTTGTGGACAGGAGGGGGTTGGTCTCTTCTCCCAGGCAACCAGCACCAGAACAAGGGGACACAGTCTCAAGCTGTGCCAGGGGAGGTTTAGACTCGAGGTGAGGAGGAAGTTCTTCACTGAGCGAGTCATTCGTCATTGGAATGGGCTGCCCCGGGGAGGTGGTGGAGTCGCCGTCCCTGGAGGTGTTCAAGGGGAAATTGGACATGGCACTTGGTGCCATGGTCTAGTTGTGAGGTCTGTTGGGACGGGTTGGACTTGATGATCCTTGGGGTCTCTTCCAACCTTGGTTATACTGTGATACTGTAAATGCAGTTGGAAAGAAAGAATCTGGAGATGGTTTGGGGGGGGGTGGGCAATTTGAGTGTACTTGAAATTGTGAATTCGGGGCTGCTCACGAGAGAGGGTGATACATTTTTTTATTACTGAGATTTGGTAAATGTGGTCTGATATATGTGGAAATTCTCGTAGTGAAATCTCTGGAGAAGTTTCAGTGTCCTACAGAGGGAAAATTACAATGCCCAAGAATTTCTAAATGTCAAGTTACATGAGTGTAACCTCATCATTTGTAGAGTTTGCAATTATTTGTGTGTATTTGTATATTCAGAAAATACTGTATATGATAGCCACTGAAACTATGCAACAGCTAGGAAAACGAGTTGAAATATGGCCAAATTTATAAAGATGAAGTGATCCACTTATTACCAAATATTTATACTCTTATGATACAATGCTGGAATATAGTAATGTGCAGATCAAATGCATGCAATACTTAATGCATTTTATTAGAAATGTTTTAATGTACAATTTAGAGGTATTCCCCCTCCCCAAATAAAGTGTGTCCACAGGAAATAGAAACATGTAATATGGGAGGAAAAATATGGACACAGCCTCCATCTGCTGTCTTTTCCCTCTTCCAAATAAGTTAGCCTTTAAAATATAAACCAACTGTAGGCAATCTCAGTTTGCTGAGAAAATAATTCTGACCTTTGGTGTAATTTATATCTGTGCCATAGTGGGCCTTCCAGTGTCTTAAGGGGGACTACAAGAAAGCTCGTGAGGGACTTCTCTGGGTCTCAGGTAATGATAGGACTAGGGGGAATGGAACAACAATAGAAATGAGTAGATTCCGATTGGATGTTAGGAAGAAATTCTTCACCATGAGGGTGGTGAAACATTGAAACAGGTTGCCCAGGGAGGTGGTAGAAGCCTCATCCCTGGAGGTTTTTAAGGCCAGGCTGGGTATGGCTCTGAGCAAGTTGATCTAGTGTGAGGTGTCCCTACCCATGGCATGGGGGTTGGAACTAAATGATCCTTGAGGTCCCTTCTAATCCTAACAATGAGAGAATCAGCATAGTCTTTGAGATTGCATGGAACTGAATTCTGACCTACAATACAAGCTGAACCTAGAAAGGACTGTTACTTTAGAGATTGTTGGACTAGATGATCTCCACAGGTGCCTTCCACCCCCTACCATTCTATGATTCTATGGTTTACAAACACACTGTCTAAATAAGCACAGCTATTTTACTGATAAAGCCACAAGGATGTTTATTTTCATTATTCAGCACTGCAGTTCCTGAATCAGCTTGAGACACATGCACCAAAGTGAGAATTGCAACAGCTGTTCTATTTCATCCTGCTTGCAGGATGTTTTGCACCTCTTTACTGTGCCTTCTTGATGCTAGCAAAAAGCTGCAGATCTGTCTAGATTTCAGACTGTATCAGTTTCTCAGGGTGATAACTAGGTTTCATTTGGGGTCCCTTTCCTTTTTTCCCTTTCCCCTTCTTTCTGTCACAGCACCTCTTTTCCTCTTTTTTTCCTTATTGACCTCTTTTCTAAAGTAAAATATTATAGGACTGTCTAGGTGGACCTTGAGTTTAAAAACACAGTTTTCCCACAGCCCATCTCCTTGTATTTAGGTGTTACAAGGTTTCCTAGTGTTATGGTATCAGGTTCTTTCCTGATTATCTGTGTAAATCAGTATCAAAGTCTCAAGAAATTAAAGCACCTAATTCTTTCTCCTCTGATCTATGTGTAATGAACCTGACACCTGTCAGAATTTCAGCACTATGCAGTGTTCAGGTTTGCCCATGCCTAGATTCAGGAGGAGAAGTATTCATGGTAGATTGGCTTAATTCTGGTTTTCTGACAGATGGGTGGATCAGGATAGAAACGGGACTGTTAGGTTAAGTAGTAGGAGGTGTATTGAGTGCAAGAGATGTGGTTGGAGAGCCTTGCTAAATGCTTTTATCTTCATGGATATGACTGTTGCACATTTTGAAATCCACTTATGTCTTTTTCCTAACTACATTCTTGAGAGATGGCAAGGTAACACCGCAACTTGGATCAATAATTTGTAGATAGGGCATACAAAAAGAATATTCTAAAATGATCAATAATTGGATTTTTGTGTGGAATTTTTATAATTACAGCAAGGTGATCTCATAATGTGAAACTACTTTTTTAACCTGGCTTAGTTTTTTGACTTAACTTGTTTTCCTTGCTGGCTGAAGAAAATAAATGTAACAAACTCTGCAAGAAGATTTCAGAGGTTCCTGATGCACTCCAGCAGAAAAATTTTCATCAGACCAACAACAAAAAAAAGTGCCCTGGTGTCTAAGGGCTGCTCCTCTGCCAAATGAAAACATCCATTTATAGAACACAGAGCTATTAGGGCTCTTCCCAAACTGAAAAATATAACAGGAAAAAAAGTACTATCAGAAAGCTTCAGGCGTTGCTGCTGTTTTCCCAGTGATAGGCAGGCAAAAAGATTTCAGAAAGAAATATTATAGCAAGGCACAGACATTCACAGTAGTGTAAGTGAATGGAGCTTTATGTGTTCTCTAGCCCTGTTAGGAATGGTCAGATGGCTGTGGGTGCCAGGCTCTGCTGTCTTCTACTGGGTTTAATTATTTTGCCTGACTTTTATGACTAAGTGACATGAAACATGTTGGTTTGAGCCTTAACTGGCAGTTAAGAGCTCACAGTATCACCAAGGTTGGAAGAGACCTCAAAGATCATCGAATCCAACCTGTCACCACAGACCTCATGACTAGACCATGGCACCAAGTGCCACGTCCAGTCCCCTCTTGAACACCTCCAGGGATGGTGACTCCACCACCTCCCTGGGCAGCCCATTCCAATGGTGATCGACTCTCTCAGTGAAGAACTTTCTCCTCACCTCGAGCCTAAACTTCCCCTGGTGCAGCTTGAGACTGTGTCCTGTCCTCTTGTTCTGGTGCTGGTTGCCTGGGAGAAGAGACCAACCCCTTCCTGGCTACAACCACCTTTCAGGTAGTTGTAGAGAGCAATGAGGTCACCCCTGAGCCTCCTCTTCTCCAGGCTAAACAATCCCAGCTTCCTCAGCCTCTCCTCACAGGGCTTGTGCTCAAGGCCTTTCCCCAGCCTCGTTGCCCTTCTCTGGACATGTTCAAGTGTCTCAATGTCCTTCCTAAACTGAGGGGCCCAGAACTGGACACAGGACTCAAGGTGCCCTATCAAGCTCAGATGGGGGCAAGGCTGAGAATCTCTCCCCCACTCCCCCCTCCTCCCTCCCAACAGAGAGGGGTAAAAAAAGGAAGGAGCAAATCCACCAAACAATAATGTGGAGTCGGCTTGGAAGTAGAGAGGTAAAGAGTTTTCTTCAAACCATATATATATATAACAATAACAGGTAAGGTTTACAAGGGCAAGGAACAAGGATGGATAGGAGGGTGACAAAAAAAGAATAATACAAAAGCAGTCTGTCTCAAGAGGCATGGAAGCAGAAGGGAGAAGGATCAGGCCCAACCGTGTGGCAGAGGAGGAGGAAAGCAGCTGCAGTAGCTCTCATCCAGGGAGGCAGGAGCCAAAAGGAGACCTAATAGTTGCAATGCCCTGCTTTTTATACCCTAGCTGGGCAGGGAGGGGGAGTGGAACAGACTCAGCTTCCCAGGTGGAAAATGCCCTGGGAGTGCAAAGTACCCACAAGCCCTCCACCCAACAATATCTTCCATTCACAGTGATGCTTCTTAACTACATCATCAGTGTTTAACAGCTTTGCTTCCTTGAAAGGCTCCCAACTGCTTTATGCATATATGATGCATATGCATCATTTTTCTGGGGGAAACCTATGGTTTTATTGACTTAAAAATCATAGCTATTGTGATCTAATTTTAACTCTGGTACATGGAACTGACCTGGCCAGTTGCAGTGGGTTTGCATCTGTTTTTTTCTTCAGGCCTGAAGTCACTACATTACTGTCACTCCCCCTAACATTTGTCTTACTTTGTTTCTTATATGTTGTAATGACATGGATTGCTTTCCCCAAATCGTTAGTTCAGCTGAAGCTTCATCCTGAACTCCAAAGTCTTAGGAAATTTAGGCACATGCATAAATGGATGATAGCTCCAAAGACAGAATCGCTTGTCTGCCAAGTCACTAAAAGGTTCTGTCATTTAATTGAGATAAATTACTGTTTAAGAATCGCTAACCAAAGACTCAATAAAATGATTTCTAGAGTAGAAATATTTTGAAGGTGACAGTACACCCCTGAACAAAGTCTATAGCTACTTTACATCCCAGATTAAATGAGACTTGAAGATTTTTTGGTACTTTGCTTATACTTCATTGTGTTCATGCAGGTGTTCAAGAGGGGACTGGACGTGGCACTTGGTGCCATGGTCTAGTCATGAGGTCTGTGGTGACAGGTTGGATTCGATGATCATTGAGGTCTCTTCCAACCTTGGTGATACTGTGGATACTGTGTTTCCATGGCCTACTTTTGAACTTAATGTACTTAGAGCGTTGTCCTCTGATGATGATAGTGAAATTACTGTAGCAAAAAACTGCTGTAAGGAAGAGGAGGATCAGGCACCTGTGACTAATATCAAAACATTTCTTCATGAAACTGGTTTTACAATGCACTACTAAAAACCATAACTTAAAAATTAGTCCACAAGACTTGCAGAAATTATGCCAGAAACAGAAGTACTGATTACCATCAGTAGTGTTAATGGCTACCACCCACTGCCCACTTGATGTGTATGCAGTCATGGGTCTGGTTAAAGTTATGGGCTTAATGATCTTTTAGTCAAGCTAAATGTAAGTGAAATTAAATATCCTCTTCACAGTTTTTGTGGTTCAACCCCAGCTGACAACTAAGCCCTACTCTGCTGCTTGCTCACTCCCCCCAGATGGGATAGGACAGAGAATCAGGAAAGAAAAAAAAAAAATGGGTTGAGATAAAGACAGTGTAATAACTCCATGAGTAAGCAAACCAAGGAATTAACTCACCACTTGACATAGGCAGGCAGGTGTTCAATCATCTCTAGGAAAGCAGGGCTCCATCACATGTTAATGATTTGTCATGTTCTAGGTAAGATCCTGATGTCTGCCTGTCAGAGCCCAGGACTCATACTGGAGCCATTTGGCAAAATTAACATTTGCTTCTCCTTTCCAGTGCCCCCAAAAGGACTTGCTGTGACACAGCTTCAGAAAGTTAAAACAATTAAATGGTTGAATTTATTAAAGCAACAGATACATCAGCTTTGGAATTATTTGTGACAAAGGCTCTGACTGCAAGATGATCTCAGGTTAATAAATCCTGGGTAATATCTGACACAGTTGGAGACACAAACCTTTGTAATAGCTCTAAGATAAAATAGAAAGTGCAGCAAAAGCTAAGCCGTATATTGAAGGTGCATTTCTTACAAGAAGGGTGTCCCTGTCTTGGGTGGAGGAGAAGGAACACAGCCCATCAACTGTCCTCATCTCTCTTTCCCTCCCATCTGCTGCTGCATGTCTTTGTGCTGGCCCTGCATATCTTGCTGGTCCCTTGCACACTGAAAGATGGTCTGGTGAGTTTTATACCCTAGCCCTGACTGGCTTTGCCTTCCAGGTGACATTTAGCCTGTTTTTGGGGGGAGAGTTGCATAACATAATCATATATGTTTACATGTACTCAGTTTGGCTCATTAGCATGCCACAGAGTGTCAATTTTAATATTGAGATTAAAGATAAATAGGCAAAGGTCTTCACTCAGGCACCCTGGCCGTCAAAATCTGTTTTGAAGATGGGTGTTTATGTTACCTGAGCCTTGCTTCATCAGTTTGAAACAAAACAGGGCTGTCCTACCTTCATAAAACTCTGTCCTTCAGCTCTTTGGCAGGTGTACTTTGTGGATATTCAATTAATATAGACACCTGATTATAAATGACCTAGGTCCCAAAGTGTTCTACATCAACTTGCTTTCCTGTCCCACTGTAAGCTAGGCAGTTATGCCACATGGTTACTTGGGAAGAGAAATGCTATGACTCCAAATGATTCCTTCTTCTCTCCACCCCCCCCACCCCCACCCCCCTTCCCTTTGAGTGTATGGTAGGGAATATCCCTTTGGGCCACCGGGGGCAGATGCCCTATCTGTGTCCCCTCCCACCTTCTTGTGCACCCCTGCCTACTTGCTGGTGAGGTGGTGTCAGCACCAGAAAAGGGCTTGACTGTAAAAGGGCTGTGTAAGTGCTGCTCAGCAATAGTCCCTGCAATGTCTACACTGTTTCTAGCATAAATAAATCCACAGCATATCCATGTACTTGCTACTATGAAGAAAATTACCTCAGCCAAAGCCAGCACAACAGTGGTGGCCAGGTATGGCAGGATCTTAGCTGGATGCCTTCTAAAGCCAGATGATTGTTATATTTGTATTGCTGCAAGTTTTGATTACAGTTGTGAGCTGAAGCATGTGTTGGAAGGGTATGCATGTATGTGAACAGTCAGGCTGAAAAATAGGACAGGAGGAATGGAAAAACCAGCAAAAGATGTGAATACAGCCTTATCAGAAGCACAGGCATCTTTTCATAATATCATAGTGTCATAGTATCAGTCAGGGTTGGAAGGGACCACAAGGATCATCTAGCTCCAACCCCCTGCCATGGGCAGGGACACCCCGCACTAGATCAGGCTGGCCAGAGCCTCATCCAGCCTGCTCTTAAACACCTCCAGGGAAGGGGCCTCAACCACCTTCCTGGACAACCCATTCCAGGGCTTCACCACTCTCATGGGGAAGAACTTCTTCCTTATATCCAGCCTGAATCTCCCCACCTGCAGCTTCATTCCATTCCCCCTAGTCCTATCACTACCTGATAGCCTGAGAAGTCCCTCCCCAGCCTTCTTGTAGGCCCCCTTCAGATACTGGAAGGCCACAATTTGGTCACCTGGGAGCCTTCTCTTCTCCAGACTGAACAGCCCCCACTCTTTCAGTCTGTCCTCAGAGGAGATGTGCTCCAGCCCTCTGAAGCACCTCTCCTATGAGGACAGACTGACTTTTGTAATTAAACACACTGGGGAGGCAGCTTGCAGTGCAACCAGCCCAGCTGCAGACTTGCTGCACAAGGGGAGACTTCTTGTGCCTTCTCTGCATGAACTGCCCACCCACCTGCTTGCCCCTGATTTCAGGGTAAGCTGATGTAACTCACTGATCAGGAGGGGAACAAAAAAGCCCCAAATCTCCTGTGTACTTTTCTAGTTTCAGTCTATTCAGTGTGGGATCATTTGATTTACTGAATGTGTGGCAAGCGCAGAACGTCGGGGCTTCGTGCTCTTGTCAGCAGCAAGGCGTTAGTTCAGCTTCGGTCACTGGAATAAGCTGTACCCTCAGCTGCATTAAGCTTTAAGGCTTTTTCTGCCTGCTCTAAGTTAGTATTTTTCAGGACTTAAAAAGGCAGCCAAGGGCCTACCTTCATACAAGATTACTTTCACCCTGAAAAAAGAGCGTTTCTTCGTATGGATGAACACCGGAATTTAGACGGAGACTTCAGTGACCTGCAAAACTGTGTCTACTGTGCTCTTTTGAAGACAGGATCATGGTAGCTTTATTAAAGGCCTTGAGGTTTTAAGGAGAATCTTGTCAGACGTGAGATACTGAAGTAGTAGAAGGTAATAGACCCTGGACATGAGAAACAAAACAGCCATTTCCCAAGTGTTTCTGATATAATGGAAAGCAGAGAAGGTGACTGTATTCTGTCTTTCCCATGGTGGTGATATCTGTTTCTTGCCCAGCCTGGTCAGGCTGTCCCAGCCCAGCTCACTGCTTGTACACCTCCAGTGTGTACAGAGAAGAGAAGCTGGTAATTCTGACAGCAAGATTCAGTCTTCTGAGTCTGTCAGGTTCCTTAGGCTGCTCAGTCTGGCCTCACAGCATTTTCTATTCATCACTTAGACATCAAGCATAATTTTTTGGTGTGCTTTCTTGGTGAGAACAAGGCAAATTGCCTACCAGCTTGGCTGGTTTAAATATTGTCCCAGGAAAATTAATGCCCTTTGGTAACAGAGAAAGCTGATAGCTGAACCTATAGAATGGGGCATATCCAAACATGGCCAGGGGCACACTTAGTTCACAGGTGTGCTACAAGGTTAGTTACACATACTAGACATTTGCCTGGACCATCTGGACCCCAGAAAATGACCAGGTTTGCACATTCACAGGTGCTTAGCCCATTGTCTGAGTTAGGGCATGTTTTGGGGCTTGTCCCTTCAGGACACAGGGATGCAACAATATCCTCTCTCTTGAAGAGGACTATTCAGGCAGAGGAATGCATAGACTGCAGGTTGAATTTATAGTTTGAACTTACCACGCTCTTCTGCTGCCCCTCTGCAGTCTGACTGTCCTCCTTCCTTAGCCATTAATTAATTTTTAAAGATCTTTATTTTTTAATTTGTACTACCTGCATGAGGTGGGTAATAAGGAAGCTGGTTGTTCTTTCACACTCATCTAGTCTTACAGTGCTTGCTGAATGCTGTGGGGGTTGGGAAAGAATTGTACAGAAGCTATTACAGCTGCTTCATGCTGCTGTTCTCTGCTGAGGTAATGGTGTGTTGACAAACCTAAAGGTCCTTGTATTGCAGTAGCTTTGTACTAGTCTGCATATGCAAGGGTTTATATCCCTTTCTCTTCATAGTCTGAAAGGTAAGACAAAGATGAGGAAGAAAGGAGAGGAGGAATCTAGTGAGAGATATTTTCTTGGAGCATCTATGTTATTTTCCATGGGTAGTTTATCAGTCAAATCAATACAGATATGTTACACTTGAGTATATTAGCATTAATGTCATGAATATCTGGGAGTCACCATCCCTGGAGGTGTTCAAAACAGGATTGGATGTGGCACTTAGACCCATGGTTTAGTTGTCATGAGATGTTAGGTATTAGGTAATAGGTTGGGCTTGGTCTTTGACCTTTGGGAGTGCCTTCCAACCCAATGCAATCTGTGAATCTCATTCATGTTTATTGGAAAACAAACAAACAAAAGGAAAAGATCATGTTGATGCTACTATATAAAGCATGTCCTGTTTTCCACCTCCTTATGCTACAAGACCCAAAAATCTAATGCAAATTTCCTTAAAAATACATTTTCCATACTGATGCTGCAATGTGTTGGTCTACTTCCTTTCTGTTTGAATGCCAACATTTGAGAATGCTGGACCTGAAAAATCCTTATGTAAACTACACTGAATAACAGAGCATACAATAATGAGGCAACATACATGATGTTCTCCCAACTGAAAATGATACTGACTGCTTAGTAAAAAAATGTTGAATGTCTGTTTTTAGATCTAAATTAGGAGTGTGGCCAGGCTGTCTTGTAAAACTATTTCAGAAGTTCTCTGCATCATGGAAGTGATTTCTCAGAGTGTATTTACTGTATGTAGAACAGAACAGAATAGAATTAACCAAGTTGGAAAAGACCTTCGAGATCATCAGGTCCAACCTATCACCCCACACTATCTAATCAACTAAACCATGGCACTAAATGACCCATCCAGTCTCTTCTAAAACACTGTCCCTGGAGGTGTTCAAGAGGGGATTGGATGTGGCACTTGGTGCCATGGTCTAGTCATGAGGTCTGTGGTGACAGGTTGGACTTGATGATCTTTGAGGTCTCTTCCAACCTTGGTGATACTGTGATACTTCCAGTGATGGTGACTCCGCCACCTCCCTATGCATTCCATTCCAATGGCCAATCACTCTTTCTGTGAAGAACTTCCTAACATCCAGCCTAAACCTCCCCTGGCAGAGTCTGAGACTGTGTCCTCAAGTACATCTGCTGCAGTAGCATGCCCAGCCTCTTGTACTTATTTAGTCATACCCCCTGAATAGGGATGCTGGTAGTCAGTGGAAATGCAGGAGAGTAGTATTGATAAGGTACTTGTTTGGTTAGACACAAGCTGTGGATCAGGTGTATCCCAGCTCCATTGGGATCTGTGACTGGACTCCACTGGGATAGGAGACTGTAGAATACATAAGGAAGCATATAGAGGATGTATGAGCAGGCACTTATTTCTGTCACTAACAGAAAAGCTGATAATGTTTATTTCTAAGTGGGCTCTCTAAGTAAGCTTAACCCTGTGGTAAGAATATGCAGAAGGCATGAATGAGGAAAGATTTCCAGCACAGTGATAAGGGGAAGGATTGCAGTAAAAATAGTTGGGATGTCTCTAGGCAGAAGCAATGTTATAGGGTTATCTTGAGTGCAATCACACAGCACTTACAGGATGGCCAAGGGATCAGGCCCAGCCAGCATGGATTTAGGAAGGGCAGGTCTTGCCTGACCAATCTGATCTCCTTCGCTGCCCAGGTGACTGCCTGGTGGATGTGGGGAAGGCTGTGGATGTAGTCTATCTAGACTTTAGGAAGGCCTTTGACACCATCCCCCACAGCAAATTCCTGGCCAAGCTGTCAGCCCATGGCTTGGACAGGAGCACTCTGGAGGAGCACACTGGCTGGAGGCTGAGCCCAGAGAGTGGTGGTGAATGGTGCCACATCCAGCTGGCAGCCAGTCACTAGTGGTGTGCCCTGGGGATCAGTGCTGGGCCCCATCCTGTTCAATAACTATACTGATGATCTGGATGAGGGGATTGAGTCCATCATCAGTAAACTTGCAGATGACACCAAGTTGGGGGCAGGTGTTGATGTGTTAGAGGGTAGGAGAGCTCTACAGAGGGATCTTGACAGGCTGGACAGATGGGCAGAGTCCATGGTCATGAGATTTAACACATGTAAGTGTTGGGTTCTACACATTGGCCACAACAACCCCATGCAGTGCTACAGGCTGGGGTCAGAGTGGCTGGAGAGCAGCCAGGCAGAAAGGAATTTGGGAGTACTGGTTGACAGTAGACTGAACATGAGCCAGCAGTGTGCCCAGGTGGACAAGAAGGCCAATGGCATCCTGGCCTGTATCAGGAAGAGTGTGGCCAGCAGGAGCAGGGAAGTCATTGTGCCCCTGTACTCAGCACTGGTTGGGCCACACCTTGAGTCCTGTGTCCAGTTCTGGGCCACTCAGTTTAAGAAAGATGTTGAGTTGCTGGAACGTGTCCAGAGAAAGGTAAGAAAGCTGGGGTGGGGTATGGAGCACAAGCCCTGTGAAGAGAGGCTGAGGGAGCTGGGGTTGTTTAGCCTGGAGAAGAGGAGGCTCAACGGAGACCTTATTGCTGTCTACAACTCCCTGAAGGGAGGTTGTAGCCAGGTGGGGGTTGGTCTCTTCTCCCAGGCAACCGGCACCAGAACAAGAGGACACAGTCTCAAGCTGCACCAGGGGAGGTTTAGGCTAGATGTTAGGAAGAAATTCTTCACAGAAAGAGAGATTGGCCTCTGGAATGTGCTTCCCAGGGAGGTGGTGGAGTCATCATGACTCGAAGTGTTTAAAAGAGACTGGATGAAGCACTTGGTTCTGTGGTTTAGTTGATTAGATAGTGTTGGGTGATAGATTGGACCTGATGATCTTGAAGGTCTTTCCCAGCCTGGTTAATTCTGTCTTCTGTACTCAGGGAAGAGATGGGAACTCTATGTGATAGTACATTCACACACACACAACTGTCACCTGCTATTTCCCTGCCTATTTTAATCAGATGGTAGGAAATAAAAGGAATTTATTTGATTACCTAAAGGAAATCATTCTAATGAGCCCTGTCCTTAAAGGACAAGGACTCCCAATGATGATTGAGACGAAGAGTATTTTAGCTCAGATTCACTCACTCAGTGCCATTGTAGTGGGTTGAAATTACCCCTCAACTAATTAGGAGAAAAGTCCCCCTGAATCAAAATTGCCAGGCTAGCTCAGTTTAGGATGGAAGCAAATGATGCTATGTTTAAAAGCAAACTAGAATCTAAAATCTAGAGAGATGAAATGCAATGAATATGTACAAAATGTACAATGTGTGTATCTATCTATATATATATAAAATCTATAAATGACACAGAAAGTCCTCAGATGCCCCTGGATGGATCCAGGGGACCTGTTTGCCTCCTTCCCCAGCCCCTCCTTCCTCACATGGTAGTCAAAACAGAGATACCCCTGGTAAGGCCATGGAAGAGAGAGAGGAAATTTGCAAGCAGAAGTGTGTAATGGGTTGAGGCAGCCCCCTCCCCACCACAGGCAAAATAACGCCTCTGACAAACGGATTGCAGAAGTGATGGAGAAGTTTAAATGGAAAAAGGTGAAGGTGCACAAAGGAACCAGAAACAGTGACAGAAGAAACCCCAAAACACACCTGGATGAACCCCATCCCCACCTGAGGGTGGGCCCAAGACCCCCAGGGCTCGTTCTTCCCCCCCCCAGGGGGGGAAGCCAGGCCCAAGGTTGGGAGACGTCGCGTCCAACCCCCCAGTTACCCCTAGACCCCCGGTTACCGGGTGCTGGCGGGTGAGGGAAGAAAGAGAAAGAGGCGGACCCCACGCTAGATCTTATAGCAGTGCAGGGGGTGTGGTAGGAGATACACGGTTTTCCTGTGTCCACCCACTGGGCTGAACTTCTGGACACAGGAAGTGTGCCATGCAGCAGAGGCACCCAGCCCAAACCACCACAAAGTGACAGGAGAAGAAAAGGGAGCAAGAACTGTTTATGTCTCTGCTCTATATCCCATTATTTGGTAATGCTATCCACCTATTCCAAAACAACATCTACAACAATGAGTAGTAAACTCCTTATTTTCAGTTTCATCTTCCATTCTGGCTATCTCAGATGTAGGAGATTCAAAAGTTCAAAATCCAGGAGACAAAGGGAAGAACAGGGTCTCCCAGGTGACTCAGGGTTCGTGCTCATGTACCGTAGATTCCTCATGGATTCTTCTTTTGGGCATAATGTTGTACCTGAAACAGAAACTTCTAGCAGCTTGTACTGTACACTCTGAATTTAAACTCTCTCAGGTGAAGTTAATAATTCTTTGGGGAACACAGTGAATTTCACCATTCTCTTGCATTACCCAATAAGTGTGACCAGGACCTTCAGCAGAAACCACTTTTCAGATAGGCTTGGCCTCTTCTGAAGGAGAAAAATACCCAACTAGTTTTCCCTAACAAATTCTTTCCTTGAATAACAGGAACTTTATCATCCTCTGTCTTCTGTAACAGATCTGATTGTGCAGGTCCAGATCAATTTACAGAACCTCTACTATTTACCAGCCAGGTTGCTTGTGCTAAATCTTTCTCCCAGTTTTTCAAAGTTCCACTGCCCCCATGGCTTTCAGGTTGGTTTTCAGCAAACCCTTGTAATATTCAAACTTTCCTGCAGCTGGTACACAGTAGGGAATGTGCTATATCCACTCAATGCTGTGCTCTTTGGCCCAGTCTTTAATGAGATTGGTTTTGAAATGAGTTCTGTTGTCTGATTTGATTCTCTCTAGAGTACCATGTCTCCCAGGATTTGTTTTTCCAGACCAGGAATGGTCTTACATGCAGTAGCATGAGGAACTGGATAAGTTTCCAACCCTCCAGTGCTTACCTCTACCATAGTCAGCATATATTGTTTCCCAGATCAAGAATGAGGTAGAGTGATGTAATGAATCTGCCAGGCTTCACCATACTTGTGCTTGGACATTGGTCACCATTCTGTGAAGGCTTGATTCACTTTGCCTGCTTAATAGCAGCACAGATGTCACAGTCATGTATGACCTGTGTCATAGCATCCATGGAAATGTCAATCAATCTGTCAGAAGCAGCTTTTAGTCCTTCATAGGCAGCTAGTATCTCAGTATCACAGTATTGCCAAAGTTGGAAGAGACCTCAAAGATCATCGAGTCCAACCTGTCACCACAGACCTCATGACTAGATCATGGCACCAAGTGCCACGTCCAGTCCCCTCTTGAACACTTCCAGGGACGGTGACTCCACCACCTCCCTGGGCAGCCCATTCCCTTCTCTGTTGGAGTAAAGGTTTGGTTCCACAGGGTGCAGCATGTGTGGGCAACTTCTGGGGCTGGTCCCCGTTCAAGGGATAGTTCTGAGAAAACCAATGAATGGATATTAAGAATGTTTATTCTAAAATCAGATCCCACTTTTCTGCTCTGTTTACCAAGATTAGCAGATGCCTCCTTTCCAGGAACATAGCCTAGGCAATCTGGTGTTTTCTGGGGGAAGTTGTAATTAACGTTAAGTTATAAATACCTTAAATGATCATAGTATTTAAATTTTTTTTTTTTTTGAGTGATTACAAGGAAAATGTCTATCAGTGTTTTTGCCTAGCTTTTGCAAGCTCTGACAGGGAAAGAATTACTTTTGGGCAAAAGGTGACACATCCCATGTTTGTGGATTAAATATTGTCATATTGTATTTTTCCTCACCTGTTTGAAGTTGCTGGGTGAGCATCAGTCTGTGGAAAAACAAAGAAAAGAAAGAAAGGAGACAGATAATCATTTGCTTGACTAAATGATGTTTAACAAAGTGTATAGATTTTTAACTAGACAAATTGAAATTCATCTAGTTTAAAAAAACACAACAAAACTGGAGCAGAACAGTCTGGTGTTAGTACAAAGAAAACAACAGATGATACCAATTGTCCAGCTATCCACAGCAGTTTGTAAATAATGATCTCTATGCTAGCAGGGAAAGAATCATGATGGCAATGCTATTTTAAAAAGGAAAACAAAACCCCAATATTTAAAAGAAAATCTCACATGAGAGTCAGAGATCATGTTGCTGTTTACTGAAAATTACCAGTGCTATTCTTTCTCAAGCACGTTATATGTGTTCTTGTTGCTGTCTTAAGTAAGTTCTAGCCAAAGTAGTCTTCAGCTTTCCCAATGCAAAGTAATTCTTCTTGGTAGTGAAAAGGTGTGATATAAACCTTGGCATAGAAACCTTGCTGTCTTTCATTGCATAGTTTTATTTCAAGAATGGGGTGAAGACCCTTTTTTTTTTGTTTGTTTGTTTGTTTATTTGTTTTGGGTTTTTTTGTCCTCAGAGCTCATGGGTGCTGCTCAAAATTTTCTGGACCTTATTGCATGGGTGCTGGAATTATTGCTGGGTTAGCTGGAAGTAGTGATGCATTGGAGTCTATTGTGAATGGGGATGGTGTTGAGAGACTGATTTTGCCATTCTTGCCTTGCTTCAGCTCTGGTAGCTAATTGCTATTGAAATATCACAAACTCATTCTGATTGAAAATGACCTCTGGTCCAATATACTGCTCAAATTAGAGCTGATCCTGAAGATATATCAGGTTGCTTAGGACTTCTTTTCCAAGGATGACTACCTCCCAGGCTCTCCAGTTAATCTGTTCCAGTGCTTGCTCACTCAGTTTGCCCTTTTTCCTCTTAAATGTAATCAGAATTTGTCTTACTGTAATGTAAAACAGTTAATTCTTATTCTGGCAGCTGAGGGAGCTGGGGTTGTTTAGCCTGGAGAAGAGGAGGCTCAGGGGAGACCTTATTGCTGTCTACAATGACCTGAAGGTAGGTTGTAGCCAGGCAGGGGTTGGTCTCTTCTCCCAGGCAAGCAGCACCAGAACAAGAGGACACAGTGCCAAGCTGTGCCAGGAGAGGTTTAGGCTGGATGTTAGGAAGAAATTCTACACAGAAAGAATGATTGCCCATTGGAATGGGCTTCTCGGGGAGGTGATGGAGTCACCATCATTGGAGGTGTTCAAGAGGAGACTTGATAGGGTGTTTGGTTGCATGGTTTAGTTGATTAGGTGGGTTGGATAATAGGTTGGATGCGATGATCTTGAAGGTCTCTTCCAACCTGGTCTGGTCTATTCTATTCTATTCTAGACTTCAGTCTAAAAATAGTTAGCCAGACAAGCACTTGCTGGCAGGGGTTAGAGTCGGTGTAAAATGATGGTTAGCTGGTTTTGACCTTTGTATCTAGAGCATTAGTTGGTATTTAGAGCTTCACGTTTGTGTCTCCACTCAGCTTGAGGTAGCTCAGTCCTGCCACTCAGAAGAAATTTTTAACTGTCAGACCCAAAATGGTCTTAACCAGGTACACTTTTGCTAATCTGTTGAAGATGTCCTGATTTTTTTGGAGTTAAATTAGAAGCATTTCTCTGTCTAGGTGTTCAGATGAAAAAACCCCAAAAACCTATCTCCTGCACAGGTCTTTTATTTCCGGATTTGTGGCTTATATAAAGAGAAAACAAAGTAATTTCACACAAAATAAGCATGATTTATTAAGCAGAAGAAATTTTGCTTTCCTCCCCTCAGTAAAGTTTTGTTATCATAGTGAATTTAAAGCATAAGGAGCTCTGAAATCTGGAGGTGTAGTTGTTTTGTCATCTGCTTCAGACTGCTATCTGTTGAAAAAATTCTGTTAAGCTTAGCTTAAAGAAGCGATTAAGTTTTGTGGTTAGCGGAGACACACAACACTTTTTTCCTTCCCTCCAACTTAGGCACATGTTTGCATGATAACACACCATATGCCACCCAAATTCATGTTAATATTGTGCATTTTTATGAGGCTGAGGGAGCTGGGGTTGTTTAGCCTGGAGAAGAGGAGACTGAGGGGTGACCTTATTGTTCTCTACAACTACCTGAAGGGAGGTTATAGACAGGCAGATGTGGGTCTCTTCTCCCAGGCAGCCAGCACCAGAACAAGAGGACGCAGTCTCGGGCTGTGCCAGGGCAGGTTTAGACTGGAGGTTAGGAAGAAGTTCTATACAGAGAGAGTGATTGCCCATTGGAATGGGCTGCCCGTGGAGGTGGTGGAGTCACCATCATTGGAGGTGTTCAGGAGACCTGATGGGGTGCTTGGTTCCATGGTTTAGTTGTTTAGGTGGGTTGGATTGGTTGATAGGTTAGACTCAATGATCTTGAAGGTTTCTTCCAACCTGTTCTGTTCTGTTCTGTTCTGTTCTGTTCTGTTCTGTTCTGTTCTGTTCTGTTCTGTTCTATTCTATTCTATTCTATTCTATTCTATTCTATTCTATTCTATTCTATTCTATTCTATTCTATTCTATTCTATTCTATTCTATTCTATTCTATTTCTATTCTATTCTATTCTATTCTATTCTATTCTATTCTATTCTATTCTATTCTATTATTCTATTCTACTACATTTTGAGCACATTGAAAGCCAGTACTCATTCAGTGTCTCATCAGTTTGCATCTTGCAGTGTTCAGTAGAAGGCAGTGGAGAACCTATCCCTGTTCATTTCACTGGGTTTACTGTTGCCAGGGAATACAGTCTCCAGTGGTCCCCAGGAAGAAGGTGTTCTATGGTTTTATGAACCGGCACACAAGATGTTATTTATCACCATGTGCTGCTTAGCTCATCAAGTTGACTCCATTTGCTGGGGAGATCTGTAGGGTGTGGGTTTTGTTTGCTTGTGAGTTTCTTCTTTACAATTACTATGTAGAAGTCTGCTGGTAAACTGTCATAGTCTTAAAGCCAAGCTATGGGATGTTTCAAAAGAGCATCTTCTTTCGATTGTCGTTGTCATTGACCCTCAAAGCATGGCAGTGAAATAAGTGCTGCAGGAAAATCTGTGACAACCAGTGATGGTCTTGTCCTTCTCCTCCTTCTGTTCCTCTTCCTGCATGCACGCACCAACACACACACACATACAATCCTGGTTTGCCAGAGTGGAAAATATGGTGTGAACTCTTCTCATCCACTTCAGCATGGGATTAACAGACTTTTATTTGAGCAGCTATAAATATCGGCTGTAATTTGTCGGCTTGCTTTATCTGAAGTGGGAAACACTCACATATCTCTTCTTGCTGGGCTGTAGAAGGGTAACAGTGAGGTGATGGTTTCTGACTACAGCCTAAGTAAAAGCTTTTCTTGGTGCTAGCTGTGCCAAACTGGAGTGACTCCTCTTGAATTTTCTCAAAACCTCGAAATCCTAACACAGACTTGCTAACACATTCTTGCTACAGCTTTTGAAAGAGGTGTGCCTCTCTCCTGCACCACTGCTTTCCACAGCTGCCAGCTTTTGTGCAGTTTCAGGTAACCAACAGAAAAATCTGTTAAGGTCTCTCTTACTTCGTTTCTGCTTTGTAACAGAACACTTAATGACAGTAACCTCTTTTTTTCCCCTTGAGGCATTCTGAATTTTGTATTTAAGACATTTGAAATCTAATATGATATTCAGAGCACTGTTTCATTTTGAGGATCCTTTCCTTGGGCACAGTCATTGTGAATTTAATATTTCACCTGTTTATAACTTCTGCATTTTCCTTCAGTTTGTTGCCTTAAAAGGAAAAATAGGAAGAGGCCAAGAAAATTGTAACTTAACCATTTAATTTCTTTTACTTTTATGATGCCGTCGTAAGAAGAAAAAGAAATTGATCCAGAGTTGTACAATGTACTGTTGGGTTTTTTTGTTGGGTGGGTTTTGTTTTTTTTTTTTGTTGTTGTTGATTTTTGTTTGTTTGGTTTTGGTTGGTTTTGTTTCAGTGTCAGCCACACTTCACAAAAGGATTAAAGTGATCCCATTAGGGTTTTATATCGTTTCAACCTGTTAGGATTCTGGGTGATAGTCAGTATGTACTTGGGAAAGGGATGTCTAAATGCTTAAAAAATATGTGTGTGTATATATAGATCTGAACAAGTTAGAACTCAGTCTGGCAAAGCCATGGAGATTTTTAAAGCAGGGTAGTCTTTGCTCAGATGAAAAAGTGGATCTGCTTGTATCCAGGTACTAGTCTGAGTATTTTCTACTATTCAGGTTTGTTAGGATTTAGGCATTTAGAGTTTAGTTGAGCCATTTTTGGTAGAGTTTTGGCAAGCAAAAAATTGTTTGCACAGCCATGAATTCTACTTACACACATGAGCTTTGCCTGCAGGGTAGCAGTGCCCAGAAGAGCATTATGTGCTAAACTAATAGCAGAAATCACTAAGGTGCCAAGTATAACCAGAGTGGGAAGAGAAATGGATGAATAACAGAGGCTTTGATGGTTTGGAATTTCATGCTGCATCAATGAAATTTCTGCAGAGTTTAGAGTTTCTGCAGAGCAGGAATTGCTGGTTCAGTGAGACCTCTCAAGGGAGTTCAGACTAGAATTATGTCAGAGAAGAGCACACAGGCAAACCAGTCTCTCTTTTTGAGGTTACAACTCTTGCCACTTTGGTTGGCAAGTAGGCAAGGAGCTGAAGAACAAATGAGTGAATTGGGAGTGCATCGTGAGTGCATCACAAGCATATGCTACATTTAACAAAATTATGCAACTAAGGAAGACAATTTGGGTGACCTAATTAGGCTGAGATGGACAAGGTAGCAGGCCTTGGCTTTTAGTATGGATCGTCTACAGTTTCCAGATTTATACTGAATGTATTTGTTTGTAAACACTTGGCAGGTTGATCTCGGGATGACAGCAGGCTTGATCTTCTGTAGGTGTTTCACCTGCATGCAGGCCAGCTCTGCTTCACTCTTGTTTCATCTGCCCTATTTGTATTTTATTTTTTCTTCTGGAGCATAAGGAGAAAGCCCTCAAGGGCTGATGCAGCAAGGGGAGTAATATTTTGCTCTCAGCAAGCTCAGTTTAGATTCTCTGTGGGTGCCTCAAGAGTATGGACATTCTGGTTGTAGAAATCCCATATTATGCTCTTGAATGTGAGCACTGAGGGTTTATTTGTCTGTTTGCTAGACCGCCTTCATCTTGCAAAGGAACATCTCTTTTGCACCACAGAGTTTGCACCACAGAAGCAGTGTTTTGCTTGCCTAACTCTAAAGCCAGAGAAATTTAGTGTCCATGTGTGACTATGACATGTCTATGACTCAGATTCACCATTCCATGTTTTTGAACTAATTAATTTCCTAGAATATAAACCACAACTAGATCAAGATGAGCCTTTAAATAGGGAAAACTCAAATTATGTTGGGCAAGTTATTAAATAAAAGGCTTGAAGAAATATCTGCAATAACCCTGCACATGGGGTTAATGAAATTTTGCATCCTTTAAAAACAGATTTCCATTCCAACAGCAGCCTGTACTTCTAGGGCTGCTCCTTTTCTCTGCTTTGCCTCTAAGGCTCAGCTTTGAGTCTGATCTTACTGCAGCTAATCCTGCGACATCTGAGGTTTGTGTCAGTCTGCCAGTTCCCTTACAGAGGCTTTCCACAACTATCTGCCTTCCTGCCCTCTTCTGCCCTCAGGAAGTGCTTGTGTGTGGGGGAATTGGGTAGTGTGCCACTGTGGCACAATGACCTTATACATGGTGACTGTTTGTCGTGGAGGACTGAAATAAGGACGAGATTCAGTCTTTCAGATGATGCAGTTCACTTTGCTGCTTTTTAATAGTCTATTATTATATAAAAAGTCCCACCTTTCCAAAACATTCCCAGAAATGGTAAGTTGTTTGGACTGCATAGTTCTCCTGTGAATAACAAGAGTTTATTTTGACAATTTGCACTGCATGAAATACGGTGGCCACTTGGGTCAGGAGAAGGTTTAGAGTGCTCTAGCCATTGCAGACATATTCCACCTAGTGGAGAAATCCACTGCCAGCTCAAGTCATGGTTCAAAATTTGTTTTTCAGCCTGGGGGAGGAAAAAGGTACTCTGGTTTTTGAGGAAAAAAGAGCAAAGCTCCTAAGGGCTACTGGATTTTGAGGGCTTTTAGTGCCTGCTCAGAGAAGGGCAACAAAATTGGTGAGGGGTTTGGAACACAAGCCCTGTGAGGAGAGACTGAGGGAGCTGGGGTTGCTTAGCCTGGAGAAGAGGAGACTCAGGGGAGACCTTATTGCTCTCTACAACTACCTGAAGGGAGGTTGTAGAGCAGGGTTGGGCTCTTCTCCCAGGCAACCAGCACCAGAACAAGAGGACACAGTCTCAAGCTGCACCAGGGGAGGTTCAGACTGGAGGTTAGGAGGAAGTTCTATACAGAGAGAGTGATGGGCCATTGGAATGGGCTGCCCGAGGAGGTGGTGGAGTCACCATCATTGGAGGTGTTCAAGAGGAGACTGGATGTGGTGCTTGGTTGCATGGTTTAGTTGATTAGGTGGTGTTGGATGATAGGTTGGACACGATGATCTTGAAGGTCTCTTCCAACCTGGTTTATTCTATTCTATTCTATTCTACACACTGTTCTTAGCCACACACTGAAAGTCCTGCCGTTGGGATAGTAGTTAAAAAGGCCCATGAGTTCTTTCCATACCACCTCCTTTGCCAGATATTATCATAGTATCATAGCATCAGTCACTGTTGGAAGGGACCACAAGGATCATCTAGTTCCAACCCCCTGTCATGGGCAGGGACACCCCACACTAGATCAGGCTGGCCAGAGCCTCATCCAACCTGGTCTTAGATACCACCAGGGATGGGGCCCCAACCACCTCCCTGGACAACCCATTCCATGGCTTCACCACTCTCATGGTGAAGAACCTCCTCCTTTAAGCAGAAAAAAGAAATAATGTATAGTGTTTATCTGTGCTGATGCGCACTCTATCAATTTCCAGCCCAAGACTCCAATAAAATGGTTAATTATTGTAGTCTGGCACAATGTTAATGTAAGCCAAATGAAAAGATACCATAAATTCCATTTGGCATTTATGGGCTAACTTAAACGGTAGCTTATCCAAACGATCACATGTTGTTGTCCTGAAGTAAAGCATCTGAACAGAGTTTTATACATTGTCATATAAAACAGTTGAATATTGTCTACAGAAAGGCTTTGATTCAGGCTGGGTGTGAGGAAGAAGAGTTGGGGCTGTTCAGTCTGGAGAAGAGAAGGTTCCCAGGTGACCTAATTGTGGCCTTCCAGTATCTGAAGGGGGCCTACAAGAAGGCTGAGGAGGGACTTCTCAGGATATCAGGTAGTGCTAGGACTAGGGGGAATGGAATGAAGCTGGAGGTGGGGAGATTCAGGCTGGATGTGAGGAAGAAGTTCTTCACCATGAGAGTGGTGAAGCCCTGGAATGGGTTGTCCAGGAAGGTGGTTGGGGCCCCGTCCCTGGAGGTGTTTAAGAGCAAGCTGGATGAGGCTCTGGGCAGCCTGATCTAGTGTAGGGTGTCCCTGCCCATGGCAGGGGGTTGGAGCTAGATGATCCTTGCGGTCCCTTCCAACCCTGACTGATACTATGATAATATGGTACTGTGATTAAAAAAAAAAGAAACAGTCCTAAATGTATGATAAAGGCTATTACACTAGATTTTTGTGACCTTAGGGTCAAGAAATTTACCTTTGCTGTTCTTGATTTACTGAGCCCTTTTAAAACTCCTGCTTTGTCAGGTGTGTTGTTCTTCTGCCCTGTATCTGCGTTTCCAAAATTCTTGCTGGGGAATTAAAGTAAAAGAACAACAACAACAAAAAAAGACTAAATGAATAAAATTGCAAACAACATCATTTCAGAAAAAATCAACAACCAACCATGCTGGGAGCTGCATGTACCACTTAGCACTCTTAATGAAGATCAGCCTCTACAGGAAAAGAGTTTAATCTTATTTTCCAAAAATACCAGGTGCTTTCTGACCTCTTATTAAAATTCAAACATATTCTCAAGAACGCCACAGACGTCCTTGTGATAGCTTAATAGATCTCACATTTTCCAGGTCAATGACTTTCTGTGGCGGTTTGGGCTGGGTGCCCTCTGCTACGTGGTGTGCTTCCTGTGTCCAGAAGTCCAGCCCAGTGGGCGGACACAGGAAACCAGGTATCTCCTACCATAATCCTTTGTACCGCTGTAAAATCTAGCGCGGGGTCTAGCACTTTCTCTTTCTTCCTGTCGTGGGTTGAGGCAGCCCCCTCCCCACCACAGGCAAAATAACGACTCTGACAAACGGATTGCAAAAGCGATGGAAAAGTTTAAATAGAAAAGGGTGAATGTGCACAAAAGAACCAGAAACAGTGACAGAAAGAACCCCAAAACAGACCCGGATACACCCCATCCCCACCTGAGGGTGGGCCCGAGAGCCCCAGGGCTCGTTCTTCCCCCCACTGCTAGGCTAGTCTCAGCTGGCCAGGCCTGAGACCGCCCATCCCCCTGGCCTAGGGCCTAGCCAGGCCCAAGGCCAGGAGACGTCTCCCCCAGTTACCGGGTGCTGGCGAGGGAAGAAAGAGAAAGAGGCGGACCCCACGCAAGATCTTATAGCGGTGCAGGGGATTGTGGTAGGAGATACCTGGTTTCCTGTGTCCACCCACTGGGCTGGACTGCTGGACAGAGGAAGTGCACCATGCAGCAGGGGCACCCAGCCCGAACCACCACACTTCCTCTTGCCAGTACCTGGTAACTGGGGGGAGGTATCTCCCGGCCTTGGGCCTGGCTAGGCGCAAGGCCAGGGGGATGGGCGGTCTCAGGCCTGGCCAGCTGAGACTAGCCTAGCAGTGGGGGGGGGGAAGAGGGAACCCTGGGGGTCTTGGGTGCGCCCTCAGGTGGGGATGGGATGTTTCTGGGTCTGCTTTGGGGTTTCTTTTGTCACTGCTTCTGGTTCTCTGTACACACTCACTGCTTTCTATTTAAACTTTCCATCACTTTTGCAATCTGTTTGTCAGAGTCGTTATTGCTGCCCATGGTGGGGAGGGGGTCTGCTTCAACCCACAACACTTTCAGAAGCTCTAAGAACAATTCTGAAGGGCCCTGAAGTCATCTGTGCCACTTCTCATCGCTGGTGAATGCTTACTTAGAAACTTCTGTGGCTGTGTGCGTTGGGAGACAGGCTCTGTTGCTGCTATGACCAAAGCATGCATGAGAGACATTAATTCCACCTGAGGGTCTTAACAAGAAAGATATGGAGGAGCTTTTTTCTGTATCTTCTTATCCTCAAAATAATGTCATATTTAAAAAAAATTCTTATCAGAGAAACATGAAGAAAGGTTTATTTGTTTGTTTGTTTTAAAGCCATTCGGCATCTTCTCATACGAGAAGCACCGCAGTCTCCAAATCATCTTTATGGCCCTCTGTTGGACTCTCTGCAGTAGTTCCCTGTCCCTGTTGAGCTGGGGAGCCCAGAACTGGATTCAGTACTCCAGATGTGGCCTCAGCAGAGCAGAGTGTGAGGAGAACCTCCTTCAACCTTCTGGCCACGCTTTTCTTAATGCACCTCAGAATACCGTTGCCCTTCTTGGCCATGAGAGCACGTTGCTGGCTGACAGTGAACTTGTCCAACAGCACTCCCAGCTCCTTCTCTGCATAGCTGCTCTCCAGCAGGTCAGCCCCTAAAGAGTTCTGGTGCATGGGGTTATTCCTTCCCAGGTACAGGACTTTGCACTTGTCCTTGTTGAACTTTTGCCCAGCTCTCCTGCCTGTCCAGATTTCGCTGAATGGCAGCACAGCCTGCTGGTGTGCCAGCCACTCCTTCCAGTTCTGTGTCATCAGCAAACTTGCTGAGACTGCACTCTGTTCCTTTAGCCAGGTTGTTGATAAATATGCTGAACAAGACTGGACTCAACCCTGAACCCTGGGGAACACTGCTAGCTGCAGGCCTCAAACTAGACCCTGCATTGCTGATCACAACCCTCTGAGCGCTGTCATTCAGGCAGTTCTCAGACCACCTCACTGCCATTCATCCAGTCCAAACATCCTAAGCTTACTTATGAGGATTTATGTGAGACAGCGTCAAAAGCCTTGTTGAAGAAGTAGACAACTTCCACCACTCTTCCTTCTTCTACCCAGCTAGCCACATCATCATAGAAGGCTATCACACTGGTCAAGCATGATTTCTCTTTCATAAATCCTTCTGACTACTTGTGGTAATCTTTTCCTCCATGTGCTTAGAGATGACCTCCAGCATGAATAGAATAAACCAGGTTCAAAGAGACCTTCAAGATCATCGTGTCCAACCTATCATCCAACACCACCTAATCAACTAAACCATGCAACCAAGCACCACATCCAGTCTCCTCTTGAGCACCTCCAATGATGGTGACTCCACCACCTCCCCGGGCAGCCCATTCCAATGGCCCATCACTCTCTCTGTGAAGAACTTTCTCCTAACCTCCAGCCTAAACCTCCCCTGGTGCAGCTTGCGACTGTGTCCTCTTGTTCTGGTGCTGGTTGCCTGGGAGAAGAGCCCAACCCTGCTCTACAACCTCCCTTCAGGTAGTTGTAGAGAACAATAAGGTCTCCCCTGAGTGTCCTCTTCTCCAGGCTAAGCAACCCCAGCTCCCTCAGCCCCTCCTCATAGGGCTTGTGTTCCAAACCCCTCCCCAGCTTTGTTGCCCTTCTCTGGACAAGCTTTCCATCACCTTTGGGGGGAATGGGAGTGAGGCTAACCAGTCTGTGGCTTCCTGGGTCATCCTTCTTACACTTTTTGAAGACTGGACTGACACTGTCTTATTTTCCAGTAGTCAAGCACCTCTGCTCTTCTCCATGTCTCTTGAGAGATGATGGAGAATGGCTTAGCCATCTCCTCAACATTTGTGGGTACATTCCATCAGGGTCTCTGGATTTGTGGGTATCCAGATTGTCCAGGTCATCTCTAACCTGATCCTCCTGGAGCACGGGAGAATCTGTCTTCCTCCAGCCTTTTGCTCTCATCTCCAGGCACTGGGATTCCCGAGGGCAAGTCTTAGCCCTAAATGCTAAAGTAAAGAAGGCATTCAGTAGCTTTTCCTTCTCTGTGTCCTCTGTCATCAGGGAACCCACCTTATTCAGCAGTGGGACTACATTTTGCCTGGTGTTTCTTTTTCTGCTGATGTACTTGGAGAAGCCTTTCTTATCTTAAATGATGCATCTCTTCACTTTTATGACTTCTTCCCTATGTTCTAAAAAGCTCAGGGGATGGAATGAAAGGAAATCTAACTGAAATAGTGTGACTGTGAAAACATAGGGTATTTATGGTAGTGTAATAATAAATGGTAATGAATGAAGGGAAGAAAAAGATGAGGCAAGTACAAAACTGAACAATTGACATTAGTGGCTCTGTGTTCAGTGTGCCAAAATTATCTCACTTAGCTCCTCATTTTGTACTTGAGCTGCAACTGGCAAATGCCTTGCAAATCTACTACAGCACATGTTATGCTCTTGAAATGAGAGGCCACAAAATAGTAAGTATTTTGCAGCAATAAATTTAACTGATAGTGATCTTGGGGCTCAAGTGTCTGAAAATATTAGCACCTTTTAAGGTTACTTACCACAAAAACACAACTGATTTGCTAGAGAAATTATAAAAAGGCTTTTGATGCAAATAAAGGTGCAAATAGTTTCCTGATTTGTTGAATAATATACTTTTTCTTTTTTTCTTTTTAAAAAATCATTAGAAGTCATTCTAATGCTGCAATTCTTTTGTAAAAATTAGAAAATCTGGGGAAGACTGAGCCAATAATAGGAGATATTTGTTTTCTAAATGTGTGTTACAGTTTGAAGGGGGAACTTTAGCCTAGTCCCTGACTGCACAGAAGTAAAAGAAATTACCATTGGATGTAAAAGGAAAGTAATGATAAGGTCTATGTAATTCATTGGATTGCTAATGGGGTATAGAGTAGAGGTATAAACAGTTCTTGCTCTCTTGTCTTCTGCTGTCACTTCTGCATGCAACTTGCGCCTCTCTCTCTTCCTTGGCCTTGCCCGGGGTACCTCTGTTTTGACTACTGTATGATCACAGAATCACAGTATCACTAAGGTTGGAAGAGACTTCGAAGATCATCAAATCCAACCTGTCACCACAGACCCCATGACTAGACCATGGCATCAAGTGCCACATCCAATCCCCTCTTGAACACCTCCAGGGGACGGTGACTCCACCACCGCCCCAGACAGCCCATTCCAATGGTGAACAACTCTCTTGGTGAAGCACTTTCTCCTCACCTCCAGCCTAAACTTCCCCTGGCGCAGCTTGAGACTGTGTCCACTTGTTCTGGTGCTGGTTGCTAGAGAGAAGAGGCCAACCCCTTCCTGGCTACAACCACCCTTTAAGTAGTTGTAGATTACATCGCAGTAGTGATAGAATGGGAAGGAGAGAGGGGAGTGGAAAAAGAGGTGAACAGGTCCCTTGGATCCATCCAGGGGGGTCTGAGGAGTTTCTGTGTTGTTTATAAGTTGTAAATATATATGGTACATATATTGTATATTTTGTGCATATTAACTGAATTTCATATTTCTGGATTCTAGTTGGCTTGTAAATATAGCTTCATTTGCTTCCATCTCTGAGCTAGTCTGGCAATTCTATTTTGGAGGGTAATTCTCCCAATTAGTTGGGGGGTAATTTCAACCCACCACAACATCTTTGAATATATTGTTTTTCCTGCATTATTGCTCTTGACTTTTGTACTTTTCCATAGTTGATCTTATTTCCATAAAATATAATAGCAGTGGAGCAGTATAGGTTATGCGGAATGGAAGAACTAGAAGTGAACAGGCATTGATCTCCCTGTTAATACTGAACATTCCAAAACACCTGGTAAGTGCTTGAGCACTGGGATGTCAGAGAAAACTATACAGTATCATGGAATCATAAAATGCTTTGGTTTGGAAGGGATCTAGTCATCTAGCTTAAACTTGTCCTGCAGTGAATAGGAACATCTTCAACTACACCAGGTTGCTCAGAACCCCAGCCAGTGTGATATTGAATATTTCCAGGGATGGGGCATCTACTATATCTCTGGGCACCCTGCTCCAGTATTTTACCACCCACCTGTACTTAAGTACATTTTTAATTTCTGTTACATTACTGAAGTAGTAAGACTTAATTTTGCTTTTTTACATATTTATGCTCTGAAACTGTGAATATCAAAATGCATTTTAAAGATACTTGGAAAAAAAGTCTAGTTGAAGATAAAATTGTGTCTGTGGATGTTCATCCATTTTAATTAATGCTGCTCATTAGAGAATGTTTGCAACACTGTCTTGTGTAATGTTATTGGATTGATGAAGTAGTGAATGAATTAAATAAAATGGAGTGTATATTGTGGATGAGCAAATAGAACATGGATATTATAAAATCTGTCTGGTCCAGAAATATTTGAATCAACACCAATTTGATTCTGGTTCAGATGATGGTTGCAGCTGCAGAATAATCCATCAGAACTCAGTAACTTGTGCTGTGGGATCTGACTGACTGCTCATATTGCACAATAGGATATCTCTAAGGCCCAAACATTAGCTTTCTATTAGTTATGAATAATGAGAAGATAATGTTTTGAACTCATGTTCACCATCTTACAGACATCCTGACCAGTGTTACCTGAATTATGGATTTCATTACTGTGGAGCCCAAGAGCTCCTACATTTGATCAGTGGTACAGCCAGGAAAAAAAGGATACAATGAACCTTATCCAAAATTATTCAGGTGTGGAGTCCTCCACAGGCTACGGTGTGAACATCTGTCCCACCATGATCATCCATGAGCTGCAAGGGGACAACCTGTATCACCATGGGCTTCAGAGAAATCTCTGCTCCAGTGCCAGAAGCAGCTCCTCCCTCTCCTTCACTGACCTTGGTGTCTGCCGGGCTGTTTCTCACACATCTGTTTTCCTGTTTTTCTCTTTCCTCTTTCACAGCTGCTGTGCAGTGTGTTTATACCTTTCCTTAAATGTGTTAGCATAGAGGTTCCAGCAGTGTCACTGCCAGCTTTGGTCAGTGGCAGGTCCATTTTGGAGCTGGCTGAAACTGGCTCTGCTGGATATGGCTCAGCATCTGGTATCTTCTCACAGAAGCCACCCTTGCAGCACCCCTGCTACCAAAACCTTGTCATGTAAACTCAATACAGCTATGTCACTGTAAGAGAGTGGTCTTCATATCACAAATACACAAAATGTTTCTTGATTATGTCCTGAACTTCTGTCTGTGTAACACTTATGGAAAAGACTTCAACTTCCAAGCTGAATGCAAATTTACTGTGAAGAGAGAAACAGTTTGACCTTGCTCTTACTGCCTATTCAGTCATGATGGAAACTTGGACAGAGTCAGTTTTAGTTACACTGGATTTAGCTGCTTGTTACACTCCAACTCCATTTCATATTGGAGTTTTAAAATTGGAATCATCCAGTGTAAGTGTTGTGTACTCAAAGTAATAGTAACAAGACAGAAACTATAAGTCATTTAACTGGAAACTGGAGAGCTGGGCAAAGAGGAACCTAATGAGGTTCAAAAAGGATAAGTGCAGAGTCCTACATCTGGGAAGGAATAATAAACTGCACCACTGCAGGTTAGGAGGTGATCTGCTAGAGAGCAGCCCTGTGGAAAAGGACCTGGGAGTCCTGGTGAATAACAAGTTATCCATGGGACAGCAATGTGACCTTGTGGCCAAGAGGGCCAATGGGATCCTGGGGTGCATTAAGAGGAGTGTGTCCAGCAGATCAAGGCAGGTTCTCCTCCCCCTCTACTCTGCCCTGGTGAGGCTCCACTTGGAATATTGCTCCCCAGTTCAAAAGGGACAGGGAGTCAAGAGGAACTCAAGAGAGTCCAGCGGTGGGCTACAGAGATGATTAATGGACTGGAGCACATACCCTATGAGGAGAGGCTGAGAGCCCTGGCACTTTTTAGTCTGGAGAAGATTGAGAGGGGATTTAATAAAAGTTTGTAAATATCTGAGGGCTGGGGGTCAAGAGGCAGGGCACAGGCTCTTCTCTGTTTCACCCTGTGATAGGACAAGGGGCAATGGATGTAAACTACAGCACAGGAGGTTCCACCTCAATATGAGGAGGAACTTCTTCACTGTGAGGGTCACAGAGCACTGGAACAGGATCCCCAGAAGGGTTGTGGAGTCTCCTTCTCTGGAGACTTTCAAGACCCATCTGGATGCATTCCTGTGTGACCTGTGACAGATTCCCTTCCAACCCCTAACATCCTGTGATCCTGTGGGAAAAAAACCCAAAACACACAAACCCCACAAACAACCAAACAATAACAAACAAGCAAAACAAAACCAAAGAACAAAAGGATAAAAGAAAAAGAAACTGGAGAAAGTATATATACTTGACTTATAAGGAGAGATGGGAAAATTGTGTTTATCTTGCTGGGTGGATGCTGTTCCTAAGTAGTGAACCAAAAAAAATAATCAAAATTATGTTGAGCAAAAAGCTGAGCCTTTGTGAGGTATTTAAACAATCATTTAGGAAATAAGGTGACAGAAGAGCCAGTGGTGTCACCCTTGCTGTGGAGTCAGTGACTTAAGAGGCAGGTGGCACCTGAGGCAGAATATAAGCTGTTAAACGGGATGCCAAGCACCAGTACCTTATTGATAGCATGTTGAGCTATTCCCTGTACAGCAGGCAGGATCAGTTAAAGAAGTTGCTAGGTAAAGTCTCAATGTGTGTCAAGAGGTGTCAAGGTAAGAGTGTTAGTTTACTGGGAAATATTTCACTGAATAGATTAGGGTCTCCTTTGCTGTGTCCACTCATCATCCAAAATGAAATGTGATTGCTAGTAGTTAAAAGATGATAGAGGAAAACATATGCAGAAGAGCCCACAGTTTGGGAATGGCTTTGATGTAGTTGGTAGAAGGGGATTGCTTTTGGTTTTGGTTTTCAAATTTAGAACATGTAATTGGCTGTGGTGGCTCAGACCAGATTTGGTGCAGGTGTTCAGCATTGTCCTGAACCGTTGGTAAGAAGAGCAGGGCAAACTCTTAATCCTACTTCCCACAACACTGTCTTAATGACCAGTGATCTGGGATTCAGAATTTTCTTGAGAAAATCACTATCTCTCTATTAATAAGTTTTGAATTGGTTTTGGTCTATGAGCTAGTCCCATTTCTTTTCCTGTGTTTGTGAACTTCAACACTTATTCCCTGGCAATTGTTTGCATGGTGTGAAGTTTAGAATGAATGGAAAGAAGTGCTTTTTCTTTCAATGGACAATTTTGTTGTCACCAGATGTGGTTGTCAGAGTGGTGATACAAGAGCAGTAGTACAAATTCAGAGCAAGAAACTCCAGTTCCAGCAATTAAATGCAAAAAGATAATTTCTGGCTTTGAAACAACCTAAGTTACAGATACTTGAAGACAGAGAGGATACCTTAGGAGATGCATGCCCTGCCCATAAAACCAGGCAGAGGATGTAACTTGATTAACATTTGTTGTAGCTCTGAGAAGTTGTCCATATGTTCTTCACTGAGATCTTTGCATTGTTTGATGACTTTAAACAACTTTAAACAAGGCCAAATAAATTTTGGTGTTTCTCATCTCTTAGCTCCTTTCAAGTTGGTAGTCTAACACAGAGTTCTTGAGCAAGTTTTTTTGGAGGATATGAATAAGGCTTTGTACCTCTGTTTTCCCTGATCTTGGAAGTCTCATCATATATTTATGAGCACTTGCTTCTCTTTCCAATGATGTTCAGTGCAGAGTACTGTTGAAAGCTCTCATCCCTTGAAAGACTTTGATATTTCATTATGCAGATGGTTATTCCTTCTCATCATAAAGGATGTCTAACTTCAAGTAGTCAGTAGCTCAATAGATATGAAAACTGTTCCTCAGGTTTATTTTTTGCTCAGATAAGGAGAATCATGCCAGAATACAGCTGAGAAATGGTTGGGAATAGCTATCCAGCAGCTAGAAATCTAAATACAATCATGCATCTGACCAGTGCATCAGTTCCCAATGGTTCTAATCACTATGTGACTCTAACCAAATCAGTTAAATTATAGGTATCTGCTCCTTTGCTAGTCCTGCAAGTACTCAAACCTGTCAGTGCTATAGGACTAAGCAAACCTTTATGTACCATTTCCATTCTGTGCACTAAGGATTTGAGCTCTGTTATGCTTATGGCCTTGAGGGTTTGAGTACACACCCTGATCTCTCTCTCACTGTCTGCCAGACAGCCTTCCTGGCAGCCCACAACCCTCACGAGTTCTGCTGCATCTCTTGACTTCAGTGATGTGTGTCCTTCACATGGGACGTCCTTCCTCTCAACTGCAGCGGGCCTTTGGGTATGGTAGGGAAGGTCTTGTTTGTGTACTCAACTGATGTGCTGCTGTCTTTAGAAACATTTCTTGTCCTTGTGCACCCCTTGTGCTTCAGGCAGTGCTTCCTCCCTGTGCATGCAGATTCTTTTCTCAGTGGAGGATTAATAGTTTTAGTGGCCCGCCTCTCCTCTGAGGAGGATTCAGGAAGGTTAACACTTCAGTCCCCAAACAGTTCATTTGGCTATTTTTCTTAATTAATATAGGTGATTCTGTTTCCTTAGAAATGGAAAGTGTGGCTTTGTTAGGTGTGATATTAATCTGTGTTTTTCTTAGTGTCATGTAGGACTCTTCTCAAATGTTTGCTTGGTAATTTGCTGATCTTCCTCCTTGTATATTGTCCATATGATCTGTATCAAGTCAGTGTGTTGAGAGACCCATTTAATGCATTTATTTCATTTATATGTATGCTTGTTATTTATTTAGGGCTTATTACTGGATTTTGACTGAGGCTTGCACAGCAACTGATGTGTTTGAGGTGAGAAGTTTTCAGCCACTTTCTCCGAAGAAATTTGTAGCATGTACCAAATCACATGTATTTGAAATTCCACTTATGGTACAAATCCATTTCTTCAATGAAAGGTGTTGCAGCCATCCTCAATGCTTCAGTGCACTCAAGATGAGCAGCACAGCATGGCTGTCTGTTTTTATATATACAGCTGTGGTTTGGCTCAGCAAAACAGAGATGCTGACAATTCAGGTGAAAAAGTGAAACTATCTAGCAACGGTAGCATTAGCTCCTTTGGGTGACATTTTTCATCATTTAAGTTTGTGGCTTTTTATGAGGGATTCTTTCCCTTTGCTGTCATTAGTCATGCTCCAGTTAATAGGCCAGTCAGCTTCTTTTCATCCACAAATGTCCAGAACTTTCTAGACTCTGCTTTTTTATGTGGATTTTGGTTCTTATGCAGTCTTTTGTTGGACTGTTACTAAATTCTGTGTAGTGTTGCTTCTGGACCTAGTTGTAGTCGCTTGGCCATAACAGTTCAAGAACTCATTTGCTGGTTATATGGTGGGAATTTCAGTGTTGTCTGTGCTTGTCTTTCAACACTGCCCACTTTTTGGGTTATATATGTAGTTTGGCAATAAAAGATCATGAGCAGCGGTGGTGGCCTTCCAGGATCTCTGAAAAAGTCAAGTCATGAAAAGAGCTTCATGAGCTTACTGAGGATATGTTCCTGAGATTATAGGCAGGAAGAAACCTTTTCTAACTGCTTGTCTGTCTGACTTCAGAGGAATCTAACTTTTATGTGAATGTTTATTTTTTAATACATCTAGCAGACTCTTCTGTTGTTTGCAGGGAAGAAGGCTATACACAGTACATGCTATGAAATGTGACATTAAACAACTGTGAAAGTCTACTCTCTCCCATCTTTCTCTTTTTTCTTGTTTCTGACCAGTTGTGACCAGACATGGTATTGTTCTCTATCTTTTTCTTTGGACTCTTTTAGCAGCTTTGCTCAAGGAGCAGACTGAGTCCTGGAAGTATTTGTGGTGGCCTAAAAGGGAGAGGTATGAGACTAGTCAGGAAGAAAGTATGAAGATGAAAGAATGGTAACATTTTAACTGAATCATATTGGAAGAGTAGCCCACCTGTTGTTGCCAACATGGATTTAGGAAGGGCAGGTCCTGCCTCTCCAACCTGATCTCCTTCTATGATCAGGTGACGTGTCTGGTGGATGTGGGGAGGCCTGTGGATGTGGTCTACCTGGACTTCAGCAAGGCCTTTGACACTGTCCCCCACAGCAAACTGCTGGCTAAGCTGTCAGATCGTGGCTTGGGTAGCAACACTCTGCACTGGGTTGGGAACTGGCTGGAGGGCCGGGCCCAGAAAGTGGTGGTCAATGGTGCCATATCCAGCTGGAGGCCAGTCACCAGTGGCGTCCCCAGGGACCACTGCTGGGCCCCATGCTCTTTAATATCTTCGTTGATGATCTGGATGAGGGCATTGAGTCAGTCATCAGCAAATTTGCAGATGACACCAAGTTAGGAGCAGATGTTGGTCAGTTAGAGGGCAGAAGGGCTCTGCAGAGGGACCTCGACCGACTGGACAGATGGGCAGAGTCCAATATGATGACATTCAACAAGTCCAAGTGCTGGGTGCTGCGCTTTGGCCACAGCAACCCCATGCAGAGCTGCAGGCTGGGGTGGGAGTGGCTGGAGAGCTGCCAAACAGAGAGGGACCTGGGGGTGCTGGTTGACAGTCTCCTAAACATGGGCCAGCAGTGTGCTCAGGTGGCCAAGAAGGCCAATGGCATCCTGGCCTGCATTAGGAATAGTGTGGCCAGCAGGAGTAGGGAAGTCATTGTGCCCCTGTACTCTGCACTGGTTAGGCCACACCCTGAGTCCTGTGTCCAGTTCTGGGGCCCTCAGTTTAGGAAGGACATTGAGACACTTGAAGGTTTCCAGAGAAGGGCAATGAGGCTGGTGAGAGGCCTTGAGCACAAGCCCTATGAGGAGAGGCTGAGGGAGCTGGGATTGTTTAGCCAGGAGAAGAGGAGGCTCAGGGGCGACCTCATTGCTCTCTACAACTACCTGAAAAGTGGTTGTGGCCAGGAAGAAGTTGGTCTCTTCTCTCTAGCAACCAGCACCAGAATAAGAGGACACAGTCTCAAGCTGCACCAGGGGAAGTTTAGTCTCGAGGTGAGGAGACAGTTCTTCACTGAGAGAGTCATTCGCCATTGGAATGTGCTGCCCAGGGAGGTGTTGGAGTCACTGTCCCTGGAGGTGTTCAAGAGGGGATTGGACATGGCACTTGGTGCCATTGTCTAGTCATGAGGTCTGTGGTTACAGGTTGGACTTGATGATCTTTGAGGTCTCTTCCAACCTTGGTGATACTGTGATACTGTATGTACCTTGGGATGATCAGTAATATGTCTCAGCAGTGTAAACCTTTTACGTTGGGAGAGAGGAAAAAAACCTTCAGCATGCCTTCCCAAGAGAATCTCTATCTGATTGAAAAAGGGTTGTTGTCGTGCAAGTATCTTCATAAACATGAGAAGACTGAGTAAATAAAGAAAATAAAATTATTACAATAGCAGTTCTGGATCACCCAGTGAATTGATCGACTGGGATCCATAACTGCATCCGATTACTGCAGTGAGTAACAATTTGTAGGCAGTTAATGCATCAGTGTTTTGTGATGTAAGGGTGAGTTTTAGCGTGAATTTGACTTCACTCTGAATACTTCAAATAACAGACTTATTTCTTTCAGACATATTTCTCCGTAATTTTTTATGTATGTAGCCCCTTATGGGCTACAGCTTCTTACTGTTATTTTCTATCAACATCCTCCCTATTTCATATAACTTGTAAGAGGTAATGGATGTAAACTACAGCACAGGAGGTTCCACCTCAACATGAGGAGGAACTTCTTCATTGTGAGGGTCACAGAGCACTGGAACTGGCTCCCCAGAGAGGTTGTAAAGTCTCCTCTGGAGACTTTAAAGACCCATCTGGATGCATTCCTGTGTCACCTGAGATAGATTCTATGGTCCAGCTGTGGCAGCGGGGTTAGACCCAATGATCTTTGGAGGTCCCTTCCAACCCATAGTGTCCAGTGATCCTGTGAGCTGTTACTTAGTGATACATTTAAAACATGTAACATAATGAAAAATAATGTGTGTGTATATATATATGCTTTAGGTTAGTATGAAAACCCAATAATCTCCTTCCTGCAACTTTAAATGATGAAGTGGATGAGGACAAACACTTGGCTAAATGTCAGTTAAGTTCAGATATTTAGAGTTGCAGTGTCCTTGACAGCTTATAAAAGTGAAGAAATAACTGAGCCTTCTAGTTGCACTCGGAATAAACTAGTCTTTAATTAGAGGGTGGAGAAGTAAGAATGGAGGATGCTGCTTGTTCCAGTAATCACAATCTTAATTCCTTCACAATATGAGCTGGCCACCAATATGTCAAACTGACAAGAAAGCCTTTACTGTAGTGAATGTTTTGGGTGGTGGGTTTTTTTTTTTGGGGGGGGGTTGGTTGGTTTCCTGCAATAAGTACAAAAATAATGGGCTATATTATGCAATTTAAAATGTGAAAGAAGTCTGCGCAGTAAACATCTGTATTTGTTTAAATAAGTGGGAGCAATAATTCTGTTCTTGTGGATAGAATGCAAGCAGAATATTTCTTTCTTTTAGCATATTAGTTCAGTAAGGAGATTAATATCAGCTTGCCCACTCCTTGGTCAAGATCTTTATTCTTGCCACAGAATGTAATATAATATCTGCTTGGATGCTGATAGTAAGTGAACTGTTTCATTGAATTGTCATAATGAAATATTGGAGGCTGGTGTATGATAGTTTTAGTAAAGACTATATTTGAAGACAACTTTGTAGAGGAAGCAAAAAAGGGCAGAAGATTTAATTTCAAAAAGTGAGTGAAAGAAGTGGCTGCTAGTGAAGCAGTTGCAAGCTAACATGATAGTCTGTTGGCATTCCTAACTTTCAGTATGGTTTGGAATCTAGTTCTTAACTTAAAATTCATATGCTGGAAGTTCTGGAATTAAGTAATGACTGTGTATGTTATTATGAATGATTTATTCTACTCTATTCATGGACTGATATATCTCTCTTCAATGCTGACTAGCATCACCAATTTGTTTCTTAGTTTGCAGTCCTGGTGATGGTTTATGGTAAAATTCTTTACCCATGAAATAATGAGCCAACTAATTAGCAGAGGAGGTGAGAACAAATCAGGTTAGAAGTGACCACAGAAGATTGCTTAGTCCAGTCTTCTGCTGAAAGGAAGGTGAGCTATGAGAGCAGAACAATTAATTCTTAGCACTTTAATATTAGACTGGACATTAGGAAAAAAAATGTTCATGGAGAGAGTGGTCAGGCACTGGAATGGGCTGCCTAGGGAGGTGCTTGAGTCACTAAGCCTTGGATGTGTTTAAAGGTCGTTTAGATGTGATGCTTGGGGATATGGTTTAGGGGTGAGCCTTGTAGAGTAGGGTTATTGATTGGACCTGGTGATCCCGAGGGTCTTTTTCAACCTGAATGTTTCTGTGATCATTTTGATGTTTTTGAACATCAAAAAAAAAGTTTATGTTGCCCCTATAAATAGCAGGCTCTCTACTATGTATTTTTGCACAGAATATTAAGACTGGACCGTAAGGAGAAGTTATCATAGGAGTCTTCCTTAGGGACAGAACTTTCCTTAGAGAGACCATGAGTGGTGTCAAACTTTCCTCTGACTATGGAAGTCCTGATGGCTTCTGGTGTTACATACCAAATTTTGCTTTGGGAAATGGTAGCTCTGAATGTAGAAAAAGTTTTCAGTCAACCACACTTTGTTAGGGCTTATTATTCTTTGTCATGCGGCGGTATAAAAATGCAGATGTTGCAGCTTTGTCTTGGAAGCAAAACGTGAGGGGTTTTGAACAATGTAGGAAGAGGTGTACTTTTGCTACGAATTGTGGCATTGAATATTGCTTTTTTTCTTTTTTTCCCCCTAGTGTGACAATGCAAAAGGACTAAAAGCCTTCTATGATGCAATAAAATATGGACCTAATCATCTGATGGTTTTTGGCGGTGTGTGTGCAACAGTTACTTCTATCATCGCTGAATCTCTAAAGGGATGGAATTTGGTTCAGGTAAGGCTTTGAATGGAATACATTTGAATGCTGACTATCTTTGTATCATCTTTTTAATTTAGAAAGGTAGTGTTTCATGCTTCTCAGATTTAACATTTTGTCTAATTATCATACCCCAGTTTTGAAGGTCAGTGAATTTGTATGTATAGAGGAACAGTTAATTCCGTATATCAGTAGATTTTAAGGCTGGGCATTGTGTCCAAACTGCTTGTGAGTATGGGACAGTCATTAGATTAATTAAATAAAATGATTGTATCACAAAAAGCAACTTGAATGAAAGAGTTAGTCATGATAGGTAAGGAAATCTGCAATTTATGCAAAGTTAGAGGAAACAACTTATCAGGCCTTAAATTATGATGTGTTGGGGTTTCTACTCGGTCATTACTAAACCATAATGGAATAATTTCTATTGACTCTAAAAGTGTTGGAGTTGCATAAATTGTAAGTACCAACTGGATATGTATGTCAGTATTTGACTCACAAAGCACATTTGTGAGTCAGCTGTTTTTCTTTCTGACTTTTCTCAAAGGTCAAGCTTGTGGAAAGGTTCCCTCTGCTGAGGAATCAGTATTTATTGATACCAGTCTTTAAAATGCAGATGATAGTAGCATGATTTTATTAACGTTTTTTCAATCACCTGTCCAGTGATCTTTGGATTGATGACTGTTGATGCAAGGCAGCCAGCCAGTTTTGCTTTTCAGATCAGGAAATATCCTGGCTTCCTATTAAATAATCATATTGTTATATATAAGAATAGATAGCAATTACCTGAAGTCTCAGTTACAGACTGCTCCTTTCCACCTGGAATGCTCACTGAGATGAGTGCAGAATGAACAAATGAGACATAATCAAGTTTGTGAAGAAGAAAATAATCAGATTACAAATGGGACAATCTTAGGAGGATAATTCAAGTAGTTCATTGACAGTGTTTGCAATGCCTGTCATATCAGACATTTTTTTTCCCCCTTATGCTTCAGGATTTTTTTTCTGATGTGAAAAACATCAGTTCTGCTACAGAAACAAAATAATAGTGTATTTCTAGGGAGAATGGAGAAAGCAACCAAAAACTTGAAACTCTTTCAACACTTTCCCTTAAAAACTAGGCAGTCCATGGCCTGTAGTGAAGTATGTGGCTGGAGTTTTTGAGCTTTGGTTTCTTTTTTTGGTTGGTTGGTTGGTTGGTTTGTTTGTTAATTTGTCTTGTGGAACTTCCAGATGGTGTAAGATGTTTCAAAGAGTTGATTTCCCTGTGTTAAATCCTTTTCACGTGCTGTCAAGACCTGCCTGCTGAGGTCTGAAAATCAATTTGTTCATGAAGCTGCTCAGTCAGTAAGGAGGGGCAATTAGAAATGTTCTGTTTACTTTTAAATGCCTGAATTTGTCAATATATGTGTTAACTTATACAATGATATGAAGCATTACTACTAGACAGCATCTATTCCTATGTATTTAACCACTACAGCTGTGACTGAGTCTTAAACAATGTACTGATATCATAAATAATAAGGGATTCTCTGATACTTGGGCTCAGAGTTCTGCAGGCACTAGATAAATACTACATGGCATAACTCCACTTTGTGTCAGGGTTTTGTGCATTGATTGACTGAATGAAGAAAAACCACAAATGACAGCATGGCTGGGAGGTGTGATGAGGCTTAGTGGATGGTATAGCAGCACTGGAGGATGCTATGTCATACAGTGATAGCAATATATGTACCTCCAAATTGACAGCTGTAGCATGCATAAGGTGGTGGGAAAAGAGAGTGCACAAATCCTCCCGCTCTTCAGGATCCACTGTCATGAGCATCTTTGATTAAGAGCATAACTTGAACAGAAGGGATAGAAATCTGTGGTTCTTGTAAGTGTAGCAATAGTATTCAGCCTGATAAAATATAAATCTTTTCCCTCAAAAAAATTAAACTTCACCTCAGGGAATCATAGAAAATTCACATAAATAGTTATAGAAACTTGTGCTAATGGTGAAGTTGTTTTATATTGCAGTTAAGAAGAGAGAAAACAGCATATAGAAAAAAACAAATCTGACATGGCATTACTGAATAGAGGATTTGAATGTCTGACTCCATCACTTTGTCCTTGTTCAGGCAGTCACAAAAAGAGAGCTCTTAACCCTAGAAGGAATGTTTGATTTGATTTACACAGGTGTCGTGTACTTGAGCAAAGAGATGACTGTCTTCCATGCAAGCAAAGTGCAGGATGCCAGTGATAGTGCTGGGCGGAGTGGGGGTAAAAAGAGTAGCAGAATATAACTACTGAAAAATTCCTTTTATTGGCAAATACAGCATGAAGCTGGTGGCCTGCAAAACTTTTTCTGAAAGGCTTTTAACTTGTAATTCCAACTTTCTGGGTGACTCCTTTTCCTCTGTTTGGGAGAATTTGTCTTCTCTACCTCTACCCCATTCTCTATGTTAAAAAGTCTCAAAAAACCACAAACCACAAGATGAAAGGCAAAAAAGTGCAAAGGTGCCAGAAATTTTCATGTTGCATTTGCTACTGAGGCAACATTATAGAAGTGATGAGAGTGGGGAAAAATAATGTTTTGCAAGGCAGCTTCAGTATCTGCTCTTCTTACAGTATGTTGTTGATAATGATATTGAGGTTTTGACTTAAGCAGTTAATTTAGGTCACCGATTGCCTGCGACAATGTCAAATAGGGAAAGCTGTCTGAAATTGAGGAGAGTCTGAGTCTGAAGGTGACTTGCTGTATTTCTGTACCATGTTTACACAGAGGGTACTTTTTGTCCCCTATCTTGACAATTTTGTTATTACTTACAACCAGCAACAGAAAGGGAGATTCAGTTCTCAGTTGGCTGCCTTGAAATGCCAGCTGACTTAATTATCTCTTACTTCAATAAAATTAAGGATGTTTTTAGTAATGCAATGTGGAAAGAGCAGGTTGTTTTATTTTGCAAACACTTATGTCACTCTTAAGGACTTTGACTGAGGTATGCTGCGTGATGCAACCTGCAAACTGTTTTCTAAATACACATTCTTATATAGGAGATACACAAGCACCCATTCCTTAGCTTCTCGTATCAAAAGCCCATGTGCCAGCAATCCCTGCTTTGTTGAGTGGCAGTCTGAGCATGGGCTGGAGGCTGTATGTGTGGCTTTGATATCTGGTCTGTGGTGTGGAATCCATTTAAACCTTTGGTATTTTGGTTAAAAAGTGCCAATAGTATTCTGTACATCTGACAGTGAGTGGTAAAGGCATGAAGATATAATACTGGGCAATTGCTGTACCGTAGGGGGTATATTTCCATGTAAAATTCTTCCATATTGATCTTATTCTTGTTCCCTTTCAATACAAATTCAAGGCAGTTAAAAAGAGTGAGGAAGAATCATTAATAGTCCCTACAATGTATTGTGAAAGACCAGTTACATATTTTTATTTCATACACTGAAGTATTCCTGCCAGTATCCTGATAGTGCCAAACACAGATGTTCTGCAATTTAGTGTTTCTCTTCTATTTCAAGATATTCAGTGAATATTCACATTGGTGAAAAGATCTAATTGGTATAGATTGCTGTTTCTCCTCTTTTCCGTTGTCACGTCTCACTTTTCCTGGTTGCCATATTAACATAAACATTTAACCAGGGTGAGTGTCTTGACCAAACTGGTCACATCTTGATTTCTGGAACTCTTTCTCCATTTTTGAGATTTGTCTTTTTCTTCCATTGTTTCATTTGCATTCTCTTACATCCTGCTTTGTTTAGAATTTTCTTTAACTCTATAAATAAGCTTTTGCCAGAGACAAAGCTCAGCACTGGTTAAGCCACACCTTGAGGACTGTGTCCAGTTCTGGGCCCCTCTAGTTTAGGAAAGATGTTGAGTTGCTGGAACGTGTCCAGAGAAGGGCAACAAAGCTGGTGAGGGGTTTGGAGCCCAAGCCCTGTGAGGAGAGGCTGAGGGAGCTGGGGTTGTTTAGCCAGGAGAAGAGGAGGCTCAGGGAGACCTTATTGCTGTCTACAACTCCCTGAAGGGAGGTTGTAGCCAGGTGGGGATTGGTCTCTTCTCCCAGGCAACCAGCACCAGAACAAGAGGACACAGTCTCAGGCTGTGCCAGGGGAGGTTTAGGCTGGATGTTAGGAAGAAGTTCTTTATAGAAAAAGTGATTTGCCACTGGAATGGGCTGCCCAGGGAGGTGGTGGAGTCACTGTCACTGGAGGTGTTTAGGAAGAGACTGGATGGGGTGCTTGCTGCCATGGTTTAGTTGATTAGATAAGTGTTGGGTGATAGGTTGGACTCGGTTATCTCAAAGGTCTCTTCCAACCTGGTCTGGTCTGGTCTGGTCTATTCTATTCTATTCTATTCCATTCCATTCCATTCCATTCCATTCCATTCCATTCCATTCCATTCCATTCCATTCCATTCCATTCCATTCATTAGTGCTTCCTTGGAATATTCTGTTTTTCTACATATTTAATGTAACATAATATCTTCTAGGCAAGTAACTGAAATGGGTGATCCAGTGATTAGACCATAATGACATTCAAAGCAGAGAAACCTTGTTTTGGATTCACCATCTCATGTTGGAAAGTTTTCTAAGAAAATTATAGGTATCTTAATCATGATGCATTACTCACTTTGCAGGCAGTAATATAGGGCAAGTCCATGTGTTAGAAAGGGAAAATTCTTTTGCTTCTCTAGCTTGTGTAGTTGATTATTAAAGAGTGCACCCTGAGATTTCATTGGTTGATTGGGCTGTTTTGTTATCCCAGCAATCCATAGGTATTTGCGATCCCATCTCTGAATACCCAGAAGTACTGTTGGTGTTCAAGATAATCAGTGATGTTTTCAGCCTTTGTTTTCCTTCTGAAACAAGGCTGATGTGATTGCATTGTCAATTCTTCCTAATAATTTCTGACCAGTGGCCAGTTGCAAGCAATTTTTCACGAAGAATTTCCCCAAGGCTATTAGCTTCTATACATGTCTATGAAAATGAGCTGCTGGGGAGAGAGACCCAGAAGGACAGAAGGAGAGGCTGTGACATGAGCCAGAGAACTTTGGCTAGCTGTGATATGTAGTGCTCTTTGTCCAGCTGCTGTTGATGGGAAAGGGACTCACTGCATTGAGAAGAGAGTTAAAAAAGCAGCAGGAAGACAGTGGAGAAAACACACAGAAGGGGCTGAAACCCAGAAGGATATGAAGTAGGAGCTAGGATACATGTTTGTTGTGTGCGTATGTAGAAGCCTAGGACACATATCCATAGAAAAACAGGTTTTGATTAGCTGTCTCTGAGACACATAAAAATGCTGTTTAATACAGAATTTCACAACTATATGCAGGCTATAACTGGTGTTTTTAACACTTAAGTCATGCAAGTCATCACAGAAGTTTCTATACTTGCTAGTGAATCAAATCTCTTGTTAATTTTCTAAACCCTCATGCTTGTTGCTCAGAGGTCTGGCATGGGCACACAAGCATTCAATAAAAACAACAGTGTTTGGTTTGGTTTTTTTTACATTCCTTGTCAGGTCTGTTCTGGTACAGTGAGTTTGTGCTCCTTTTGCCTTCACTGCACAATTTCCATGTATTATTAGTCTGAGCAATGAAAAGGGCATTTAAACTAGTCTAAGAAGATTAGCTGCTTCTATCTGTGAGATGCAGGCAGTCCCACTTGAACAGGCCTTTCTCCCACTGGAATATGACCCAATGCACCATAACACGAGTCTTTGGCTTCTTGGCCCACAGTTCACCACTACCTTCTTCTTTCTCTCTCTTCCCCCCCCCCCCCTTTTTTTTTTAAAAATTTTAATTATTTGTTCTTTTTCCTTTCCTATTTTGTCTTCGGGGATTTGAGACATTTTATAGGCACTGTGCACTGGAATTGCACTTTAAATAGGCAAAGCATGTGTGGGGAAGTGCCTCTTGAGGTCGTCTTATGATACAAAGCGCAAATCTCATGACATTCTGGTCTTGCTTTTGGGAGTTAGCTGAGCGACAAAGTTTTGCTCACTTCACCATAGAAATACCTGGGATCTCCTGAACAGGAAGAAAACACAGCAGAATTGACCTTCAGGCAGAATTTCATGTGAACTTTCTCCTCATTTGACAGAAACTCTGATTATTTTTGAGGGAAACAGACCTTCTAGTCCTGCAAATCCTCCCCTTGACACACACTGCCAGCAGAAGCTCTGCTGTTATTGATGTGGCCCTCCTGAAGCTCTGTGGTTGCTTCTGGGGTAGAAAGTGCATGGGGAGTTGAAACAAATCAGCAATACCATACCTCCTAATTACATTGTCTCCATGTGTGGATGGATGCATACCTGCACAATGTGGAGCAGACTCAGAAAACAGTTGTATATTCAGTGTTAAACTTACACAAATGAGTACTGCAGTGCAGCAGGGGGCCTAGTCTAGGGCAGAAGAATTAATTCAGTGACAACAGTTCTTTCACAGTGATAAAAACACTGACTCTGATTTCTAGTTCATTATTTCAGTTGCATCCCAGGGCAGACATTAGCTTTAAATTACTCTTAGTAGCAAAATTTAGTCCACAATATTTAAACTGAAAGTTTCAGAAAATTCCCAGGCCTGTGGTATGGTAAGAAATACACATCCTAATTCCAAATATACTGCAAGATTTAGTAGGACCTTCCTTTCCCTTTTTCTCTGTGTTCTACCTAAATTTATGAAATTGATTTCTGTGGCCTTCCATCACTTTGAAATTGGCTTCTATCCAGTGTTCACTTTATTTAGACATTATTAGCTTTTCTTTTTCATCTTTTTTGTCTTGTGTTTCTACTGTTGGAGGAAACAGCAAAATTAGTCTACTTTTTGCCTTTGATCTATCATCAGCAAGTTAAGTTCATTACATAAAGCATGAATAAAGGTATTTCAAGATGGCTCTAGTGTTAGGTGAAAGCTGTCAGAGACTGAATCTTTGCATTTTTTCTAAGTATGATCTACATGTTCTGATGGAAAGGAAAAAAAAAATCCTCTATTATTTTTGTTCTTTGTAGTTGTTTTTCCATAATCTTTATTCACTTCTATTTAATGTTGGATCAGTAATACAGAATGAATACGTGATTGTCTAGGGAAGAGACAAAAACTGGAAAGGCAAGGGTTTCACTTATGTCAGGCCATATACTTTGGGGCTGGGAATACTTGTTTAATTCTGAACAAACTGGGTACTCCCCTCCTCCATGTACATCCCCCTTGAAACTGAGCAGTCTTTTGAAGAATCATAGAATCAATAAGGTTGGAAGAGACCCCAAAGATCATCGAGTCCAACCTGTCACCCAACACCTCATGACTACTAAACCATGGCCCCAAGTGCCACGTCCAATCCCCTCTTGAACACCTCCAGTGATGATAACCCCATCACCTCCCTGGGCAGCCCATTCCAACAGCTAACAACTCTCTCTGTGAAGAATTTTCTCCTCACCTCGAGCCTGAACTTCCCCTGGTGCAGCTTGAGACTGTTCTGGTGCTAGTTGCCTGGGAGAAGAGACCAACCCCCTCCTGGCTACAACCTCCCTTCAGGTAGTTGTGGACAGCAATAAAGATAAAATAGATTAAAAAAACCCCGAACACATGCCATAACATACCAGCCTTGATGATTTCCAAACACAGTATCACAGTATTACTAAGGTTGGAAGAGACCTCGAAGATCATCGAGTCCAACCTGTAACCACAGACCTCACGACTAGACCGTGGCACCAAGTGCCACATCCAGTCCCCTCTTGAACGCCTCCAGGGATGGCGACTCAACCACCTCCCGGGCAGCCCATTCCAATGGCGAATGACTCTCTCGGTGAAGAACTTTCTCCTCACCTCGAGCCTGAACTTCCCCAACACAGAGCATTGTGTTTTAATGCTTGCTCAGCTGAGTGGTAAGGTGTTTAAAATATCTGGTTTCATTTATTGCCAGACTAAATAATAATACAATACAATACACCAGGTTGAAAGAGACCTTCAAGATCATCGCGTCCAACCTATCATCCAATCCAACCCACCTAAACAACTAAACCATGGCACCAAGCACCCCATCAAGTCTCCTGCTGAACACCTCCAATGAAGGTGACTCCACCACCTCCACAGGCAGCCCATTCCAATGGGCAATCACTCTCTCTGTATAGAACTTCTTCCTAACATCCAGCCTAAACCTGCCCTGGTGCAGCCTGAGACTGTGTCCTCTTGTTCTGGTACCGGCTGCCTGGGAGAAGAGACCAACCTCTGCCTGTCTACAACCTCCCTTCAGGTAGTTGTAGAGAGCAATGAGGTCGCCCTTGAGCCTCCTCTTCTCCAGGCTAAGCAACCCCAGCTCCCTCAGCCTCTCCTCATAGGGCTTGTATTTTTATTTTCTTTTTTTATTTTTGGTGGTTCTTTGTTTGTTTTTTGTTTTACTTTTCATTAATTTCTACAAAAGAATGCTGAAGTAGTTTCTCGCATGGCTTTTTCAGCCCCTCAGCTAGGATAGACCTGCCAGGTAGAATCTTACTTAGTTATGAAAATGTTTCAGTATTGCACCTTACAGCTATTGCTGCAGCTTCCTTCACTGCAGCAAAAGGTATTCCTCCATGTCCCCTCAGGCTTGCTTGCTACTATTTGCTGCTGCTTTTTCTGAGGTGGTTTTGGGAAGCTTTAGCTTTACCTGCCCCGTCATTTTTTCTGTCCTCCTCGCTGTCCCAATATTGTACACAGACTCAAGGTTTATTTCTTTGGGAAATAATTTGTGGCTCTGCATCCTCACTGTGCTAAATGAGAGGGTCTGTGATACACAGTAAATTTTTTTACAGATTAGGGAATTATTTATTTTTATGGCATGTTTTCCAGTACCTTCTTCTGATGTCTGTTTGGGTTTTTTTGTAGTCCAACCCACTGGGCAGTAGGGCTGCTAAATCACTTTCTAGCCCATAGCTAGTCAGTGCATCTCCTCTTGACTTCCTCTGAGAAATGCTGTATGATTTGTGGGGATATAACTGTGTGACACTAATACCCCATTAAGGATAATCTGATTCTGTTCACAGTACTGCCAGCCCATAGATTCACTGTTTGACTAGTTAATCCCATTGCTTCCATTACTTTGTGACCTACAAGCCTGGTTTGAGGTCTCCTATTCTTAAGGGGGAGCATTAGCGTAGTTTCTCAGCAACTGCTGCACTGAATTTTGAGCTTCATTCTGAATTTTTCCCTATGTCTGACTTTACACAAACCTTGGTTTTATGTTTCCCATTTGAAAGCTAACTCAAGAAAACAAGATGTTAATTGGCTGCCCATCTGTATATGATTTTTTGTTCTTTGAAGGTTATATTGCTTGAAAACTATCTTATTTCACTGAAATACCCTAAGTGATCCTGCTTTGGCAGAAGGGTTGGACCCAATGAACTCTGGGGGCCCCTTCCAACCTCTAATGTACTGTGATACTGTGATGTGATAACTTTGTCAGCTTTTTGTTCGGCTCCTGGCAGCTATTGCAAGTTTTCCCCCAAATGTTCAGATAACAGTATTCTGTTTCTCTGACTTTTGCAACACTTCAAATATTCTAGGAAGTTGGTTTCAAGCTTCTTTTACCACCAATTCCCCAAGTATAATGCTTCTGATTATTTTCACCAATTTCTGTAAAGCAGGAATTGGTTGTTTTAGTATGCTGTTAGCCACTGCTTTAATTTGTTCCTGAAAGGTAGTGTTGAGTGTGTTCTACAAGAGCAGCTTGCTGGACTGTTTGTCAACATCTACCCTCCAAAGTGCCCAGGTGGCCAAGAAGGCCAACCGCATCCTGGCCTGCATTAGGAATAGTGTGGCCAGCAGGAGCAAGGAGGTCATTGTGCCCCTGTACTCTGCATTGGTTAGGCCGCACCTTGAGTGCTGTGTCCAGTTCTGGGCCCCTCAGTTTAAGAAGGACATCGAGACACTTGAACGTGTCCAGAGAAGGGCAACGAGGCTGGGGAGAGGCCTTGAGCACAAGCCCTATGAGGAGAGGCTGAGGGAGCTGGGGTTGTTTAGCCTGGAGAAGAGGAGGCTCAGGGGTGACCTCATTGCTCTCTACAACTACCTGAAGGGTGGTTGTAGCCAGGAAGGGGTTGGTCTCTTCTCCCTGGCAACCAGCACCAGAACAAGGGGACACAGTCTCAAGCTGCAACAGGGGAAGTTTAGGCTCGAGGTGAGGAGAAAGTTCTTCACCGAGAGAGTGATTCGCCATTAGAATGTGCTGCCCGGGGAGGTGGTTGACTCACCATCCCTGGAGGCGTTCAAGAGGGGACTGGATGTGGCACTTGGTGCCATGGTCTAGTCGTGAGGTTTGTGGTGACAGGTTGGACTCAATGATCTTCGAGGTCTCTTCCAACCTTGGCAATACTGTGATACTGTGATAGCTTTCTCTGCAGCCCTTTTGACCAGCGTAGATGAAGCAACACCCCCTGCCATAGCTGTTGCCACTGTTGTGTCATAAATCCTGGGCATAGTGAGATGGTAAATACAACTAAATCAAGAGAAAATTGGTATGATAAAAGTTGTTTCTTCATGCTATTACTCTCACAGTATTAACACTATTTCTTCATTTACTCCAAGGTTTTTCTTCATGTTACTCTCCAAGGAAAACTTTTTCATGTGATAAATTTAACCTGTTTCCCCCTGCATGCTGTTTTGGCAGCAGTTACTTAATTATTTATTTTGAGGGACAGCATAACTCATACAAATTCAGCAACAGCAGCTCCTGGGCATGGATTGAAGAACAAGCTCATAAATCAAGTGATTGCACAACAAAAGTCCCTTTGCATAATTTTGAAATAGAAATAAAATATTTATTGGCCCTTAAAACCATAAAAAGCTTACTTATGCTTCACTGGAGAAGTAATACATTGCTGATATGGTTATTGAAAAGACAGCACCAAAGTACAAATCCTCATGAAAGAGAAGCTTTTCAAAGGGCATGATTCTCAAGCACATGGTTCATCTAACATTACAACCAGTCTAGCATCCATCTTGTCTTGATATTCTTAGTGTTCCATACTTCTAGACTAGTAGATCTTTACTGCATGCTTTCTCCTGGCATCAGTTAAGTTTTAGTACATCTGAAGTAAAAGAAGGTCTATAAACCAGGAGATAGTTGTGTTGTAATTGAACTTAAGGTGATTTGGAAGCACTTTTATTTCTTTCAGCCTTAGTTAGCATGGATAGTAAACCCAGAATCATAATGTCAGGAAAAATGGATATCACTGTAGCTAAAGGGCCTTCGGCTCTGTTATAAAAGCACTAATAAATGCATACAGAATCACTGCTGAAGAAATCCATAGTTGGAGTAAGAATGTTTGGTCCTAGGATTACACTGAGAGAAAGAACATATGCACAGCTCTTAAGCATAAACTTCTAATAAGTTGTGTGGTTTTTTCCCTTTTCATTCCATTAAAGACTTATAGGTAGAGTGTAAACTTAACCTTTTTCACTGGAAAATACTTTCACAAATGCACCTTTCCAACTCTTTTAGAACCTCTTCTTGGCTCTCGCTCTCTGTGTTGTAATTCCTAACTGTAGTAACAAATCCAGATTTACTTTGGTTTCTTTTCTTGTGTTAGTTTCATTCACTTTTAAGAGATGAGTAGCTTGAAATTTCTGAACTCTCTGTTAAGCTATGACCTGCTTCTAACTCTGAGCATAAAGGGAAGAGTTTCCCTAGTGAAGTGTAGTTGTTATCTTCCCTTGTTTTGTAGAAGTCCATTAGACTTTGTTATCCAATAGACAGCCTATCAGCTGATTAGTAAGCTACAGCAGGATTGACAGTATAATCACTGTGTTGTTTGTATTATGCTACAACACTAATCTAGGAAACTTTTGTGATTATTTATAATTAAGCTTCTCTGAGGGCACAAAATCTGTCAAGAAGTGGATTCATTATGCTGGCTTGCTTTCTGAAAGCAAAAAGATTAGTGGCACAGCTTCTGAAAGGTTTGCTCAAATCCTTCTGTGTTCAGATGAGATAACAAGATATATGTGATTAGGAAGGGAGTGAAAGATGCCCATTACAACAGTCTAAAGTTTTGCATATCTTTCTTGGGAGCTATAACTTTGTATTCTATAAAACAGAGCAAGAAAGCTCTGAATTGTAAGCCTTGGAAAGTAAAAGCTTCGTAAAACATGGTCTCAACTTGAAGTAGCCTGTGGTTACAAATCAAAAGCTGGATGCTGAGTTTTGCATTTGTAAACTAACTCCCAAACTGTGCCCACTATTCTGTTTATCTGTAGCTGCAAGGGAAAGATAGTTCTGGAAAAGTGAGATAAACTTGCATTATTGATAATAGTGGGTGTTTTTTGCTATAAAGATATGCTAAAGAGATTTTTTTCCTAATGTCTCTTGTTTAATCAATCAATCCAAAGATTTGTTTACATAAGTGTGTGTGTATATATATATATATATATATATATATATATATATATAATCTATCTTTTTAATTTTTTTTAACTGATTCTCTCCTGAAGCCTTTGAATGCTGCTGAGAATAGCTAAGTGATTGGGTAAGCAATAGAGAAGATCAGTATTATGTTTAGCTATGACTAACGAACATAAAACAGAGAAAGAGATGAAGGCTAAGGTGTGTGCCTATATATATACATGCATACATACACAAATATATTTAGAATTATCTAAAGCTGCCTTCAGCACTTTTTGTGGCTTGGACTGTTGCTGATGGGGCACTGCTATGTTTCAGATAAATGTAGCTGCATTCTCTTACTCTGTGTCAGGATTAATTGTCATTCAGAACTGTGGACTGTGTGTAGGTAGGTGCTCCATAAGCAGTCTGCTTTGAATGTTATTGTTTTTTCTGTGACTTTTTGCTCTCCAGTTGTTTTTGCCCTTCACCTGTTTTCCATAATTTGACTTTCTATAAGAATCTGCTTTATAAACCTGAAAGAAGGGAGAATCAGAACCAGTAGTTCTGATTACATAAGGTTAACGACAATCCTATATATTATTTGTGGATATTGATACAGGAGGTCAGAATTACAGATTACACACTGTAATCACAGCACTCTACGAGAAATTTGACTATATAGACAGAAGTTTAAGAAACAATTTTTACCTAGCAAATTTCAGGCAATCTTTTCAAATCCTTGTCTTGCAGCTATTACAATTCAGTAATGTTACAGCTGCTAAATCTAATATTGCTTAATGGCATTAACATGAATGTTGATAATGAGCTATTTGAGTTGTTGGTGTGAAAACTCTCATGATCAATGTGACTTTAACTCTTTTTCTTCAATCCCCACAACTTTGCCCTTGCATTTTGAAGGCTTTCTGACAGTGTGATAATCTCCTGTCATTATGCTTTGGGAATAAGAAAAAATGAAGTTTCTTTTCTCCCCTTTTTTTCTAAGAGCAAAGGACAGAAAGGTGGCATGGTGGGGCCCTGAGTTTCACTGCCTGACACATGGGTTTACTGATCAAGACCTCAAGCTACTCCTTTTGCAGCTGTAATTGTCATGGAGTCACCTTATACTTAGTTGCATGAGTCATATCCTCAGTTATAACACAAGTCTTCCTTCATAACAAATGTGCTTGTGCTGGCTTGGCTTGGCTCCATCCCTTTTTCACTGTCTAAGGGCTGGACCACAATAGGAGATATATGATTCTGCTACTTAAAGCAACTGCCTTAAAAGAAGGTTGTTTGGGGTTTGTTTTCCCTTTTTCAATTATATCATTTAAACAGAAGAGAACAAAACAAAATAGTAGTAATCTTTGCACAAATAATTCTGTGATCTGCACTTTCTGCAAGACCCATTTTTAACTTTTCTAAGTCCCATTGCCACAAAAATTGCTAGGAGGACTTAAAGGCAACTCACTGGAGATTAATTAGTTATGACTTGCAGAATGCTCATTTGAACAGTAGACATTTATTTTTATGTCTAGAAGTCCACATTTATTACTGCAGATGAACAAACAGGGTGTAATTCAATAGTCTAATGGGTTATGTGAACTAGGAAAATGAAACTTTAACTGTTGTTGCCCAATATTTCACTGCTTTACAGGCAGATTATTATGGTATTATAATTGTCCTGGAGAAACAGCTTGTGTCTCCAGTCACAAAGGAATTCACACTGAATATGCCATTTTCAGTGTAGTTGTAAAGGGGGAAGGCGCTGTGCAGTAAATCTAATGGTTCATGTTTGCTGAGAATAATGGATTGAGTGCTACTTTTGAAATCTTAGCTGATTGTCCGTATACTATATAAATCTTACCTGAATGTGTTCCCAAAAGATGAATTTATAAAATGCATGGACCCAGAAAGCAAATTTCACCCTCAAGTGTAACCTTATTGCCTTGGATCCCTAGAGGAATAATGAAATGTGGATCACATTTATTCTACAGAGCTTCAGACTCGTCCATGAATGAAATGAGTTTTGGTGACCCCACTATATGAAGGCACCTTGAGGTCCAGTCTCAGCATTCATCTTATAAACTTGTTGTCAGACATCTTGCTTGATCTTTCCCTACTTCAGAGTGTAAGCCTCTACTTATCCTGCATATCTTCTCACTAGCCAACCATGAGGGCATGCTTGATTCTCTCAGGGGGAGTTAGATGATGATGTTTGTGCGTTTGCCAATATTTTAGACTGCCCTTTCTGTAGTCATTATTACAAAGAATCAGAAGAGGTCGAAACAAATTCTGAATTGCCATCCAGATTATTGTGGCAAATGCAATGATTTCTGGGTTTGTACATCCATTTGGCTGTTAAGGGAAGCAATTCTATCTTTCCACAAAATGTCAAAGGAGCAGTGAACTGTTTCAAATGACCCTAGGTTGGTGCTTATACTAGTGAAATTAATGTTCAAGGATTGGATGTGGTACTGTCTTGGCTTCTTGTTTGTTAATTACTGATACCATGAAGCTCTATGTGACTGCCTGTATCACTGAGAGAAGATATGGGTTTCCACTTCTGTTTGGGTGCTCTAATCAATATTTATATGGAATAATAAGCATAACTACCTTTGAAGTTTACCTGAAAACAGAAGACTGAAAGAGACTGTACATATTTTCAGGGAATGCTTTGTTCCCCAAGAGCATGGAGTTAGTCTGCTCTCTAAGCACTGTGGAGGGTAGGATTTTAAATGCACCCTTCTGAATGGAATGTCTGATTGCTCTAGCTGTAAACACCTCCATGCTCAGCATGGCTGATGCATTTGAGTCCCATCCTGAGGTACTTAAGTCTGTGTGCTGTGCAGTGATCTTAAGAGCCTAACTTGTTATCCCATTAGTCTGAAAAAGCATGGATGTTCTCAGATTATGTATGTTTGCCAGGCATTTCTGAAACCATGCCTGTCTTCTGACATATTGCAAGTGCTCACTCTGTTTAATTACCATATATGAAATTGCATTTCTAATTTTAACATCACAATTGGCTGCTGTTGAAGTGGCTGTAATGAACAAAATTAAAAGTTATTAGCCAAGTCATTTTTCCTGTTTTGCAATGTAATAGTCATCTGGAGAAATCACTTCAAAATTGTCATAATAACTTTGTGGGCTTACTATCAAGGAAGTTGTATGGCTCTGCTGAGCTTTTAAGCCAGTATTATACAGTGGAGACCAACACACTGATTGAAGAAAAAAAGGAAAAAAGGAAAAAATCCCCTTCATGGAGATTCTCTCTCATTTTCAGAATGCCTAAATGTACAAAGCAGCTCCCTTTTTTGACTCAGATGGCTCTGGGTGCTGGATATGTATGAGGGCTGGAGCACATCTCCTATGAGGACAGAATAAAAGAGTTGGGGCTGTTCAGTCTGGAGAAGAGAAGGCTCCCAGGTGACCTAATTGTAGCCTTCCAGTATCTGAAGGGGGCCTACAAGAAGGCTGGAGAGGGACTTCTCAGGATATCAGGTAGTGCTAGGACTAGGGGGAATGGAATGAAGCTGGAGGTGGGGAGATTCAGGCTGGATGTGAGGAGGAAGTTCTTCACCATGAGAGTGGTGAAGCCCTGGAATGGGTTATCCAGGGAGGTGGTTGAGGCCCCGTCCCTGGAGGTGTTTAAGCCCAGGCTGGATGAGGCTCTGGCCAGCCTGATCTAGTGTGGGGTGTCCCTGCCCATGGCAGGGGTTGGAACTAGATGATCCTTGTGGTCCCTTCCAACCCCGACTAATACTATGAAACTATGAATTTGCTTTTGTGTTGCGGCATCTAGACCTACTGCAGTTGATATAGATTTCTGTCACATAATGAACAAATTATAGTGGTGTTTTGTTTGGTTTTTGATGTTGTGTTGTTGTTGATGTTGTTTTAAGATGTTTCCAGCAGATAGTGAAGGAGATGCTGGTGCTCATAACTGTTAAAATAATGGAGTCAGAACACTTACCCAGAAATCTTGAAGTTTTAGAGTTCTCCCCTAAGACAGTCAAAGTCATATCCAAGGGCCGTAGCCGGTAGGCTGCACTGTATAGGGTCAGAGTGGCTGGAGAGTGGCCAGACAGAAAGGGACTTGGGAGTACTGGTTGACAGTAGGCTGAACATGAACCAGCAGTGTGCCTAGGTGGACAAGAAGGACAATGGCATCCTGGCATGTATCAGGAACAGTGTGGCCAGAAGGAGCAGGGAGGTCCTTCTGCCCCGGTACTCAGCACTGGTTAGGCCACACCTTGAGGACTGTGTCCAGTTCTGGGCCCCTCAGTTTAGGAAAGATGTTGAGTTGCTGGAACGTGTCCAGAGAAGGGCAATAGAGCTGGTGAGGGGTTTGGAGTACAAGCCCTATGAGGAGAGACTGAGGGAGCTGGGGTTGCTTAGCCTGGAGAAGAGGAGGCTCAAGGGAGACCTTATTGCTGTCTACAACTACCTGAAGGGGGGTTGTAGCCAGGTGGGGGTTGTCTCTTCTCCCAGGCAACCAGCAACAGAACAAGAGTACACAGTCTCAAGTTGTGCCAGGGGAGGTTTAGGTTGGATATTAGGAGTAAGTTCTATACAGAGAGAGTGATTGGCCATTGGAATGGGCTGCCCAGGCAAGTGGTGGAGTCACCATCACTGGAGGTGTTTTAGAAGAGACTGGATGTGGCACTTGGTGCCATGGTTTAGTTGATTAGATGGTGTTGGACGATAGTTTGGACTCAAAGTTCTTTTCTCAAAGTTCTTTTCCAACCTGGTTAATTCTATTCTGTGAAGATCAGAGATAAAAATTATTGACATTTTTTTAAAAATAGGTATAATTTGATGATGACATTGAGGAAAATTAAACCCCAATGTCTGTGAGCATTTCTAATTCTGTGTTTCTGTTAGCCTGTATAGCTTTCTCTTGGATGAAGATGTAAATTCTTAATAATTTTCTTCACAAAACAGTTTGGAAACAGTTATTTCAGAGAGAAATACTTCAGTTTTGTGATTGGAGGGTACAAACATTGTGTGCACTGATGTCTTACATCTCTCTGACAATGAGTTTAATTTTTCTTTAGAAATATGCCTGTGATATCTGGAGCCACAGAAATGGGAGCTATGTTTGCAGTGTACACATTAGATGTTTTAAAAATGCTCTCTCTGGTTTTAGCATAAATGTGTTTCCTAGTCTGGATATTTTAACATTGGAACAAATGAACTTCTAAGTAGATAAGCAAGACTGTTTTCTTTACCATGGGGGTGGTAAAGCATTGCAACAGGTTTCCCAGAGGCGTGGAGTCTCAATTCTTGGAGACCCCTGAGCCTTGACCATGTTGGGAAGACTGTAACCAACAGGTTGAGGGAGGTGATCCTTTCCCCCTTCTTAGCCCTTATGAGCTCACAACTGGAGTGGTGTGTTGATGTGTCCAGATTCCCTGGTACAAGAGAGAGATTGGTATGAGTCTAATGGAGGCCCACAAAGATGATGAATAGGTTGGTGCCTCTGCCATATGAAGAGATGCTGACAGAGTTGGGACTTTTTCTTGGAGAACAGAAGGCTTGAGTGGATCATGTCAGTATGCATGAATACCTGATGGGGGTGAGTGAAGAAGGCAGAGGTGGACTCTTCTCAGTGATGCTCATTGAATTGACAGGAGGAAATGGGCACAAACTGAAATGCAGGAAATTCCATGTCATTGCAAGGGTGAACAAACTTGGAAAAATTATGGAAAGTCTTTTGTGAATATCCATGAACATGTTCACAGATGTGACTGGACAGGGCCTTGAGGAACCTACTTGAGTAAATCTTGCAGGGAGGTTGGACTAGCCGATATGCCAAGGTGCCTTCTGCCTCAGCTGTTCTATGATTCTGGAAATGTAGTCCCTAATCTTTGTTTTAATTTTTGTAGTGCAGACTAAAAAAATTGAAGCAATAGCAGTGAAATTACCCTGACAGGCTGAAATCACTGCAGATTCCCTTAGCAGCAAAAAGTTATGAGCAGTTTTTTTTATTTTAATGCAGTTTAATTTGGTATTCATTTATTGTTACTGTTTTTTCCCTAAATCCTCCTTCAGGCTTTAAAAGCAATAACAATGAAATGGAGAGCTTACAGCCTCTGAGTTGAACTGAATATGACTCCATACTCAAATAAGTGTTACTGAAAAACAGATCTTAACAACACAAATAGCATTGGTTTGACTCTCCTTTGAGCAGAAGGTCAGACTATTTGATCTCCTGAGCTCTCTCTTGCTCTGTGATCCTGTGATTCTGATATTGCTGAGCCATGGCAGTTCCTCTTATGCTTAGAACATTAAAGATGGTTTATCTTTCACACATGGTAATTCTGAAAGTGTTGGCATTATTGGCATCCAAACTTTTTAAATTCTGGGTGTGTGTATTTCTAGATGATAGCAGAGTCTTTGCAAGGTGATCTCTCTGCTTGTTTTTTGCTTATGGATAATTGATTTATTTTATCATAGTGCTGTGACTTCTATGTAGGGTAATTTTTGTAGTGTTTGTATTGGGAAGAGGAGAAATAATCTCTAAAACGGGGATATCATCAGTCTTTGTACTGATCTGATCTGATCTGTAGTAATTACTTTTATTTTGTGTATTAGATCACGCATCACTTTTTGAGTTGCCATCAGACCTGTGAAACCTCATATCTAGTGCCATTTTCTAGGTAACTTCTGAAGCAGTTCCAGCAGAGAATTCTTGGAAGAGCAATAGCTTTCAAGAAAGCAAAGTATCTGTTGTGAAGTCACTTTTAATACTTTTCTTGAATTATGGAGATTATAGTGCTTTACCAGAAGTTAAACATCAAGTGTCCAGGCTAGTGATTCGCACTGCAAAGGAGTGTGAATTTAAAGCAGGCATTTAGAATTGCTTATTTTATGGCCTGCTTTTGGGGCATATGGAAAGTATTTGTTTGCCTCAGTTGTGTCTGATCATTTCTGGATACAAATGTGGCCTTCTGTGGCTGCATGTGGAGGGTATAACTTCTTGCTGAGTATATTGACAAGAGGATTGAAGAGTAAATGGATTCCAGAAGCCTCCCTGTGGCAGATAGGCATTAATACTGAAAGGTGTATAGGGTGTGTTGTGGCCTTATGTAAGCTTGAAATTATTCTCAAACAAAGGAAAATTGCTTTCTAGGAACTGTGGAGTATTGAAAACATGCTGATTCCCAGCTGATAACAAGTACTTCTCAAAAAAACCTGCAATAATAGCATTTATGTGCAGAAAAGCAGAACTTACAACATCTCTTGCTATAATCATACCTGGTGGTTTCTGATGTGTTGAAGCTATCGCTTTAAAAGCGAAGTTCTTGGCCCTCTCTGTTAGTTACCAAATGACCTTAACAATCAAAAAAATGACAGGCAGTAACATTTAAAAGACCTTTTGAAAAAATCCTGTCAAGCCAAAAAGCCAAAGAAGGGAGCAGGCAGAAATGTACAGAAATAGTGTAGTGAAACAGTTGCCTGCCGTCCTGAGCAGAAACTGAATAGTTTGTATGGCTTTTGCTTAACTAAAAAAACAAAAAGGGAAACTCAGGGTGAAATAAGTTGACTAAGATGGCCAGAAGATCACTGCACTGAAAGTAAAAGAAGAATATAGGGGAGAGAAAAAGTGTTCCTTTTTTAATGCAAAATGATATTTTGCACAGTTGGTCAATATATCAAGTGGTCAGGACATTCTTTACTTAGTTATACTTGAGTTTTGAATGAGAAGAACTACAAGTGGTCATCTAATAAACATAAATTCAACCTTATGTGTTACTGAATCCTGTTGGAAAGAGTGACATGATTGGAGTGTTAAATTTAACAGCCTCTTCAAGAAAAAATCAAGTGGGCAAGAGAGAGCACTCAAAAAGAACATTTCTTGTTGTGACATCTCAAATGAAAATGAATATATTTAAGGGATTAGTGTCAGATTAGAGAAATATGAAGCAAGTGATCAGAATGAAGTTATTTCTTGATGTTTGCAGATGACCACCATGTCACACTAGAAAAGGAGATGATGAACTCAGGATGTAGTTAAGGGTGTGTGATGCAGGACTTCAGTCAGCATGAAATACGTTAGATATGTCAACAACAACAAACAGGACTATTGAACACAGGGCTTTATGGTTAACAAGAAACAAAAGCTAACTGTCTTCCTGTCTGACATTGAATGAAAACAAAATTAGAAAGGAGAAAGTAATAACAACTGATGGAAATTAGGAGGTAGGAATATTTGGAACATTGCAAGGTCATGTGCAATCTGTTGTGATTAGTACTGCTCTGGGCAGACATTTGTTCTAGGTGACCTCTGGAGTTCCCTCCTCACCTAAATCATTCTGTGGTTCTAGGATGATTAGAGAAAGTAGAAGAGCAGTAAGACGTGTTTTAATATGTTAGGAACAAAAGGAAGTCCAAAAATGATACTAGTTTATTGTTAGGAGGAAATATTATTGTCAGTAACAATGTATAAACAGTAGAAGTGTTGATTTTTCTGTGGCTCTTTTGGGGGAATTGATGACAAAAGAAATGTTGTAAGAATTTCTGTAATAACCTGTGGAGATAATGGTTAGGTATTTCAGAACAAGCTGTTCTAAACTTTGTATGTAAGTTTTCTGACAAATTAGTCAAAGAACTTTGTGTGCCATGAATTTCAGTATCTTGGGCAACTGAAGAACTTCAGGAGGCCTGGGAAGAAGCTAACACTGCACTAGTAAATTGAGAGACTATAAAAGGTAGCGTAACATAGGCTGAAGTGACTCCTATAAAATGGAATACATGGTATAGGTTTTGACTAATAATGAGAAGATAAAGGGAAGAGAAAAATGACCTATAAGTATTTATGAAAAATTACCTCCTGCCAAACTTGTCTTGCAATGATAAAATTATAATTTCTGTTAAGGAGAATAATAAAAACAAACAAGAAACCCCAAACAAGCTCCCCCAATCCAAAACCAATACACAACTAAAACCCCCACAAAACTAACCAACCCACCCCCAAACTGCAAAAAAAAACAAACCCCAATAAAACAGACCCAAAAAACCCCTTAAATTACATTAAAAGTAATTTCTCATAAGGCATTTGCCTTGCAAAAGTAAGGGAATTGTAAGTAAGGAAAACAAGTCAGTAGCACAGAGTGATCCTGATTAGTGAGAGAACAGCATGTACTAATACATTTCGTTCTCTCTTCTGGACCATACTCACCTCTTCTGGAAAGCAATGTTCCCTAGAAGGACTATAATCTTTGTAGCTAATTAGCTTGTCATCAGAGTGTGATGCTGCACTCAAAAAACCCCAGGAATTTTGCATGGGTAGGCAGATAAACAGGGGAATTTTTAGAATAAATTTGGTGTCCAGTTCTGGTGTCCATATCAGAAGATAGTCACAAATGCCAAAGTTTTCAGAGAACATCTGTGCAAATAGCTAAAATGCAGTAAAATGATCTTGTAAGGAGAGAGTCCAAGAATTCTGTTCAGTCCCTTAGACAGATGATGGTGACATTTTATCGCCTGAACTATATAAAAAGAATTTATAACCACTTTAGACAAATATCAAGAATAATTCAAAGTGGAAGCTAGACAAAATAAGGCTAGAAATGACGTATAAATTTGACAGCAGGAATATTTAATAGAACAATTTACTGAGGTTGTCATTCAATTCTATCTTACCAGCAAGTCAAGAACAATTTATTTTTGCTGCCCAGGGAGGTGGTGGAGTCACCATCCCTGGAGGTGTTCAAGAGGGGATTGGACGTGGCACTTGGGGCCATGGTTTAGTAGTCATGATGTCTTGGGTGACAGGTTGGACTTGAAGATCTTTTTTTCCCTAAAGGTATGGTGTGGGTCAAAGAAAATGCAGTTCAGGGGAGTCCTTAGGTATGTCATACATAGAGGCCACCTGAGATGCTCAAAATCATTTGGTGTAGCCTTATCTGCAAGGCAGCTGACAGAGATGTTTTTGCAGGAAAATTGAAGTTTTATCAGTTATAGTATGAAAGAATGAAAAATTAACTTTTTTTTTCCCAAACAAACAAGCCAAACCAACCCTCACACACACAAAACAAAACAAATAAGAAAAATCCAGAAAACTTTGCTTAAATAATGGAGAAAGCAATTTTTCTTAAATTGAGGAAAACTACCTGAGGGGAGATTGTAGCCAGATGGGGGCTGGTCTCTTCTTCCAGGCAACCAGCACCAGAACAAGAGGACACAGTCTCAAGCTGCACCAGGGGAGGTTTAGGCTGGATGTTAGGAAGAAGTTCTACACAGAAAGAGTGATTGGCTATTGGAATGGGCTGCCCAGGGAGGTGTTTAGGAAGAGACTGGATGGGGTGCTTGGTGCCATGGTTTAGTTGATTAGGTAGTTAAATACAATAGAATAAACCAAGTGTTGGATGATAGGTTGGACTCGATGATCTCAAAGGTCCCTTCCAACCTGGTCTGGTCTGGTCTGGTCTATTCTATTCTATTCTATTCTATTCTATTCTATTCTATTCTATTCTATTCTATTCTATTCTATTCTATGGAAGTTATTCACTTGGAAACTGCATGAGGCAAAACTGTAGTGAATATTAACAGTTCACTGTACACAAGTTAAAATAATTTAAGAAAAGAGGGGGAAAAAAGGAACAGAATAAGCATGATTAGCTAAGTTCTTTGCTTGGATCTTTTAATAATTTGGATTTTACTTTTTTTTGGCCAGAAATCCATAATGGAAAAAATTAAATGGCTCTGTCATGATTTTTGAGGACAGTCTAGAGACAGGCAAATGTCTTTGAAGATATAGTATTTGGCCTTTTCAAGAAACAGAACATTTTTCATTTTCAACTAGAAAATATGTTCAGGTGAATCTGATTTCTGGGGAAAGAAAGCAAGGAAATAGTATTCCAAATGACATTAACTTGCAGGGGGAGGAAAGCAGTACATACATTTATTTTCTAATTTGCTGTTAAATTGAACCAGAAATGATCTTATTAAATGTTTGGACACCAGTTCCTTAAATAATGTAAAAAGTATAGACTCCATTTCCATCATCAGTAAAATTCTGTCTTTTGTATCGGGAAGAAAAACTTGTTCCTATGCCATTGAAGATGCAACAGATTCTTTTGCAGCTATGAAGATGTGGAAGTACACTTTTAGGAAAAAAGTCCTTGTGCTTTTCAACTGCATCTGGGACCATTTTGCTAGGCATCACCAATATTAGCATTTTAGTTTGGAGCTGAGCGTGTGGTTTGGAAATAGAACTTATTGTTACTCCCCCTTACCAATGGGGGTTGGTGGTGGTGCAGTGCATGACCTATCTTCACAAGGAAGAGCCAAGAAGGTTCTGGGAACACAAGTAATGCTTCTTACTCTAGATACGAAGTGCTCACCTAGTTTAGAGCTAATCTGTACAGTGTGGTGGATACTAGGTCCTCAGCACCAACTATTTTGCTAGGCAGATCTGCTCTTTGCATTGCTCACTGATGTTCGCTCTGCCTGACGGAACTGCAAGCATCCAGCAGATACTTGTTCCCTTTCTGTAGCAGGAGCAGCATAAACTGCTGAGGAAAGGATGATGCCTTCTGCTATCACCTATGTCTGGTAAATATTGCTCCTGAACAACTGTTGGGCTTCTCTCTTTTTTTTTCCCTCCTGCATCTTTAGAAGCCCATTTTGCAACCAGAATCCCCAATATTCACAGGATGGGGACATGAGACCTTATGGGTGGAGTTATCACACAGAGTTTATCCCATTGTGTGTCCAAGGTCTTCCACACTCTTACTCTGGGCCTTAAAAACTTCTATTGAAACTGCTGTTTTGTAGAAGTTGAAAATAATTTATTGGCAGAGCCCAATTTTTTCAATCCAGAAGAAGCAACTATAACATTTAGTTTGACATCTAATTAAAACTCAGGCCAAAATTTTTTATCTGCTGTACATCTTTCTACAGCCTAGTAATTTATGGCTAAGCTAGACCGTATCTTTATAAAAAGCATTCATATCTGATTTAAAATGTTCCACAGAGGATCCAGCATACCCTTAAGTGAGGTATTCCATTGATTAATTGCACCCACTCTTAAAATATTCCCAGTCAGACTTTGCTTAGCTTCAGTCTCCAGTCATTCATCTTTGTGCCTTTGTCTGTCAAGAACCTGCTTGCCACTGAAAAAATCCTTTAATATACAGGTGCTTACAAACCAAGGCTTTGCTGCCCTTGGGAAAATAGTTTGGTAAAAGCAAGAGGCATTTTCAAAGTCCTTTAAAATAAAAGAAAGCAGAATTTAAAGTAACACTTTGTTTTCAATTTTTTTTTCCAGTTTCAGAGGACTAACAAGGAAAGGAGAAGTACCATTTGTGTTCTTTCTATATAGTATATTTATACTGAACGTGGAAGAGGGGGAGAGAATTTATTTATTACTTTTTTTTCCCCAAACCAAGGCCATGAGTTGAAATGAAGAAAGCCTGAAATAGCATTCCTTTTGTTACTGATGTAGTCAATAAAAAGGATATTTTAATATTCAATAAGTGGACAGAGTAATAAAACTTAATAATTTTTATTAATTATTTAAAATTAATAAAACCAAGCAAAATTAATAAATAAAATTAATTAAAAATAATTTTAAAATAAATTATTAATTATAAAAATCCCATGAAAAATATGAAATAAAACCTATTTACAGGTTCCAGATGTTGGGGCGTGGAACAGATACCTCACCAGCAGGAACAGGCAACAATTTAAACAATAAGTACAAAAATCCAGAAACAACAAACAGCACTTTAAACTGTAAAGAATAGAATAGAATAGAATAGAATAGAATAGAATAGAATAGAATAGAATAGAATAGAATAGAATAGAATAGAATAGAATAGAATAGAATTAACCAGGTTGGAAGAGACCTTTGAGATCATCGAGTCCAACCTAACACCCAGCACTATCTAATCAACTGAACCGTGGCACCATAGGGAACATCAGCAGTGAAGCCAGCGATTGCCTACAAAGTTGGGGGATACTCCAGAATTCTCCAGGGCAACAGACCTTCAAGAGATGCTTATAAAAATCAGATGTTGTAATTACTCCCTGATCCTGATACCTTGTGGCACACGTTAAGATCTAGACAAAACCAAAATGGTGTTGACCACGTGGAAGCTGCAGGAGCAGAGTTTCACTTTCTGTTGGTGTCTGCAGCTTATTGCTGAGGCAGGATTTGCTCCTGAAGGATTTGTAGCTGAAAGCTGTGTAGAAAGGATGTTCCTCTGCTGTAATCCTTTAACAGCAGCGCTCGCTCCTTGCTCCAGTCAAACGAAACTGTCCCAGGGACTTAGCTCCTCTGGGGTTTCACCTCTGGGCCCGGCAAGACATGTGTCTGTTCCTGGCTTTACAACGCTAAAATAGTGAGGGGTCTTTGGTGTCTTGTCTGGGTAAAGTGAAACACAGTTTGGCTTCCAAGCAAAGCTCGTGGTTCCTTCCAGAGCGTGGACAATTGCAAGGCAAGACTCTGGCTCTTTGGGCTGGTACTTACAGATTTCCTGAGACAATAATGGCCAGTGACAACACAGATCTAGGGATAAAACCCTGATATTGCAACCTATAGAAAGCCTTCTTTCCAAACATGGCCAAAAGCATGCCCACCTGGCACATTCTAGCTCTGAAACATGTCAGGCAAGCCTGAAAAACCAGACCTACTAGCTAGCTTCTGCCTCATTGTCTGGTTCAGAGCATTTTTGAGGGTTTTTGTCCATTTGGGACAGTTACCTGACAAATGTCATCCTTTTATGACAGGTCTGACATGGTTATTTAATATTTTTTTTTAAGTAATTCACGTCTCAAGCAGTCATTCCTATTGCAGCAGCTACGAGCTAAAGCTCTTTTGTTATTGTTGTTAGGTGTTTTTTTTTTCCCCCTAAATGATAAAATTAGAAAAAAACAATCATGTTAAATGTAGAGAAGGTAGAGCCAGGCTCTCTAGCTTGGGGTGTACCGGTAAGGCAAGAGGTGATGGGTGTAAATTGCAACATACAGAGAAATTTGGTTCATTTTTTTACCATGGGAATGATCAGAGACTGGAAGAGGTTCCCAGAGAGATTTTTGAATCTTTGTCTGTGGCAATGATCACAATTTGCTTGTACACAGCCCTGAGCTAATTCATCTTCTAGACACTGCTTAAAGCAGGGAATTTGCCTATATGATATGCTGGGGTGCTTTTTACTCCAGATTCGTATTTGATTCTGTGAAGCAACACTACAAGTGAGGTTGCATAAGTGTTTCAGTCTTGCTTTCACTGAAGTAAGCTGACAAGGGCTCCCTCCTCCACCTGGCTGAGAACTTTTGTGAAGCTTGTTGAAAAGTGCTTGCCTTTGAGGTTTGGAAAACAACCCCGCAAACAAATGGCCAGGCTGACTAGCCAACATTTACTTAGGCAAGAAGGCTCCAAACAGGCAGCAAGTCCCCATTTGACTATATCACCTAAGCACATGCTGCACATGGAACAGTTCTTAATTGAACTGGCAATCCAAGTTGGCAGCTTTGTTGACACGGAACAATAAACTACCCATGTTTTGTATTGCTGATTGCTACACTAGAGTTTCACAACTTGATCTTTTGACAAATGGTCACATTTGGGTTGTTGATGATGATGTCTGCAATTAATACCACTTTTTTTTTTTTTTTTTTTTAATGAGTAAATTGAGGCATTGGATTTATTGAAAATTACACAGAAAGACTAACAAGCAGGAAACAGAACTCAGTTTTACTCACTTGCCGTTTGTCTCCCAGTTCTCTAGCCAATACAAAATATTGCCTCTATTAGACAAGCCAATGCACAAGTTATGCAAATTAATAGCTAAGAGAAAAAAGTCATCTCTCATTCTAGCACAGTGTATCGTGCCACAAAATTAAACAAGTATCATTCTTTAACCTAATTCATTCATTTTAATCAGACAAAGGATATGCCTGTCTTTGTGATTTTTCACCCCCCATAAATAAACCATGAAGTCTGGAAATATTTAAGTCAGGCAAGCCAGGCTGTCAGCATTGAAATTCAAAATTGTCTCTAAGATTGTACTCTTTGATAAGTGTCTGATAAAAATAAACGTGTTACATAAGGTCCTGATTCATCAAAGAAATTAACTATGTGTTTAACTTTTGGACATTAAGTGAGTGCAGTAGTATTCACTAAGTACACATGTGTCTTAATTCAAAATTACAGAATATTAAGAGTCATTGTTAGGAGCATAACTGCATTTCAGCTCTACTGATCAATGATGCTATGTTTGGTGGATTGGCTGGTTAGCAAAGTCAAATACTTAAGCAGTTGCAGACCTACAGTAAACCACAAGCCCTACGATGGGAGGCTGGGGGAGCTTGGATTGTTTAGCCTGGAGAAGAGGAGGCTCGGGGAGACCTCATTGCTGTCTACAACTACCTGAAGGGGGGTTGTAGCCAGGAGGGAGTTGGTCTCTTCTCTCAAGCAACCAGCACCAGAACAAGAGGACACAGTCTCAAGCTGCACCAGGGGAGGTTTAGGCTCGAGGTGAGGAGAAAGTTCTTCTCTGAGAGAGTCGTTCACCATTGGAATGTGCTGCCCAGGGAGGTGGTGGATTCACTGTCCCTGGAGGGCTTCAAGATGGGACTGGACATGGGACTTGGTTCCATGGTTTAGTAGTCATGAGGTGTTGGGTGACAGGTTGGACTTGATGATCTTTGAAGTCTCTTTCAACCTTGGTGATAGTGTGATACTGTGATATTTTCAACTCCCCAGGTAGCAGCAGTGAGCATACAACCAAAGTAGTTGATCAAATATGCGTACTAAAAAAAAAAAAGTCAAGCACAATCAAGTCACTCTTTCTTTTCCTTTGTGCTCTCTGTCCATGTGCAATTATGTTAAAGTACAGATGTTTTACAGATGTTGGATTCACCTCGACCAATGCTTTCAGGGCCAAATGGCTGGAGAGCGGCCAAACAAAGAGGGACCTGGGGGTGCTGATCGACAGCCGTCTGAACATGAGCCAGAAGTGTGCCCAGGTGGCCAAGAAGGCCAATGGCGTCCTGGCCTGCATTAGGAATGGTGTGGCCAGCAGGAGCAGAGAGGTCGTTGTGCCCCTGTACTCTGCTTTGGTTAGGCCACACCTTGAGTGCTGTGTCCACTTCTGGGCCCCTCAGTTTAAGAAGGACATCGAGACACTGGAACGTGTCCAGAGAAGGGCAACGAGGCTGGTGAGAGGCCTTGAGCACAAGCCCTATGAGGAGAGGCTGAGGGAGCTGGGGTTGTTTAGCCTGGAGAAGAGGAGGCTCAGGGGTGACCTCATTGCTCTCTACAACTACCTGAAAGGTGGTTGTAGCCAGGAAGGGGTTGGCCTCTTCTCCTTAGCAACCAGCACCAGAACAAGGGGACACAGTCTCAAGCTGCGCCAGGGCAAGTTTAGGCTCGAGGTGAGGAGAAAGTTCTTCACCAAGAGAGTGATTCGCCATTAGAATGGGCTGCCCGGGGAGGTGGTTGACTCACCATCCCTGGAGGCATTCAAGAGGGGACTGGATGTGGCACTTGGTGCCATGGTCTAGTCGTGAGGTTTGTGGTGACAGGTTGGACTCGATGATCTTCGAGGTCTCTTCCAACCTTGGTAATACTGTGGTACTGTAAGCAGGCAAAGACATTTATTATGTTATACAGCAAAGTTATCTAGTCTATCAGAAGGCACAAGTGTCGCATCTCAATTGGTCATTTTCTACTGGCACACATGTAATTAAGGCATACGATAGGTCAAAATAACAAAACAATATTTTAACACATCCAAACAGATTCTGCCAAGCTTCTCTCCTTCAGTTACAAGGTGTTTACATTACTCTCAGAGTCAAAGACAAAACATAGCTTTCTCTAACTCGAGCAAAGGCAAATCTTCCCTAGTCTTCTAAAGCGATCCAAAACAACCCTCTTCCCACAAAATTATACATCCCATTTCAGTTAATTTCTGCTAAACTGCTCCTTTCTCATACTCTGGTTTTCCCATAATCTCCTCAAGATCACTGTTACTAAAGCTCAGCCAGTATTTTAATCGAAAATCTCATCTTTGTCCTTTTTACATTATTGCTGCTCTTATTAACATCTTCCTTGTATTGGCTTATTTATATATGGGAAAGAGATATTTCTCTGAAAGAGATATTTCTGTATCCTTGTAGAAGTCACAGCAGAAGAAAGATCTCCAAAAAAAAAAAATCACAATACTTATCAATTTAGAATGTGTTTTCTACATGATGGGAATGTGGTTATTTTCCTATTTTTGTGTTTGACTTTTTTTGTCTGAATCTGCTTTGGAGATCATAAAAAGACTTTGAAGACTCTCTGCCGGTTATGCACAATTTTGCATGTCTAGGGAGCTTTGGGTTTGTTTCTTTTGCACAGAATGGTCTTCTAGCATTTTGATTAGGAAATATTTTGGTCTGAATGATGAAATATTTCCATAAACAAACTGGTCAGAGTATGGTAATGCACATGTATGGTTTGGGGGTCTGGAAAGCAATTTATGGATTTATGGAAGTTTTTCATACAGGTAGTCTGAAATGTATGTGAAGTCATTTATGTTCTGCTGCATAATGGCAGTAGCAGCCATTAAATTCCATGTCAATATCAAGGTATGTTATTGATAAGTAATACGCTTATTCTTTCATCACTTCTGCCCCTTGCAAAAGCACAGAATATGACTAGTACCTGAAAATAATTGACAAATTGTAAGTTGGCTTAATATTTTCAACAACTCCTTTCATGTGCTCTCCGAGCAGTAAGGCTACACTTTGAACACTGAGATTGCACACAATGCCTGTCTGAACCTGCTTTTTCCCATGTTTCAAAGAAGTCATTAAGCTTGAAGCCTGTTAGAGCAGCTTTTCTTTATCATTTCCATTACTGTGTACTACTGCTTTGTTGATTAGCTTGTTTCAAGTTTGTGGTGCAACATGCAATGTAAGAATGTCTGTGGAATAGATAGCTTAAGCTGTGTGACTGAAAATATTGGCCAATGTTTCCAGGTCTTCCTATTCTCTCTGCAAACCTAACACCAGAGTTCCCATATTTCTGGATGATTCATTGTAACCTAGTCAGAAATACTCAGTGGGCAAATCTTCAAGAGTCAGATGACAATAGGAATGGCTTGTTGCTTTCTCCAAATGAATTGGGAAGACAAAATATTACCTTTTAGCTTATGCAACTTTTTGGTATAATTATGTTGAAAATCAGGTTTGTCATCAGCAGAGTATTCACCAGGCTTGTAATAGCAAGGGACTAGATTCTGATTTGAGAGATTGTGTCCAGTCTGTGTTCCAGCCAAATAGTGAAACCAAAAGTTAGTAAGTTGAAATAACAAAAATGGAAAGAGGCAAGAAGAGAAAAGGCACCATTTAGAGCTGTCATTTCTGTAAATATATTTGGAACACCCATACCAATTTGTGCTACAAATTTAATCTCTTCACTGCTATTTAGCTTACTTCTTGTCTGTTGAATTTAGCATGTGATTACAAGAAGTAGAGGAATTAAATCATAGAATCATTAAATGGCTTCAGTTGGAAAAGACCTTGTAATTCTAATTCCCCTACCTTGTACTACAACAGGTGGTTCAAGGCCCCATCCAACATGGCTTTCAAGGTTTCCAGGGTTGGAAGCCTCCACATCTTCTCTGAGCAACCCTTTCCTCTGCCTCACCATACTCATGGTGAAAAATTTGTTCCCAATGTCTAATCTAAATCTGGCTTCTTCCAGTCTGAAACCACTATCCCTTGTCCCATCACTAAACACCTTTGTAAGAAGTCCCTTTCCAGCTGTCCTGTAGGCCCTCTTTAAATACTGGAAGGCTCCCATTCAGATCTTGACATATAGCTATGAATTCTCCCTGGAGCTCTCTCTTCTCTAAGATGAATTACTCCAATTCTCTCAGCCTACCTTCATAGGAAAGTTGCTTCAGCCCTCTGATCATCTTTGTTGCCTGTCTCTGGACCTACTCTAATCGTTCTGTGTCCTAATTATGTTGAGGGCTCCAGAACTGGACACGGTATTCCAGGGGGGTCTCAGCAGAGCAGAGTAGAGGGGCATGACCTGCTGGCCATGCATCTTTTGTTACAGCCCAGGATACAGTTGGCTTTCTGGCCTTCAAGCACACAGTGCTGGCTCATGCTGAGCTTCTCATCAACCAGCACTCCAAAGTCCTCATCAGGACTGCTCTTTATCTAGTCATTACCCAGTCTGTATTTGTGCTTAGGATTGTCCTGATGTAGGTGCAGGACCTTATGCTTGGCTTTGTTGAACTTCACGAAGTTAACATTGGGCTCACTGCTCACGCTCACTGAGATCCCTCTGGATGGCATCCCTTCCCTCCAGCATGTTGATTTCACCACACAGTTCAGTGTTAGCAGAAACTTGCTGAGGATGGCATGGAGGAGAGTGTCCAATCCTTTGTACAAGTCTAGGTAAATGATATCAGTTCCTTTCCCCATGTCTGCCAGGGCTATTATTACCTTGTCATAAAAGGCCACCAGATTTTTGCCCTCGGTGAAGCCATGTTGGCTGCCACCAATTACCCCTTCATATTTTGTGTGCCTTAGCAGACTTTCCAGGAGGAAATGCTGTATGATTTTGCTGGGCACAGAGGTGAGACTGACTGGCCTGCAGTTCCCAGGTCTTCCTCTTTTTGTCCTTTTTGAAAAGGCCTATGTTTCCCCTTCTCCAGTCAGTGGAAACTTCACCTGATTTCCAGGCTTGGCAACTTCATCTGCCAGTTCCCTTGGGACCCATGGAGGCATCTCATCAGGTCCTATGGACTTGTGCACCTTCAGATTCTTGGGGTGGTCTCAAACCTGAACCTCACTTACAGTAGTTTTTTTTTTCCTTTCCTGGTTCCTGCTTTTGCCCTCTGTAACTTGGATGGTGTGGTTAGAGCTCTTTCTGGGAAGACTGAGGCAAAAATGTCCCCAAATAACTCAACTTTCTTAGATTCCATATGGATTTATCTGGTACATGCTGAGCCATAGTCTGAGATTATGGAATTTAATTTTTGGTGAAAGAAGAATTTTTGATGTATTGTTCTGTGACCCAGAAGGAATTGTGAAAGGAAATACTTGCAATCATATATAATCATATAATCAGTCAGTGTTGGAAGGGACCACAAGGATCATCTAGTTCCAACCCCTGCCATGGGCAGGGACACCCCACACTAGATCAGGCTGGCCACAGTCTCATCCAGCCTGGGCTTAAACACCTCCAGGGACGGGGCCTCAACCACCTCCCTGGATAACTCATTCCAGGGCTTCACCGCTCTCATGGTGAAGAACTTCTTCCTCACATCTAGCCTGAATCTCCCCACCTCCAGCTTCATTCCATTCCCCCTAGTCCTATCACTACCTGATATCCTGAGAAGTCCCTCTCCAGCCTTCTTGTAGGCCCCCTTCAGATACTGGAAGGCCTCAATGAGGTCGCCTCGGAGCCTTCTCTTCTCCAGACTGAACAGCCCCAACTCCTTCAGTCTGTCCTCATAGGAGAGGTGCTCCAGCCCTCTGATCATCCTCGTGGCCCTTCTCTGGACACGCTCCAGCACATCCACATCCCTCCTGTAATAGTGATCTTTAAAACAAGAGTACATCTTCTTCATACTGAAGTCCATGCTAGAAATAATTTCTTGAGCATTTTATGTCTTATTCATGATGTTAATTTTTGTCTTCTCAAATCTTTTTGAGCCCTTCTGTAGTTTTTGATGTCACTGCCTATTTCGTTCTAGTTTATGGAATATTTTTCAGGTCTGATTTCCCTTGAACTTTACCCATGTATATGGAGTCTAGAATTATGAGGCCTAGAATATATTCTTTAATGTAAAAAAAGGGAGTTTCACTGACATGTAATGCAATGATGTAGAAAGCTTTGGAATACACGTGATCAAATAGATCCTAATTTAGATACATCTTGCTTATCAAGGGCAAAGACTCTTTAATGAATATGAAGCAATTTGAGTCATGTTGGTAGGTGAACTGAGCACATGGTTCCGTGGTTTTGATAAATCAAATGCAAGAAAATACAGAAAACAAGATGAGTTTATTTCTCCAGCACAAGTGAAGCTACTGGGTTATCTGTTGTCCCTGTGTTGCAGAAACTGTAGGAAGTATAGTTTGAGGACTTGAATATTGCATGTATTAGAAGACCTTAAAATTTAATTTTGTGAAATGGTACTGTAACTCTCTGGGAGCATTTTGACAGTTTTTTTGGTTAGTTTTTTAAATGTTTTCTTCAATCTTCTTTCCCTGAGATTCAATAAACATTTAGAGAACTTGATTTACATTCTGAGAGTTGGTTTATAACGTTACTTCTCTGTATTAGCAGACAAAATATAATGTGATCCCCTGCTCAGCTACAAAAAGTCAGTTTTTGTGTATGGAAAGACATCTTCCTTCTGTGCAGGGCCCAGCTGCAGTTTCCTAAGACTTGTGAGAGCTTAGCTGTTTCTGGAAGTCCTCTGCATGGTGTATTCCAGGTGAAGCACAGCTGGTTGGAGGTTGGTGTGAGAAGCATTTTAATGACCTAGTCTTGCCTTTCACGAGCAGCTGGTTATGGGGACCATTGGCACTCCTCTGGGCCTTGCGCCCTACATGTCATCTGCTAACCCTGTTTGCTACCATGCCACTGATGGATAGTGGGAAAAGCTGGAAATGAGAAAGGGATGTTTCTGTTTGCTCCTCTGTTCCCAAGCCTTTCTTTCACAACCATTGTGACAGCAGAGAAGGTACATTGCTCCTTGTGCTCCCTGTTGACAGTGTTATGAGCTTTTAAAATCCAAGATAAAGTAGTTATGGTCTGTGTTACTTTCTTAATGGCTACACATGAAGGAAGAAGGAAACTGTCTACACTGTTAACTGTCTACGAGATAGTGACTTATGTTCTTTATAAGGGGAAGTTTTCTTTTTCTCTGTCAGTTTTCAACATCTGCCATTTAAACAAACCTGTGGTAACTATTGCAAAAGGGTTAGGCAGGTGCTGCTGCTCTCCTTACAGTGAAAACAGAGTACAAAAAAGGGCTTTGTTAGCAGGCAAAAAGACTAGAAAAGGAAAAGCAACTTTATAGGAAAACAGTAGGAAATATACTTTCAAGGGCTTCAAAGTGCTTCTTGGGAAGTTGTCTTGTGATATACAACTTTACTGCAAATAAGATCAATTTGGAAAAGCAGTATTGGCTTCCCACTGATCGCTTAGGTACTCAAGCTGTTTTATTCATACCCATAATTTTTACCTTTTACTTACTTCAGTTGTATATATTTAGGATAACTATGACAATAGTTCTAAGGCTGACAGAAAATCTGCTGAGATATCATTTCTTCCCACTAAGTTTCCAAAGAATTTTTCCACTTAATTAAAAGAAGGTGAAAGACACGTGTTTTTTTAGTGAAGGACCTACTGTCCTTGTGAAAAAGAAATGCATGTTTAAAAACAGATACAAGTGTTTTACCAAATCTCTTTTGGTCACTGAAGATTAAATGTGTTTTATAGAATGAATTTCTGATAAACACGCTTTGTCAGCTTCTGTAGAGGAGGCCACTTTATCCTTTATGCTTCATTTTTGCTTTGTCATGTTAGGTTAAACTGCTCAGATGATTATGATGATGATGATTATTATTATTTTTTTTTTTTCCTTGAGAACAAGGTAGCATGTGTTTAAATAAGGTATTTTCAGCTTTTACTTTGTTGACATTCTGAAGAGCAGGCAGAAATATGTATGTGGGTTATTAATGTGTGTCTGTTTTGACCAGAGGAATACTTTGCCTGTTGCGACATTTGAATGTCCTCAGAGAAGGTGGTTGAAAAGACTGATTATGAATTGTTATTGTTTTCTCCTGCTTTCAGTACTATTTTATGGGAAACAAATTTAATTTCAGTTATTCTATTAGAAATAGTCTCACCATTTGCAGCTAGGGATTTAGCTGAGATGACCCTTGAAATTAAAGGGCCAAGCCAAGTTATGGTAAGATCCTAGTAAATGAAAATTCTTTATTGATGTGTACATTTGAGAGTGTTTGACTGTTTAGTTTCCAGTCTTCTGATTTACAAAGGCAAAATACAATACATGCTACAGTTCTTACTGTAAAGCTATTCAAAAGTTCTTGGAAAAATTGCATCGTTCTGTACACTCATGAAGTAAAATGTTGCTAAAAATATTTGGATTTAAATAATTAGATATGAATCAAGGTAAGCAATAACATGAAGTTTTATAAACAGCTACTACTGATGGCCTTTGTGTAACCTGAGTAATTTAGAAACACTTTAACCATACCTGGCTTTTAAAAAGCATTGTGTAAATACTAAATTTAGGTAAACAAACTCTCTCTATATATCCATGTAGAAATAGGGTGGCCAGCAGGAGCAGGGAAGTCATTGTGCCCCTGTACTCAGCACTGGTTAGGCCACACCTGGAGTACTGTGCCAGTTCTGGGCCCCTCAATTTAAGAAGGATGTTGAGACTCTTGAACGTGTCCAGAGAAGGGCAATGCGGTTGGGGAGAGGCCTTGAGCACAGGCCCTATGAGGAGAGGCTGAGGGAGCTGGGATTGTTTAGCCTGGAGAAGAGGAGGCTCAGGGAAGACCTCATTGCTGTCTACAACTACCTGAAGGGAGGCTGTAGCCAGGTGGGGTTGGTCTCTTCTCCCAGGCAACCAGCACCAGAACAAGACACAGTCTCAAGCTGCACCAGGGTAAGTTTGGGCTGGAGGTGAGGAGAAAGTTCTTCACAGAGAGAGTTGTTAGCCATTGGAATGGGCTGCCCAGGGAGGTGGTGGAGTCACCATCACTGGAGGTATTCAAGACGGGACTTGACGTGGCACTTGGTGTCATGGTTTAGCAGTCATGAGGTGTTGGGTGACAGGCTGGACTTGATGATCTTTGAGGTCTTTTCCAACCTTATTGATTCTATGATTCTATTTATATGTTTTGCACATACAGAAATGTTAATGTCATAATTTTTCTCTTTATCCATTATCAAATTTTTAGCTTGATAAAGTACGTTTGTCTTTTTATTCATCCACCTTTTCAAGTCATATTATGTCACCTTGATTCAAACACATTACTTGTTTCCACTTCAATAGCTTAACACCTGGGGTGGGAGATTTCCTTTTCTGGTATGAAAGGTACCAAAAGATATCCCCTTGACAATCAACACTTTCCCTCTACAAACAAGATGAGTCCTGCTTTTGCTGTCATTCTTTTAATAATCAGCAAAACTTTGAAGTCAAGCATATTTATAAATGAATGTTTAATTTATCCTTGTTTTTCTGCAGTACTTGGTTAGGGGTTTTATTGCTGGAATGCTTTCAATTTTGCAGTCATAAACATTTTTCTTTTTCTGTGTCTATCATTCAGTATAACATTATGTTTGAACCAAACCATGGCTGCAGTCCCACAGCTTTCCTCATGGTAATGCAATACATCTCAAAGATGCCTGCTACTCATTTAAGTTTAAAATACTTGGCTCATTTTTTTCCTATTGCACTCTAGCAGGCTGGTGTCTGTGTTATTAAGCAATGCTGATTTTTCTCTGATTGGTGCTGTCACTGGTGTAAAATATAAATGTCCTGCAAATATTATAAAATCTTCTTCTTGTTTTACCTATAACGTGACCCAATGCACAGGATTGTACAGCAGATACCACAAACACTTCCTCTCTGTAATTAATACAATGTTCTACTTTCTCCTGCATGTCATCTCATCACAAATAACTGAGTAGTCTTTATTACAGAATGATCTTAACTTTCCTTTAAGAACCAAGAGCATATTATGCCTTCTCTGCTCTTGCAGGTTCCTGATAAGAAAGTAGTTTTGTTCAACAAAGCATTTATTGCTTGACTTAATACCCAGAGCACTGTAAACATTTGTGATTATTTTTTTTTTCACTTAAGAAAAACCAAAATCTCCTTCTGTTTTAGAAGCTGGAACCAAAAATATCTTTATGAGAAGGCCACCTTCTTCCTTTGTGCACAACCTGTGAACCATTCACTTCCCTGTATCCACAACAGATTTCCCAGTGAAGTAAGAAGAAAGTTCTTAAGGAGATAAAATAATATCTGAGTGTGCTGGTGGTGCACAGAGTACATAAATCAGCAAGACTGAATGTCACAAAGAGCTTGGAAAGCCACTTTCAGAGTTTTTTTTCTTTCCTGGCATTCCTTGCATTTTCTTTCCCCTTCATCCTCTGTATCTCATTTACTTTCTCCTTCTGTGTTTTATTGCTTTTAAGAACTCCCAGCTGATCCTCCTGTACTTCAGTTCTACTTACTCTCACAACTGCTTTCCTAAACAGGATCATTGAACAGTTAATGCTGGCACTTAAAATGGGTGAACAACCCAATTAGATTAACCAAGGGTAGGGAAATTCACATTTCAGGCTTTTATTTTCTGCCAACTCAGGAAGACAAAAGAATATCAAACAGCTCCCAAGTTCTGCCAGGCACAGCAGTGCAACATAAAATTGGAAACAGAATGTCCATGCTGGTGTCGATGTCACTGTTTTCTGCCCTTAGAGGATAAGGACATTTGCTGTTTGCTGGGGTAGAATTCTATAGAAGAAATGAGAGAATTCATAGGCTTGACCTCTTAGGTATTGGGTGTGAACAAATAAAAATAGCTATTTAGGCCTTCCTGGGAGTAAAAGACAGTAACCAACCCTTCTGATCTCCTTTATGAATGTTTAATAATTCATCCATATCTATAACTAGCTTCTTATGCAACAAATAAATGTTGTTTTGCTTCTGACTAACACAGGCCATTGGAGAGAGAGCAGCATTATTGTGCTAGGTCTCAAAATATATAGAATAACCCCCAACATTAGACTGATACAGAAGGAAGGTGAGTTGTTGTGGGTTTGGGGTATTTGTTTGTTTGTTTTTTAAATTTCCTGATCAAGCTTCCTATATTTCTGAAAGATTTGCAGCTGTACTGCTTGTGATTAAAGTTGTGGGTTTTTAAAAAGCTCTATCTATACATATACACATATATACACGTGCACACATACCCATCCTCCTGAGAAAATAATGCTGTCAGGACCAGGATTTTAAAAGTGTGTGTTTCAGAGACGAGTCTCGCTTCCACAGAGCAGAGTTCAACACTGTTACCTTTACCAGCTGGCATGCTGATCACTTCCTCTTCCTTCCCCGGCCAAGTGTCTGTGACAGTACACAGGCATAGACCTAGTACTCCAGAGGTTCTGCACTGAATGTGATTTGCTCTTTCCGTTGCTTCTTATTGGCAGAATTGAGATAAGTTGCCCTGTTGAACTTCTGAGAGGAATTCTTACACTTGACAATTTGCTATTCTCTTTGTCTTATTCTTGCCTTTCGCTGACTCCCTTTAGTCCTGCTTTCAGTGAAGAAGGTGGCAGAAGCTATTTGCAAAAATGCAAAGTCAGTTTATTGCTTATTTTTTATTGAGATGCCCTTTGTTTGTGCAGCAAGGCAGAAGTTCAGAGATAGCGAGGATATACAACCTTAGCGCAGGCTGCTCTTTTTACCAGGTTGCCAAACTGCATTTGATACCTAATGCCTCACATCTGCTCAGATCAGCTTGCAAGTCATCTCCTCAAGGTGTAATTTTCGTTTTGATTCAAGAAGCTAGTTAGGTTTTGACTAAAATACGTTCTCTTTTAATGCAATTGGCATGAATTTCAGAATTGATGGTCCTAAAAAAAAGTGTTTACCAGTGGAATTGTTCGGAGACTTTTATATATAAACATATAATTTTATTTGCTTTACAGGACAGGATGGTGTGTCAGTCATTTAAAATTTCCCTTCACACACCTTAGTTTTGGGGTTTTTTTGAAAGGTGCAATTAAAGTCTGTCTGCAATAATAATTTCTTGCTGGCATAGGAGTACTTCTGCAAGTTTGCATCACTTCATAAAGCCTAAACAAAATTCTAGTGCAAACCTTTGCACTAGAATTCCTATAAAGTGATTTTTAAAGGTTAGTTTCTTTTGCCTTCAATAGATTGCAGATGATAAATATTTGTCAAACATAAAGACAAGTTTCTTGTATTAGTTTCTCCATAAGAATATAGTTCCACTTTGCTTTAGTAACTGTTTAACAAAACATGTCACTGGTTAATCATTGTGAAAGAAGCCTTCCAACTTGCTGCTGCTGCTGCATCAACAGATTTCCTGGTTCTTTGCTGAACTCAAAATGTTTCACAAGAGCTTTGTATCTGGGGCAGTGTTTTAATTCCTCAAAGTAATAGCTCTTGCCAATCATTCCACTCACCAGTTTAGCATGGAATGTCGTTATCAACAAAAGGATTATGCTAATTTCTAATCCTTCTAATTTACATAGTGCAGGAAGAAAGAGCAAGAGACTGCCACTGCCCTCTAGAGAGTAAGATAGCTCTTGAGTTAGACATTGCCTTCAAGAAGTGTCTTCATTGGCTGCAGAAGGCTGGAGAAACTAAAATAGCTAGTGTGACTAGCCTGGATTTCTAACTCATTAGGAAAGCTTAATTATATCAACATGCTGGAGATTTTTCTGTGATATAAATTTACCTTCCATCTGCACAACCCTTTCATCCTTATTTTTTAGCTTTTAGCTTCTAGTCAAAATATCTTCTCCATGAGTGTCTCAATTAACACAGGAATGTCACTGAAAACTGTTTCCGATTTTGGCATGGTGGAAAAAAAGTAGAGATCATTTGCGTGGGAGGCAATGAAACACTACATAGCCTCTTACTGCTTGTTGTTCATTTTAAAAGGAATTTCCAAGGAGCTTGGCACTCTTTCTAGCTCACACACTCAGTTGATAGTATTTAGTATCATGGAATCACAGAATCAACCAGGTTGGAAAAGACCTCAGAGATCATCAAGCCCAGCCTATTACCTAATACCTAACGCCTCACGACAACTAAATGATGGCTTCAAGGGCCACGTCCAATCCTTTCGTGAACACCTCCAGGGACAGTGAGTCGTCTACCTCCCTGGGCAGCCCCTTCCAATGGCTAATTACTTTCTGTGAAGAACTTTCTCCTCACCTCAAGCCTAAACTTCCCCTGGCACAGCTTGAGACTGTATGATTAAATCAGTCCCTAAAAGTATCACTGAAAATGAAAGCTGTCTGGCACACATGCAGAACGTGTACCTTGTAGACCTGTTTTTAATATTATTTGATAAAGATTAACCATCACTTGGACATAAACCCTGAGTTTTCTGCAGTAAGTTAGGCATAATGTGCAATAAATGTAACTAGATTTCACATACTTGCATGCACTTGTTTTGTAGAAATATATACTAGAAATATATACCAGTGTCGTTTACATTGAAGTTTTTAGCTGTTTTGATCATGAAATTCCTTGGTCTCCTGATTCACTTAAAATTATGTCTTTTAAATACAAGCAATAGAATTTTATTCTTTGTACTGTGAAGTTTCTCTGTATGTTCTCTCTTACTGAAACAAGAGTGCTGTGATATACATTTTGAAACGCTTCTGCGTTTATTTCCTGTATGAAAATCTACTCTCTCAAACCATTAATTTTATATTATTTTGTTGTTGTGGAACCCTTCAAGGAAACCTATCCCTGTACATTCAGCATAAGACTTTTTTTTTTTTGTTATCTTTGTGCTGATGCATTAATATTGTGATTGAAAAAGGCTGGAATTTCTGGCTGGAATTTCTGGCTGAACTGTAGTTTATTTTGTTTATCTGAAATGAGTAGTTTACATTTGCTTATGGTGGCAGTCTGTCATGCTTTACTTTTACCTATGGAGGTTTCCATTCTTCTCATACATTTAACAGTTTTATTTTCATGGGCCTTTTAAGTCCATGTTTTTCCTGCCAAGATGATTTTATTTCTGAAAGTAACCTCCCTATATTCACATTCAATTTTGTGAAAAAGAAATTTCATTTCGGGTTAATCCACACTGATGTGATTTTAGCTGCATTACTTAGTTGTTTACCATAGCTCAGGGGCTTTACTTTGCAGCTGATTTTACATAAATAAAAGTGGGTTGTTTGCTGTCTGTGAACTTCCAAATAGCATTGAGTGAGTCACTCTGAAATTTCAAGCGGGCCGTGGGATTTTGGGGAGAGCACAGCAGAGAAACTTATATTGTTGGAGCAAGTAACTGCACTGGAATGAAGTGGTTTATGAAACTGGAGGAACAATACAGGAGTTTTTGTGTGAGGTTTTTTTTATATATATATATATTATTATTTTTTTAAGAATAACTGGTAATATAATTTCAGGGAGATCAGAACGTATAGACTGAAATTCATAACTCAAACATTTTATAAACAAGTTCACTGTCATTTGGAAGCTATTTTTGTTTCCATTCTTTTGTGTATAACAAGAAAATACAAGACTTGTCAGCTGGCCCAAAATAAGATTTTTGTACAGAAGTACAAACTTTGTTCCTTTGCCATTACCCATAATAAGCTCACATTTTACAGTTCATCCTCCATATTCTCTCATTCCTCATAGTCGTCATTTTCTGTCAATTTACTGTTCCCACTGGTATGAAATGGAGACCTGCCTTGGTCTTGGCAGGGGGTGGGGGTGGGGTGCATGTGTGTGAGAGGATGTCACCTCAGCTAATCTGGAAAAAAGTGGAAGGTGGGAAAATAGTGTCTTTTGGGCTGAAAGATGCAAATGGAAGCATTCTGGTTTGAAGTGCTCTATTTCTGTAACCATGTAATTATGCCACGTAAATGGATGTGGTTCAACAACCAACTGTGTGTCTTGGTGCTAATGACAGTGCAGTCAGACATCACTTTGGTCACCTTCTGGGCAGTTATTCACTGACCTTAAAGACTGCAATGAGCAAAACTGTTACTATTCTAAAACCTAAACTATATCTTAGGAAAATTAAATAATTTTATCTTAAAACTGTTGGTTCAGTAAAACACATTGAGTTATAGGTATTGCCTGGAAAGAGTTCTTTCAGAACTGGCAAGTGTCATGGTTAGGTGGAACTATTAGTCCTCTGATGTACTTCATGAATCTAGAGACCTAACAATCACTTGTTGGATTCAAGTAATTCATAAACCCACTGAATCTGAAGATTATTGTCCAGAGTTGCATTGCGGTTGAGACAAGATTTGATTCTTCATTTAGAAGTATCCAAAGGTGGCTGCATGTTTCTCCAGTTTGCTATTGCTGTACTGCATGTTACTGTACTGTAAAATGCTGTGCTTCATATTTTCAGTTACATATATGTTTCCTTACAAACTCTCTTCAATTCTTTTCATTTTAATCATGGATGTGGATAATACAATTAGGAACATCTCCTTCCATTCACAAGTTTCACAGTGGTGGTATAAAGGAATCTTCTTACCTGCTTTATAGCTTGTCCCTGAAGAAAATGGAGAGATGCTTCAGTGGTTTTTTGTTTATTTTGCTTTTGTTGGGTTTGTTTATTATCCATTTTTAGGATCTATTTTCTTATGAATTAATGGCTCCAGGTCCACAGGTCATTCATTCTACACCAGGCCACTTGGTTCTCTTCAGAGTATGTTGTATCTCCCCTTACTCCCTCAAGAATTTTTGGATTCTGCCTTTCCCCTTCTCTGGGCATGAAATTTACTTTATCCTAGTAGCATTGACACTACACTTTGACCTGCTTTTGCTTGGGTGGCTACGCTGACCTTTTTCCATTTGCAAATCTTTCCACAGGGGATTTCGTTGGGACTTTGCATATTTTTAGTTCTAAGTTGGTTTGAGACATCTGGATCAGTTCCGCTTTCTCTCAGAGTACACCTCAGTGGAACATACTTGAGCCCTGTGTGATAAGAATAATTTCCATTGGTACATACTGTATCATGCGTAGTACTTGCACTGACATTTAAATGTTGATATTTATATTTTATAGCTGCTGAATGATTAGGTTTACAGTTTCTCTTCCAATATAATATGTCAATCTAATTTCCATTTTTGAATGAAATGCAAACAGAATGAATGAAAATTCACACACACAATAAATCTAAGAGAACTACTTCAGGATATCTGTGTCTTGGTCCGGAGAGGGAAGGAGACTCAGTTCATTTGAATATTCCCGTGTTGTGAAATTAGAGGCACAAACGAGGCCAAAATATCAACAGCTAGACTATTTATTACACCAATAAAGTGGATGGATCAGAAGGGGAGAGAGAGAAAATAAAGAGGGAGAGAGAGAAGAGGGAGAGAGAAGAAGAAAGGAATTATTTTACGACACCCCTCACCCCCAAAACAGTGTGAGTTTGTGGAGGAAAGGTGCTGCAGGAAATGTTGGGTCTGTAGAGCAAGGATGTTGTAGCTTTGGCTGTAGAACAGATGTGGTCCTCTCGGCAGCCTCTTCAGCTCCATGAGTTGCAGCATGTGAAACTTAGGACACGGAGAGAGGGTTCTGCTTCTTCCAGGCTCCATGGTGATGTGCCTGTCATTTTTTCCTCTCCTGGTGTTCTCTCAGTTTTTCTTCAGAGCATCATTGCCCTGGCCTTTTCCTTCTCTTGTGTTTTCTTTCCCAGAGGTATTGTCCTTCTCCTGTGTTTTTCTTCATCTGTGTTTTTCTTCTACTGAGCCAGTAGTTGCTCAAGTCTTTTATACAGTTTTTAATCCTCAGGTATGTGTCCAAGTATTGTCCCCCAGGAAATCAGGAGCCAGGTGGTGAATCCATTGTCTCACCATCCTCCCTTTCCGGGGTACCTGATGGGTGGAGATGATCTTGTCTTATGCATATTCCTGAAGGTACCGATAGCAGTGGCCTCGGTCCATTGTTGTCAGGGCACCTGTGGTCCAGTGAGCAATCATTATCTTTGCACCTTCCCAAGAGTCGTTCCAGTGGCTCTGCCCAATACACATCAGCTATTGTCTGGGCAAGCAGCAAAGGTGATTTTATCTTTGTTGAGTCACATCAGGAGAGATAAGATTTAGTCTCTCACAACCTGGGTGAGATCAGAATATACCAAGTCAGACTTTAGAAACCTATCATTTAAATGACAGATTTATGAAAGGTGGTGCTACAAAATTGTAACCTTCTCTGCGGTCTTTACTGAACTACATGATGAGGCATGGTCAGACTTCTATAGAAGAGAAGTCTAATACCTTTCTTTGTCCTTATTTTTTCAGTGATTTAATTTCATAGTGAATAGGGATAGGGAGGATGTTTAGACTATACATTTGGTCAGACGAAGATTGTTGCTTTCATGTTAGAGGCATGCTTTTATGTCTCACATGATAAGAAATAGCAAACAGAAGAAAATACATTACAAGGCATGAGAAAAGCATACCAGACATTTGCATTATCTATAGATAATGAATAAAAACTATTGGCAGCACTTCCATTTTCTATTTCAGCTGTTTTTAAGAGCTCATTTATAAGGAGCTTTCTGTCCCATTTGGCTGACGTCTGAATCTTGATGCAACCAGCATCGTCTCCTCTTTCTAAATCATTCATGAATGTTGCACTGGTTTTAGCCTCTTTATTCTATCAATGATTTGATGGTAAAAATAGAAATGGAGCTTTTTGATTTCAGTGATTTGATGCATTTGCAGTTGATGCAGATCATTAGTTGGTTTTTTTAATGCGTAAGTTATCGACCTTAATTTTACAGTCTTCAGGCTTTAAATATTTTGTTAGTGTTTGTGCTCTTTTAAAGGAATAACTTCTTAATTACTTTTTTTGTACTGAATGGAATAAATATTTCTACAACAGTATATACATACCTACAAAACAAGAGAAGGTAAATTAAAGAGGGAAGGGACAGGCTCTTCTCAGCTTCACCCTGTGATAGGACTACGGGGAATAGAATAGAATAGAATAGAATAGAATAGAATAGAATAGAATAGAATAGAATAGACCAGACAAGACCAGACCAGACCAGGTTGGAAGAGACCTTCAATATCACTGCGTCCAATACCACCTAATCAATTAAACCATGCAACCAAGCACCCCATCAAGTCTTCTCCTAAACACCTCCAATGATGGTGACTCCACCACCTCCCCAGGCAGCCCATTCCAATGGGCAATCACTCTCTCTGTATAGAATTTCTTCCTAACATCCAGCCTAAACCTCCCCTGGTGCAGCTTGAGACTGTGTCCTCTCATTCTGGTGCTGGTTGCCTGGGAGAAGAGACCAGCCCCCACCTATCCACAACCTCCCTTCAGGTAGTTGTAGAGTTTATAATGGATATAAACTACAGAACAGGAGGTCCCACCTCAACATGAGGAGGAACTTCTTTACTGTGACAGTCATAGACCACTGGAACAGGCTGCCCAGGGAGCTTGTGGAGTCTCCTCTGGACACTTTCAAGACCCACCTGGATGTGTTCCTGTGTGACCTGTGCTAGATTCTAGGGTCCTGCTCTGGCAAGGGTTTTGACGCTATGACCTTCAGCGATCCCTTCCAACCCCTAATATCCTGTGATCCTGTGTAATTGAATAGGATCTCCAAGAAGAAAGAGGAAATAGTATTATCTAACAATATAAGCAATTCAAAGAAGCAGTTGGAAAGTTGGGAAAAATGTCAAACAGAAGAAAATTAATTTCTACAAGTGAGCCTGTTGTGAATATTTTTGCAGTAGTGGTGAAAGGTGGAAAAACTTAGAATAGGAATTAGGCTAAGCAGCTGAACAAAAAGACCACATTTATACTAAACATTTCTGACGTCCAAAAAATCCTTTTGGGCTTTGAAAAGCTCCATGGCCATTAGGACACATCCTCTGCCTTGCTGTTTTAGAGAGGCATGCACTTTCCTGCATTACAGAAGCTTTAGAATAAAGCAAGCTGCGCTACTAAACCTGTGTATTGAACCTGTGTGAGAATTGTGCTACTCATTAAAATTTGCTCTAGGATACCTTAGCAGGGATTGCCTTAAAAAATAAGTAAACAGAGCAGCAAACGAACATCTACCAAAAAACATCAGAGTGTGACAATATGTGGAGTTTAGTTTGAGGTCAGTTAGCTTTCAGATATTGGAAGTATTTTGTCCTTTTCTGTTGTTAAACCACTTACCATGATTGTGTTGGAAAACTGAACATGTTTTGCTTTTTTAAATGTATGCTTACTGCTAAATGAGTTTAAAATTCAAGTCAAGCAATGAAAATGCTTACAAAGCAAGTAAAACAGCATTTAGATTTAGAATTTAGATGGAGGTTTTTGCTCTTGAAGAACAGGCAGCTGCTCCTTAGTAATCTTTCTTTTTTTAGAGTTGAAAGAGAAGAGATGAGCAAACACCATTGGATCAACCTTAATATGAATGGCATCAGAGTGTCTTTCACAGCACAGGAAGCAAATTGTTTTGTGAACTGTTTATTTTACTCCATGTTGCTTTGATGATAATTTGCTTTTCATTTGAAACTCTGTACAACATTAAAGCAACATCTTATCTCCTACAGGAAAGGCAGTAATAAGTGATGGTGGTTGCTTATTTCTAGGTGCAAAGAATCTAAGCTACTTAGGGCAATGCAAAGACTCCACCTGCTTTTGGATTAGAGCTCTGCACAGGAACTGGGAGTGGAAGGCCCATGTTCTAGAGTTCTTCTGACATGAGCTTGGATAGTCACAGGGATGTGGCTGAAAGATGAGATGTCTGGTGTCACGTGGAAAGCTCTCTCTCCAGTTTTCTTTGCTCAGTGTTGAGGGCCTGTAGCTCACAGCTATATGCTATAAGGTGATTTATTGGATAAACTGGAAAAAACAGCATGAAAGAAGTGCAGTGGAATACCACATCTGCCAATATTGTTCTTCAGTTTCCTGATACTGGACTATGTGTTGGTTTTTTGGCATTTTGTTTTGTTTTATTTTGGGTTTTTATTTAGGGTTTTTTTGTTGTTTTATTTTGTGTGTGCATTTGTTTTTCAGTTGCACTCTTGAAAGATCAGGTATTACTTTACCTCTCTGAGATTTTCTCTCTTTCTTACCATCTTCTCTGCTGTTATGTTATCATGACTCGTTTGGAAACTCATTGTGACTCTCACTGGCTTCTGTAGTGTCACATTGTAGGAATTGCTCCATGATCTTCATAATTGTAGGGCCACTTTTGCTGTATCTATTTTGTTTCTACTGTCTTATTTTGTAAGTGGAGTATTGGAAAGAGAGCTGGAAGCACATAATGGATCTAAACACACCCTCGTAAGGATGTTCTCTGTTCTGTGCTATGATCTTTTCCCAGAAATTCTTAATATTCTGATGGAATGTTTGAGTGCCATTCAACTTTAATGTGATGTCTGCAGCGGTCTACCTGTCATAACCACACAATGATCAGCATTATAGAGTGCAACCTTGTTTACATCTAATTAGAGCTGTAGGTTTTATTTGGCTTCACTGTATGGATATGGCTTCTCGTGAACAGATACTATTGATGCTCAGATACACCGCACTTAATGGGTCTACCTTAAGCTTGCATATCTGCCTGTAGAACATAAGAATTGGTGCCTTATGTGGACTGAGAAATCTGCAGGGATTTATTTATAATTTTCATAAATTCTTGAGAGATCTGAAAGCACTGACATGAAAACATTTTCAATGTAGGTTATGATGTCATGAAGTGCTGCATTTTTCATTTGTTACCAAAAAAAGGTAGCAAAAAAACCCAACCCCTCTCTACAGCTAAAAGGCAGTTATTAGCACAGATGTCCTGACCTGTTGCAGTCTTAGCTCTAAAGCTGACTGCTGAATACTATGTGTAACTTTGAATACAAGTGTTAATAACAACAGAGACAGTAAAATGTAATTATTGCATGTTATTATACCATCGCCTGTGAAACTGTGAGGTGTAGAGTGAATAATTTACCACATTTCTCTTAGAGGAAGATAAAAGTAGCACTGCAGAACTGAGGCAGTGAAATGAGAATTTAAATTACTGCAACTGAAGTAGCAATTGGGAAGTCATCTGCATCCTATTAGCAAGGCATGTGTTTTTCTGGACTTAGGTCACTAGAGCTGGTAGTTTGGATGATATCTTAAGAGAGTGTTTGACCTGTCAAACATGTATATGATTCCTTAATACTCCTTGAGAATTGGTAGTCACAGGAAATTTATTGTCCTGGCAAATCACAGTATCACCAAGGTTGGAAGAGACCTCAAAGATCATCGAGTCCAACCTGTCACCACAGACCTTAGGACTAGACCATGGCACCAAGTGCCACATCCAATCCCCTCTTGAACATCTCCAGGGATGGTGACTCCACCACCTCCCTGGGCAGGACATTCCAATGGCGAATGACTCTCTCAGTGAAGCACTTTCTCCTCACCTCGAGCCTAAACTTCCCCTGGCGCGGCTTGAAATGAAGCAGAAGAAAATGATCTTCCCACCATATTACCAATTGTAGTGGGTTGAGGCAGCCCCCCTCCCCACCACAGGCAAAATAACGGCTCTGACAAACAGATTGCAAAAGTGATGGAAAAGTTTAAATAGAAAAGGGTGAATGTGCACAAAAGAACCAGAAACAGTGACAGAAGAAACACCAAAACAGACCCGGATACATCCCATCCCCACCTGAAGGTGGGCCCGAGAACCCCAGGGCTCGTTCTCCCCCCCGCTAGGCTAGTCTCAGCTGGCCAGGCCTGAGACCGCCCATCCCCCTGGCCTTGGGCCTAGCCAGGCCCAAGGCCGGGAGACGTCTCCCCAGTTACCGGGTGCTGGCGAGGGAAGAAAGAGAAAGAGGCGGACCCCACGCTAGATATTATAGCGGTGCAGGGGGTTGTGGTGGGAGATACACAGTTTCCTGTGTCCACCCACTGGGCTGGACTTCTAGACACAGGAAGTACACCATGCAGCAGAGGGCACCCAGCCCGAACCACCACACCAATGCTGGCCTTTTGCATTCATCTTGGTGCTTTTCATACTCTTCACTTTCTTATCCAGTCTTTAACCAGTACTCCAAACAGCATGGGAAAGTGCACCCACTCATTCACGTTTGTTATATTTTTCTTTGGAAATTGATTCTGAGGGGTGGCCACAGCACCTTCTGTTTTAAGATAGAGCCATAGAGCACTGATGTTGTCAGTTGACTTATGTTATAGAAAAGAAATCAGTTACAGTGATGGTTGATCATGCTTTTTTTGGTGGGAATTTATTTTATGTCAATGTTAAGACTTTTAAAGTCCTATGATTGTTGCTTTTGTGATCAAGTAACCGGTGGAGTCAGAGGAGATGGTGAGGTTTAAAAGCTCAGAGGTGAGAATTTGATAGTTGCTTACAACTTGAATGTCTTCAGGAATGGGGCCTCGGCCACAACCCTGGGCAACCTGTTCCAGTGTTTTATTGCTCTCATTGCAAAGATCTTTTCTTCCTTACGTCTACACTAAATCTAGCCTGCTCCAGTTTCAAACCATTGCCTCTCATCCTATCTCTACAAGCCTTTCTAAGTAGTCCTTCCCCCTGCCTTCCTCTAAGTCCTCTTCAGATATTGAAGGACATTTCATAGGAAATCCATGTATTTCTTCTGTCACATAGACTTGCTTTCTGTATAACAGTATCCTCATAACACGTCTCTAGCTTCCTTTTAAAGAATGTAGATACTTCCCATCTCAATTTATAAACTGCGACTAATTAACTAACCAGCCTTCTCTTTGTTATGAGCTGGAAAGTTTCTGACCTCTTGCTGTAAGGTTAACATATGACAATTCCAGTTGCTTTTGTGGTGTTTGCAGGTTAGTTGAGGCTGGGGGCACCGTTGTAGATTGTCTTGTCCAACCTATCTGCTTGAACAGGGTTCACATAATGCTAGTTGCCCAGCACCATATCCAGATAGCTTTAGAATATCTGCAAGGATGGACACCACAACCGCTCTGGGTATCTTTTGTCACTATTCAGTCATCCTCATTAGGTCCATCTGCTGACCTAATACTGCCATGGCCATTAAACCGTGTCTCAAAGTACCATGTCTACACATTTTTTTAACACCTCCAGGGATGGTGACTCCATGCTCCAGTCTTCTAATTGTCCTTGTTGCTATTTGCTGAACTCATTCCCCCAGTGCGGCCAAGTTTCTTCAGAAATGTTAATTTATTTTCACTCTCTTTGAGATTTAAGAGGCATATTCTAATGAGACCTCTTTCAGTTTGCCATTTTCATTTCCTTACTGAAAACACAATTCTAGAATCTGTCCCAGTTTTACTTTGATACCGACAGATGGGTAATGTTGGAGCCTCCTTTCCACAGTTCTGCAAGTGCACATCAAGTAAAATGGAAAAGTATCAGCCTTAAAACTGGGACTTCATGCTACCCAAGTGTCTTTTACTTGCTGTAAACAAAGGAATTGGATAACTCTGCTGAACTGAAGGAAAACAACACTGTCCTAGATAAGACTAAGCAGCAGTGCTTAGAGAATACCAGATTTTTGTACCTAAAGAAATTATTTCAGAATCCTTCCCATTTTGTAAACTGTGAACAAGAAAACAGCACCCATCACCCCCATCAAAACCACCAGAAGTCCCCCCTCTTCTGATTCTCACCAATAGTGCTTATTTATATTATATAGCTGGGTAGTGCTGCTTGGGTCCAACACACCCTTGTTCAGCTACATGTTGTTCTCTTGTGGTTTTGCAGTACTGTTTATTTGAAATATGAGTACAATTTTATATGCATCAGAGAAGAATAAAGGTAAACTCTAAATAAAAGTGATGCAAACCCTTAAATTTCTGGCAATAATGTGTCACTAGCTGGGGTGAATTAAAAAATATAAGATTCATGTATAGCCTGATTTTGAGTTTCTTCCACAGTCTCCTGATGATCCAGTACTGTCTTTTTCAGACAGCTAACTAGATTCAATTTCTTGGGTTTTTGAATCTTATTTTAATTTTTAAATTTACATGTCTTACATACTGTGAATGCTGAAAGGAAAATCATATTTAGGGAATTTATACTTTGTTTTCAGATGGACTATTGAATAAAATCTGACACATTGAATATAGTAACGTTATTAATTGGAGGCCACACCTTGAGTACTGTGTCCAGTTCTGGGCCCCTCTGTTTAGGAAGGACATTGAGACACTTGAACGTGTCCAGAGAAGGGCAACAAGGCTGGGGAGAGGCCTTGAGCACAAGCCCTATGAGGAGAGGCTGAGGGAGCTGGGGTTGTTTAGCCTGGAGAAGAGGAGGCTCAGGGGCGACCTCATTGCTCTCTACAACTACCTGAAAGGTGGTTGTAGCCAGGAAGGGGTTGGCCTCTTCTCTCTAGCAACCAGCACCAGAACAAGAGGAGACAGTCTCAAGCTGCACCAAGGGAAGTTTAGGCTGGAGGTGAGGAGGAAGTTCTTCACTGAGAGAGTCATTTGTCATTGGAATGGGCTGCCCAGGGAGGTGGTGGAGTCACCGTCCTTGGAGGTTTTCAAGAGGGGACTGGACGTGGCACTTGGTGCCATGGTCTAGTCATGAAGTCTGTGGTGACAGGTTGGACTCGATGATCTTTGAGGTCTCTTCCAACCTTGGTGATACTGTGACACTGTGGAGGTAATTTTTGAACATGGAGTAGTGATGGAGACTTAAAATGCATCAGTATTTATTTCATGCTATATTTCCACTTTAGAACTTAAATAAAATCTTAATTTTCACCTTCAGTACAGAATACTTCAGCTGCAGCAGATGGAACTTTGAAGTACAATTCAGAATTAATTTTCTAGTAATAGTGTTGAAAAACTTGAAAGATGCACTCTTGAAACATGTGCTGGTTATTGCCACTTTCTAAAACTTCTTTCAGTTTATGAATGTCTAGTGTTTGCTTTTTATTTAGAACCTTGGTGGCAGTGTCCTACAGAGTGATTTATTCTGATCACTTGTCAACAGGATGATACTGTAAACAGTGATGTAAAATAAAATCAAAACAGATTTCAGACACAGTCTGTTAACTTAAGAAATAGGTGCACTTATGGTTTTACAAAGTAATTGTGGTGGGTTAACGCCCCTTCTGAAAACAAAAAAACAAAGCAGGGCGGAGGGCTTGCGGGTACATTGCACTCCCTGCAGGGCGTTTCCCCCCCCCCCGGGGAAGCTGAGTCTGTTCCACTCCCCCTCCCCACCCAGCTAGAGTATAAAACGCAGGGCACTGCAGCTATTAGCTCTCCTTTTGGCTCCTGCCTCTCCTGGATGAGAGCTGCTGCAGCTGCCCTCCTGCTCCTCTGCCACGTGGTCAGACCTGAGCCTTCTCCCTGCTGCTTCCATGCCTCTTCAGAGAGAGACTGGTTTTGTATCATTTTTTTTTTTTTTTTTGTCCCCCTCCTATCCATCCTTGTTCCTTGCCCTTGTAAACCTTACCTGTTATTGTTATATATATATATATATATATATTGTTTAAAGACAAACTCTTTACCTCTCTACTTCCAAGCCGACTCCAAATTATTGTTTGGTGGATATGCTCCTTCCTTTTTTTTTTTTTTTTTCCCTCTCTGTTGGGAAGGAGGAGGGGGAGTGAGGGAAGAGATTCTCAGCCTTGCCCCCATCTGAGCTCTTAACTCCCAGTTAAGGCTCAAACCACCACAGTAATAACTCATCTTGTAATTGCTGCAAGCCTTACAGTCATCTGTCCCAAACTGTTCAACCTGGTTCTTCCAGAACAATGAAAAACACTCAGAGGGCATGGACCCAGAAATCTCCCTGAGTGGAAAGTGAAGCTACCACAAAATCTTCCTAGAAAGTGCCACAAATTTTTTCGGTATCCCTGCAACCTATCTGATATGTCTGGAATAGCTGTCAGGTGGAAAGGGCTTAAACTACTTGAGGTTTTGCATTTCAAACATCTCTGGTTTTCTATCTCAAACCTCTACGGATCTGTAACTTATTACCGAAAGCAAAAGGGCTAAAAATGTTCTAACACTGATAGTAGGTGCTGAATCATTCAAAGTCTCCTTTATAACTAAGCAAGTTCATTGTACATCAATAGTCAGTTTTGCTGGCTCTGTGTTATATAAAAAATATTTTAGCTCAGAGAATGACAAAGGTAATTGCAGTGTGACTGCAGCCAAAGGGAGACACCACAGTAGTGCTTGCAACATCAGCTACCATTCATCAGAGCCGGCTGGAGAAAAGATATGATCTGGATTTACCTAAGTGAAGCATTAAAGATAGAAGTGAAATCAATCCATAAAAAGTGGCATAAAGTAAATTCACCAGTAGAGTTCAGGAATATTTTATGACTGCTGTTTTTTCTCCTGAGATACGAAAGAGAATCCCTCTAGAAGACACTAACTCTATGTTACATGAAGTTCTCTGCAAATGTTCCTCTGGAGACCTGCCTGCCACTTTTTTTTTTTTTTTTTTTTTAATTTCTTTTTTTTTCCCTCCCAACGATTTTTCATGCTAGCTGTGTCCTGAGATCATATGTTTCTGATCAACAAGATCTCCCCAATCATGGATTCTGATGAATTCTTTCTCTGTAAGTTGCCGTCACCTTGTGTGGATGCTGTTGTCTGTGCCTTTCTTCTTACTTTCAGATGCTGAGCTTGGAGCCCGCCATCCTCACTTGGCAGGTTCTACTTGTATTTTAGCTCCTTCAGCCTGGATCTTGGAGTTAATTTACAATTTAACCCACAACCTTAAGGGAGGTTGTAGCCAGGTGGGGGTTGGTCTCTTTTCCCAGGCAACCAGCACCAGAACAAGAGGACACAGTCTCAAGCTGCATCAGGGGAGGTTTAGGCTGGAGGTTGGGAAGAAGTTCTACACAGAGAGAGTCATTTGTCATTGGAATGGGCTGCCCCGGGGAGGTGGTGGAGTCACCATCTTTGGAGGTGTTCAGGAGGAGACTTGACAGGGTGCTTGGTTGCATGGTTTAGTTGATTAGGTGGTGTTGGATAATAGGTTGGACGTGATAATCTTGACGGTCTCTTCCAACCTGGTCTGGTCTATTCCATTCTACTCCATTCTATTTTTTCTTGTGTTTTTAATGTCTCACAAATTTGACTGTCATGCTCTTCCTTGGTGCTGGACAAAGAAAGGAGTAACAAAAACTGAATGACTTCCCTCTGCATCTTAATTCCTTCACTTTTTTTTATTTTTTTAAAAGATATTCTGACCTCACCATTTTGAGGGTCCAAATGTCCTAGGACTGCTGTGACTAAGCTAGTTCTGGAGCAGGAAATACCAGAGCTACTCTATGACTGTGAGGGACAACATGCAGCTTTTCAATATTTCCTATTGAGAGGCAAGCTGAACTGGCTCAGTGTCACACTGGGATGGAACTGAGCTAGAGATGCTGCATGGTACTGTGCTGTTGAAAATGAGTTCATGATTCTTAGCTCTCTGCTCGTGCGTGTTGCCCACGCTTTGTGTAATGAGGTGTATCAATTAGGTTATACCTCCCGGTTTTGTGCATCTGAGAATTTGCCACACAAACACAGAAATCAGATATAAATCTGTGTTAACAACAGTTTTGTTGTGTGCAGTATAGATCCAAGTCCTTGCTCAGGTCTATTTTTTCTATTTTTTTCCCAATCCAGTCACATTATATTCCACTTTCACTTTTCACAGTTATTGTTTCTTCTATCATCACAGCAATTCCATATCATTCCCTTTCTTATGATTACAATTTATACATGCTTCAAAATAACTTAATAACTTAAAATAATACTATGGTGCAAAAATTACAGTGAAGTGTTTATATTTTTACAGCCTATGTACTAGCATGTCTTACTTGCCCTAACAGCAAGGAAGAAATCTCATGGAAATAGATTTTTCAATATCAGCTTCAAAAAAGTCTGTTTAGACGGAGGAGAAGTTTGGCAACCTTTGCCACATATCCATTTTGTGAGACTTTGGAGCATCTGCCACGTAACGTGGAATAAGACACTTTGGATATTTATTGGCAGTTGTATCTTTATATCTGATATCCCTTCCTTCCCTTCCTTCCCTTCCTTCCCTTCCTTCCCTTCCTTCCCTTCCTTCCCTTCCTTCCCTTCCTTCCCTTCCTTCCCTTCCTTCCCTTCCTTCCCTTCCTTCCCTTCCTTCCCTTCCTTCCCTTCCTTCCCTTCCTTCCCTTCCTTCCCTTCCTTCCCTTCCTTCCCTTCCTTCCCTTCCTTCCCTTCCTTCCCTTCCTTCCCTTCCTTCCCTTCCTTCCCTTCCTTCCCTTCCTTCCCTTCCTTCCCTTCCTTCCTTCCCTTCCTACAAATGCAGGGCAACTATTCATCCTTTCAGTTGTGTAAAGGTAGCTAAGGCAATATTTTGCTTTCCCTCTTATTTTGATATCTCTGCACAGGCCAGAGGAATGCAATTGTTCCCTTCCCTCATCTCATCTCCCAGAAACTTCCAAACCTGAATCTGTCTGGCTTCTTGGATCAGTTGCTTCTTATAAATAACTTTTTAACTGCAGTGAAGGAAAAGCAAGTAGCAGTTTTGTCTTGGCTAGTCTTTCTGTGAAACTCGAAAGTTCTCTATCACATGCCACTTTATTTAAAGGATGTACAAGGTGTGCTCTGGGGAAAGTCTGTTCCTTGAAGTTCACAATTTTCTGAGGTGGTTTTCAGAAAATTTTCTGAGTGCTTCTTAGAAAACTGTTGTCCTTTTACCCAGTAGTAACCAGGTATTTCTGAGTCCTTCTCATTCAAGAATGCTGAGCTTTACTACACCTTAGAGAATCTTCAGAGTTCACCAGAACTGGATTCATAGTCTCTTTTCCTCTTAAAATATCTAAAGTAACTTATTCAGAATCAGGATGGTAGATGTCTGTTTAAGTGTCTATTCCTACAACTCTTGTCAAAACCTATTAGCTGAGTTTATTCTTGAGAGTATACACTTTACAATGATGTGTAATTCTTCAGAAAAAGAGAACATGAAGTAAGACATTTCCTTTCATGCTCAATAAAGTATTTTTAAAAATGGAAATTCTTTACACTGGTTCAGAAAACAATTCACCTGAAACCAAAAATAATTTGATTTCTTAAGCTGAAGAGGTCACCTGGTCCTCTACCTAGTGTCGTTATGACCGAGTGCTCTACCTTCTCTAAATTTGAAAATCCATAGCATTTTACCTGTGATCTTAGGTATGAGTACAGTAGTGTAAAATACAATACATTATTTCCTGAATCAGTGTGCCTACTAAGAGATGACTCATTTGTGTCCTTGTCATCTGGGGTCAGAGTGGATGGAGAGCAGCCAGGCAGAGAGGGACCTGGGGGTATTGGTCGATGGTAGGCTGAACATGAGCCTGCAGTGTGCCCAGGCAGCCAAGAAGGCCAATGGCATCCTGGCCTGCATCAGGAACAGTGTGGCCAGCAGGAACAGGGAGGTCATTCTGCCCCTCTACACTGCACTGGTTAGGCCGCACCTCGAGTCCTGTGTCCAGTTCTGGGCCCCTCAGTTGAGGAAGGATGTTGACTTGCTGGAACGTGTCCAGAGAAGGGCAAAGTTGGTGAGGGGTTTGGAACACAAGCCCTATGAGGAAAGGCTGAGGGAGCTGGGGTTGCTTAGCCTGGAGAAGAGGAGACTGAGGGGTGACCTTATTGCTCTCTACAACTACCTGAAGGGAGGTTGTGGACAGGTGGAGGTTGGTCTCTTCTCCCAGGCAGCCGGCACCAGAACAAGAGGACACAGTCTCAGGCTGTGCCAGGGGAGGTTTAGGCTGGAGGTTAGGAGGAAGTTCTACACAGAGAGAGTGGTTGCCCATTGGAATGGGCTGCCCGAGGAGGTGGTGGAGTCACCATCATTGGAGGTGTTCAGGAGGAGTCTTGATGGGGTGCTTGGTGCCATGGTTTAGTTGTTTATGTGGGTTGGATTGGTTGATGGGTTGGACGTGATGATCTTGAAGGTCTCTTTCAACCTGGTGTATTGTATTGTATTGTAAGTGCATATGAAGAAAAATGTTGAGTAAGCCCCTTTAAACTATAGGAAAAATATAAGTACCAGTGTCTAGAAAGTAAAATGAGCAAATTAAGAATTAGATGCAAATATTCAACAGAAACTCTAATTAGGTGTTGGTGCAGAATGATAGTTTAGACAGCATCACTTGAGTTATTCAATCAAGGCTTCTCCAGCTTCACTTGAAATGGGCTGAATTCTCATGTTGGAGATATTTTGACAAATTCATGTTGTGCTTTTACTTTAAAATCCCAGTAGTCCATCAGCCAGTTTAAAATGTGATGTTAAAACGTGCTGATGTTGTTCTGTGATACAAAGGTAAGTGTAATCAGGCAATTGTGCAGGAGATGCAGAGAAAAGTTGTTTAAAAAAATCTGAAGGTAAACAACATAGAATTCAGTAATGTTGTGACAGGCTGTTCAAATCCTGATATTAGTTAACTACACTTCTTTTTGACACAACAAAGCACAAAGTAAACATTGCAGTTTGAGGTAACTAACAAAAATCTTGTTCATCTTGAAAGTCTATGAATCTTAATTTTTGTTTTTTGTTTTTTTACAATAGATCTCATCCTGTTATATACTTCAACATCATTAAAAAAGGTAACTAACAAAAAAGGCATATGCAAGCTTAGAATTCCGTATTGGTGGAGGCTGTAAGGGTCCTCTGGATGTCATACGGTGCATACTTCCTAATTCAGTAGGGCCACCTAAAGCCAACTGCCCAGGACTATATCCAGACATCTTCTGAATACCACCAGGGAAGGAGCCTCCACAGCCTCTCTGAGTAGCCTGTGTCAGTGCTCAGTCATCCTCAGATTAGAAAGTATTGCCTGATATTCAGGCAGAAGCTGCCTTATTGCAGTTTGTGCCCATTGACTCTTGTCCTTTAACTGGAAACACTGAAAACAGCCTGGCTCTGTTTTCTTTTCACCCTCTTTCAGGTATTTATATATTGCTGAGATTCCCCTTGAGCCTCTCCTTCTCCAAGCCAAACAGTTGTCCCAGGCTTTCCTCGTGCATGAGATACTCCAGTCCCTTAATCATCTCCACAGCCCTTCAACTCTTTGCTACGTCCTTGTCTGTCTTGTACTGGCGAGCCCAGAACTAGATGGGGCACTCCAGGAGTGACCTCACCAGTGCTGAGCTGAAAGGAAGGATGGCCTCTCTCAACTTACTGGAATTGCACCTCATGCTGCCCAGGATACTATCAGCCTTTTTTGCTCCAAAGCTCCATGTTGCTGCTTCATGCTATGTTTGTCTCTAATTAGCAGGTAGCTACTGCATAACTAGTCTGAATTTTAGTTATTTGTTCATAAAAATGATTCTGCTAACACTGAAGCATAGATGCCACCAAGATGGAAAGGCTGCAAGTTGCATTATGAGTCATTCAATTTGCAGGAATTTATTATGATGTAATAGCAAAATAGGGTTTGAGTATGTAGCCACTTGACAGCATCTACTGAATTATAGCATCTGCACAGAAGAAAATTCAGTGAACATGTTAAATATTTATTTTGTTATCTAGCTATCAAATCTTCTTCTGGATTAAGCAGTAAGATCAGCTAAGCAGTAGTGATTCTCAAAGTTGTTACCATGATAGATATATTTGGGCACTTCAGAAGCACCACTTGTATAACAACAGTGCACAGCAATGCCCTCATTATTTTTCTACTGAGATATCAAAATCTGTTGCAGTGAGCAAAACCTTGGAGAACAAGGAGGGAGTACTGTAATGAAACAATTTGGTTGGGGGAATTAAAAATTGACTCTTACAAACCAGTTGTGGCTTTCAAACCGCAGGCTCTCATTAAATGACAAACATAAGGACCTCGTTCAACTTCTCTTTATTAGCTTCCAGGCATTATTCAACCTATCAATTAATGTTAAAAATGTAAGGCATAATTAATTCTACTGCTCAGTTAAAACCTTGTGGACAAAGGAGAGGTTTTAAGAATCTTAGCTGTGTGTATAAACCACCATTCTTGTGAGGCAAAGTGCAGGAGTGAGATCTGCATTAAAGAAGGACATTGAGACACTTGAACATGTCCAGAGAAGAGCAACGAGGCTGGTGAGAGGCCTTGAGCACAAGCCCTATGAGGAGAGGCTGAGGGAACTGGGATTGTTTAGCCTGGAGAAGAGGAGGCTCAGGGGAGACCTTATTGCTGTCTACAACTACCTGAAGGGAGGTTGTAGCCAGGTGAGGGTTGGTCTCTTCTCCCAGGCAACCAGCACCAGAACAAGAGGACACAGTCTCAAGCCACGCCAGGGCAAGTTTAGGCTTAAGGTGAGGAGAAAGTTCTTCACTGAGAGAGTTGTTAGGCATTGGAATGTGCTGCCCAGTGAGGTGGTGGAGTCACCATCCCTGGAGGTGTTCAAAAAGGGATTGGACGTGGCACTTGGTGTCATGGTTTAGTAGCCATGAGGTGTTGGGTGAGAGATTGAACTTGATGATCTTTGAGGTCTTTTCCAACCTTATTGATTCTATGATTCTATGAAAGCTATCTTATAATAATGAGAGACGCCCTTTGCCAAGTGTAATGTTTGTGATTAAAATGGAGCTAAAAGTCATTGTTGCATAATTAGCCAGTATTCAGGAGTCAGTCTTCTAAGAAACAAGAAAACGTATGTATTGGGATAGAACAGTCTTGGGGGAAATATTATTCTGAAACCAAGTAAATGTATTCCAGAAATCTGTTTTCTTGTTTGATTGGTTTTGGGGTTTGTTTTTGTTTTTGCAATGACTTGAAATTTTGTAACTTCTAATGACAGGCTGGAGAGCTGGGCAGGGAGAAATTTAATGAAGTTCAACAAGGGCAAGTGTAGCGTTTTGCACCTGGGAAAGAACAAACCCATGTACCAGTATAGGTTGGGGACTGACCACTGGAGCAGTGAAGGGGAAAAGGACCTGGGAGTCTTAGTGGATGGGAGGTTGACCATGAGCCAGCAATGTGCTCTTGTGGCCAGGAAGGCCAATGGTATCCTGGGTTGTATTAGATGGCATATGGTCAGTAGGTCGAGAGAGGTTCTCCTCCCTCTCTACTCTACCTTGGTGAGGCCACACTGGAATATTGTGTCCAGGTCTGGGCCCCTCAGTTCAAGAAGGACAGGGAACTGCCTGAAAGAGTCCAGCACAGAGACACAAAAATGATGAAGGGAGTGGAACATATTCCTTATGAGGAGAGACTGAGGGAGCTGGGGCTTTTCAGCTTGGAGAAGAGGAGACTAAGGGATGACCTCATTCATGTTTGTAAATATGTAAAAGGTGAGTTCCAAGAGGTTGGAGCCAGGCTCTGCTCGGTGATGCCCAATGACAGGACAAGGGGCAATGGGTGGAAGTTTAGGCATAGGAAGTTCCATGGAAACATGACTAAAAATTATTTCACTGTGAGGGTGACAGAACACTGGAATGTGCTGCCCATGGGGGTTGTCGAGTCTCCCTCTCTGGATATATTCAAGACCTGCCTGGATGAGTTCCTGTGTGGCCTGGTATAGGTGATCCTGCTTTGGCAGGGGGGTTGGACTGGATAATCTCTTGAGGTCCCTTCCAGCCCCTGACATTCTGTGATTCTGTGACATATTTGAAGTATTTACTGCTCTATAGTTGACTAGCAACTGGCTGTGCCATAATATACATTAAGAGGGATGATATGTGCATCAGTAGCCTTCATAATGCATTATTCATAGATACGGATCCTTAGTTTCCATGTAGCCTGGGCACCCAAAATTCCTTTGCATGACTGTGTCTCTCTTCTGCGTACAAAGGAAAGAGTGGGTACATAATTTCCCCCCCTATAAGACATTAACAATACAGACAATATCCACAGCAGAGTATCATTTCACCTGTGAAGGTGATTATGTATGTTAATAAAATATGTTGTAGCCCCCTGCATTAACCTTTTCAGGGCCATACAAATCTTACATTAGATTGCTATAATGCAAGTGGGATTGTTTGCTTGCTGCTTGTTTTGGTGTTTTCTTTGTTGTTGTTTTTTTGTTGTGTTTTTTTTTTTTAAAGAACAACACAATACTTTCAACATACACTCCTATTATTTTTTTGATTATTAAAGTGTGGATGAAATCATTGTATTGTCAAAAAGCAGGCTGGCATGCATTCTCACAGAAAATGAAGAAACCAGTAGCCACAATCATAGTTTGGGTAAGGTAATGATTATCACACCAAGCATGTTACTATTCCATGCTGTCTGAAATATGTTAGTTTAATTTTACATTTGTATCTCTCTAAAACTACTGCTTTACACCCAGTTAATAAAATAATACTTAAATATTGAACAGGAAGTATTGCTTGAGGGTCTGAGCTGTTGTAGTAACAGCTCACGGTTTTCCTGCACCTTCCCACCCTCGGAGAAAGATCACATGCAGGTTTTATGATTCCTCCTTTCAAGTTCTTATTAAAAGCATTTACTCAAAGAGGAGATGATGCAGGTATGCCCAGCAGTGTGTTAGGGCCACCATTGTATGCCCCATGCTCCTAGTGCCATGGGAGGAGGCCTGCCTTCTGCTTGTGCTACCTGGAGGAGGAGCTGTTCTCCAGATACCGCATCCAGTAACTCCGTGCTTAGCTGGGAAGGACTGTTGTGGCTAGCACCACTGAATTTATTTTTCTTTGTCAAAGGTGGCAGCCTTCACAGGTACAGAGGTGCTTTTTTTTTTTTTTGTTCAGGAAAATCTCATCTTTATGGATTTGTAGCCTGGTTTATTCTCACCACAGAAGCAGAAGGCTCAGAAGCTCCTCTGTTAGATGTGACTTATCATTAATCTCCGATTAATGTCTCAGACTTTCTGAAACTACCCTGAAATTCATTGCAGCATAAAGGCAAGACTTCTGGAGACAGATTCTCTGCTGAAGTCCGTACATGACATATTTAAATTTTTCAGTCTTGCATGAAGTTGTTTGTCTGCCATGGCTGATTTTGTAAATGCAATTTCAATAGAAATCCATTATTACTTTAAACCTGTAGACACAAGTGAGTATCTTATTATTGTTACTATGCAATCAAGTTTACAAGACCACGATTTTTTTCACTTCCTTCACTAAGTTATCAGTAACACCCTTCCTTACGTGGTGAAGGTTGCAGAGTACAGTAGAGCTTGACAGAAAAACAAGTACATGCTCATCACTTCTGTAGTCTTTTCAGTCAAAGGTAGCATAGACTTCATCAGCTCACTGAATGTTTAGTCATGATGTAACACAAACCACAGGCATATGATGACCTTCCATGCTTTATGCTATTGTACTTTAATGATCATGATTGGTGTTTACAAAATGTTTGCACTGTCGGACCCTGTGTATGTTGTACCTCTACATAATTTCTGCTGACACTTATTTTGCTTCACCAGTAGCTAATGACAACACACAGAAGGATCCGTCTTTGACAAGTATCAAAAGCAATATGTGCCCCATATGCATCAAAACTTGCAGAGCCTTTACTGTGACTTTGGCAGTCATTTTTGGCAGGGAAATTTCCCAAATCATAAGGTGCCTGAAAGTTAAATATACTGATCCTGTTAGAGAGTTTTATGCCAGAGAATGTGAGGTTTAGTCATGGGGTTTGTGGTGACAGGTTGGACTTGATGATCTTTGAGGCCTCTTCCAACCTTTGTGATTCTGTGTCTTGGGAAATGGGGCACATTATGAAGCAACATATATTTTGCTGTTACTTGTTGAAATTATCATTGCAGTCATTAAGGAAATAGAATCACAAAAGGCCTCCCCTTGAGGGGGCTAAATGGACAGTGTATTTATTTGACCTTAACTGACAGACAACATTACTTTTGTCCACTAGTTTTGGTGAGGAGTTATTTAAAAGGCATCCATGAATGAAAAGGTGGATAGGGAAAATAAAAAGACCTCTGCTACCCCCTGCAGAAACACCTAAAAACCCCTGACTGTGCTTGAGGGGGCTATTTCTGCATATAGATGTGTAATAGTTTTGTACACACATATATACAAGTATCATGTCTGATTTAGCTATTTTTAATTAAAAATCTGGTTGCATTTACTATTGGCCTGACGTGACATAACATCCCATGCAGCCCTGATGGCAGCTCAGTAGGCTGCCACAGACGCTGCAGTAGAGCAAATGCCAAATCACGCCTGCAGGCAGATGGGAAAGTAAAACATGCATGTTATTTCCAAACCACTTTAACAAAGTAACTCATTTTACACCACCAGATAAAAACATATTAAAGAAAATCTGTCTTTTTACACATTTAGATAAATATGTTCTGTAAGACCAATTACACTGGGTAATGTGTTTGAACAAATATGTAGCAATTAGGGTATTTTGTTGAGTGTATCTGCTGTGACTACAGATCATATTAAAGCCATGTTGGTAGCAATCTTCTTTTTGTTGCTTCAAAAGAAATTCTGCTGTGGAAAAACAGGAAGCTGAAGGAAATGTGTCACAATCTTTGATGTATAACCTGTTCTATATATTCATTTAAAGACTAGCCAGTCTTTAGTCATTAGGGACTTTAAAACTGATGGCAGTGAGAATCTGCTCTTAGTATTGTCTTTGTGCCATGTTTCAGTTGGGGTAGACTGAATTTTTCAGCACCATAAAAACAAAGAGGCAAAAAAACAACCAAACAGACAAACAAAAGAAAACCCCACCCAAAACAACCCCAACCTAAACCCACTGTTCTGGTTTTGACCTAGGAAGTATTCCTTTGCTTTGCTAAGGTGCAGAAGTGCCTTCTATGTAATCAGGTAACTATTCTCTGCCATTCCCATAATTTTTGGACTTGTACATGAAAACAATTTTTCAGTATTTTGTGCTGATAATTGCAAGCCACCTTCTGTGTATTTTCTGGGCATGAGTAAACATTCAATTCTTGTAGTAGTAGTGTGACATATCTAGTGATAGAGAAAGACAACCTAAATAATGGAAAATGTGTGGAATGCTGCCAAGAGTTGAATAAAGGTGTAGATAATTAAAACAGCTGCTCAAAGATTGTAAACTGTGTATTCAGTGTAGAATTCCACTGCTAGGGAAAACAAAATGCATTTCTTTGTAGGAATAACTCAGCTTGTAAGTCCTGCTTCATATGCTGTCAAACATATGTTGAGAGAGAGAGGTGATAAAAATATGAAACTTTATGTACCTGTCATGTAAAATATAGTATTTGACAAGGTCTATGCATACAACTTATATGAGAGCAAACATTACAAAAATGTAGATTAAACAATACATGAAAGTGGAAAAGTAGATTAAGGGAGTGGGTTTTAGGTACTCTTTCTAGATTACATCAGATATAGAGTGGAATCAGTTGAAATAATTTCCTATTCAACCTTCTATTCATATTTAGTATGTTTGTTTCTATTCATTGAACAGTTTGTTGGGGGTGTGTGTGTTTGTGCTATCCTTAGGAATTAAAAACAAAAACAAAAAAACAAAGTTTGTTTCCTAGCTCAAAAAGAATGGGCTTTTGATAGTCTGTGTGGGACTGCTGTCATTCTTCATGCTTGTCTCTGAACACTCTCTCTTTGGTCCAGTGTCTACCTGAAATGTTATTTCCTAAACTGGACCAATGTTATTTTCTGAGAAAACACTGATTTCTCACTTTGTTTACAGCAGTGATTCTTTATGCCTGCAAATGCCATAGTTTATTTCTATTGAATTTCTGATTTGTTTTCAAGCTCTTTCTTCAGATTGTTGAGGTTTTGTTTATTAGTTCTAATATTGGCCTTTAATTTGCTCACAGCCCATCTCTATGTAGTGTTATCTGATGATTTAACAAGAATGCTCTATGTTCAAAGGCTATTGAATAGTTAAAGCACCAACCCCATACTCAGCCAAAGGTATCAGTGGAGTAGCAGTGGCATAGAAAGAAATCAAAAACTCCAGAAGAATCTCCATCTCCTGATGTGTCATGACTGTGCTCAGGAATACAGCATAGCCTCTCTGTCCTTCTGAATTAGCTTTGCTTACTAGTGAGCGGCCACTGCAAACTTTTTTGGTTTACTGATTTCTCTGACAGGAAAGGCAATTCTGGCATTTGAAGCATTTTAAAATGAGAACAAAAATGCCAACAGATGGCAAGGAACACACTGGCCCTTGGTGAAAAGTGCAAGAATGTCCTTGAGGAGTCCAGAAACTAACAAGTTCATGAGCTTTTTCATGTTTTGATCTGCAGTCAGCTAGTTAGTACAGCTTAAGCCACCAAGGGTTGTCTGCATTTTGACTCTGGCATTACTTTCCTAAAGAAAACAATGTAGTAAAGCCTGAAGAATTAGCTCAGCTCTCTGACCAACTCTGAAGTACTGGGAGAAATGCAAGGGGAAGTGTGATAATGGGATAAGTATTGAAGTCCTGTGAAGCCTGTGTACATTTATATGAGTGTGATACTTGAAGGTTTTGTACTCAGAGGTGAACAATGAGAATTATTATTAGTCTAGAAAACCTGAATTATAAACAAAGAATGCAAGAACTGAAGTTGTTCGAGGAGGGGTGGGAGGGAAAAAATGGAGACAAGCTTCAAGCACAAAGGAGGTGACTGCCAAGGAGAAGAGAGTAGAGGCAGGATCTTTCCTTCGCTGCAGTAAGAAAGATTTGTCTCAGACTTCAGGAATAACTTTCCAACATTGTTAAGGGTTTGTCAGATTATGTAAGGAAATTGAACAGACTGTCTGCCAGAAGAGCTTAGCTCCCTTCTAGCCCACTGTAGGATTGTCTGACTTGACTCCTGTTAAACTGTCCTCTCACACCTGACTTCAATCCCTGTCTCATTCCACTTGTTGCATGTTTGAAGGATCTTCCTCAGATTAAAAAGAATCTGTAGATGCATATGCATAATGATTTTTTTGGTCTTTTTTTTCCATCATGGAAAAAAGTACTTTTTAAACTTCAAGCCAGAAGTCTGCAATCTCTGGCTAATGTTCTTCAGAAATTAATTTTTCTGATTATCTCCCAAGCTGTACCAAGTTCCTATTCACAGCAGTGATATAGAAATGGATCTCGCATGGCAAAACAACAGGGTCTTTATTCCATCTTTACCCTTTGACAGCATTTATGAAACCAGCTAATATTCTCTTACACTATTCTGGTTCTGGGGTTATCATTTCATTTCTTCCTCCTGTATCTCATTTAGTGGATATAGTCCTTTTCTTCCAATGGGTGGAAATGTTCTGCTTCCTCCTAGACATTTTTTTCAGCTGATGTTATGTGTAGCTTTTATAGCAATGGTCAACACACACACATCTCTATATGTAGTGTTTTAAGTATATTGAGTCAGAATATCTGTGGGTCTTTATAGTCTTACCTGAGACATAAAATGTGCAAATATAAGCTTAAATTTCCTTTCAGTGATGCTAGAAATGTCAGCTATTTTTTTTTTTCTCCAAACGAGTATTGTATTCTCTGTTCCTTCCAAACCTCTCTTTGGCACAGAAGGGCATTTCTATGGTGAAGGCTGCAATCCTCCAGTTGAACATGTACTAGTTTACATTCTGCTGAGTATTTATAAATTTACCATTTTCCTCAGTCTGCTTAATCACCACATGAAATCATGGACCTATTTTAAGATCTCAGCCAGCTTCTGCAGAAATGCCTGTCACAAACCAAATAGAGAGTGAGTGGCCAAACCTCTCTCTCTACTCTTGGCATGAGTTGTACCAGGGGAGGTTTAGATTTGGTGAGGATATTTCTTCTTCTAATGTCCAAAACATTGTCTGAACCTGGAAAAGGCTGTTTAGGGAAGTGATGGAGTCACCACATCTGGAGGTATTTAAAAGACCTTGTAGATGTGGAGCTGAGGGATATGGTTTAATGGCGGACTTGGCTGCACTGGGTTAACAGTTGGACCCAATGGTCTTAAAGGTCTTTCCAACCTAAATGATTCTATGATTTAGTGATTCTATAACTAAATTCTCTCAAGGCACTTATGACATGAAACAGCTTGCCACAACAATTTTATGGGGTAATTTGAGTATGGGATAGTGTGTGCATCTAATATTGTATGTAGGACAGCTTTGAACACCTAAACCAAAAACTGTAGAAGATGAATTTTCATGGAGTTTCTGCATACAGTTGGTTGGTGTGTTGCTACTTAATGCTCTGCCAGCACTGACACTTCTGCTTGTACGTGTGCCTGAACTGCTGTAATCTCAGTGGTGTTACACCTGGCTCCTGCTTAAATCTCTAGATAGTGGTGACTAGAAGTCATGGTGTGAAAGCATCTGTACCATATCAGTGTGGTCAGACATACTAGGAAATGCAGTGGCTTCCACAATTTCTTCCAACATGTAGCAAGAGGAGGAGACTAACCCAAGAAAGGGAGACAGGAATGCTTTGCATAGGTTGTGATGACCTTTTGCTGTATGGTGCAAGTAGCATGTCCTTCCTTGGTGTAGCTGGAGTCCTGTTGTTATGGTGATATCCTGGCTGGTGGGACAGGAAGTTATGAACACTGGCAAGCAGAGAGGGGCATACATCATGGAAATCCTGGTCTCTAAGCTTTTTACACAGGGGATAGACAATCTTGGCATAAAGTCAGTTTCATACCTGCTTTCCTGCTTGTTGTTGTTTGGTAGTTTTAGGTTATGCCTTTAAAACTTTTCACAGATCTTGAGCAGAAAAGTAGTAAAATGTAAATAAATCACTATTGGGTGTAAAAAGGAAAATAAAGATAATTCTAAACAATTCCATTGAAGAGAGGAACTTAAACTGGTTGTACCAAAACAATTTCTCTTCTCTTCTCACTTTTTCACTCTGGAGAGATACTAACTCTGCTTCTGCTTGGCCTTGGCTGCATTGTTTTGATATTAACATTCCTCTGCTCCTTTCTCCATTATTTTGTACAGGGGAGAAGGCAAAGAGGGAGAAGCTATTGGCTTTCCCTGGTCTTTGACCAGGGGGGTTCTTGTGCTGTTTATTAATTGTAAATACCTGTAAATATTGTAAATATTGTATATTTGTACATATACATTGCATCTGTTGTAGGCCACACACATGTTCTACACCACATACCTGCACAACAGGATTAGAAACTGCCAATCTGAAGGCATCCCCACCTCTTATTCTTGGGTTTCTCAACTCATTGCAACACTTATGAGGATACTGCAAAATAGGAGATGTGGTAAATTGTTCCTGACCGAGTGTCTTCCAATTTGCTGTGATTTCCAGCTACCCTAGCAGAGTCTTGTGTATTGTTTGAATTATTTTGAAGCGACAGTAACTTGTGGTTGAACCTGAAAGACCAAACAATGATTGCAGGACTTGGGAAAGGTGTGAAGAAAGCAAAAAAATTTTTTTTTATCTGCCCACCCTGCAGGACCTGAACCCTACTGGTTCAATGAGCTTACAAATAGGTAACCATCCATGGAGGGATGTTCTAAAAGAATAGAATAGAATTAACCAAGAAACCTTTGAGATCATTGAGTCCAAACTATCATCCAACAGTATCTAATCAACTAAACCATGGCACCAAGCACCTCATCCAGTCTCATCCTAGACACCTCCAGTGATGGTGACTCCACCACCTCCCTGGGCAGCCCATTCCAATAGGCAATCACTCTTTTTATGAAGAACTTCTTCCTAACATCCAGCCTAAACCTCCCTTGGTGCAGCTTGAGGCTGTGTCCTCTTGTTCTGGTGCTGGTTGACTGGGAAAAGAGACCAACCCCCACCTGGCTACAGCCTCTCTTCAGGTAGTTGTAGGCAGCAATAAGGTCTGTCTACTTTTAATCTAATTAAGATACCTCTTTAAAATCTACGTAAGTTATTTAGGAAAATAAGGGTCAACTTGCAATGGAATTTCATTGTTTATCCAAGGGAGAAATGCCCAGGCTTTTTAAAAAACTTTTTACAAATTATTATTATTAAAGCACAGAAATTAATTCTGTAATTTGGTGGCTGCTGGAAAGCCACAAGTCCACATTCACTCAAACTTGTTAATTAGGCCTTTGTTCTTAGTAAGCGGTTAACGAACTTGGTTGAGTCATCACCCACAAGCTAGTCAGTGGGTACATATCATCAGATCCTCATTCGTACACAAACTCCCCCATTTTCAGCCCCGGCTTGTCAGCTGGTCCTGGAGGCATGGACTGAACAGAGCTGTCAGCCCTCAGGATTCAGTTGCAGCATTTGTGGTATTTGGTGTTTTACTTAACACCTCAGTTCCTTCATTGTTGTTGTTATGCAAGAATCTCCCTGCAAAACCAAAACCTTTTCTTTTTTGCTCTATAAATGAGTAGGTCAAGCTTGAACTACAAAGCTTACAGAACAGAGAGAAAAAAAAAGAAAAGGGGGGGGGGGGGGAAGAGACAAAGAGAATGCCACTGTGATTTCTTTCTAATCCTATTTTAATTGAAGAAGGGAGCAAGGGGGAGGGCATGGGTGGGGGTGTTGGAGCTTAATGTTGGTAATACTGTAATAATTACTATTTGTTTTCTTGGTCTTTTTATTTCCATCAGTAATCACAAATTCTAATATGTTAACTGCTGAAATGGCTTCTTTTAGACAGTGCTAAGCACCTGGTTTTGTCAGTGCCAATAAATATCCATCCCAAGTAAACCATTTGGAAGGAGCATTCTACAGCCATGATGACATTGTAATATGTCTTCAATAGACATTTTCTCTTTGTTTAAAAGACCTCCTGAGATGTAGTTGGAAAGTGGCAGAACTCAGTGGCATTGCACTGTGCCAGTGGCATGCCCCAACCCTTATCCTCATATTCTGGAATGGGAGAAGAGCTCTGTGATAAAAGTTTGTTGGTCATTTCTGTGGTTGCAGCTTGGGATTTCAGGGCTACTTGTATACAACTGGTTTGCCAGATCCTGATTTACCTCACGGTGATTTTTCAGCCACGAGGATGATTAGGGGAATGGATTATCTTCTGTATGAGGAGAGACTGAGGGAACTGGGGCTCTTTAGCTTAAAGAAGAGGAGACTGAGAGGTGATCTCATCAATGTTTATAAATACATAAAGGGTAAGTCCCAAGAGGATGGAGCCAGGCTCTGCTCGGCAATTCCCAATGACAGGACAAGGGGCAACGGGTGGAAGCTGAGGCATAGGAAGTTTCATGTAAATATGAGGAAAAACATTTTCTTTGTGAGGGTGACAGAACACTGGAAGAGCCTGCCCAGGGTGGTTGTGGAGTGTCCCTTTCTGCAGGTATTCAAAACTCACCTGAATGCATTCCTGTGTAATCTGGTGTAGGTGATTCTGCTCTGGCAGGGGAGTTGGACTGGGTGATCTTTCAAGGTTCCTTCCAGCCCCTGAAATTCTGTGATTCTGTGATTCTCCTATTGTGAGTAATGAGAGAAAAAAAAAAAAAAAAAGTTTTCTATTCTGAGGCTACCTGGCTGTCAAATGAGTACTCTAGAAAAACTTGTCACTGTGATAGGTCATAAAATAACAGTCATAATGCACACCTTTTTGTTTAGAAGGGCCACTGTCATTGCAATCAGTTGTTTCTCCAACTAGCAGGACCTCAGGAAAGGCTTTTAAGTTATGTGATCTTACAAGAGAGTAGCCCTCTGGGATCTTAAACTGTAAAATCACCAAAAACATATTATACAGATGAAATATTATCTGCAAGATGCTTCCACTAGCCTTTAAACCTTATTAGATACTGGTCCATTGTGCTTTTTATAATGTGTAAGTCTAGGGTGCTTGTCATGATCTTGAAATGTAGCACAAGCCAGTTCTTTCACTGCAGTATTCGGTTTTCCATTCTGCTGTGTCTGAATGTCTGCATCATTGTATTACGTGAGTGCACTTTTCATACTTAAAAATAGACTCAATAACCATCTTCCTTCTCTGCCTTTCATTTCTACAACTGCAGTAACAGCTACATTTCCTGTCTCAATAGCACTTACGAAGCATTTAGGCAAATTAGCAACTGATCTTGCCGCTGAATGCTAGACAGATTTCTCTTTATCGTTGCTGGGACCTGTGTGGGTGAAAGCTAACAGATTATACCCTAATAGCCTGGTTCTTTTCCTGTCCCTGCAAGAAGCACTCTTCTCGTTTTACACATGGCCCATTTGATTTTGCCCCACAAAATGAAATTAATGGATCCTCTAATTGGTCATTTGTAATTAATTAGCACAAAAAAATTATTCATCTTTGTCTCTCTTGTACCTCCTATTGTCTTCAGTGACTACTGCTTGCAATTATATGCTGAAAGAAATTATTACACAGCAAACTGCAGAGGGACCTCGATCGACTGGACAGATGGGCGGAGTCCAATGGGATGGCATTCAGCAGGTCCAAGTGCCGGGTGCTGCACTTTGGCCACAACAACCCCATGAAGAGCTACAGGCTGGGGTGGGAGTGGCTGGAGAGCTGCCAAACAGAGAGGGACCTGGGGGTGCTGGTTGAGAGCTGCCTAAACATGAGCCAGCAGTGTGCCCAGGTGGCCAAGAAGGCCAACGGCATCCTGGCCTGCATTAGGAATAGTGTGGCCAGCAGGAGCAGGGAGGTCATTGTGCCCCTGTACTCAGCACTGGTTAGGCCACACCTTGAGTCCTGTGTCCAGTTCTGGGCCCCTCAGTTTAAGAAGGACATCGAGTCACTTGAATGTGTCCAGAGAAGGGCAATGATGCTGGGGAGAGGCCTTGAGCACAAGCCCTATGAGGAGAGGCTGAGGGAGCTGGGATTGTTTAGCCTGGAGAACAGGAGGAGGCTCAGGGGCGACCACATTGCTCTCTACAACTACCTGAAAGGTGATTGTAGCCAGGAAGGGGTTGGTCTCTTCTCTCTAGCAACCAGCACCAGAACAAGAGGACACAGTCTCAAGCTGCAGCAGGGGAAGTTTAGGCTCGAGGTGAGGAGAAAGTTCTTCACTGAGAGAGTTCGTCATTGGAATGGGCTGCCCAGGGAGGTGGTGGAATCACCATCCCTGGAGGTGTTCAAGAGGGGCCTGAATGTGGCACTTGGTGCCATGGTCTAGTCGTGAGGTTTGTGGTGACAGGTTGGACTTGATGATCTTTGAGGTCTCTTCCAACCTTGGTGATACTGTGAAAAGAGCACACCAGTTGCACCAATCCATTGCTGTGTTTATGCCCTGTATTATATAATAAACCCAGATAAAACAGAATGTCCTCAAAACAGAACATTATTTAGACAATCCCAATAAGTTATGCTTCCTTCACAAGGGCAACGCATGTCAGTATGTTTGTCCCCCATTTCTCAAGGTTTTCTTTTATTGTTCCTTCTTTCCTCTTGTGTGTAGGCACACATCTTTAAAACTGTTGGGAATTGCAAGCATGCTATAGGCAGATTTACTGCCTTCCTCTTTCTGAAGGTTTTTGAACCTCTATCTATGAGTCTCTCCCAAAGATCATCTAAACCATCAATGCATTGGCCATTTAAATGTTTGTATTACTGAAAAGAACTTTCATAGAATCACAGAATCACCAAGGTTGGAAGAGACCTCAAAGATCATCAAGTCCAACCTGTCACCACAGACCTCATGGCACCAAGTGCCACATCCAATCTCCTCATGAACACCTCCAGGGATGGTGTGAGAGACCGGATTGAGACAGATGGTGACTCCACCACCTCCCCAGGCAGCCCATTCCAATGGCTAACAACTCTCTCGGTGAAGAACTTCTTCCTAACATCCAGCCTAAACCTCCCTGGCGCAGCTTGAGACTGTGTCCTCTTGTTCTGGTGCTGGCTGCTTGAGAGAATAGACCAACTCCTCCTGGCTACAACCACCCTTCAGGTAGTTGTAGGCAGCAATAAGGTCTCCCCTGAGCCTCCTCTTCTCCAGGCTAAACAATCCCAGCTCCAGAGGAAAGACATGCACTTCTGAAAGGATTAGTAGAAATTATAAGAAAACATTAATTGTGCAAAATCATGCATTTCAAAACTAATAACAAAAATGTCAGCTACAGACACGGGGCTTGAGCCACCTGTGACTGCAAACCAGCAGTGTGATGTGTACGCAAAGGTAATTCAGGTGTTTCACGGTAAGGGGCTCTTCAAGGGAACAGAAAATAATTAGTACCATGCTAGAAGACATTGGGGGTAATACCTCATTAGAACATTACAATATTCTGTAAAAAGTCTAGCCAAAACATTCACTGAATTTAAACCTCTGGTTTAAATTCACCAAAAGAGGTGAATAAGGGAATGGAAGCTGTGTCTTGAGGGAAGGTATTAAAAATATCATAACTTGTTTACTGAAATGATGATGAGAGAGCAGATGAATATAGTCCATCTTGCTTTGAGGGTAGTTACCAAGGAGGAAGGATAATTATTTCTGTTGCAACAACAAATGAGTGTGCAGTGGTCAAAGAGTATTTAAATTACAAGGTTTTTTTAAAGTTTCGAAACATCCAAAGAGTGACAATTTGGGACAGCCTACCTCAAAGGACATGGTGAGGGCACAGAGACAGGGAATATTTAATGGCTGTGTGTAGACTGTGTTACTGTATTTATATAGGCAAAGCAGGAGCAACACTTGGGAGTTTGTGATGAAATAGCTGGGCTTAGGATAAATTTTCAAATGTCTGTCTGGTTGGTAAACCCAGGAGGGGTTAAGTGGTTTTGAACTCTGTTGGTTTTAGCTGGACACAATTGTTGGACAATTATTATATGAATACCACATAAATAATCATACCACTTAAGGTGATCTGCTAGGTGCCTTCAGGGACTGGGAAGGACTTCACACTTTAATATTATTCCACACACACACCCCCCAGCTTGTTCAGGTGTTGTTTATTGCCTTACTTTTCAGGCTGGAAATTGGCTACAAAAAGAGACAAAGCAGGTCAAGGCGTGATCATATTCCTATTCGTAGGCATTTTTTTCACTTCATGTGTCCTGCTCATGAATGCAGGTAGTTCCCTTGGTTAGATCAGGATTACAAGTCTGCCACCTCAGGCTAGTGAGAAGGATGAATGCAAATTGGGGAAGAACAAGAAGGGGAAATAACAAGGGAAAGTATTAAAAGAGGATGGTTGTGTGTGAGCAGGTTGCTGGTCAGTACCCTTGTCTGGCCATGCCCTGTGGAGGTGGACTATTACCATTTGTCCTGTCTTCTCATTAAACTCCATTTCTAGCTAGTTCTCTGGGTGAGAGCTCTTTATTCTGTGTATGTATGTGTGTAAGGAGGTCTAAGTGCTGGCAGCTGGACTGGAAACCATGACTCATAGGGCCTATACACCTGCAGTGCCAGGAACTGGACCAAGTGTGGGTATGTGATATGTAGGCAGTGTACGATCACCAGCAAACACTAACCTGGACTAGCTGCTGAGGAGGTTACGAGTTCTGGCAGTCAGGTATTGAAGCAGCCAGTAGTCTGGGCCAGACAGCAGTGAGACCAGAGGTCTCAGAATTGGCTGTTGGAGGGACTAGGAAGCCAAACCCAGCTACTAAAGAGACCATGGAACTTGGGGGGACAGCTGAGAGACCCACGCATATACCCATAGATGTGTATGCTCTGAATTGAGATAGTCTCTGTACAGGGAATGCCTGCTCAGCCTTGCTACTGGCTAGAACTTGGGGGCACAGAGCTGTGACATTCTTTCCTCTGTTGGGCCACTGAATTCAGTAGCTCTAACAAAGGTCAGTAAGAGTTTCATAGAATAAATTCCCTGGTTTTATGTAGGTCAAGGCCATTGGCAGTTTCTCATCTTCTGTGTTCTCATTTTCTGACACATCATTGGCTGCCTCAATGGAGGTTTTACTACAGGTTTTCAGTTTAATCAAGCACATATGAAATATTTTGTGGCCTTGGGTTATTGTAGCACATGATCTCTAAATTCTTCTTCCTACATGGCATCCTGCAATTGCTGAAATGGGATTAAAGGCTACTTTTATATTGCAGTAGGCAGATTATACACCACCAACTAAAAAGGGTTACTTTTTAAGTAGTTGTGTCACTTCAAGCTTCTTGGTCTTGTGCATTAACCTCTCGTAGATCATAGCACACCAGGTTGGAAGGGACCTCAAGGATCATCTAGTCCAACCTTTCTTGACAAAAGCATGATATGAACAAGATATCCCAGCAACCTGTGCAGCTGGATCTTAAAATGCTGGGGAATCCACTTCTTCCCTAGGGGATCATTCCAGGGGCTGATTGTCTCACTGTGGAAAACTTTCATCTTGTGTCCAATCACAATCTCCTAAAGAGTAATTCGTACCCTGTACCCTTGCTCTTTTCTGTGTGACTCCTTGTAAAAAAAGACCCTTCATCTTCTTGGTAGCCACCCTTTAAATACAGAAATATGGTGATAAAATCTTCCCTAAGCCTTCTGTTCTCAGGGCTGAACAAAGTAGGTTCTTTCTGCCTTTCCTTGTGTGGCAAGCTTCCCAGTCCTTTGCTCATCTCTGTGGCTCTTCTCTGGACCTTCTCCAACCTGTCTACATCTCCTGTATAGCAAGAACCGAACGTGAACACGGTTTTCCAGGTATGGTCTGACAAGCACCGAGTAGAGTGAAATTACTTCTTGATCTCTGATGATGATGCCCTTGTTGATGCAACCCAGCATCCTGTTGGCTTGATTTGTTGCAGCAGCATGCTGTTCACTTGTGGTCTACCAGGACTCCCAGCTCCTTTTCCACAGAAGTGCTGTCCAGCCAGGTAACTCCCAGCCTGTGCTGCAGTCCTGGATTGTATTTTCCCAGGTGCAAGACCTTATACTTGTCCTTGTTGAACTTCATAAAGTTCTAGGAAAGAAGCACAGAAGAAATGGTTGACCTCTCCTCCTTTTGGTACTTGTAATAATATGTTCTCAGACTCAGCTGCTGTATTGACATGAATCCAGCAGTAGAGGACAAACTGCAGTTCCACTGGAGTGTGAGTTAACACTGCTGTTCATACATAACAGCATGGCCTTTTTCCTGCAGAATGCCATTGTGGATTCACATTCACTCTTGTGAGCTATAATGTGTGCCGATCTGTTTTTTTCCCCAGAGCAGACAAACGAGTTGGGATTTAGGCCTTTTGTAACTTGGTGAGTTTCATTGTTCCTAAATGCCTAAAGGCTTTTCATTTCTTCTTACTGAATTTCATCCCATTTTTTCCAGAGTGTTTCTCTTATTTATCATTGTTCTGAATTCTACAACTGCATTTCTGTATCTTGCATCCCCTCTGAACTGTTATCTGCAAGTGTGAGAGCTTACACGTTATTTCATCATTTGGTGCCACAGGATAGCAGAACTGGAATAGACTGCATGACACTGGAGTAGGCCATGTGTGACATCCTATGAAATTTTCATACCTAATTTTCTTTTGTAGTTTTCTAGTTAGTTATATACCAACAGAACAGGTTGTTCACCCTGCTTAGAGTAGTTGATAGACCATAAAGTATCATGTGACAGTGTTAAAAGTCTTGTTCAAAACAAGCTGTGTGGCTTCCCTTGTTTCTTCTTCAGATACAATCTTACTTTGTTAAAAAAGATAATCTGTCTGGTTTAGACTGTTTTGCCCTGTATGTTTATGAAGGAGTCAAAGGTGGAAAGGAAAGAAACTTGAAAATGAAGTTACAGAATCATGGAATTGTCAGGGTTGGAAGCGATCTCAAGGATCATCCAGTTCCAACCCCTCTGCCATGGGCAGGGACACCTCACACTGCATCAGGTTGCTCAGAGCCACATCCAGCCTGGCCTTAAAAACCTCCAGGGATGAGGCTTCTACCACCTCCCTGGGCAACCTGTTCCAGTGTCTCACCACCCTCATGGTGAAGAGCTTCTTCTTAACATCCAATCTGAATATACCCAATCCATTCCCCTCAGTCCTATCACTACCTTACATCTTATGAAGTCCCTCGCCAGCTTTCTTATAGGCCCCCTTAAGATACCAGAAGGCCACAATAAGCTCTCCTCAGAGCCTTCTTTTCTCCAGACTGAACAACCCCAACTCTCTCAATCTGTCTCTGTAGAAAAGAGATAGTAAAATTATGTGCTTCAACACATCCACAATTAAAAAAAACCCAAAAACACCAAAACCAAATCACCTTTAGATTTTTTTGTTTTTTATCAAAAGAGAGAGGCCTCAAGCACAAGCCCTATGAGGAGAGGCTGAGGGAGCTGGGATTGTTTAGCCTGGAGAAGAGGAGGCTCAGGGGAGACCTCATTGCTCTCTACAACTACCTGAAAGGAGGTTGTAGCCAGGTGGGGGTTGGTCTCTTCTCTCTAGCAACCAGCACCAGAACAAGAGGACACAGTCTCAAGCTTCACCAGGGGAAGTTTAGGCTCGAGGTGAGGAGTAAGTTTTTCACAGAGAGAGTTGTCAGCCATTGGAATGTGCTGCCCAGGGAGGTAGTGGAGTCACCATCCCTGGAGGTGTTCATGAGGGGATTGGATGTGGCACTTGGAGCCATGGTTTAGTAGTCATGAGGTGTTGGGTGACAGGTTGGACTTGGTGGTCTTTGAGGTCTTTTCCAACCTCATTGATTCTATGATTCTAATGCATCAATGTATTAATGTTAATATCACATATTTAGATGCATAGCATATAAAATGCAATCCTAGTTGAAAAATAGAATTGTAGAAGAAGATGTTTAAACGTCTTAAAATTTAAATGAGGAAATTGAAGGTGATAGACAAGAAGAGTTGAAATGAGTAATTTCACAGGTATTAACTTTAAGTTCATCTTCTGCCAATATAAAAAAATTCCAAAACTGTCCTGTGGAATTTGCAGATAGATGAAACTTGAAGTTAAGGAGGGAAGGATTTGGCAGGTTTTTTTCCATCTTTGTAATAGAATAATGTTGAAATGCACTTCTACCTTACAAGGTTGAACTGTAATACAGCTTTCAGATTATGTTGATTCTGAGAATTAGTGCACTGTAATATTTCCTTGAAGGCCTTCACCAATGACAGCAGTGATGTTTCAATTAAAATGTCCCACTCAATTCTCTGCTGCATGAAACACTTTTGTTGGCATTCAGAAGCAGAGCTGCTTTCTGTGTTCTCCTCATCCTGTGTTCTCTGTGGTGTAGCTTTCAATATTTTCACATTGCTCAAAATCTGTGTGACTTTATTAGCACTGTGCTGAGCTGGAGCTAATATACCCTGCTGAGGGATGTAGCTGCAGCACAGAGCTCTGGTGGAGTGTCTCCTGATATTGCAAGAATTACTTGTTAAACTCTATACACGTTGTTGACATAGCAGCAGCATTTTGAAGCACTGACTAATGCTTCCACAGCTGTAGGTAGTATCAGGCACTTGCTTATTATTAGTAAAGTTGCCAACATATTAGCAGTGTTTGTATGCACAGTTACTGTGGCTAAAGGTACTCTTTATTGTTAGGCAGCACTGTTAGAAATGTTCTTAAAATGTCTTCAATCTCCCATTACTGTAGCCCCAGCTGACTGTGGCAGCTAATAGCATCGACAAAATGCTCCTTAGAAATTATAAGCAACACTCATGTGCCAGCATTTGTCACTAAGTGAAATAAATTGTTATTATCACTGCCAAGTTGCTGGAACTGCTTGTAATAGCTGTGAACCCCAAAGCAGGTGATTAATGGCAGCTCCAAGTGTGCTGGCTGCCTGCTGGAGTTTGTAACACCCAGGAACTCCAAACTGCAGCACTCCTGGTGGCTGCCTAGCAATGTGTATAACTGCTGCAAACCCTGGAATGGCATTCACAGCATCTTCCCTTTTGTTGATCTTTGCTCAGCTGTAGTGAAATCTAATTACCAAGTTAAAACCTGAGGAAGTAGAATGTCTGTGTAGTTATTTTTGTGGGTAAATCATCTGGCAAGCTGGGTCCCTCAGATAAGAAAGATGTTGAGTTGCTCAACATGTCCAGACAAGGGCAACAAAGCTGATGAGGGGTTTGGAGCACAAGTCCTATGAGGAGAGGCTGAGGGAGCTGGGGTTGCTTAGCCAAGAGAAGAGGAGGCTCAGGGGAGACCTTGTTGCTGTCTACAACTGCCTGATGGGAGGTTGTAGCCAGGTGGGGGTTGGTCTCTTCTCCCAGGCAACCAGCACCAGAACATGAGGGCACAGTCTCAAGCTGCACCAGGGGAGGTTTAGACTGGATGTTAGGAAGAAGTTCTTTACAGAAAGAGTGATTGGCCATTGGAATGGGCTGCCCAGGGAGGTGGTGGAGTCACCATCACTGGAGGTGTTTAGGAAGAGACTGGATGAGGCACTTAGTGTCATGGTTTAGTTGATTAGGTAGTGTTGGATGATAGGTTGGACTTGATGATCTCTGAGGCCATTTTCAATCTGGTTAATTCTGTAATTCATTATGGGAAAATATTGAATTTGTGTTTGGTGGGGTTTGTTGGTGGCCTTTTTATGATTATTATTATTACATTTACAGCTGTCCTTGCATTTTCAAGAATAAAGGGGGCTGGATTCTCAGTATGGATGTACTCTCTATTTGTTGCCAGGGGGTAGGAATGGGCCTTTATGGAACACTTATGAAATTTTTATGCTGGGAGCAGTTCCATGTTAATTCCTATCACAGTGTAATGGAAAGCAGCCTAAGGATTAAAGATTAAGTTCCCAACTAAGAATTTGCCTGGCCAGAGTTGCAGTGGTGTGCCAGCAACTTCCACCCCTGATTGTTGTCTGCGTGGGAAGCCGCAATGCATATAAGAAGACTTAGTAATAAACCACAGACCTTTAAAGGTGCAAATCAATATGTATGTAAAAGTTTAGTGCATAGGCCAGTTGTCCTCCAGTGTTTAATATACCACTTTGCTGCATAGGATTTTTAAGGCATGCAAATAATGACAGAATTGTAGAAATCATAGAATGGTTTGGATTGGAAGGGGACCTCCAAAGGTCATCTAGACCAATCCCCCTGCAGTCAACAGGGACATCCTCCACTAGATCAGGCCGTAGATAAGGCCCAAACCTAGTATTCACTCATGAACATCTACTTTTTTTTTTTAAGTAGAAAGAATATTTCCACTGTCTCTGCCAAAATTGTCTTTACTAGTCCTTGGACTGCTAGCAACTTGTACACAGATCTCAAAATCCTGACTTTCTCGAAGGTCTCTTCCAACCTGTTCTGTTCTGTTCTATTCTATTCTATTCTATTCTATTCTATTCTATTCTATTCTATTCTATTCTATTCTATTCTATTCTAATTCTTCCCTATCCCTATTCTGTTCTGTTCTCATTAAATACAAATATTGTTTAATCTGCTAATGTGCACACTTATAATTCAAGTTATTAAAGTAGCGTTGGTCATGAGTTCTTGTAAACCTTTACCCAGCCAGTAGTTGCTTGCTTCACTTGTTTCTGAGCAAGAACTATGCAGTACAAACCAAAATGTGAAAGGAACAGGTTCCAAAACCAAAATAAAATTAGAAAAGATGGTTCCTCAAGTGAAATATGGTTAGGGTGTGGATCTTTTTGCTGTGGGTTATTATGCAGGCCAAAAAAATTACAACTTCAATAAGTAGCTGTGTGACATAAATTCATGTATATATGTGTGTGTGTATATATATATATATATATATATATATAAAAAAACGAAACAGCAATGAGGAATGTTAAAGGTAAAGATAGCAGAAAGGTCCAAAGAAATCTGAGCCATAAATTTCTGGAGGTTGAGACTTTCCTTTGGGAATGTCTCTGACAGTGACTAAGAACAGAATCTAGGGAAGAGCAGGTTCAGGAGTGAAGGAAACATGGCATATACCTTTGCTTTGATCTGGTGTGACCATTTCCCTGGTATGTTCTCAAGGTTTTTTAGATCAGTGCCCAGCTTGGGCACAGTGTACCCCAGGATGTATTTGCCTTCCTTTTGTGAAGGACTGAATAAATTTGAATGAAGAAGTCTGAACATTGTGTGGATTTTCCCCATTTATCTCCTCAGACTGTCAGCTCTCAAGCTTCATGAAGAGGACTTAAATGATAGCAAACTTATAGCTGATTATCCTAGGTGAAATCTAAAGCTACTCCATTATCTGCAGTTCTTAGATGGATGGCAGTTCCTGAGTGCAGAAGCAAAGAGATAACTGGATTTGTGATTTGCATTTGTAAAATCATGTATTGGAATTATGTGACTCATATAACACTATTTTTCAGTGACAGACATCTAAATGATGAGACAGTAAGCAAGCTGCCTGAACCTAGAATATTGCACAGTAACAGAAGCAATACAAAGGGTTGAGGCTGAACACTGTTAGTCTGGATTTAGTGAAGATGTTTTCTGTATAACTGTGTATGAATAATAGGACTGTAGGGCATCTTTGGTCCAGAATAATGTGCTTGCTCTACTATCAATTTGTTGTCAAGGAGGAAAATAGAGGGATATACAAATACATATTATTCTCCTTTAGATCTTTAGCTTGCAACTGTGCCTTAGTGGTTTTTAAAAGTCATCTTTATGACTGTTTTATTTCACTGGCTTTATTTTTCTATTTTAATCTATTTCTATCAAGAATATTTTGAATGAATGACAAGCATGGAATTCAAATACTTATGGTGGCATTTAAAAATATATTAGTTAGAATTTAGATTGCAAGGGTCAATACTAGGTCCCATATTGCTTAACATTTTCAATAATCACAGAATGTTAGGGGTCAGAAGGGACCTCAAAATATCATCTCACTGCCAGAGCAGGATCACCTAAAGCAGATCACACAGGAATGTATCCAGGTGGGTTTTGAATATCTACAGAGAGGGAGACTTGGATGATGGGACTTGCAGGTATAACAAAAATCAGAAGATTGTTGGTACACCAGGTGGATGTACTGCCATTCAGTGGAACATCAAAAGGCTGGAGATCTTGGCCAGCAAGAATCCCCTGAAGCAGAGCAAAGCAGAATGCCAAGTCCTGCCCTTGAGGAAGAGTAAACCTCAGGTACTCACCTATACAAGCTGGGTGGTGTTTAGCTATAAAGCAGCCTAGGGCTCCACATGAACAGCAAGTGAAATGCGCACCGGCAGTGTGCCCTTGCTGCAAAGGCAGCCAACAGCACCCCTGGGTTGCATTAGGCAGAGCATTAGTACATGATCAAGGGAGGTGGATGAGCCTTCTCTACTCAGCCCTGACTAGAGCACATGGGTCTGGACTCCCCAGAACAAGAGATATGGACATCCAGGAGCAAGTCCATCAAAAGGCCACTGCAAGGATGAAGGCATTTGGGTATCTGTCATATAAAGGGAGCCTCAGAGAGCTGTGAGAAGGGCCAGGAGAGATCTTGTATGTATGTATATCTTATCTGGTGTATGTATATCTTATCTGGTGTAAAATCCTTAGGGACTTTGTTTTTTTAATGCTTTGATTTTGTAAGAATGCAAATTATGTTTGGCATTATGAACAACTACTTCGTTTCCAAGAATCAGGAGCAGGCATAGAAGAAATACCTGCAGCAGCCTGTGGTTTTGAATCTCAGTTGCGCTCCACAACAGCTTGTGTGTGCTGCTAGTGCTTGGTTGGATGGAAGCTGCTAGGGGCAGAGGTGCCCTGGGGATTGCCTGCCTTGCCTCTGTGCCAGGACAGAGGGCAGGCTGCCCTCTGGTATCTTCTCTGACCAGTGGTGTTTGGCAGCTGTGGGACAGAGGCTAAGGAGAGGGATCACTGCAGAAGGGAGTGAGGAGCAGATCAACCAGGGAAGGCACCACTTTCTCCAGGTTTTTGAGTTGTTGAGCTGCTTGCTCCACCCTCACCTTTCTACTCCACCTTCTCCAGGAACAGCTTTTGATTCTTCTGAATGAGCTGAGAGGGATAGCTGTTTTTTCCTTTGTATTGAGGGTCTCAAGAAGGAGGGAAATGTGTATTGCTGGAGAAAGGGAAGAGATAGGAAGACACATGAGGTGAGGGCAGGTACATGTCTGTTACTAATCTCATCCTCCTCACATTCAAGCTGCTTTGAAAGATGTTTTGAAACAGTGCTGTACCTTCCTGAAATAAAGCAGCCAGAAATACCCAAAAGTTTCAATATTTGTTTTGGAGTTGCTGCCCTTTCCAGCCACCTCCTAAACTGCCTTCTTCCAGCAGCCACACTGAATTGTGTCCTGCAGGTACTGCCATTCAGAGGTGGAGGCCATCAACAGAGGAAAAATTATGTGTATTGATCTTTGTGGATAGCTTATGAGTTCTCAATAACATCAAAAATTTTGATTCTATTACTTATTGAATTGTTATATACTATCATGATCCAACCTACAAAAGAAGTGTTCACAGGGGGTTCTTTTAGTGATACCTAAGGAGTAAAGTGAGACAAACTGACACCAAAATAGGTGGAATAACTATAGATTTATTAACTACTTCTTTGTGTAAATTCCTTCAATGATACAGTTGCTCTGAAGGCAGGTGAGACAATTACCTAATGCATGCCAGCAAGGAAAAGGGATAAAGAGAGAGGAGTGGAGAGAGTAGAGAGACAAGACTAGAGGCAGGAGAAAAAAGTGTCATCACTCTGACTCCCAGCAACATCCTGTGTGGTCAATGTCTTCTTCAGAGTTTGTGATGCTGCCTTTTATTTATGAATTCCTCCTTGTTCCCTACCTGGGGAGTTCATAGAGGTCCACTCCCACTGGGAGTGGATCACACCCAGCCCATGTGATGACTCAGGTGCCTTCTGGCTCCATTTTGACTGAATCATTCTTGGGGCGCCTGTGCATGGTGTGGTGGTTGCAAGATAGCAAGTGTCCAAACATGCTGGGTGACTGCTTCTTCACCTTTGTTTGCTCAGGCTCATTTGTATTAGAAGAAGGAGACCACCTTGAGCTGGTGCAGGTGTAGGTGCCCGAGCAGTGTCCGAACCACAATGTCCTGTTCCAGGAACAGAGCATTAAAGTTGTCTGCTTGGAATACAAAGAAAAGGGAGCAGAGAAGCAGTCTGTTTGAGACAAACATCCATGGTGTGGTGCAGCTTCCACGCGTACTCCCCTTTGACTTGATCAATAACTTGAAAGTAGACATAATTTTAAGACAAAAGGGCTTGAAACAACTGCAATTTGAATGACATCCTAATACCATCAGCATATTTTATAGCCAACATAGTGAAGGAGAATATAATACTTCAATATGTATTTATTTTTATGTTTTTTGGATCCACTAATTCAAAACATTTTCAGACCATATGTTTTTGAGGCTTCACTCTGTTTTGCTTTTGGGGTTGTGATTACTGTCTCCAGGGAAACATCATGTCTGTGGTGCACCATTTTGTGCAAAGAAGAGTGAGAAAGCCTTCTATCCATCTGCCTCTCTTCCATATTTAGCTGGCTGTCACGGGGGAATAATTGTGTCTAACTCCTCAGATCAAAAAAGAGTTTGGCTTGGCTGCAGTATTTGTCCAGAATCCTCTTTCTCTCAATGTTGCCACACTGCTTCTGCAAAGCCATGCAGTTTGGTATAGAAAGGGGTGAGTTAAAGCTATAGCTCCTTCTCTTTAATTTAGTAATTTAAAGTACATATCCTGTTATATTTCAGCTGTGTCACATGTATCTTTTGGTAAAGCAGAACATGCAGAAAACTGACAATAGTGAGTGGCTAGCTCTGTGACTGTGAGAGCTCAAGTGTCATGCAGCAGTTTGAGCATAGCAGGGCTGTGTAGCACTAACTTACTCCAGCAGCAGGTGATATCAGTGGAAGCACCACAGCAGACTTTGGTTGGGCTTGTATGTACTGTCTGCGGCCTTAGCCACGTGGATATACATATACAAATGCTTAAAAGAAGCAGATGTGAGTACATGGGCGTTATTTTGTTTGGCTATTGCTTGAGGATTAAGGTAAATAGAGTTGCTGCTCATAGAGGAATGTGGTATGGGTATGACGTTACATACTTGGTGACACTACCAAAAAATCACTGGTTCCAGTGTGTGATGGGTTGAAATTTCCCCCCCAGGATCAGATTTGCCAGACCAGCTCAGCTGGAAGCAAATGAAAACTGTATTTACAAGCAAAACTACAATCTACAATGGAATGCAATGAATATGGACAATATATACAGTACTCAAAATATGTATGGATATTTACAAGTAATAAACAGCACAAGAATCCAGCTTCTCCCTCACTGCCTCCCCCTTACCCTCCTGTACAAAAGTGACAAGTGTCAGAAGCAGAGGAGTTAATACCAGTCACAACAAAAGCAGCACAGCCAAGGTCAAGCAGAAGCAAGTCAGTATCTCCCAGCCTGAGGACGCAAGAAGAGTGAGAAGAAATTGTTTACATTACTAGCTTAAGTCTGTTATCTTTCCAATGAGATTGTTCAGAATTATCATTAGTTTCCTTTCTACTCCCAATAGTGATTTATTTACATTTTACTTTCTGTTCAAGATCTGTGAAAAAATTTTCAAGGCATAACCTGAAACTACCACACAGTGGCAACTGCTGCTCAGCACAGTAAATAGTTGCCCCATGAGGTGCTTTGACTTGTTCATGCAGAAGTAAAATTGTATGATGAAATATATGGTAAGGATAGGGTTAAGAATGTTTTGAGATACTTGTTCTCAGTCTTCTGGACTTCAGCAAGGCCTTTGACTTCATTCCCCATAGCAAACTCCTGGCCAAGCTCTCAGCCCATGGCTTGGACAGTAACCCTGTGCTGGGTTAGGAAGTGGCTGGAAGGCTGAGCCCAGAGAGTGGTGGTGAATGTTGCCATATGCAGCTGGCAGCCAGTCACCAGTGGTGTCCCCCAGGGGTCTGTTCTGGGCCCTATCCTGTTCAATATCTTTACTGATGATCTGGATGAGGGGATTGAGTCAGTCATCAGTAAATTTGCAGACAACACCAAGTTGGGAGCAGGTGTTGATCTGTTAGAGGGTAGAAGGGCTCTGCAGAGGGACTTTGACAAGCTGGGCAGATGGGCGGAGTCCAACAGGATGGCATTCAACAAGTCCAAGTGCCGGGTGCTGCACTTTGGCCACAACAACCCCATGCAGAGCTACAGGCTGGGGTCAGAGTGGCTGGAGAGCTGCCAAACACAGAGGGACCTGGGGGTGCTGATCGACAGCCAGCTGAGCATGAGCCAGCAGTGTGCCCCGGTGGCCAAGAGGGCCAATGGCATCCTGGCCTGCATCAAGAATAGTGTGGCCAGCAGGATCTGGGAAGTCATTGTGCCCCTGTACTCTGCATTGGTTAGGCCACATCTTGAGTCCTGTGTCCAGTTCTGGGCCCCTCAATTTAAGAAGGACATTGAGACTCTTGAATGTTTCCAGAGAAGGGCAACAAGGCTGGTGAGAGGCCTCAAGCACAAGCTCTTATGAGGAGAGGCTGAGGGAGCTGGGATTGTTTAGCCTGGAGAGGAGGAGGCTAAGGGGAGACCTTATTGCTGTCTACAGCTGCCTAAAGTAAGGTTATAGCCAGGTGGACAGTCTCAAGCTGTGCCAGGGGAAGTTTAGGCTCAAGATGAGGAGAAAGTTCTTCACAGAGAGAGTCATTCGCCATTGGAATGTGCTGCCCAGGGAGGTGATGGAGTCACCGTCCCTGGAGGTGTTCAAGAGGGGCTTGGACGTGGCACTTGGAGCCGTGGCTTAGTAGTCATGAGGTGTTGGGTGACAGGTTGGACTTGATAATCTTTGAGGTCTCTTCCAACCTTATTGACTCTATGATTCTAGTATTAAGACAGAGAGAAATTACAGTGAAAATCCAGTGACCTTAAATGTTAGCATTATGGTAAGATTTTTTTCCAGACAGTGAAGATATGGATCCACTTGAACATTTTGTGACATCTGTATCTGTCTTTTAATATGAGTTTTGAAAAATTAAAGTGCCATCAGTTTTACTAACCATTTAGTTCATTAAAGAGATCAAGTACCTAAAAATCCCCGAGGCTTAAGAGGCTGAAGTGCCTTTGTATTGGGTTTGGCTGAGGTGGAGTTCATTCTCCCCACAGTACCTTTCATAGTACTGTGTTTTGTAATGGTAGCTGATAGGGTGTTGATAACACACCCGTGTTTTGGCTACTGCTGGGCAGTGCTTGCACAGCACCAAAGCTGTACTTTTCCAACAGTTCCCCCACCAACAGCAGGCTGAAGAGTAGGCAAGATTTTGGGAGGGCACATGGCTGGGCCAGCTGACCCAAACTGACCAAAGGAGTATTCCATACCATATGATGCCAGCTCAGATATAAAAGCTAAGTGAAAGAAGAAAGTGTGGTGATATTTGTTGATGGCATCTGTCCCCTAGAGCAACTGCTAGGCATATTGAAGACCTGCTTCCTGGGAAGTGGCTGGACATGGCTTATGGAAAGCAGAGAATAGTACTTTTGTTTTCTCTTGCTTCTGTGTGTGGCCCTTGCTTTTGCTTTTGCCTTATTAAACTGCTTTTTTCTTGCTTCATGGGCCTCTTGTCATGTTTTCTCTCTCCATCTAAGAAGAGGAGTCCATCTAAGAAGGGGAATTATAGATAGAGCATCTTTGATGGTCATCTGGGCCTCATCCATAGTCTTCTAGGTGCTTCACTGCTTCTTCTTATGCTTAAATATCTATATAGATCTGATAATTTTAATGTGATTTGTTTGACCAAGTGCAGTGTAGGTGGCTGCATCTGATACAGTCACTATAGTCTCTTATTAGTGTCTACAGTAGTGAGAAGCAGATGCTTCTAGGGAGTGATTCATCTCACCTTAAAGTTTATCCCAGGCAAGTCAATACAAAGTATGATATATAAGTTACATAAAATTTGAAGCTTTACACTTCTGTAAATATACTGGGAGGTAAAATTCCTCATGTAGACTTCAGAGAAGTTGTAGAAAGCATATGCTGTCCTCTTCTTGCCAGTCTTTGAGGTCCTAGTGAACCAGGTTTTTCAGTGGCTGTAGACCTCTGAAGTTCCTTCACTGAATATGTGGATGTGTAATTATGTAGCTGGTTATTATGGTTGCATATTATCAGCCCAAGTACTCACAAAGCCCAGCTTTCATCTGATTATAAATGAGGCCAAGATTCCTCTGTTCACTGCATCTGTCCACAATGTCTTTCCATGCTTCGTTTTGGTCTGTTCATCTCTTTTTTCCTGCAGTGTGTCTTTCTTTTTCTCTGCTCTGAACAGCACTTCTTCTGTGCTCTTTAGTCATTTGCCCATCTATCTTATGATCTCTTATCCAGTTCTTGCAGTGTTGCCTATTTCCTGCCAGGGTTCCCTCCCTATTTTTTTATCTTCAGAGCCTTGTTTTGGAATGGGTTAAGAGGTTGTATTCAAGCTTATTGCCTCCTGATCACTCCTCCTTATCTGGACTTTGGAAGGTAATTTTCTGCTTAGAATAATCTGAATCTCTCTCTGTCATGGACTGAGTTGAATCTGCTGCTGTTATTCATACCATGCTGCAGTCATACCAGCATCAAAAAAAAAGGAAAGTGCTAACTGGAACAAAATATTATGGGGCTTGAAGCTCAGATTGCAACATGGGAGGCTTCTTGTTCCAGTTGCTGCTTCTGGGTTCTGTATTCTTGGGTGTTGGCTCTTCTCTGCAGGCATGGCGGCAGAACAGGTAGGAGTTGGGTAGTTGCTGGCTTTGTTTTTCTGCTTTATGCTGGGTTTTTCCCTCTGTATTTTGCTTCTGCAAACAGGCTCAGCTAAGGTAATCATGCATTGTATTATTAGATTAACTAGATTATTAACTAAGGTAATCATACATTATGATATCTTATATTAAACTCTTATCTCTTTGTCTCAACCCCGAGTTGTCTGTGTTACTTTTCCCCTCACTTTTGTGTTGGTGGAAGCAGGCAGGTTAGCCCTTGTGCTAAACCATTACACTCTACAATGGGAAAATCAGGAGTCCAGGAAGCTGGAGAATAAATAAACCTTTACCATGTTAAAAACAAGCTATGGCAAATCCAGTAACTTATGGATAGTAAACAAAAATAATCTAATCACCAAATGAAGGAAAAGGGGAGGGGAGGGGAGGGGAGGGGAGGGGAGGGGGAGGGGAGGGGAGGGGAGGGGAGGGGGGAGGGGGAAAGGGAAAAAGGGAGAGGAGGGGAAGGGAAGGGAAGGGAAAGGGGGAAAGGGAAAAAGAGAAGGGAAGGGAAAGGAGGGGAAAAGGGAAGGGAAAAGGGGAAAAGTGAAGGGAAAGGGGAGAGGGGGAAAGGGAAAGGGGAAAAGGGAAGGGAAAGGGGAAAAGGGAAGAGGGGAGGGGAAGGGTGGAAGGGGGAAGGGAAAGGGGGAAAGGGAAAAAGGGAAAGGGGGAACGGGAAAAAGGGAAAGGGAAGAGAAAGGGAGGGAAAGGGAAGGAAAAGAGAAAAGAGTGCCCTATTAATTTCTAGGATTTTCTGTGAACTTTCTGCAAAGACACCATCTACACATTTTGAACAGTGCTTGCATTTTTATTACTGCTCTACCTATAAAACAGGCAGTGAATATAAGAAGTCCTTTTTTCCCCACCCAGATGCACAGTACAAAAAATGTATCTTGTTAGTGCACCTCTTCATATGTATTCTTGATAAAGCTGACATTATTTTAACTGTAGGACATAACTTCAAAATTCATAGTGAAATCTGTTAGCATGGAATTAATTACAAATCCTGAGGAAAAGCAATCCAGGTCATTAGTTTAATTGCTGAAACCTTCATCTGAATCTTAGTGATTTATATTTTCTGATCAGGAATTGAATTGGTCACCTTTGTCAAAGATGCATTCCATTTCCTCTGCAGTTTGCCCCATCAAGTGTTTGTCTCATCATGAGTTCATCCCATGTAGAGGCAGTAAAAGTTGTAGACATTCACATTTGGCAGGAATATGTCCAAAAGTAGTGTTTGAAAAAAGACCAGAAGGACTTAGCAGTACCCAAAATAACAGAACCCAAAGTCAGGAAACTGTTAAGATCAAGTTGACAAGGCCATAATGTATGTGGTTAAAAAGCAAAAAAAGAGGGGGAAAAGCCCCAAAATTCAGCAATTTGATCAGAAACATTGCATGAAAATAAATGGCAATTCAGAAAACACTGTATTGTGAATGAGAGGGTTGAGAAGAGGCAAGTGACTTTAAAAATTACAACTTAATTGCTACACATGAGATGTGTGTAATAAATAATGAATTATACGAGATTGAATTAGGAAAGATATTCAAGCCAGCCTTCCAAAACTAATAAGCACTACCAAACTCTAATGCATGTACTGACTGTCCATATATGAGTTCCTTCTCTCAAATCAATACAAGTCTTGAAATATTTAAAGTGAAACTATATTCTTAAGCACCTTCCTGGCTCTGTAACAAAGATCAAGCATGAAGATATCCCTTCCATGTGAAAAATTAAGGCTATATCAAGTTTAGTACTACATGTATGGATGTAGAGTGATTTAGTTCAGTTTTTATTTTCTCCCTGAGTGGCTGTAAGTTATGGAAAATATTGTAAGAAGAGCAGATTAGTATTTTCAGGAATAGTTGGGATTGTAGTGAACAATTTTATGGGGTAAGTGACAAAAAAAGATCACAAGATCTAGAGGAAACATCCAGCTTTCAGCCTGCAGGAACTGGGGTGATGACAGCAACTGGGGAAAAGTGGTTGAGAGATCTAATTGAAGTGTACATAATCTTAAATGGTGTAGATAATGTTAATGCTTTCTACCCAGCATGCATTCTAAGACCAGGGGCAAGTACTGTTCTTAAAATCAAATGCAGCCATAAAGAAACACTTATTAAATTAATAGTAACTGCTGAAGTGACCTATGAGGCATAGGTATTAAGAAAAACACACTGAGGATTATTCAGGCAACAATTAGCTGATATCCTGGAGGCACTGGCACTTGGAGGAAATGCTCATGCTTTCTTCCTCACCCTCAGTGACATTAGAGAGGAGTTTTCTGTTTTGTAACTGTACTTGGACCAAGACTCTTTGCCATATATTGCTTTATAGATTGTAATGCTTCATAGTATGTTTTTACAGCCACTTATAGATTAAAAACCAAATAATACAGCTTTAAGTTCACAAATAGTTTTATGATTTAGTTTGCCTGAGCATACCTGTATGAACATTTCTTGGTTGCATATATTGCTGAAAGGTTTTGTACATGTAGTTTTCTGTCCAGAGCATCTTGAAAAAGAAAACCATAAAGCATGTGTTATCTGGCATCCTGGCCTGCATTAGGAATAGTGTGGCCAGCAGGAGCAGGGAAGTCATTGTACCCCTGTACTCTGCATTGGTTAGGCCACACTTTGAGTACTGTGTCCAGTTCTGGGCCCCTCAGTTTAGGAAGGACATCAAGACACTTGAACGTGTCCAGTGAAGGGCAACAAGGCTGGGGAGAGGCCTTGAGCACAAGCCCTATGAGGAGAGGCTTAAGGAGCTGGGATTGTTTAGCCTGGAGAAGAGGAGGCTCAGGGGAGACCTCATTGCTCTCTACAACTACCTGAAAGGTGGTGGTAGCCAGGAAGGGGTTGGTCTCTTCTCTCTAGCAACCAGCACCAGAACAAGAGGACACAGTCTCAAGCTGTGCCAGGGGAAGTTTAGGCTCGAGGTGAGGAGAAAGTTCTTCACTGAGAGAGTCATTTGCCATTGGAATGTGCTGCCCAGGGAGGTGGTGGAGTCACCATCCCTGGAGGTGTTCAAGAGGGGACTGGACATGGCGCTTGGTGCCATGGTCTAGTCATGAGGTGTTGGGTGACAGGTTGGACTCAATGATTTTGAGGTCTCTTCCAACTTTGGTGATACTGTGATCTTGTTTATTTCTTAGAGGAGGATCAACAGCACATTTGACATTTCAATGTCAAACATATTGTCATAATTGTGATTGGCATTTCTGCTGAAGATTCTTAGTGGCAATGCAACCCAAGTTGCCCTTGCTGCTGGGCAAGCAGTGCTTATTTTGCTGGCAATGTCTCGTGGCAAGGAAACTTCTCTAATGTTTTTCAATCAATTTTTACTACACCATTCCCCCTCCAGCAAACCCATTATTTCTCTAGCATAACTCCTTTTTATCCATTATTAGAGAAGGTATAAATTTACCTTCTCCAAGCAACTGACATCAACTACTCTCTAAACACTTCTGTAAGCACGTGACAACATCTTATAGTACTGAGACAGCAGAAAAGTTACAGGCCTGAAACTAATGGAAAAATAGCCTAGTCAGAGTGCAGAATTAGTGCTGGCTTAATGCTCCCAGGACCTGATATGGTGTCTCTGAGCTGTATTGTTCCCTGTAAACAGCTTCTTTGTTTATCACTACATTGCATAGTGAGGCTGTCACAAAATCATAGAAAACATCTGGTTAGAAGACACCTCAAAGATCATCCAGTCCATGTCACCTGTTTTGGCTTAAAAAATATGGGATTTCTTGCTTGGTTTTTGAATCAGAGAATGAAGAAATACACAATGCAGTAACTCATGACTTAGGGCTGTGCAAAAAGCATTTTTGTAAAGATTTTGGTAAATTGTGAGTTAACTTCACATCCTCAATTAACTTTACATTTACAGTAAAAGAAATAAAAGATGGAAAGGACAGAGCTGGGTCTGTATTAGTGTCCACTCCACAGAAGAGCTGAGGAATTCTCACCTTAAATCTCATCAATGGTCCTTCTTCCCATTTCCAGTAGAGCACAAGGTTCATTTGGTCTCAAGAACAAGACATTGCCATATTGCAAAGTTAAGGTATCTGGGGAAATTCTTTCCCCCTTGTCGTGGTTTAGAGCTGAAAAAGAATAAAACAAATATCTTATTTAAAATCCAAATGTAGACAGAACATCTGTAGCTTTAACATGTGTTAGTTGGACATGTGAAGTCTGACAAACAAACAGTATAATAGAATGATAATAGTTTTGGGCAGCCAGCCAGGAACACACTGTTGTGAATAGGTCTGGAATGAGGTTTTTTTTACATTTTAAATTTTCCCTTTCCCCCTCTTCCCTTCCCCCTCTTCCCCCTTCCCCTCTTCCCTTCCCCTCTTCCCTTCCCCTCTTCCCTTCCCCTCTTCCCTTCCCCTCTTCCCTTCCCCTCTTCCCTTCCCTCTTCCCTTCCCCCCCTCTTCCCTTCCCCTTCTTCCCTTCCCCCTCTTCCCTTCCCCTCTTCCCTTCCCCTCTTCCCTTCCCCTCTTCCCTTCCCCTGTTCCTTTCCCAATATACCCTGTTTTATCAAGGGTAAATGATTTTACAAAGATGGTTTTCATTAGATTTTTGTGGATAATCTGTTGTAGACAAAAGAGAAGCAAGCTGGGTAGCAAGAGTCCTAGTGTAGGAAACTGCTCGATTTGGGATGAACAATAATGCTGTGACTGAAGCAGAGAAGGGATCTGAAGCTGAATTCTGTTGTAATCCAGGCCAGTAGCCACATGCTAAGCATCTGAATGTGACAAACAGGGGTATACTTCCCTTCTTCACAATGCAGTTCCATTTATGAAAATGCTCAAATGATTTTGTCTTTTATTCTATTTGGTTTTGCTGGTTTTGCAGCAACTTCTGTACATCTGCTATTTCATTTCAGTGCTCTGGTTGACCTCTAGCAGCAAGTAGAGCACCTGTGTTAGACACATATTATTTGTGCCCACTATAGATCTGAAAATATTTTCTGGAGAGTAGAGAAAGTGAAAGAATCAAGTTAAGTGTAATGCTGAATTTTGGCTTTTGGATGGGGTAATCTATTTGAGGTGATTCTGCTCATGTTCAGCTGGCTGGGTACTGAAACTGTAAATCAGACAATCTAACAACTTTACTAGTTTCACTTTTAACCATTGAATGGAAGAGCACTCTCCATAACTCTATATTTCCTTGGCACATCTCAGAAGTAACCATTAGCCTGTTAGGTGGTGTTATTAGAACTTGCAATGGATGCCATTACTTGGATTTGATCTGTAACTTTATTCTGCTCTAAATACTAATGACTATTCTATGTTAGAATAGAATAGATTAGATTAGAGTAGAATAGAATAAACCAGGTTGGAAGAGACCTTCAAGATCATCGTGTCCAACCCATCATCCAAAACCATCTAATCAACTAGACCATGGCACCAAGCACCCCATCCAGTCTCCTTCTAAACACCTCCAATGATGGTGACTCCACCACCTCCCTGGGCAGCACATTCCAATGGGCACTCTGTGAAGAATTTCTTCCTAACCTCCAGCCTAAACCTCCCTGGTGCAGCTTGAGACTGTGTCCTCTTGTTTTGGTGCTGGTTGCTTGGGAGAAGAGACCAGCCCCCATCTTTCTACAACCTCCCTTCAGGTAGTTGTTGAGAGCAATAAGGTCTCCCCTGAGCCTCCTCTTCTCCTGGCTAAGCAACCCCAGCTCCCTCAGCTGTTCTGTTCACCTTGGAAGTTACTTTAGGGATTTTTTTTTTTTTAACCTTTTTTCCTAACAAGTACTTCAATGTAGGCTCTGGTTGGTGTGAAAAATTGGGTAGAAGTTTTAATCTTTCAGCCCAAGAGGTAGGTGAAGCAATAATGATAATGTCTAGATAGTTTTCTTTCCCCTCTCTCTCTCTGTTTTTTTTTTTTCCCCCAGCAAATCTGCTACAGTTTTCAGTTTTCTCCATTACTTAAGAAAATCAGAAGAAAAGAAAAAGCCTTAGCTGAATATCAGTTAAATTACTATACTACAATGTAATCCACAGACTTTATGGCTTTGTGAGAGTAGAAAATTTAACGTAATAAGACCAAACATTACCATCTTCTTCTTGAACTAAGACAGCTGCAGCTCCTACTGAGTAGTGTCAGGGCATAGGTTGGGCTACCCAAGGGGGAGACGAACAGGACTAAAGGCTCCGTTCCCTATAGGCACACATCTTTCAGCTGAAGTACCTCTCATATGGATTTTATTTTATCTACACCATTTTCTAGCCTCAAAAATATTGATGATTTCAGTAGCCAGAATTACTTCCTGAAATTTCTCCAGAATGGCATGCAGCTGAATATCAGTCTTATTGTGATTGGATTAATTCACTGGAATGCCATCAGCATAGAGGCGAATGCCTTCCAACCTTGAGACCAGCTGGAACTGCTTTTTCTGAAACTCCCAGGTGCCAAAAGGCAGTCAGTGGAAGCAATTTCAGACACAGAATTAATGAAGGGAATGGCAGATGATATTGGGCAGGAGTATTTGGCAAAATATCTAAATTTAAGAGGAAGAGTAGTTCTAATCAGATGGGTAATGTGTTATGGATGATAAAAGGGATGTTCATCCATGAGAACCATTCTTGTCCAGTGTGTTTGGTATAATCTGTATCTCTTTGTTTCCATTTGGATGAGGCATCCTGCCCATGTACCAGTTAGTGAGCCATCATAGATATACTCTCAGACTTGTATTTTCTTGTTGCAACTGTCATAATGAAAGCCTGTGCAGAGTTAACAGAACATCTTTTTCATGATTGGTAGTTTTGTTTGTTGTAGCACTGAAGTTTGTCCAATCCCATAAAATCTCCTGAATGCAAGTATGATGAAGCCTCCAGAGCTTTAATTCAAGTAAATATTTAATAGTATTTATGACAGGTAATGTAGCTGATTTACAACTTCTGGAAAAGCATAATTTCTTGTTAGTGTTTTCTTCTTTACTCTCTCTCTTTTCTTCTTTCAACTTCAATTGATGTGTCACCTGTGCTGTTTGGAGATCAGGATTAGAGTACAGCTAGTAGGGAAGATTGCCACTTTTATTCCTAGGTCCAGTTCAGCACTAGCTCCTTTATTGTCTGTATATAGAGACTCATTGCCAGCAGCTGGGCAGGTAAATTGTTAAGAAACAGTATCACAGTATCACCAAGGTTGGAAGAGACCTCAAAGATCATCGAGTCCAACCTGTCACCACAGACCTCAGGACTAGACCATGGCACCAAGTGCCATGTCCAATCCCCTCTTGAACATCTCCAGGGACGATGACTCGACCACCTCCCCAGGCAGCCCATTCCAATGGCAAATGACTCTCTCGGTGAAGAACTTTCTCCTCACTTCGAGCCTAAACTTCCCCTGTTGCAGCTTGAGACTGTGTCCTCTTGTTCTGGTGCTGGTTGCTAGAGAGAAGAGACCAATTTCCTCCTGTCTACAACCACCCTTCAGGTAGTTGTAGAGAGCAATGACATCGTCCCTGAGCCTCCTCTTCTCCAGGCTAAACAATCCCAAGATCCAAGGAGACACAAAGCAGAAGTTGTGTTCTGGTGGTAATGTCATATGTGTGTATACATACATTATATACATTATATTTGTTTCTTGATCTTCATATATACTTTATATGCATTATATTTGTTTCTTTATCTTCATTACTGTATGATGCTTTCACCTCTGAACATCTATGCAATGCCTCCATCAGTGAAATCACTGCATTCAACTTCTTATGCTGAAATACTTTCCACATATATATAGGTGTTTGCAACCATCTTTCCAATGCTATTTGTATATAACCTTTCTCTAAACCATCCATCAGAGTTGATTAGATGTCCATTTTGTGCATTGTGGTGGGAAGGAGCAGTCAAATATTGCTTTTTTTAACTTTATACTTTATGTGCTATGATGTATTTCTTCAGGTTCACTGTAATATCCTTCTTCATTATATAAGAGCTATTTTCTTATGCCAAGTGTGTTGTTATATTAAAATGCATTCATAACTCAACTAGTGGCAAGATGAAGTTCAGTGTTAGATTGGCAGCACATCTGGGCAAGCTGGCTTGCATAGTAAAGGTTACTATTAATCTTTAAATAGTGAATTAACATTTAACATAAATATTTGCATTTTGTGTCTTTTAACGTTTAATGCAGAACATCAGTTATTGTCCAGTTAAAAATTCAATTCAATTGTTGCACTTCAATCTATTCTTTGTCTCTGGGTTGAGTGTATGCTGTTATGTGACCTCATCTAATGCTGTCTCAAGAGCTGCGGCAGGCAAATCTGTTAACTCTTCATTATTCATTAGTTTCCATTCTGGTCCTTCTGGCTCCTGGGGCCATCAAATCATCACATGCCCATGCTCATGTATTATTATTGTTGGCACAGGTTGCCCAAGTGTTAGAGTTCCTGGCAAGGCAGACAAAGGAATGGTGTGTGCTGTCACAAGTATATATTGCTGCAAATTATCACCTTCCTGAGTTTCATCCTTGTTATTTTCCTATGGCAAGATTCTGTATATGCAATTTTGTGCCATTGTACGAATATTTTCTGTGGAGCTTTCTGACATTCTGCCTTCTTTCTGGAAATTATCATTTGCATTTTCCTGTCTAAGCATACATGACATGCAATCTTCAGTTATGATGATAAATTATGTCACCAATCAATTGAATCAGCAGTTTGTGTCCTGCTTAGCAAAGTTGGTTTATCAGCATAATTTATCTCTCTGTAAAAGACAGAGGAAATAGAATCATAGAATGCTTTGGGTTGGAAGGGACTTTCAAAAGTCATCTAGTCCAACCTTCCTGTAGTGAGCCGGGACATCTTTAACTAGGTCAGAGCCCTGTCCAACCTGACCATGAGTGTTTCCAGGGATGCGACATCCATCACCTCTCTGGGAAACCTGTTCAGGTGATTCACCACAATTAAAAACTTCTTCCTTATATCTAGTCTGTGTCTACCCTCTTAGTTTAAAACCATTACTCTGTGTAGTACCACAACAGGCCTTGCTAAAAAGATTGCCTACGCCTTTCTTACAGGCTCCCTTTCAGCACTGAAACATCATGATACAGGTGATATCTGCCCTATATAAAAACCCTCTGAAGCCAGGCTAGTTTTGCAGCATCAGGGGCTGATTTAAATTTGTAGGGATCATCAAAGAACTACTTGTGCAGGCCACAATGCAGAAGTGTGAGAAAATTAAGCTAATTTCTCTGGTGCTCAATAAACTGATTTTCCCCAACTGCAAACATGAATCAGTTGCTTTAGCAGATGACATTTTATTAAAGGGAGATTACCCTGCTGCCTAAGGTGTTTTTTTTTCATTTACCTTTTCCCCTCCAATATATAATACAACATACACACATCCATAGCTTTCTTTCACAGCCTTTTCCTTTGGAAAGTCAAGTGGCAGGAATGGCACTTCATTCTCAGTTTGGGGTTGACAAACCTGGATGCACTGGCACCCCTGATAGATGTCAGGGGCCTCCTTCAAGCGGAGTTTGTGGTGGGAAATGCATCTGGTCCTCTAGCCACTTTGCTCCGGAGGCCACTCTTTGCTTTATGAGGGGAGTGTTGTTTCCTGCCCCTGCTGGTTTAATGGACATAAAACAACTTCACTAAGGTTCCTCTTACTGGTTTACAATACAATACAATAAACCAGGTAGGAAGAGACTTTCAAGATCATCGCGTCCAACCTATCAACCAATCCAACCCACCTAAACAACTAAACCATGGCACCAAGCACCCCATCAAGTCTTCTCCTGAACACCTCCAATGATGGTGACTCCACCACCTCCCCGGGCAGCACATTCCAATGGGCAATCACTCTCTCTGTATAGAACTTCTTCCTAACATCCAGCCTAAACTTCGCCTGGTGCAGCTTGAGGCTGTGTCCTCTTGTTCTGGTGCTGGCTGCCCTGGGAGAAGAGACCAACCTCCACCTGTCCACAACCTCCCTTCAGGTAGTTGTAGAGAGCAATAAGGTCACCCCTGAGTCTCCTCTTCTCCATTACTTTAAATAATATTACTTTAAATAATACAGTCGTCTTCAATAAAAGTCACTCCTAAACAGACCTGTTGCCTTTGATGAGGGTGACTGCTTACCTCAGGGACAGCTCTGCTCTTTTATTTTTCCCAGACTTCTGCACATTATTACAGTGACAAAATTTAAAACATAAATGCTTCCTAGAGATAATAAAACAAAGAACACCAAAAGGCTGCTTGCTGTTTCTGGTGGCTTCCCTTCCTTCTGCAGTTCTTGGGACAGCAGAGTGGCTTCGGCCTTCCAGCTTCCAACCTCAGGTCTTCTGTGTGGAATATATGCACCCTGGATATAGTGTTGGTTTCTTGTATTAAACCACACCCCCTCCCAGCTTTCTACTATCCATCCACTCTTATATAATTCCTAGTCTTTCCCATTTATTTCATTAGTGTTGCATCTCATTTTCTTAGCTGAATGCTGGGGCTCATCATTTTGCCATTCCCACTTCTGTACTGTCTTTCTTTAAGGGAACACACTGTTTGTTGTTTTTTTTCCTTAAAATGAGAGCATACTTGCTTTAGTTTGAAAGCACTTGAGACCAATGTTCTTGGTTCAATCAACCACACTCCTTTTCAGCATAAGGCAGAGTTACGGAGCTAACTTTTACTTCTCTTCAGCTGAAATGTTCCTTTGTTCCTTTATACATTTTGTTTTAACTTTTCTTTTTCTCCCTCTCCTCCCCACCCCCATTACTCTATATAGTGTTGATCACAACCTTTCCATAAAACTACAGGGATTTTCAACAAAACTAATGTTTTCCTGTTTCAAAAGTATCATCATTCTGGAGAAAGTGTAATTTACCAAAACCTCTCCTTAATAAGATCTTGCTGTATATTTTCTGTTTTTTCAGCCAAGTCCAACAATTGAAATTCCTTAACCTGACCATCTGTCATATTAGGCCAAAGCATTTCTCATGATAGTTGTATAGCATTGCTTTCTCTCCTGTCCTCTCCATTATCAAATTTGACTTTCAATATAAACCCAAAGAAGGAAGGTTGTAGCCAGGTGGGGGTTGGTCTCTTCTCCCAGGCAACCAGCACCAGAACAAGAGGACACAGTCTCAAGCTGTGCCAGGGGAGGTTTAGGCTGGATGTTAGGAAGAAATTCTTCACAGAAAGAGTGATTGCCCATTGGAATGGGCTGCCCAGGGAGGTGGTGGAGTCACCATCACTGGAGGTGTTTAGGAAGAGACTGGATGGGGTACTTGGTGCCATGGTTTAGTTGATTTTAGGTAGTGTTGGATGATAGGCTGGACTTGATGATCTTGAAGGTCTTTTCCAACCTGGTTTATTCCATTCCATTCCATTCCATTCCATTCCATTCCATTCCATTCCATTCCATTCCATTCCATTCCATTCCATTCCATTCCATTCCATTCCATTCCATTATGCTGTATCTGTTAGTGAACTTTAGGCTAGAGGTGAAGAGAAAGTTCTTCCCAGAAAGAGTGATTGGCCATTGGAATGGGCTGTCCAGGGAGGTGGTGGAGTCACCGTCCCTGGAGGTGTTCAAGAGGGGATTAGACGTGGCATTTGGTGCCATGGTTTAATTAGTCATGAGGTGTTGGGTGATAGGTTGGATTTGATCTCTGAGGTCTTTTCCCACCTTTTTGATTCTATGATTCTATGAAATTTTCTTGACTTCTGTGGAGTAATATTTGGATGGGTTTTTCTTAATCTGAAAGTAAAATCTGCCTCACTGTCTTTTTCAACTTTGGATAATTTCCAAGCCTTTTTTATTTCAAAGTACAAAACTGTCCTATATTTTATGGCCTTGAAGCTCTTTACCGTAAGACACTCTTTTACGCACATAGTTTTTCATAGATTCATAGAATACCAGGTTGGAAGGGACCTTAAGGATCCAACCTTTCAGGGTACGAATATAGTTTAAATGAGATGGCCCCGCACCCTATCAAGCTTGGCCTTTAAGCTGTCTAATGTAGGGGAAGCCACCACCTCCCTTGGGAGTTTATTCCAATGTCTAATAGCTTAAATGGTGAAAAAAAAAAATCCTGGCATCTGCCCTTTCTGTATCATCTTTAATATTTTGTTGCTTTTCTATTTTGCACAGTTTTCTGAATTATTTTGCTTTGGACCCATTCCAGAACTGTTATTTATTTCTTCCTTTCTACTCACAGGGCGTGATAAAGCTATTAGCTGTGCTTCTGTTCTGCTTCTCCATTACTAGCAATGAGGCACAGCAGTTCAGCCAGACCAGTTTACAGTAACTTTTTTCAACAGATTCAAGTTTCAAAGCAGCTATGAATAAACAATGGTAACCCTAAAATAGAGAGGATTTATGTTCAGTTAGCAAGGGCTGTACCATCTGTGAATGGACTCACATAGAGTCCATTGTTTGATCACCTGGATTAAAGGTTTTGTTATGTGTACTTTACTGATATTTCTCTGTAACTGTGCTATGTGACAAACTGTTCCAATAAGCTTGCATTGTGTCAATTTATTAACATGATCTCTTCATTAACACTTATCAAAAAACACAATCATATTTTTTTCTTCTAGCTTTTCTCTCTTCATCCCTTTCAAAGCAGAATATTGAGTGCTGGTGATTGATGGGTTAAGTTTGTCGCATGCACCCAAACTCTCATAGGGACAATTTTGTGAAAAGTTAATTATTTTCAACTTTTGTGGGAAAGAAGAAAAAAATTAATGGAAATGAGTCAACAAATAAATCATTCATTAAATATTCATTGATCTCTCATGAGTTTCTTATTAAAAAGGCAAAGTGATGCAGAATGAAACCAACCATAGTCTGTGTGACTCTTGAAAGGGCTCTGAACATAGAACCATGGAAACAACAAGGTTGGAAAGGACCTCAGAGATCATCAAGTCCAACCTATTACATAATACCTAACACCTCACGGCTAACTAAACCATGGCTTCAAGTGCCACATCCAGTCCTTTTATGAACATCTCCAGGGATGATGACTCCACCACCTTCCTGGGCAGCACATGCCAATGGCCAATCACTCCTTCTGTGAAGAACTTTCTCCTCACCTCGAGCCTAAACTTCCCCTGGCGCAGCTTGACACTATGTCCTCTTGCTGGTCTCCACCCATCTGTCCAGCCTGCCAAGGTCCCTCTGCAGAGCCCTTCTACCCTCTGATAGATCAACAGCTGCCCCCAACTTGGTGTCGTCTGCAAATTTACTAATGGTGGACTCAAGCCCCTCGTCCAGATCATCAATAAAGATATTGAATCAAATCGGGCCCAACACTGATCCCTGGGGGCCACCACTTCTCATTTTGCATGTAAAAACCACCAAACTTTCTTAAAAAAGAAAAAAAAAAAGAAAGAAGATTCTTTTGTGATTTGGATGTCAGTAGTAGTATGCATAAACTTGGATTCATCTCTTCTCATGTTACAAGGCTGAGAAATCTAAATTATGAGACTTTTTCATCTTTCTTTAATCAATAGAGATAAAAGGTTTTGCTTCCTTGCTTCCCAGGGAAATTTGGGCAAATAGGATACTAATGTAGGCACTCAAATGTCAAAGAAGGGATCTGAATTGCCCTGTTTATATCACAGATCTTTGTCCTAAAGCCCCCTCACATCTATAGAGATGCTCCTCATTACTAAGGCCTTTTATTCTTCTGATCAAAAAACTCTACCATTCAGTCTTTGAACCTGAGGTAGATGAAACTTGCTGATGTTGCTTGTCACTACTGTCACTTCAGCATTGCTCTTTACTTCTTTTCTCAAGGGTCAATCAAATTACATTCGATCCAAAGCCATAATAACTTGAAAAGCAAGTCCTTTGCAGTTACCAAGCTGCAAGAAGCCAGGATGCTGGAAGGCATTGCTCTTCATGGTGGATTTAAAATTGCTTCTCCAGGTTCCTGTTTTCACTTTCATTGTGCACTGGCTGCACGATGTTCAGCATTACAAGGCTGGACAGAAAAGCTGGCTAGGTCTGCCTGGCAAACATTAGTTCTTTCTCCCTTGAAATCAGCTCTTTCAAAACTCATTGCTAACTAGCGAACTCTGTATGCTAAAAAACATTCATACTGAATTTTGCAAAGTTCTAGGTGATCCACCAATATGGTTTTGGAAAATCAAGATGACAATACCTCATAGTGTACTTTTCAAATAAAATCTAATAAAAGAGCAGTTGCTACTGGAAGGACAGCTTCTTATCCCAGGTGCTGCGTGAGCCTACCAGGGGTAAGGCTATGCTTGACCTCCTCTTCACCAACAGGGAAGGGCTGGTGGGTGATGTGGTGGTCGGAGGGTGTTTAGGCACCAGTGACCATGAGATAATTGAGTTTTCAGTATTCAGCCAAGCCAAGAGGGGGAGCAAGAAGACCTCCACTCTGGACTTCCGGAGGGCGGACTTCAGGCTACTCAAGGAACTGACTCAGAAGGTTCCTTGGGAATCAGCCCTTAAAAACAAAGGGGTCCAGGAGAGCTGGACCTACTTCAAGAAAGAACTCTTGAAGGTGCAGGAACAGGCTGTGCCGGTGTGCCGGAAGATGAGCCGCCGGGGCAGACGGCCAGCCTGGTTGGGTAATGAACTTCTAAAGGAACTAAGGGAAAAAAAGAGGGTGTATTATCTTTGGAAAAAAGGGGAGGCAACCCATGGAATGTTTAGGGATGTTGCTAGGTCTTGTAGGAAGAAAATTAGGGAGGCAAAAGCACATTTGGAGCTCAGACTGGCCTCTGCTGTGAAGGACAACAAAAAGTCCTTCTATAAATATATTAATAGCAAGAGGAAGGGCAAGGAGAAGCTCCACTCCTTGGTGGGCATGGAGGGGAATATTGTAACAAAGGATAAGGAAAAGGCAGAGGTGCTTAACACCTTCTTTACCTCAATTTTTACTAGCAGGACAGAACGGCTTCCAGACAGCTGGCCTGCAGAGCTGGCAGAAGGAGCCAGGGAGCAGCATAGTTTTCCCCTGTTCCAGGATGGGACAGTTAGAGATCTTCTCAGCCGCTTGGACCCCCACAAGTCCATGGGACCGGATGGGATCCATCCTAGGGTGCTGAGGGAGCTGGCGGATGAGCTGTCCAGGCCGCTCTCCATCATTTTTCAGCAGTCCTGGCTCACTGGAGAGGTCCCAGAAGACTGGAAGCTGGCCAACGTGGTGCCCATCCATAAGAAGGGCCAGTTGGAAGAGCCAGGGAATTATAGGCCTGTCAGCCTGACCTCAGTGCCAGGCAAGATTATGGAGCGGGTCATCTCGAGTGCGATCACACAGCACTTACAGGATGCCCAGGGGCTCAGGCCTAGCCAGCATGGATTTAGGAGGGGCAGGTCCTGCCTGACCAACCTGATCTCCTTCTATGATCAGGTGACCCGCCTGGTGGATGCGGGGAGGCCTGTGGATGTGGTCTACCTGGACCTCAGCAAGGCCTCTGACACCGTCCCCCACAGCAAACTCCTGGCCAAGCTGGCAGCCCATGGCTTGGACAGGAGCACACTGCGTTGGGTTAGGAACTGGCTGGAGGGCCGAGCCCAGAGAGTGGTGGTGAATGGTGCCACATCCAGCTGGCGGCCTGTCACTAGTGGTGTGCCCCAAGGATCAGTGCTGGGCCCCATGCTCTTCAACATCTTTATTGATGATCTGGATGAGGGCATTGAGTCCATCATCAGTAAATTTGCAGATGACACCAAGCTGGGGGCAGCAGTTGATCTGCTGGAGGGCAGAGAGGCTTTGCAGAGAGACCTCGACAGGCTGGACAGATGGGCAGAGTCCAATGGCATGAGATTTAACACATCCAAGTGCCGGGTTCTGCACATTGGCCACAACAACCCCAGGCAGCGCTACAGGCTGGGGTCAGAGTGTCTGGAGAGCAGCCAGGCTGAGAGGGACCTGGGGGTGCTGGTTGATGGGAAGCTGAACATGAGCCAGCAGTGTGCCCAGGCAGCCAAGAGGGCCAACCGCATCCTGGCCTGCATTAGGAATAGTATGGCCAGCAGGAGCAGGGAGGTCATTGTGCCCCTGTACTCTGCTTTGGTTAGGCCGCACCTTGAGTACTGTGTCCAGTTCTGGGCCCCTCAGTTTAGGAAGGACATTGAGACACTTGAACGTGTCCAGAGAAGGGCAACAAGGCTGGTGAGAGGCCTTGAGCACAAGACCTATGAGGAGAGGCTGAGGGAGCTGGGGCTGTTTAGCCTGGAGAAGAGGAGGCTCAGGGGCGACCTCATTGCTCTCTACAACTACCTGAAGGGAGGTTGTAGCCAGGAAGGGGTTGGCCTCTTCTCCCTAGCAACCAGCACCAGAACAAGGGGACACAGTCTCAAGCTGCACCAGGGGAAGTTTAGGCTGGAGGTGAGGAGAAAGTTCTTCACCGAGTGATTCGTCATTGGAATGGGCTGCCTGGGGAGGTGGTTGAGTCTCCATCCCTGGAGGCGTTCAGGAGGGGACTGGATGTGGCACTTGGTGCCATGGTCTAGTTGTGAGGTTGTGGTTACAGGTTGGACTCGATGATCTTCAAGGTCTCTTCCAACCTTGGTAATTCTATTCTATTCTATTCTACATTAAAAATGTTTTGTCTTAGAATTGCAAGGCAGAAGGTCTCCAAAATATTCTTCATCTTTTGACTTTTGAGGGAAGATAAAGAATCTTCTCTTTTTGAATGATATAATCTTATTTTAGACAGGCAGAGGTTGGTCTCTTCTCCCAGGGCAGCCAGCACCAGAACAAGAGGACACAGTCTTAGGCTGCGCCAGGGGAGGTTTAGGCTGGATATTAGGAAGGAGTTCTATACAGAGAGAGTGATTGCCCATTGGAATGGGCTGCCCATGGAGGTGGTGGAGTCACCTTCATTGGAGGTGTTCAGGAGGAGGCTTGATGGGGTCCTTGGTTGCCATGGTTTAGTTGTTTAATTGAGTTGGATTGGTTGATGGGTTGGACGCGATGATCTTGAAGGTCTCTTCCAACCTGGTCTATTCTACTTCTATTCTATTCTATTCTATTCTATTCTATTCTATTCTATTCTATTCTATTCTATTCTATTCTATTCTATTCTATTCTATTCTATTCTATAATGTAAACTGTCCAGTTATGCACTTTCAGTTGTATGGATTTCAGGACTTTTAATCAGGAAAACAAACTATATTCAGGTGGTTATGACAATACAATATGTTCTTTGTGAGTCAAATCTGAGAGAGAGAGAATGAGTCCTGTCTCTGCCAGGCTAAATCTAGATTTTATAAACATGAAGAAAAAGTTAGAACTGTTGTTTCAGATTGAACTTGACTATTCTGAGTTTCAAAAAATGATATCTAGCCCCCAGTTTACTGAATGCTTGGTTGAAGTGTGCCCAGGTGGCCAGGAGGGCCAACGGCATCCTGGCCTGCATTACGAATGGTGTGGCCAGCAGAAGCAGGGAGGTCATTGTGCCCCTGTACTCAGCATTGGTTAGGCCACACCTTGAGTGCTGTGTCCAATTCTGGGCCCCTCAGTTTAGGAAGGACATCAAGACACTTGAACATGTCAGAGAAGGGCAACAAGGCTGATGAGAGGCTGGTGAGCCCTATGAAGAGAGGCTGAGGGAGCTGGGATTGTTTAGCCTGGAGACGAGGAGGCTCAGGGGAGACCTCACTGCTCTCTACAACTACCTGAAGGGTGGTTGTAGCCAGGAAGGGGTTGGCCTCTTCTCCCTAGCAACCAGCACCAGAACAAGGGGACACAGTCTCAAGCTGCAACAGGGGAAGTTTAGGCTGGAGGTGAGGAGAAAGTTCTTCACCAAGAGAGTCGTTTGCCATTGGAATGTGCTGCCCAGGGAGGTGGTGGAGTCACCATCCCTGGAAGTGTTCAAGAGGGGACTGGACATGGCGCTTGGTGCTATGGTCTATTCATGGGGTCTGTGGTGTCAGGTTGGACTCGATGATCTTTGAGGTCTCTTCCAACCTTTGTGATACTGTGAAGAAAGTGTAAACTTAATACTATGGTTTGATGTGCTTATATAGGCTTGAACTGACCTGTTTGCTGACTATTGAGCTTGAAAGACTTAACATAATTGTATTAGGGAAGATATTTTTTGACAGTCAAGTCAATTTGCATCAAATCAGTACTTTTAAAAAGCCCTCAACTACTATGCATGGCTGAAAGAAAAGCATCTAAGAAACACATTCCTAGCAACCAAAAGAATACTGGAGTGAATGATGAGGAGTGTCTTTGGAACAGCAACATTTGCAAAAAGTAGCTATGCAGGCATTCCCACTGCTTGAAGATCATTCACAAAAATATGCTTCCTTTAACTTGGGCAGAAGAATTTAGGGAAGTTTTCTTAGTGTTTTACGTCTGTGCACGTTGAAAGGTTTCTTTTCGTGTTCATTCTTAAACCATGTACAGTTTTTGATGTTTTCAGACACATGGAACGACTTCCTCTTGATAACACAGATCATAGTGGGCTGCTTCAGTACAGGAAACTGGGAGCCACTTAAAATTTTGAGCTGCAGTCTTGGCTGCTGTAGTTATTTTCTCTCTTTCCAATACCTAGACCTATTTTATTACCTGAAGATAGGAAGAAGTGGTACTAGAGGTTCACCCTCCAGTTTAAATATATATTAGAGTTTGAGAATATCTAGTTGGAGCTATTCACCATTTTTATGAGGAGAACATAGAGGGAAGGTGATGGGGAATTCATCATAGAGATTTACTCCCTTAGAGCTTCTTGCTCTGCACAAAGTGTAAGTAAGATACATGAGCTCAAACAGGGTTTTGTGCCAGTGACTGATGATTTTCTAGTTTAATTTCAGTGCAGGTGGTTTATGGAGCTAAGGTGTTTCCAAATTCCCTTTGAAAGTAAATGAGTAAAGAGTGCTTGCTGGACTTCCAAACTGTACGGCGATGAAAATTCTCTACGTGATTGCAATGTGTGGATTGTGGGTTTGTACATTAAGAGAAGCTTTTCTTCTGGCTGCTGGATGACTTATGGTGACTTGATTTTTTTTTTTTTTTTCTTTTTTTTCCAGCTTTCATTTGCAGCAACAACCCCAGAACTGGCTGATAAGAAAAATATCCTTATTTCTTCCGGACAGTGCCATCTGATAATGCAGTGAATCCGGCGATTTTGAAGCTACTCAAACATTATAAGTGGAAGAGAGTAGGAACTTTAACCCAGGATGTACAAAGGTTCTCTGAGGTAAGATTTGCTTACTTTCTGGTACACAAAGACAACTACTAATATCAGACCTCCAAGGAGCTAGTTCCTGCATTAAGAACATTAATAGCAATTAAGTAGAAAGATACAGATCTTGTGTTTCAGCATTGTTTGGCTTTGTCATATTAGGTCACATTTGCTGTATTGAATAAACTTAATTCCCTTTTGGTTTTTACTTGACTATCCATAGCAAAAACTCCCCATGGGTTCTCCTGTTTGTTTTTCACACCCAAGATCATTTCTGTAGAAAAAGTTCCTGTATGCTCTTTGACTTGCCAAGGGATATGATTTTGAAAGAGGCTTGTATCCTGACATTGATTCACTTAAAAGAGAGAGTAAATCTAATTTCATCATGTTCCTTTTTTGCACTGATTTATTGTAAGCATCAGTCTGAACACTGAGGGACAAAATCTGCTAAGTTTATAGCTGAAAATATTGTAGGAACATACTAAGACAGGAAGCCCCCATAACAGATAAGGTCACAGAATCACAGAATTATTGAGGCTGGAAAAGACCTCTGAGATCATCAAGTCCATCCTATGACCTGACACTGTGACATCAGCTGAACCATGCCACCAAATGCCCCATCCAATCCTTACTTAAATGACCTGCAGTGACAGTGACTCCACCACCTCCCTGGGCAGTCCATTCCAGTGCCTAGTCAGCCTTTCTGTGAGGAATTGTTTCCTAATATCTAACCTAAACCTTCTCTGGCATAGCTTCACACCATGCCCTCTTGTCCTGTCACTAGTTGCCTGGGAGAAGAGCCTGACCCCCACCTGGCTACAACTTCCTTTTAAGTAGTTGTAGAGAATGAAAAAGTCCCTCTAAGTCTCCTCTTCTCCACGCTGAACAACCCCAGCTCCCTCAGCCTTTCCTCATACAACTTTCCCTCCAGCCCTCTCACCAGCCTTGCTGCTCTCCTCTGGACCTGCGCCAGCACCACCATGTCCTTCCTGAAGTAAGGGCCCCAGAAGTGTGCACGGCGCTCAAGTTGAGGCCTCACCAGTGCTGAGTACAGAGGCAGAATTACATCCTTAGTCCTGCTGGCCACACTATTCCTGACACAGGCCAAGATACCACTGGCTTTCCATGCCACCTGGCCTCATGAATTGAATAGAGTAGAATAGAGTAGAGTAGAATAGAGTAGAGTAGAATAGAGTAGAGTAGAATAGAGTAGAGTAGAATAGAGTAGAGTAGAATAGAGTAGAGTAGAATAGAGTAGAGTAGAATAGAATAGAATAGAATAGAATAGAATAGAATAGAATAGAATAGAATAGAATAGAATAGAATAGAATAGAATAGAATAGATGAGGTTGGAAGCAACCTTCAAGATCATCGCGTCCAAGGTCCATACATTGCACCTCCTAAATCTTCTGAATTTCACATTTTATTCATAGAAATTGCAAGAAAGTATGGGCCTTAAGTATGGTTTTAACAATGGAGTAGTCAAAAGAAAACATCCTCTTAAGTAATTAATCAGAGCAAGACAAAGGAAAGAGATGTCCCAGTAATTGACAGTGGCAAAACTAATAAGAGGTGTGTCAGCTTCATGGCTGTGGGATTTTGTGGTGTGGGTTTTGTTGTTGTTGTTTGTTTTGGTTTTTTCCCCCTTAGCATTCATTAACAAAAGAAGCTGTTTTCTGAAGACTAGCATAATTGGAACTAGTGAAGAGGAATAAGAACAGGTTAGAGTCTGCTTAGATGAGTCAGATATTTTCAAGTTGTCTGGCACAATTAATTCACTATGGAGTACTTAAGAACTCTTAGTCTTCCATTATAAGCTTTGAGAATTAAAGGATAAAAAGTAGGGGGAGGGAAGAAATCTTTGTGTCTCTCTTACCAAAAGTACATAAAGACCCAGGGAATTACAGACCAGTGAAGCTAAATTTAATTCCTGGAAGACATTTAGGCAGATAATCTGTTTGAAATCACATAGAAAATAAAAAGATAGTAAACAATGGTCGAAATGGATTTGCCAGGAATAAATCACATAAAGCCATCTAATTCCCCTCTATGTCAAGATCTTGAGGAGATGGAGTAGAATCACAGAATGTTAGGGCTGGAAGGGACCTTGAAAGATCATCCAGTCCAACCCCCTGCCAGAGCAGGATCACCTAGAGCAAATCATACAGGATGCATATCCATGTGGGGATTGAATATCTCCAGAGAATGAGACTACATAATCCCTCTGGGCAGCCTGTTCCAGTGTTCCAGCACCCTCACAGTGAAAACATTTTTTCTCACATTTCCATGGAACTTCCCATGCCTTCATGTTCACCCCTTGCCCCTTGTTCTGTCACTGGGCATCACCCAGAACAGCCTAACTCCATGCTCATTTATAAACATTAATGAGGTCATCCCTTAGTCTCCTCTTCTCCAAGCTAAAGAGCCCCAGCTCCCCCAGTCTCTTCTCATAAGGAAGAAGTTCCACTCCATCATTTGTGTGGCTCTGTGCTGGACTCTTTCAAGCAGTTCCCTGAGGTCCTTCTTGAACTGAAGGGCCCAGAACTGGACACAGTATTCCAGATATGGCTTCACCAGGGCAGAGTAGAGGGGAATGAGAACCTCTCTTGACCTACTGACCACACCCCTTCTAATACACCCCAGAACAGCCTTTGCTTTCTTGGCCACAAGAGCACATTGCTGGCTCAAGATATGAAGAATGTTATCTATACTTACTATACTTAGTAGGTGATAAGTATGATGTCTTGTGACTTATAAACATGTGAAAGCCTTTGTAAAGAAACATAGGGGAACTTGATCTTGAGGAAGATTCTGTAAAAGCAGTCTCTAACCAATATTCCTGCCACCAAGGTTAATTGACACTGGGTCAGTGGAATATTTGTTTTTAAAATAAATACCGAAGCAAAACGTCACCAAAAATTATGTTATGCTTTATCCTTCTCTGGCTTGGAATTATAATTGCAATGTAGTTATCTCTAGTTCACTGTCAAACAAGAAGAATGAGATTCTGTCAAGTGTTTTTTCTCTTTGAAGAGATAAGGTTTTCTCTAGGTAGTGCAACAGAGAAAATGTTTATTAAATCTGCAGTTGATGCTTACTTGGGGAAAACTGCAAGGAAGAGGACAGGATTAGCCTTCAGAATGATCTTGACAAGTGGAGAAAGGTTTTAATCGAAATAATGTGTAAGTGAAAAAGTACAAAATGGCTGTCCAGGCAGCAGTTCTCCACAAAAAGATATGGGAAGCACAACAATGAGCCACAACCTGGGTAAGGGTCAAGAAGGTCAAACTGTAAAAGGAAGAAATCAAGCAAACAACTCTCATTTCTCCACTCCATGTGTAATGCAATATTGACAATACACACTGAGTGAACTTCAAGACTACTTAGTGCTCATTAGATGTAAGTTGGGACATCAGGTAGATGGAAGGAGACCAGACACGTTGGTAAAAAAATTTGTAATCTAAAAATGTATTTAATGGGAAAGATTGAAAGTGGGAAATAGCAGAATAGACTCAGTAAGTTCATAGAATCATAGAATCATAGAATCAGTCAGGGTTGGAAGGGACCACAAGGATCATCTAGTTCCAACCCCCCTGCCATGGGCAGGGACACCCCACACTAGATCAGGCTGGCCAGAGCCTCGTCCAGCCTGGGCTTAAACACCTCCAGGGACTGGGCCTCAACCACCTCCCTGGACAACCCATTCCAGGGCTTCACCACTCTCATGGCAAAGAACTTCTTCCTCACATCCAGCCTGAATCTCCCCATTTCCAGCTTCATTCCATTCCCCCTAGTCCTATCACTACCTGAGATCCTGAGAAGTCCCTCCCCAGCCTTCCTGTAGGCCCCCTTCAGATACTGGAAAGCCACAATGAGGTCACCTCGGAGCCTTCTCTTCTCCAGACTGAACAGCCCCAACTCCTTCAGTCTGTCCTCATAGGAGAGGTGCTCCAGCCCTCTGATCATCCTCGTGGCCCTTCTCTGGACACGCTCCAGCACGTCCACATCTCTCCTGTAATATGGGCTCCAGAACTGGACGCAGTACTCCAGGTGGGGTCTCACCAGAGCTGAGTAGAGGGGGAGAAGCACCTCCCTTGACCTGCTGGTCACACTTCTCCTGATGCAGCCCAGGATCTGATTGGCTTTCCAGGCTGCAAGTGCACATTGAGAGCTCCTGTTGAGCTTCTTGTCCACCAGCACCCCCAAGTCTCTCTCCTCAGGGCTGCTCTCCAGCCAGTCACTGCCCAGCCTGGATTTCTGCCTGGGATTGCCTCGACCCAGATGCAGGACCCTGCACTTGGTCTTGTTGAAGCTCATGAGGTTGGCTTGTGCCCACCTCTCCAGCCTGTCCAGGTCCCTCTGGATGGCATCCCTTCCCTCCAGGGTGTCCACTGCACCACACAGCTTGGTGTCATCAGCAAACTTGCTGAGGGTGCACTCGATGCCACTGTCCATGTCACCCACAAAGATGTTGAACAAGACAGGTCCCAGGACTGATCCCTGAGGGACTCCGCTTGTCACTGGCCTCCACTGGGACATGGACCCGTTGACAGCCACTCTTTGGGTGCGGCCATCAAGCCAATTCTTTATCCATCTAGAGGTCCATCCATCAAACCCATGTGTCGCCAGCTTGGAGACCAGGAGGTGGTGTGGGACAGTGTCGAAGGCTTTGCTCAAGTCCAGGTAAACGACATCAGTTGCTCGCCCCTCATCTATTAATGCTGTCACCTGATCATAGAAGGCCACCAGGTTTGTCAGGCAGGATTTGCCCTTGGCAAAGCCATGCTGACTATTCCCAATCACCTCTTCACTGTTCTTCTGAGTCATTAGTGCCTCCAGGAGGATCTGCTCCATGATCTTTCCGGGCACAGAGGTGAGACTGACTGGCCTGTAGTTCCCCGGTTCCTCCTTCTTGCCCTTTTTGAAAATGGGAGTAATGTTTCCCCTTTTCCAGTCTGTGGGGACTTCCCCAGTCTGCCATGACTTCTGGAATATAATAGAGAGGGGCTTGGCAACCTCATCTGCCAGTTCTCTCAGCACCCGTGGGTGTATCCCGTCGGGTCCCATGGACTTGAACACTTTCAGGTTCTTCAGGTGATCACGAACCTGAGCTTCACTTACGATGGGCAGTTCTTCCTCCCCGTCCCTGGCATCGTCTGCCATGACACCAGGAGTGTGGCTGGAGGCCCTTGCAGTGAAGACTGAGGTAAAGAAGTGATTGAGTACCTCAGCCTTTTCCACATCACTTGTGACCAATTCACCACTTTCCTTTCTGAGGGGGCCCACACCTTCCCTAGTCTTCTTCTTGCCATTAATATACCTATAGAAATTCTTAGTGTTCCTTTTAACCCCCCTGGCTAGATTCAGTTCAAACTCTGCTTTGGCTTTCCTAACCAGGCCTCTTGCTGCTCGGGCAGCTTCCTTATATACCCCCTGTTCTATCTGTCCTTCCTTCCACTTCCTGTAGAGTTTCTTTTTACGTGATAGTGTGTCCAGCAGCTCCTTGTTCATCCAGGCAGGCCTCCTAGCATTCCTTCCTGCTTTTCTCCTTATAGGTATACATAGCTCCTGGACACAGAGGAGGTGGTCCTTGAATACTGACCAGCTGTCCTGGGTCCCTCTTCCCTCCAGGGCTTCATCCCACGACACTTTGGCTAGCAGATCCCTGCAGCGATCGAAGTCTGCACGCCTAAAGTCTAGGGTCGTAAGCTTAGAATATGTCCTCCTGATTGCCCTGAGGAGATTAAATTCAACTGCTTCATGGTCACTGCAGCCAAGGCCGTCTCTGAGCCTCACATTTGTTACCAGCCCTTCCCTGTTGGTGAGAACAAGGTCCAGCGTAGCACCTTTTCTTGTTGGTTCCTCTACCATTTGGAGGAGGAAGTTGTCTTCTATGCAGTCCAGGAACATCCTGGATTGCTGATGCTTTGCTGTGTTGTCCCTCCAGCAGATGTCAGGGTGGTTGAAATCCCCCATGGGGACCAGGGCTTGTGACCTGGAAGCCGCTTCTATTTGCCTGTGCAGAGCCTCATCTGCTTGGTTCTGCTGGTCAGGTGGCCTGTAGGAGACCCCCACAGTAATATCTCCTTCCCCTGTCTTGCCTTTAATTCTAACCCATAAACTTTCAACCGACTCATCATGCCTCCCCAGGTGGAGTTCTGCTGATTCCAGCTGGTTGTTGACATAGAGGGCAACACCTCCTCCTCTCCTTCCCTGCCTATCCTTCCTAAAAAGCTTATACCCGTCTATCCCTACGTTCCAGTCGTGGGAGTCGTCCCACCAAGTTTCGGTGATGCCCACTATGTCGTGGCGTCCCAGCATCACGGTGGCCCTTAACTCATCCTGTTTGTTGCCCAAGCTGCGTGCATTTGCATAGAAGCACTTCAGCTGGGCTGGCCCTGTCGTCCTCCTGTGCCAACTCCCCTTGGTTTCCACAGGGTGTCCTGGTGTGTCATTTGTGTCTTGCCTCAGGGCAGCAAGCTGAGAGCCCCTACTGGCTCTCCATCCCTCCACCTCAGGTGAGCTGCCCCCCTGCTTGTCACAGGCCAGCAGGAGACCACCAACCCCTCCCCCTTCAAATCTAGTTTAAAGCCCTGTCTATGAGCCCTGCCAATTCCTGCCCCAGGATCCTTTTCCCCCTCTGGGACAAGTGTGTCCCATAAGTTGTTTTTAGCTCTGCTGTAAGTTGTAAGTGTTGAATCTTCATCATGTAGAGGACTAAACAAATACAGTATGGACATTTTTGATCTTCCTTTGGAACAGAAAGATAAAAAGATAATGTACAAACTTCATCAGTACTTTTACTTAACTAGGACAATTTCATAGCTATTATGCTTCTGCGTCCTAGATTCTGGGGCCTGCTACCCTGTTCTCATCCTCTGGGAAAAGATTCTGTTTTGAAAGTTAATAGTTCTGTGGCAAAGATTTATAAATTAAGTTGCAAAATATTTTCAGGATTTCCACTTCTTAAGTGTTTGCTGTGGTACATAATCATAGGGTAATTTAGGTTTAAGGGACCGCAGGAGGTTGTGTGGTCCAGCCTACCGCTCAGAGCAAGGCTTGCTTTAATGTTTATCATTCCTGAAGAATTACAGCTTTTGTACCACACAAGGTTCTTGGAAAAGTCCTGACTGCATCCTGTTTGCAGTTACCAGGTGAACTTTCAACTGACTGGAGATTATGCAGCAATTGGTGCTTCCAATTTTGCTGCTGTCTAGCACTACTTGTTCAGTAATGTGTTTTGAATGAGGCAAAGCAAGTAATATTCCTGTGGTTTGTGTTTGTCATGTTTCATGTTTAGATGGAAAGATTCATAAGAATGAAGTCATACGTAACTGTCAGTAACTGAAAACTGCTGAGAGCCACCAGTATTGCCTTCAGAATATGACTGTGAAACAGAAAAACCTGTAATCAAATGCTGGGATTCAGGCAATGCTGTATTTACTAATCAGTAATTCTACTTAACCTTACTTCAGTGTTTTACTGCCTTTCCTGCACATTGCTCATTTTATACACATTTTTTAGTCCCTAGTATGTTTAAAGCTGAAAGTTGGCACTGGGACACCAAGAGGCATTCTGGCTTCCCTGTTTTGTGATAGAACGCTTCCTTTAGACTGGCTTTAGTTGTTTCTTTTTGCTCATCACAGTATCACAGTAGTATCACAATATCACCAAGGTTGGAAGAGACCTCAAAGATCATCGAGTCCAACCTGTCACCACAGACCTCATGACTAGACCATGGCACCAAGTGTCACATCCAGTCCCCTCTTGAACACCTCCAGGGACGGTGACTCCACCACCTCCCTGGGCAGCACATTCCAATGGGCAATCACTCTCTCAGTGAAGAACTTTCTCCTCACCTCCAGCCTAAACTTCCCCTGGCACAGCTTAAGACTGTGTCCCCTTGTTCTGGTGCTGGTTGCTAGAGAGAAGAGGTCAACCCCTTCCTGGCTACAACCACCTTTCAGGTAGCTGTAGAGAGCAGTGAGGTCTCCCCTGAGCCTCCTCTTCTCCAGGCTAAACAATCCCAGCTCCCTCAGCCTCTCCTCATAGGGCTTGTGCTCAAGGCCTCTCACCAACCTTGTTACCCTTCTCTGGACACGTTCAAATGTCTCGATGTCCTTCCTAAACTGAGGGGCCCAGAACTGGACACAGGACTCAAGGTGTGGCCTAACCAATGCAGAGTACAGGGGCACAATGACTTCCCTGCTCCTGCTGGCCATACTATTCTTGATGCAGGCCAGGATGCATTGGCCTTCTTGGCCACCTGGGCACACTGCTGGCTCATGTTTAGGTGGCTGTCAATCAGCATCCCCAGGTCCCTTTCTGTTTGGCAGCTCTCCAGCCACTCTGACCCCAGCCTGTAGCTCTGCATGGGGTTGTTGTGGCCAAAGTGCATCACCTGGCACTTGGGTTTGTTAAATGCCATCCTGTTGGACTCTGCCCACCTGTCCAGTCAGTCGAGGTCCCTCTGCAGAGTCCTTCTGCCCTCTAACAGATTAACACCTGCAATGTCATGTCAAAATTCAGTGAAACTGCATTTTAACCTCACACTTGGTGGCACGTTCATGATATTTCTAGATTTTAAAAATACATATTTCCCTCCCACTGACTAGTGTCTGGGATTGTTTATAAACCATGTTGAATTCTGATTGTCTCAAGTGACTCTTTGTTTTTCTCCACTTTCTAATACTTACCTCTTCATGTGATTTCTTGGCTTCTTCCTGGAAATATTGAGAACTCCTAATGTTATTTTATCAATGTAGGTGGCATTTCAAAAAGACAGAGGAAATGGGATGTGCACAGTAACCTAATGGAATAGATTAACAATATGAAAAATAAAAGATACAATATTATCTCTTGTGACTCTGTCACAATCTTTGTTGATTTTGATAACCTAAAAATACCTTGGTGACAAAAAACTGAAGGGAAATAACCTTTGCATGTGGACAAATTAACACCTTTTCTGGTTGGCATGATTAACACTTAGCAGTTCTTAACCTTGTGTTGCATTTTGCACACTGATGTCTACTTCAAAAATCAGGTTGTCAGGGTCTGTTTTGCCTAATTTGAGAATATTTAGCATCTATAAATTCAAATTCTCATCTCAGAAAATTATAATAATGGGGGCAAAAATGTTCCAAAGTAAAGCAGAAATTAAACAAGCCTGTTCAACATAGTGTATGTCTATCCCTGTAGAGGAAGCTCGGTAGAAATCTTAATCTAGAAGTTTTCTTATTATAGCCTTACTCTCTAGCTTTGGAGTCTGCAAACTAGGATCTGAGTTAGTGGACAGTTCTGTAAAGAGTTTGTTGGGTAAGGAGATTCAGTGAGAGAATTACTGAGGAGCTGAGAGGGATTAGGCAGGGACAAGAAATATGTGGTAACCTTTCAAATTGGAGACCGAGCAAAAGGCACCAGATTTTGATGGCTGTAGGTATACATTATGCACACTTCAGGCCATGATTACACTCTGACTTCTTAGGCTTGGCTTATGAGGAAAAACAAGAGAGTAGAGATTTCCATTCTCCACCACAGCTGCCAGGAGATTTTAGGGTAGCAAGAAAAATGTTACTTTTTGTTCATGAAGGAGCTTGGAAGCATCAAATTTACCAGATAATAGCCATGTTTAACCTGGAAACCGAATACTATCTAGTGATTTCATCCTAGAAGGATGAAACTTTAAGAGCAGAAAAGTAGAAAAACGAGTCAGATGTAAGAGAAATTGGCAGTAAAAGAAAAATATTGGGAATGGCATGGAGAGAAGAGAATGAGGACAGAAAAAAAGAAACCTTTTCAATGTCAGTGTTTAACTTCAGAACATTTTTCAAACTACCTCTTTCCAATGTTTATTTATTTTTTCAAGGTGCTGTGTCTTCCTCCTGTATTCTACCTACCTACCTACCCATCTTTTTTGTTTGTTTCTGTGTCATGCCATTATTTCCACAAAGCCTTTCGGTTACTTTTTACTAGTTCATGCTTTTGTCTGTAATGGAAATGAAAAGATCATTGTCTGCCATATCTTTCCTGGTTACATTTCTGTGTGCTCAGCTGCTTCAGGACAAGGCAGCAAATTTGCAGATGACACCAAGTTGGGAGCAGATGTTGGTCAGTTAGAAGGTAGAAGGGCTCTGCAGAGGGACCTCGACCGACTGGACAGATGGGCGGAGTCCAATGGGATGGCATTCAACAAATCCAAGTGCTGGGTGCTGCACTTTGGCCACAACAACCCCATGCAGAGCTACAGGCTGGGGTCAAAGTGGCTGGAGAGCTGCCAAACAGAAAGGGACCTGGGGATGCAGATAGACAGCCACCTAAACATGAGCCAGCAGTGTGCCCAGGTGGCCAAGAAGGCCAATGCATCCTGGCCTGCATTAGGAATCGTGTGGCCAGCAGAAGTAGGGAGGTCATTGTGCCCCTGTACTCTGCATTGGTTAGGCCACAGCTTGAGTCCTGTGTCCAGTTCTGGGCCCCTCAGTTTAGGAAGGACATCGAGACACTTGAACGTGTCCAGAGAAGCGCAACGAGGCTGGTGAGAGGCCTTGAGCACAAGCCCTATGAGGAGAGGCTGAAAGAGATGGGATTGTTTAGCCTGGAGAAGAGGAGGCTCAGGGGAGACCTCACTGCTCTCTACAGCTACCTGAAAGGTGGTTGTAGCCAGGAAGGGGTTGACCTCTTCTCTCTAGCAACCAGCACCAGAACAAGGGGACACAGTCTCAAGCTGCGCCAGGGGAAGTTAGGCTGGAGGTGAGGAGAAAGTTCTTCACCGAGAGAGTGATTGCCCATTGGAATGTGCTGCCCAGGGAGGTGGTGGAGTCACCGTCCCTGGAGGTGTTCAAGAGGGGACTGGATATGACACTCGGTGCCATGGTTTAGTCATGAGGTCTGTGGTGACAGGTTGGACTCGATGATCTTTGAGGTCTCTCCCAACCTTGGTGATACTGTGATACTGTGAAGAAGTAATCTTCTTCTAACTTAAATTGCTATAGCCAGGACAAAATAAACAGGTAAACTCTGCCTGGTATCCAGTAACATTTATAAAGCTAAGAGGAAATAAAATAAGTTGTTAGGCATTTAAAAAATACTAATATCAAAGTTTTGAGGCAAAAGTTGTATTTTTATTGTTTTTATATTGTTGCTGGACAACTGCTGACATAGTCTATTCTTCCTGTGTCTGGAGGATACTTGAGATGCCTTGATGTGGCCCTAAATATTGTTTTATTGAAATATATGCTGCATCAAACAAACAGGGGTTTTATTTTTCTTTCACTAGTTTAAAACAAAAGCTAAAGTAAATTTTCAACAAGCATGGCTGCTTACTTTAGAAGTGAACTACTGATGTAAAAGAGCGAGAAAAACAAAGTCCATATTTCATGCAACTTTGTATAGTATGAAAAAATTAGTTTTTATTTCTTTGTGTTTTTTCCTGACCTCAGGAAGTTCCAATCTTCTTTTACCAAAATCATTCCAGTGTTTTTGATAAACAGAAATGTGGAGGTTCTGTCCTAATGTTTTCTAAGTTGACCTGCAAAGCTGAAGCGCACAGATGTGTTGAACTCTTCCTTCATATCGTCCTATTTCCATTTCTTTCCTGATTTCTATAGCAAAATCTTAGGAACAACTTACTTCCAGATGTCTTGAGCTTGCTCTGTCTTGTAATTCTGCTTTCCTATAATGCAAGTTGACCATTAGGATCTTGACAGGAAAACAGTTCTCTGAAAGTGACTTCTACTAATGTGAAAGGATAGTATTTGCACAAATAGGAAGCTCTATCTTTGCTGGTGTTTTGAAGTGGCTTAAGGGGAAAAAATCACAGCAATAATTGAAAATGGAAGAGACAGAGACTTTTCTTTCAGTGGCAAATTACAGAATGTAAAAGGCAAAAATGTAGGCATAAAAAATGTAGGTGGTCACTTGCTGGAACTTTTGGAAAGGCGTGCTTAAGTCTTTCTTTTGGCCAACTGTGCAAACATCATCCACGCTAGGAAACTTTATTTTTCTTCTTCTTCTTGTGGCAGTAGTATTTTATCCATTATTTATCACCTTTTGTTCTGTTTCTAAATACTAATATTTTAATATTTTTTTTTAGCTTCCAAAAAAGGGGTGGGGGGGGGGGGAAGTTTAGAACAACACCTGGCAGAAAATTAGAGCTGTGCAGAGGCATTACATGGTTGTGTCATCTTGCACTGAAGATTCATACTCTACTATCACCCTACGAGGCTCCAGGGTTCCTGTGAACTGAATACGTCTTAAACAAAACCAAATCAAACTCCAGATTTTTTTAAATATAACTGCCCATCATTCCTTCATGTTTAAACCTTATATTATGCATGTGTGATAGGTTGGTACTTGCAACCTAAGCTAAAGGAGTGGAATGATCAGTACCTTCTACACCTCTAATACCTTGTGACTGAACAACTCCATACAGTTTAGAATTTCCTAATCAGAATAGAATAGAATAAACCAGGTTGGAAGAGACCTTCAAGATCATTGTGTCCAACCTATCATCCAACACCACCTAATCAACTAAACCATGCAGCCAAGCACCCCATCAAGTCTCCTGAACACCTCCAGTGATGGTGACTCCACCACCTCCCTGGGCAGCCCATTCCAATGGGCAATCACTCTCTCTGTGTAGAACTTCTTCCGAACCTCCAACCTAAACCTCCCCTGGCACAGCTTGAGACTGTGTCCTCTTGTTCTGGTGCTGCTTGCCTGGGAGAAGAGACCAACCTCTGCCTGGCTACAACCTCCCTTCAGGTAGTTGTAGACAGCAATAAGGTCACCCCTGAGTCTCCTCTTCTCCAGGCTAAGCAACTCCAGCTCCCTCAGTCTCTCCTCATAGGGCTTGTGTTCCAAGCCCCTCACCGACTTTGTTGCCTTTCTCTGGACACACTCCAGCAAGTCAACATCCTTCCTAAACTGACAGAACTGGACACAGTGCTCAAGGTGCAGCCTAACCAGTGCAGCATACAGGGGCACACTGACCTCCCTGGTCCTGCTGGCCACACTGTTCCTGATGCAGGCCAGGATGCCATTGGCACTTAATAATTACTCTCATACCCTGAGGTAATTCTAGCTTTAATAACTCCCAATGAAAGTGATAGGAGATGGACATATTTTTGAAATCATAATTAAGTAATGGCCCCAGTCATTGAACCAGAACATGCTAAATTCAAGCAGTCTAACAGCTGCTTTCTCTTCTTGACTCCAGTGTTTACAGATTAATTTTCACAAGGAATGACTTCTGTTAAATTTGTGTACCCTTCCATGAACGTTCATCATCCCAAAAGACATTCCATGACTTCTTGAGGATTTTGTTTTAACCTCTTAGCAATCAAGACCCAGAATTTCGATGAACTGTTTCAGAACTGGCTATTTCAGTGAAGTGGGTTTATTCTCATCTGATCTGGACAATGTGACATTTTCCTACTACTCATCTACATCCTGTGCACAACTGTGCCCACTTTTAAATTTTACCACTGCAACATCAATTTTAATTTGAAAATATCCTGCAATTTCCTGATGAATGGAAGATAATTAAATACCCAATCAAAACTATTGTGTGAGAGAAATGCTTGCAAGTTAAATCACTGTTTAGAATATTTCATCCTTGTGTTACCACTTTCTAAAAAAACAAGCACCAAAGCGTAGCAAAACCCACAACAGATATGGGACACTGCTATGGCTTAAAGCGATAGAAATTCAATGTGCACTGCTAACATCTGTTCCAACAGGCATTCTCTTAGAACGTTGTTTCGATATAATCTAAATGTGATTATTTTTTTCGTTGTTGTTTTGTTTGAGTCTAGATTAGTCTTGGTTTCAGAAAAAGGAGTAATTTTTGTATCTGGTCCATTGGGTTAGGAACTGGTTGGAGGGCCGAGCCCAGAGAGTGGTGGTGAATGGTGCCACATCCAGCTGGCGGCCTGTCACTAGTGGTGTGCCCCAAGGATCAGTGCTGGGCCCCATGCTCTTCAACATCTTTATTGATGATCTGGATGAGGGCATTGAGTCCATCATCAGTAAATTGATGGATGACACCAAGTTGGGGGCAGGTGTTGATCTGCTGGAGGGCAGAGAGGCTTTGCAGAGAGACCTCGACAGGCTGGACAGATGGGCAGAATCCAAGGGCATGAGATTGAACGCATCCAAGTGCTGGGTTCTGCACATTGGCCGCAGCAACCCCATGCAGTGCTACAGGCTGGGGTCAGAGTGGCTGGAGAGAGGCCAGGCAGAGAGGGACCTGGGGGTGCTAGTTGATGGTAGGCTGAACATGAGCCTGCAGTGTGCCCAGGTGGCCAAGAGGGCCAATGGCATCCTGGCCTGCATCAGGAACAGTGTGGCCAGCAGGAGCAGGGAGGTCATTCTGCCCCTGTACACTGCACTGGTTAGGCCACACCTTGAGTCCTGTGTCCAGTTCTGGGCCCCTCAGTTTAGGAAGGATGTTGTCTTGCTGGAGCATGTCCAGAGAAGGGCAACGAAGTTGGTGAGGGACTTGGAACACAAGCCCTATGAGGAGAGACTGAGGGAGCTGGGGTTGCTTAGCCTGGAGAGGAGGAGACTCAGGGGTGACCTTATTGCTGTCTACAACTACCTGAAGGAGGTTGTAGCCAGGCAGAGGTTGGTCTCTTCTCCCAGGCAAGCAGCACCAGAACAAGAGGACACAGTCTCAAGCTGTGCCAGGGGAGGTTTAGGCTGGAGGTTCGGAAGAAGTTCTACACAGAGAGAGTGATTGCCCATTGGAATGGGCTGCCCGAGGAGGTGGTGGAGTCACTATCACTGGAGGTGTTCAGGAGGAGACTTGATGGGGTGCTTGGTTGCATGGTTTAGTTGATTAGGTGGTGTTGGATGATAGGTTGGACACAATGATCTTGAAGGTCTCTTCCAACCTGGTTTATTCTATTCTATTCTCTCTTATTTATTTTGATCAGTGGTATTTTCTATTAATGGATACATTTACTTAGTGGGATTTTTTTTTTTTTTTAAGTTATATTTTCCTACGAGCTGTGATTATTTCTGTGTTATTCTGGCCATGTCCAACTGGATGTCTTCATTCTCAGTTTTAGATTTTTTTATGATGATTCAGAATTGAGTTTTAGCATGTTGCAGAACCTCTTGCGCCCTGTGAGGAAAGTGGAACCTTTGCAGTACTAGAGATACCTTTTCCCTTAGAAAAGGGTTTAAGAAAAGACATCACGGTCATCCCTCTTGGACTTCAAATCTAGAAATGCCTGAGAACATATGTAGTGTCACATGGTCATGGTTCTGTTTTCTTTTCATGCTGTTACTTAATTAATTAATACCCTATGGAAAGGGAAGAGAGGCTTGAAGAGGGGTATTAATGTTGCTTGTGGAAGATTCTTCTTTTTTTCCCATATTCTCAGTCATCCCCAAAACATCTGTCTGCCCTGTCATCAACACAATGCCAATCACCATCTGATTATGTGCTACGGCACTGAGCTGGGGATCTTGAGTGAACCAGTGATGTGGACCAGTCTGTAGCATATGGCTCAGGCAGTCATATCTCAGGCATTTCTCCCAGAGAAGTAAGAACATAAGCTGTTAACATCTGGCCAGTGTTTGTTCATTTGTCTGGAGCAGGCAGATTGATCTGCACATAGTTTGGCTTCCAATACAGTTTCGTGCTTTATTTACTCCTGTTTAACTGCAGGCTGCTGCTGCAAGGGGCAGTCAGCTCACCCTCCCCAATCCATGGGCTAATTAGAACTCCTTCTAATTCATGACACAGCCTTTCAAGGATAGCACACTTCCTTCAGGACAGAGATCTGTCTCTCCTGGTATCAGAGAGAGGCTCCAAGCACTCTGTTCAAGTTCAAACTTGGAGGGTTGCGTCCACCATCCAAAGGAACACATGGTTTGGAGTCTCCAACCTGCAGGGTCAGCTGCTCCAAAGCCTGTTGGGAAACTACTCTGTGGTGTGTCTCTATCATACCTGAGATGGTTTATGCTGGTTTGAACACGGTTGTATCTCTCTGTCTTCCACTTCCCCTTTCTTCTATGTAGCCTTCTGTGCAAGCTGCTGTGCTGTTGGCTGCCTGTGGGAGCTGTGATCTGTATCTGGCTCTTAAACAGACCTCTCCTGAGCACCAGATGATGAAAGGGTTCTTGACCCTCTGTAATTAGATAAATCACAACATAGTTTTATCAGAAGAAGATTATGTCAAAGATGGTAAGAGAATTGATTTCTTGGAACTACTAGAGTGGATTTTAATACTTAACTGAAATGTAAGTTGATTGGTACAGTGCCCTGCAGGAGCTGGGCTGAACAGAGGTGGTAGGATTGGTGCAGAGAGTCCTAAGGCAATTCAGGAGCACAGCCAGGGGGAAGACTGCAGCAAATAGTGTTATAAGGATACTTCTCAGGACAGAGAAGTTGACAGTGACTTTTCTTTACGTAAGACTATACCCCTGGGAGAAGTTATTTTCAGTGAACCAATATTTTGGGGGATAAGAACATACATACTTGTGAAAGTTGTGGATGACACAGGGAATTAAGAATTTTCCATAACAAGGAGAGATCATCATAAAAGATCAGAAAATGAAATATGGAACCTCTTACGTGGTAGGCTTCCTAGAACTTCCAGGATTTTAATTCAACAGATCCTGCCTGTTGCAGGACCCTAAGATGTGCTTTCAAATTCTCTCCCTCTAAACTCTCTTCCTGTGTAGCATTACAATATAGCCTTTAATATTTTATTACAGATTTAACTTCTTGTTCCAGAAAGGGCTTTGCAGCCTGCAGCATATGAAGAGGCTTTCTGTGTGTGGATTTTTTAATCTACGTACCAACTCTCAAATGCCCCATTTTTAGTCCGGATCAGACAAGCTTCTTGGATGTTGTATTAGTATTCCCTGGTTAAATGAATGCACGAGTGCTTCCAGCACACACATTTCTAAACTTTGTCTGCAGTCAGTGTAGTTAAATTGAATGAACCCTTTTTGTGAATGTCAAAAGCTAAATTGCACACATGTTAGCTAAGAGTGACATTCAGAAAAAAATGTTGTTGCAGTGGCTGTCTCTGCATCACCTCCAGAGTTATTTGCAATTGCAGCACTAGAGGAAGCTTTAAAAAGGCTCATAAAGCTGGGTCTGTATAAGTGTTTAAGCTCCTTGTCTGTAGCTCCAAGAGCTGTGGAGTTAAGTTGTTCTTCTTCTTTACACAATTGATGGAGTAGTGGATAAGTTGGTTTTGGATGCATTCCCAAAGTCAAGGATGACAGCGCACTAACTAAGGAGATAGTGAAGGTAGCCAAGAGTCAGCACTAAGATTTCTGTGTATTGTAAATCCTACCTCTTTCCAGGCAGTTAAAGACACCTTCTGGGGGGCTTCTGGGGGCTTTTGTACATGCAGGATTGATGTCCCTTAATAATTTTCTGGACACAGAGTGCTACTTTCTGTACTTCAGTGGCTGTAAGTGGAGCTCAGTCCTTTCTTTCAGAAAGCTGCTTCTGATGATGATGATATTTTTGCCTTAGCTTCTCTTTCAAGAACACAACCAGGAAGTGGAAATTCTCATTTCCCTTCCTCTTCAATCCTCTGAAAGGAATTTAAACTCACACCAGCTCACCACCAGGATGTAGTCCTAATCAGTAGAGCAGCAGATATCTGCATCCTTTTCTGGCAGTAAATCCAAGTACTTTTGCTACCAAAATAAATGGGAGTGCAGCCCATTCCAGAAGGGTATGGTGTAGGTGGAAAACAAGGAATGTGTCCAGATAGTCTTAAACAGATGCATGACAAGAATGCTTATATTTGCTCTGCACTACTCTGAGGGAGGAAGGTGGGTGGTAAATTGCTGTACTTCACTCTGCAAATACACATGTACTATAAGGAGGAGGATTACAGAATAGAATTAGTGTTCTAGAGAATGTTTCACTTGCAAAACTTTTCTCAAGGTTCAGCCTGCATATGGACTTTGAGCTGGCAGTTGTTTGGATGATGAGAAATGAGCAGATGTTGATCTTTCTTCTGCAGGGACTGTTCTAGTCATCCTTAGATACACACAGTCCGTAATATGGTATGATCAGGACTGTCTTCACTGTGCCTTTGTTTACAGCACAGAGACATAGTGGAGATTTGTTCTGACATGCTTTGTATCCCAAATCTAAACAGGGGCTGCTAAGAGAAACTAAAACTGCACCATGAGTTGCAAGACAACATACAGCAATAGCAGGTTCTAATGGGCAGATCAAAGCTTCCTTAGTAATACTGTGTGATCAAGTGCAACTTTCCAAACAGAACAAACAGGTGTTAAAGGCTGTGGGAAGCTAGTAAGCCATCTTATTTGCATATCCTAGGATGCACTTGCCTTTCCTGATAAGCAAATAAACAAGAGTATTTAGAAAAATGCGTTACATGTAAGTGTGGGAGGAAAGAGGCTTTGGATTTGCAGTTATCAAAACTGGTGCTTTGCATGGGGACTGCTGAAACCATGGCTTCCCACAGAAACAAGTGTCCATCTGTAAACTGAACCTACTGTTCAGTACAGAATCCTACTCTCCTACAGTTCCTCTTGCCTTCAAGCACTGGACACAACAAACTGCTTGTTTGCAGTCACCAAGAAGGAAGCAGGAATGTTTTTCCCAGACCTTACTTGGCCCTTTGGTCATGTCATGCTCCAGCTTGAAAACTTTTCATCTTTGATCTTTCTGCCTGTTGAAGTTGCATGCAATAGAAGTATGGTTTACTGTAACCTTCAGCTATCTAAAGTGATTCTGTATATGAAATGCTAATTTAAAACTGAATGGAATTGCAGAATCCAGCTGCAGCAACTTTATCAGCGAGAAGTGTATCCTTTCATTTCCTCCATGTCATTTTCATCATTGCCCTGCATTATCAAGGAGAGCCCCACATGACAAGACATCTTCTCTCTAAGACTGTAAAGCACCAATTCATATAAGCAATAAAATCACTAGTTGGAAGGTATAAAGGAGGAAAATCTCTTTCAAGATGCTTAGAACAATTTACATAAATCTGCATTTTTACTGTAGGTTTTTGTATCCAGTCCTGACTATTACAGAATTCATAACAATTCAGGGACCCTAGGCAGGCACAGATCCAGATTGCCATGCTCATCCACTGTCTTGCTCACGAGGTCTCAACTCTGATATATTTTTTTGGCTATACTGAGAAATTATACTCCTTGCAGTACCAAAGATTGTAGAGCTGTCTGCATCACACTGAAATGGTATGCCCTGGAGGAGAGAAGGGAAATATATGAATTATCTTTTGATTATGATAGGCTGCACAGTAGCCTTCAGCTCTTGTTTTGCTTTCCAGTCTTTTCCCTCTCTTTAGCTTTATTTGTTTAATTTCAGCCTGCATGATGTTATGATGTACAACCAAATTAATTTGCCTTCAGCCCAGTAAAAAAATCTCATTTTTTGCCTCTGTCAGGTCTAATGATTGCAAAAGTGTTTGCTCTTGCACCGGTGGAACAGACAAGTGCTTTGTGTTACCCTTGTCAGCCTTACTGCAGTCGGTCCCGAGGTCTGCCCTCAGACCAACTTTGCTTTGCTTGGCCAGCTTACCAAAATGAAAAACCGTGGTATTTGCTGTGAGGGTTTCTGTGGTGGAATCCCATCACCCGTGGTTTCATGGGTGCTTTTGCTTATATGACTATGAGATACTTCAGGAGAAATGCTTGTTGGAATGGAATGGAATGGAATGGAATGGAATGGAATGGAATGGAATGGAATGGAATGGAATGGAATGGAATGGAATGGAATGGAACGGAACGGAATTAACCGGGTTGGAAAAGACCTCTGAGAGGCAGAAAGCAAGAACTTGTCAACACTCTTTCACCTGGACCCTAGTTGTCTTTAGCTTTTCTCTTCTCTTGGAATTATTTCTTTTCTTCTGTGTAGCTCTACAAACACAAAACTAAAGAAAACCCTCTACCTCGACTGCTTTGTTTAGCATAAACTTTGCGGCCTTAAAATGTTTTGCATTTTGTTTACATTTTTTTTTCTGCTTAAAATACTTGCTGTCAATTTAGAAAATTTACCTTTCTTTACCTTTCTGCCTTTCTTTCTTAGGCAGAATTCTTGTACACCGTTGACTAATACCCGTAGGCAAAATTTCCACTACAGAACTAGGTAAAGATTAGTTCTGAATAGGCTGAGCAAAACAGATTAATTTCTTTTTTTCTTTTGCCACCATTCTTATAAAGAAGGCTAGATTCAGATATGATCTTAAATGTTCACTGTACTAAAGGTGCATGACACATGTAAAGCTTTAGCTTTAATGAGAACATGCCAGCATAACTGACTTCTTAAGGCCAGCATGCACCCTTTGCTCACAGGAACTGCTCTGTGTTTGGGATTCATTTTGTGTAATTATAAGCACAGTAGTGTCATGTAATGCTAACAAGTAGCGTCTGGCCTAAGATGGAAGCCCTATTACAAGAGGGATATGGATGTGCTGGAACATCACCAGAGAAGGGCCACGAGGATGACCAGAGGGCTGGAGCACCTCTCCTATGAGGACAGACTGAAAGAGTTGTTCAGTCTGGAGAAGAGAAGGCTCCGAGGTGACCTAATTGTGGCCTTCCGGTATCTGAAGGGGGCCTATGAGATGGCTGGGGAGGGACTTCTCAGGATCTCAGGTAGTGATAGGACTAGGGGGAATGGAATGAAGCTGGAGGTGGGGAGATTCAGGCTGGACATGAGGAGGAGGTTCTTCACCATGAGAGTGGTGAAGCCCTGGAATAGGTTATCCAGGGAGGTGGTTGAGGCCCCGTCCCTGGAAGTGGCTGAGGCTCTGGCCAGCCTGATGTAGTGTGGGATGTCCCTGTCCATGGCAGGGGGTTGGAACTAGATGATCCTTGTGGTCGCTTCCAACTCTGACTGATACTATGGTCACTTGAATTACTTTTATAGCCTGTGGGCACCAGTCACACCAAACTGAGGTATCTCAATAGAAGGGAAAAAAAAAAGGTGAAGGGGAAAAAAAAAAAGGTGAAGGGAAAAAAAAAAAAGGATTTTCTCCATATTCCTACTGCATTTCCTTGGCTAACTTCAACTAGGAACAACAGGGGTTCCTGGTTATGGTTAAGTGTGATAATAGTAGGCACAGGTCTGAAGAAAGGGTGCAGACTGACGGAAACAAGACACACACCAGGAACAATAAAGCAGAGTGAAGGGACAGCTGCCTCAGATGTACACAAATGGATACAGCCTGGGAACATGCAGGAGGAACTTGAGCTACTAAACTCCATCAGTGGAATAACAGAGAGACAGTGGGTGAATTTGCATGGGTAGTCTTCTGTGGTGGATAGTTGAGTGCTCAGCAGGAAACACAGGCAATCAAGGAGCAGCATGGACACGTATATCTTTTCTAGGGGAGGGATGACTGGATGAGGTTTTGCACAATCAAATGAGAGGCTGGTAGGGGTGACACCTAGTCAGGTTGAGAAAGTGGAAAAAGCCATCTCTAAGCAACTCGAGGGAAGTATTTCCCACAAATATCATGTTATTTCCTACAGGAAGAACAATACTTAATTCCTCTTATTTAATTCCAAGTAAGTGAGGAGGGCAGGGAGAAACCACCATAAAGCCTATAGTGAGGCACTCTGGCTCCAAGCATTCAGAACTTGTATGATCTATGCTATAACATGCTCAGGAATAAGTGAGAAAGATAAACACCCCATTATCCTTCTGGAATAGGCACAAAACTCATCAGTTCCATAACTTCTGAGCACAACAGGACATGAGTATCAACATTTAATCTACTTTGTTTCCAGATGCTAGCCTCTTAGCACCTCCTCTAACCTTTCTGGCCTATAGTCCCTTACTGAAAAATACAGTTGAATGTTGCTGTGTTATGGTAGCAATCATCACTGATCAAAATTTAGTGACAGTAATCAAAGTCAACAAATCAGTTCTGACTGAAGTATTGGTATTTGAATATTGGCTTAACATATTTGCATAAGTAGAAAACACCTAAATGCAATTAAATGGATTAATTTTCATTTTTCTTTTGGAAATATGGCTTCCACTGAATGAATATTTAGCAATCTGTGGTAATTTGTAATGAAGTGATTAACATTTAATGGAAATTAACATTTACTTGGCTGCACCTTGGGTACTGTGTCCAGTTCTGGGCCCCTCAGTTTAAGAAGGACATCGAGACACTTGAACGTGTCCAGAGAAGGGCAACAAGGCTGGTGAGAGGCCTTGAGCACACCCTATGAGGAGAGGCTGAGGGAGCTGGGGTTGTTTAGCCTGGAGAAGAGGAGGCTCAGGGGCGACCTCATTGCTCTCTACAAATACCTGAAAGGTGGTTGTAGGCAGGAAGGGGTTGGCCTCTTCGCCCTAGCAACCAGCACCAGAACAAGGGGACACAGTCTCAAGCTGCAGCAGGGGAAGTTTAGGCTCGAGGAGAGGAGAAAGTTCTTCACCGAGAGACTCATTCGCCATTGGAATGGGCTGCCCGGGGAGGTGGTGGAGTTGCTGTCCCTGGAGGTGTTCAAGAGGGGACTGGACGTGGCACTTGGTGCCATGGTCTAGTCGTGGGGTCTGTGGTGACAGGTTGGACTCAATGATCTTCAAGGTCTCTTCCAACCTTAGTGATACTGTGATACTGTCATCAATGAATACAATACAATACAATACACCAGGTTGGAAGAGACCTTCAAGATCATCGCGTCCAACCCATCAACCAATCCAACCCACCCAACAACTAAACCACGCAGCCAAGCACCCCATCAAGTCTTCTCCTGAACACCTCCAATGAAGGTGACTCCACCACCTGTGATACTGTGAAATCCAGGTAACCTTAAACAAGGCTCTCAGATTCTTTGGCACTATGGCAGAAATTCTATGTAAACTTAAATGAAAACTGTAGACTATTATTGAAGTCACATTTGTTTCCAGTCATCAATATCAAAGATCTCTTTCCTGTAAGGTTTAATGCAAGAATTAAAAACACGCAAGGAAAAAATGATGCCTTTTCAGGTGTACAGGGCAGGGCTGTGCACACTTCAGTCAGAAATGCAAGGAAGAGGGGGAATGGACGTAAACTCAATCACAGAAAATTCCATCTCAATACAAGAAACTATTTTCTTTACTGTGAAGGTGATATCAGGCTGCCCAGAGAGGCTGTGGAGTCTCCTCTAGATATCTTCAAAACCCATCTGGATGCATTCCCTGAGTGGTCCTGCTTTGCAGGGGGATTGGAATTTATGATCTCTGGAGGTCCCTTCCAACCCCTAGCATTCTATGATTCTATGATTTCACCTGTAGTGAGGTCTCTCTGCAAACTTTTGTCTGTGAAAGAAAAAAAAAAAAAGAAAAAGGAAAGCTAAATGCAATCATTTGATAAGCAAATGGCTAAACTCTACGGGACATGAGATTCCACATATGGTCCTAAGAATATATCTGCAATATAAAGTTCTCACCTGTCTCCAAGACAGAAAGAACTTTCAAAAGGATGTTGTTTATTAAGGCTGAGATTGTGTCAGCCTCCATTGCATGGTTTTGATACAATACTTTCTGAGAGAAATCAGAAAGTGGCCCCTGTGTTGTAGGATTTCAGACTGAATGTTTGATACATTTCCTTTTGACATTTAAATCTTAGTATTTTTCTCTGACAAGTCTGTTAGGTATCAGTAGATCTTCATACAGCATTGTATGGGATAATCTTCCCCTGAGCTTTTATTGCTGGCTATGACATCATACCACAAGGAATATCCCTTTAGTCAGTTTGGGTCAGCTGTCCTAGCTGTGACCCCTCCCAAACTTTTCCTATTCCCAGGTTAGATACTTTTAGGGGCAGAGGGCAAAGAGAAAGCCTTGACACTGTGCAAGGACTGTTTAGCAAGAGTGAAACACTGATGGGTAATCAGTCTGGAGAAGAGAAGGCTGTGAGGTGACCTCATTGTGGCCTTCCAGTATCTGAAGGGGGCCTACAGGAAAGCTGGGGAGGGACTTCTCAGGGTATCAGGTAGTGATAGGACTAGGGGGAATGGAATGAAGCTGGAAATAGGGAGATTCAGGCTGGATGTGAGGAGGAGGTTCTTCACCGTGAGAGTGGTGAAGCCATGGAATGGGTTATCCAGGGAGGTGGTTGAGGCCCCATCCCTGGAGGTGTTTAAGACCAGGCTGTATGAGGCTCTGGCCAGCCTGATCTAGTGTAGGATGTCCCTGCCCATGGCAGGGGTTGGAACTAGATGATCCTTGTGGTCCCTTCCAACCCTGACTGATTCTATGATTCTATGATCATTGTTTCAGCTGCAAATGAAAGTCACAGCACATACAGGCTGCTGTGAAGAAAGCTGACTTCAACTTTGTTCCAACCAGACCCAGTACATCATCACCTTACTGCTTTGTGCTCTAGTTACTGCCAGTGAAATGGAAGTCATCAGTGTTTTTCATCAGTAGATCTTAACTAGTTAAGAATAACTTGATATTTTCATTGTGTACATGGATTTATTCTAATTTCATCAACATAGACACTGAGGTACAAATAAATGAAGTGCATATTATTAGAGTGGGGAATAGAATAGATACCTGTAAGAAGCTCGAAATGTGAAAGCTTGACTATATCTCTAGCATGAAATCATTGTTTCATGCTCAAAAAACCAGATAGTTTCATATATATATATATATAGATATAGATATGAAGGTGGGAAAATCTACTATATTCTTTGTCACTGCCCTAGTGGCTACCAGTACACATTAAAGAATATGTCTTCTTTCATGTGTAACTTACAGTCACTATATTTTATGTATTTTTGTCTACTAGATTAAAGAGATTGGACACAGAAAATCTCCCTAAGTAGGTAATTTATCATATACAGACTGTATCATCATGATTCAGTTCTGTCTTAATCCATCTTGCAGATCGTTTAATCTCCTACTGTACAGTCTATTTCTAAATTGCAAATCAATCATATGATTTTCCTCTAAAGTTTGAGGGCTTTTTTTTTCTTGGCATTGCTTTTAGTGGAAAAGATGGATAGAATTGGCTATCCTTAGTCTTGGGAGAGAAGTGTATAGGCACTCTAGGTACTTATGCATATGTCTTTTTTATAGGCATATGTCTTGAAGTGTGTGTCTTTTCGCAGCTGGGCACAAATTGCTTTCAATCCATGCTGCAATCTGGATAGATGCTCTAGGCAGAATCTCTGAACAGTGCCCAGCTAATGCGTGAGTAGAGCTTAGGATCCTATAAAGCCAGTGGTCTTCAAACAGGCATGCACCCCAGGAGTGAAAGTTATGTGAGATGATCTGTCATGGTGCAGGAAGAAGGGAGTTGCATTTGTATTTATTTTTATCTAAAAAAATAAGGAAGAGATTGGGCTTTACTAATATTTAATACACAGAATGACAGTGATCCAGTTAGTCAGTCCATATGCTGGATGGTCATATAAGGATTCATGAGGTGCCCTGAGAGAAGAGTGGTTACTTCACAATGCGGAGGGGCTGACAGTGACATCCTCACTCATTCATCTGCTTTCAGCATGTTGCAATGTATTGCAGTTTACATACGCCCCGTTAATTGGATTTGTGGATTATATTGTCTAGCTTTTAGTATACTGCTAAATGGACAAACAGTTTTAAAAGGCTTCTGCAAAGAAACTGCATATCAAAGGTATACAGTACAAGCAAACAAGAAGGAAATAGTGGAGCTGACTCTACTCCTACTGCAAGAACCAGCTCCTCATCAACCACATTATGGATAAAAACAATGACAAGCTAACCAAATCTGACAAGAAGCTGGGCAAAACAAACAAACAACATCCACAAAAAAACCCAAACCACGACATTATCCCAAACCCTCTTTGAAATACGGATTTATAGCTGCTAATGATGAACCTCACCCTAAGTGTGTATTGTGCCTGGAGACATTAACATTGGTAGTATGTAAAGCTGTTACAATTAGAAAGAAATTTATAAGTGAAGCATCCAGAATATGATGACAATTTTTCCAGTGGTGTATAAAGTCCTGTGAACTCAGTCCAGTATTTTACGTAACTAAACAATGGTAGATGTTTAAAAGCAAATTCTGAGGTTCCTGCCTTAATAGCAAGAGACAAAAAACTCATGCTGTTGGGGCAGTGGTTGTTCTTCCTGTTGTGATAAAAAGAGCTGAAGAGTAAGAGCTTTGATGCAGCTGGGCACAAGTACAGATGTTTCTATTGTGTCTCACCTCATGGTATTTACTGGATTCTGCTCTGGTGGAGAAAGAGATAAAGTACTTTCTTGTGAGCCTCTAAAGGGAAAGGTGTACTACAGAAGGTACATTCTCAACAGTAAATTATTTCTTTCATAAGAGCAATGTTTTATGGAAAAACTATGTAAGTGTAGCTAACCACTAATGGAGCAGCTGGAATAAAAAATGTATCCAAGGGTAAGCTTACAGAGCTATCATCACATGCCGAGTTCCCTTGCTGTGTCAGTCATAGGCGACCTCTTGCAGCAAAAATGCTGGAGCCAAAAGGACAAAGAGTGCTGCAGAGTGTTATTGGTGTGGTTAATTTCATTAAAACCAAAAAAACCCCAACAACAACAACAAAACCCCAACAACAACTAAGTAGTGGAAAATTTGCAACACTCTAGAATGAGCTGAGGAGTGACCACAAAAGTCTTTTGTATCCCACTGGTTTGTATCACTGGTTTTCTCACGGTGAGGTACTAAAAAAGTTGTCGACCTTGAAGTTGTTACGTGTTTTCATTTACAAAGAGACAAACGTTCCAAAATTGCTGACCTTTTCTGTGATGACAGGAAGCTGTGCATAGCAGATATTTTCCAAAAAGCATAAACAAACACATTTGATGTCCATTCAACGTGAAGGGAATGCTTTTAACAATGAGTGAGAAAGTTGCTGCTTTTCAGAGGAAATTTGTGCTACAGAGGGGCACTTTGGAAACAGGTGTTCAGAGAAGTTCTGATTGTAACAGGATGTTATTGCCCCAAATTATGCAGGTCAGTCACCTAATAAAAACTAATATCTGTAAATTAAAAACCATGGAAACTGGATTCTCTGTCACATCATCACATTGCTTAGCCTGGAGAAGAGGAGGCTCAGGGGAGACCTTATTGCTCTCTACAACTACCTGAAGGGAGGTTGTAGACAGGTGTGGACTCGTCTCTTCTTCCAGGCAACCAGCACCAGAACAAGAGGACACAGTCTCAAGCTGTGCCAGGGGTGGTTTAGACTGGATGTTAGGAAGAAATTCTTCATAGAAAGAGTGATTGGCCATTGGAATGGGCTGCCCAGGGAGGTGGTGGAGTCGCCATCATTGGAGGTGTTTAGGAGGAGACTTGATGGAGTGCTTGGTGCCATGGTTTAGTTGATTAGATAGTGTTGGATGATGGGTTGGATGTGATGATCTTGAAGGTCTCTTCCAACCTGGTTTGGTCTATTCTATTCTATTCTATTCTATTCTATTCTATTCTATTCTATTCTATTCTATTCTATATCACCTGGTGACCTAGGGAATTGGAGAGGGAGGAGGGGAAGAAGGAGGAATCCCTTCCTCCTTTCTCTGTTAAACTTTTTTATGCGCAAATGTCAGTAGTGACTTTTGTGCTTCCCTAGTTTGATGTGTTCATGTAATGTGGAGGAGAATCTGGCTCAGTGTCAAATGCATTGGTACTTAAAACTTATTCACATGAATTAGTGATGGTCAATGGAAATTGTTAAATGTCTCTTGTAGTGATATGGTGATTTCTTAAAAGCTCATACTACCCACAGTTCTGGCGTTTTTGGAGCACCTCTAGTTTTATGGAAGCAAGCTTCTCCAGACATTATGCACCAAGAATCTCTAATTAAATTTAAAAAAAAAAAAAAAAAGTGCAAAAATTATTCATGTTGCAGTCAGAATCAACAATTCTGAATTTAAATATCCCTTCAGAGTTTTAACAGGAATGTTCTGTAAAAAAAAACCAGCATCTGAACAAAATTAATTACTTTCTCCAGGCTTCCAGTCCAGATTCTTCTTGCCAGGAGATGGTTTGCTTGTGGGGGCTATTTGGTTTGTTCCCCATGCTTGTAGGTATCTTTCTGGTTTAAAGGAGGGAGATTAATGATATAAGATATGAACTTTACAGGTTTTTAAAAAACAAACAAACAAGCTAAAAGGATATTATCCTTCAGATTAATGTAACAAATAGTGTAGAATGTATTTAAAACATAAATAGTTAGAAATTGGTTTTAAGGATTTTGTTCTGTTCTGGTGAGGTCAAATGAATAAACCCTAATGATGCCATGTGTATTCTCTCCTCCCTAAGTGAGCTAGAATCAAGAATTATGAGTGCCTTTGAAGCTACAGAACAGTTTTTCATGCCAGATTGCTGTTAGTTCTGATGGGGATACAGAAGGGTAAAGTCGATTCCAGGTGTTTGGTGAATTTCAGGCACAATCCATAGTGTTAAAATGAAAAGGGCAGTGGCAGTAAAAAGTGTTAGCTCACATGGCCAAGGAGATGATCTCCAGTCCATAACAAAAAGACATAACTTTCACCACCTGAAGTTGCCAGCAAGTTGCTTGATGACTCAGGATGAAACCACTTGCTTGATTCGTAGCGTAAAATGCTTCAAGTAATTCTTGCATAACCTAGAAGATTTTTGTCTTCTGGTTTCCATATGTTACCTCAAACAGTATTGATAAATTGCTTGTATTTTTTGTGTCATCTTCCAGTCATGGATAAAATTGGCTTTACTTTCTTAAATCAAATAGCTTGTATTAATGTGACTCTGGAGGATTCCTCTGCAGGAAAAGAGGATGTCAAACCAATGAAATGGAAAGATGCCACCATGGTATTTTTAACTATGTTGCTGTAAGAATAAGTGCAACCATAGTAAGGCTGCTTACGACAGCCTTAATATGCCAAGATGAAGTACAATGCCTGTTCAGAATAACATAAAATAATGTGCAGAGTTTATTTATAAAGGACTTGGTATAAGCTATACCAAGCATTATTGTGATTTATGACACTTTAGGAAGTGGTACTAGAAAGACGTTTCAGAGCATAGAAACCTGTCAAAAGAGAATAACAATTAAGGAAATCATTAATGGGTTCCAAAAGATATGTACAAGACCCAGGAGAAGATTTCTTTTCTAGAAGGACTTTTCACAGGTAACTGGAGTACTTCATCTGACAACTGAAACCTCAGCAGAGGAAGTATGTGAATCAAACTGAGACTCTCCAGTACAGAAAATTATCACCTCCATATGGCATCCTTCTGAGGATTCTGAAGTAAATAAAGTGTAAAATAACAGTCATGCACCATGGTAGGAGCTGTTGCTGCAAGCTTTGCTTCAATATTAAAAAAATATGTTAATAAATCTTTCAACATGGAGAATAATCTCCAAACCCTGACATAATATTTAATCACCCAGCAGTCCTAGAAAACAGGATGAAAATGCTCTAACAGAGCCACTTGCTTTACCTTAATTTAACTTAGTTCAAAAAGTTTATGTAATTTAAAGTTGGCGCAGCTTGTATTAAATGGATTAGTTTAACTAGCATGGGCTAACTGAGCTATGAAGTATCTTGCTTATCTAAGTTTCTGTTTTTCATATGGGTGTGATTATGGCTTCTACACATTTTTTAAGATGTTTGGTATTTTTATCCCAAGTGGTTCCTCGCCAAAGCCTTCAGCAGAAGACAATCATGTCTGACATGATTAATTTAGGAATATCATCAATGTGTATGTGACAGCGCAGATGAGATTTACAGATGGAATTTGCAGAAGTCCTTTCTGTAGGTGTAACCACAGTTGGGCATCTGAGGAAGACCTATTTCCCCACATATACTAGATTAGGTAGCCTTTCAGCTGGTCTAATATAGTATGCATCTTATTTGAAATAAAGAATAGTGTAAGGAGATCCAAAGGGAAGAATTTGGTTCCCGCAAAAACCGGATTTCAACCTTCTTTTGGATTATAGACTTGAAAACGAGAAGGAAAGAAGCTTTCCTATAACACTGACAGTATCTCAGTACATAGTTTTACAGCTCCTCAGTTCTTCCAGTAGAGATGAGTGAGTGCAAAGTCTTGGTGCCAACAATTACAGCCATATTCACACTCATGCTTCGGAAGTTCTGAGCTGCTACTGACTTGCTGGGTCCTACAGACAGGGAGGACACAGCCGAAGGAAATTGTGCTTCAGAAGTATTTATGAAATTGTTTCAGTTTTCTACCTTATAAAAAGGAATAAAGATGGTGTCTGTCACAGAGAGCTGATGCTGAAGCGTTTTGACAGAATTACCAGATCAACAGTGCTTGCATGTGCAGAAGGTGGGCATCTGGGCTTGCAGATTGGTTGTCTCCTCGTGATCACAAGAATGGTATTAGTGAGCACCTGAGTGTATAAAATAGAATAGTCAATATATTATAGTTCTTCTTTTAAAGACTCCTGAAAGTTTTTTCAGTTATTTTTGATGAAACATTTTGATGAAATTTCAATACATAACACTGTAAGATATGCAATACTACTTTAGTGTCATGTATCTTCAGTTCAGTTCCTTCTAACTTTAGTTTCCAAATGGATTAGAGCCATCGGTACAATGATCCCCAAAATTCCAGTCTTAAGAAAACAGAAAAGGATGACACAATGTAATAGACAAATGCCACTGAAAAAGTTCCTTGAATGTAGATAATATACAGTGAAGAGAAAAAGGAAAAAAATATTGAACTCCCAATTAGTGGTTTCTGCTCATTCATATCACTCCAGTTAGCATCTAATTTAGTTCTCTGATGTAGTTGAACCGATTTGGGTCAGAAGAGACAGATGGTACTTTTTTTGCCAGAACAAAAGGAACATGGGGCTGAAGCATGGTTTCTGTGGTACAATTTCCATGTGTGTTTATATTTGGTGCACCTTTATTCTGTGATGATTGAATATCCTTGAAGTGGTGTCTGTTTTGCCCTTTATTTTGTGGAAGAAAATATATAGACTTACAACATTTAAAGCACAGGAGTTTTTTTGATTAATTTGATCTAAACAAAGCTGTTTGGAGGAGCCCATTGCTGAGTGGAAATTAAGTGAATAAAATGCTTTATTAAACTGTTTTCACCTTTTAAGCAAACCTGTCTCCACTCCTAAAAAGCCTACTCCAGTGTATTGCAATGAGGACAGTCTCAAAGTTCAGGCACAGAACAGAATTAAATCTTATCTTGATATTGCTGACCTTTCTGCATTTAGGAAGTCTGAGGAGTGTGGATTGCTACTTTGGAGGATTACTATTATATAGTAATAATTCCATGTAATCTGCATTCCCACAGATATGTTTTCTATAATCTCCCTTTCATCAGAATGTCATCTCATTTTTCTGTTAGCTGAAATATACACTCATAGTTTTCAGCTGATAATAAGATTTACTTCTGGATGAGAGGTTTTCATAAATATTGACTTAGTCCCTTAAGTCTAATGAAACAAACCCACTAGTAAATAAGTATAGCTGCACTACAACAACTAAGCACATGTTAAAAGTTAAAAACTGCCCCAGGCTTCTGAAAGAAAAAAATAACAGGGAAATAAAGACTTCTAAGCTTTTCACAAACCCTATGGTTTGCACAAGCATTCTTCAGAAGCCAAGAAGCAGAGGAATCTGCATGTGATCAGACTGAGAAAGGGTGCAGGGAAGTACTCCAATCCTCTGACCTTGTCCTGAGAACTTTTTATGAAGGTAAGGGATCTCTGTCGTTCCTAAGTTATGGTAGATGCTACTTGTACTGGAACACCATTTTGAGAGAGAATTAGGTTTTGAGACCCGAGATGCAGCTACAGTTCAGCTGTCTGTCAGCTCTTGTATCTGAGTGCCATCTAACCTCCATTAATAGTTAATGGAGAAAAGACAGAGGGAGTTGAAGGGTGCAATCCATCTCACCTCTTTTAGACATCCATTTATTGACGAGAAGACTCATTCTTAAGAAACACCCATTTATCTTCAGCTTGCCAATATCCATGTGACACCTTACCTAGTTAATGTTGGAATAGAAGTATTTCATCCCTCATGGACAGAGAGGCATTACCTAGATGCGTAAATGTTGCTGTTGCTTTCATTCTACTTAGTCAAGGAGGATTTAGCATAAAGATACTTCCCTTTGTAATTGTAAATCGTAGCTGTTTCATTGCTGATAATAGGTTTTTAAACAATATTTAATTATTGATCATAATATTTTCTCAGAATTATCCCTCCCAATGAATTCTGCTCAGAATCCTTTTGGTAAATAGGCTCTGAGTAATAAATGTCTTTGATTCGTGCTTATGTAGGCATTACTAATGACTGCTGTATTTTGTCCACCTGTAATAAGGTAATGAGTTGTTGAGTCTCTAATTTTTGGTTCAGTAATTAGTCTATTTGCTACAGGAAAACTATTATGGGACTGGTTTTGAGAGCACTGTAATAGTGTATGCTTTGAGATAGTTTTCTAAACAGTGATTTATTTTCTTTTCTGTGATAGCATGAGACCTTCCTTCTTGTTTTATGCTTATTTCCTAATCTAGACCAAATCCATCAATGTAAAGCAGATTTTCCACGTGTTCTCAGTAGTTCTAAAACAGACTTTTTTTTCCTGACCACTTACTCTAAACCTTGTGAAATTTTATTTCTCAGGAAAAACAAAAGGATACAGATATATTCTATGTTTTGTATTCTATGTTCTAGTAACACTCCCTGCATAACAATATAGAGTGACTTTATTTGTTGGTCTTTACATTCTCTCCTAGATGAAGTGTTCAATATATCAACAGCCCTAGTTACTTGAATGCTTGCACCAACTTCCAGTAGTCATATTAAATTTGCTTGCTTTAATAATCAAGTACTTCTATATTTATTTAATCACTTGTTCTTCTGGTGTTGGTTTATGTATTTATGTATTATTAAATAATATATTCTCAATATGGTCCCTATTTACTTTCACAATACCTGGCATGAAAATTACTCTCCTGTAATATTACAATCTCCAGACCCTTTGTTTTGTTCTGCTGTCATTAGGAGTCGAGTCTGATAAACCTGTAGAAGAGTGGTTGTCCTATTTATCTGGAAGCCATCAGAAGTGCATTGCCTTAAGTTTTGTAGATGGCATCTCAAACTGAAGGAACTAGAAGTGTATTTTATGTTTATTTTCTGCTTCAGTTTTGTACATCCATACTTCTGAAATCTTCATATGAACTGCTGTTGTTTCTTATAGCATACAGTATTGACTTTGAATCTTTGCCCACTGTCTACTGGGATCCTTTCTGGCTTCACACTGCATTGTCCATTTTTTCCTGTAAGAAACATACCATTTCTTCCCTGACTTGCCTTTTTGTCCAGTCTTACTCATGAGTTTGTTTCTTTGGATTGCTCAAAGTCCTTCTGAATCTATAGTGCAGGTCATTACGAAGCCTGTAGATTGAAGGGAACTCAATTTGTTCATACTCTGTCACAGTGTAAACTTTATTTCTTTTCCCTAGCTAAAGTTTTATTTGACTGTAATATGCTGCCATCTTTGAATACCCAATAGCAAGTAATACACCTCTTGGTAAGATGGATTGATTTTATATTTAATTTTTTTTCTGCAAGGAACTCCCCTTCTAACTCAAACTGTATATCACCCTAAAACCCCTTAATAAACATCCCTCCTACCATGAGAACCATAAATTGCTATTAATTCTTTTCACACGTTACTATGAGGTTTAACAGTAGAGTTCATCATTATGTTTGGCTTCTGTGATCCAAAAAAAAAAGCCATGAAAATAAATTTTTCTACATCAGAAAATTTGAGGGGAAATTAGGGCATTTTGTGTGCAGCTTTATAAAGGTTTATGTTAGAACAGGTATGTGTGGTAGTAATGCATATGTAAGTATTATGTGAGTTGATATTTACTGCATTGACAGGCAGAAAATGAGCAATTTTTCACTGGAAGCTGCAATTATATACATATAAACCCCCAATAAAATATCCTATTTTTGTTCTGTTATTGTTAGTCTTATTATTAATTTAGTGCAGAACACTGAGTCTGAAACACTCAGGCCCTTCTTACAGGCAAGAATTATGTTGATTGCATTTTGTTTTCAGATTAAGTACAAGTGCTAGAGTCTTAATTCAATAAAAAGTCATATTTCTCTTGAAAGCCTGTATTAACAGTTTTACCAAGTGAAAACCCAATATCCCAGGATTCCTTCTTCCCTTCATTGAAAACAACACACAATATATGATTTAAAAAGTAGAGAAATCAAAACTAGACAAAAAAGGAAATCCAACACATCTCTGCTTTTATTTCTCTTTTATGCTGTAAGATATTGTTTGTTTGGTTTTGCTGTTATTTGTTTGTTTTTCCTGTAAATAGGACTATTCTCTAATAACTAAAATGATATTTTACAGGGAAATTAGGGCATTTTGTGTGCAGCTTTATAAAGGTTTATGTTAGAACAGGTATGTGTGGTTATCTACACTATAGTTTTGGTTTGTGTTATCTCTATGGTCAAAGTAAGCTTCTACTTCCTTTCTTGTAATCCCAAATGATGTGTATACCAATGAAAGTATACCACAGTTTTCTTAGAATCATAGAATCAATAAGGTTAGAGAAGACCTTAAAGATCATCAAGTCCAACCTGTCACCCAAGACCTCATGACTACTAAGCCATGGCTTCCAGTTCCAAATCCCTTTTTGAACACCTTCAGGGATGGTGACTCATTTACTGAGGTTTACATGAGATGACAGACACAGCCATGTTTCCAAAGGAATACTTACAAGAAAACAACAAAAAGGATTTAAAATGTCCATCTTTCCTGACAAAATCTAAGATGTCATCCACAGTTAACTGGCTTCAGTATGTAGCTTGGATTTCTGTTAATTTGAGTGTTAGGGCAAATGTCTGTTACGTAACTTAATATAATACATTTGGATTAAAACAGTCCACATCATCTTCCTTATCTAAGGACAGTGTCACATATCAGTATTTAATATTGAACAATTTCTCTTCCCCAGAAGACAGTATTTCTTGAAACTGAGCTTCATTCAGTGTTTTTACACTTCTAAATATGAGTAATGTGTTTGTTTCATTGGAACTAAAATAGGGATGATTGTTTGCTTGTAATGCATTGTATAAGGTGAGATCCCAGGGACTGTAACCTGTCCTTTGCATTTACTCTCAATTTAGACTCTGTCCATGTAATGAGGAAATAATACTTATTACAATTCATGCATCTGTTTTGTACACATATCTCTGTAATGAAAGTCATACAGTACAACGTTGTAAAGCACACAGTGTAAATCTTGAGAGCAGGAAATCTTAGTAAAAAATCTGACTGTATAATCCATCTGGTCTGACCAGTTCTCATTCATTAGGAGTCTTCTGATCAGCATCTGGTAGGATTAGACTGCCCTGAACAACACGGATTTAGCTTGCAGTACTTACATGCAGCTTTAGTAAACCAGAAGGTCATAGGAAATATCTGTTAAAAGCAAAGCAGTATGATTAATCTGAAAAATTATTACATTTATTTTGTAACTGGCAGGGTTAGTATTAAATGAGGGAACTATGCCTTTTATGTTTATAATTTGAGACCTATTTTAAAGCATCAATTGATGGAGATTCCTGAATCCAAACTGTCATCATTGGATTGCAAGAATCCTGACAAATTCATCAGACATTTCTCGTTTATTTACTGTTTTCACATGGGAAAAGGGACAGTATTGGCTGGATAAAAATGAAACATTGTGGTTCAGTGCATGCTAGCTATTTACTGCTGATGAGCAGGTGCTTATACTGATAATGCCACTGGAGTGGAAAGATTGCCACCTCACAACTAAGGACACTGTTTCAGCTCAGCCTTGCCCCACCAATGTTGTGAGAGTACTGATCTCTGTCACACCCATGCCTGGCATAATCCCTGTTGGTTTGTACCCATTCCCTAGCTTGTCCTCTGACCTGTCTTGTCAGTACAGACCTGCTGAGGAATCACAGGTCTGTGTTTGATCCTAGTTATTCTCACCAAACCTAGCTGTGTCCCAGGCTTGTGGATGGACTTCCCAGCTTTACCCTGGAACTTCCTTGTTGCTGAGAACTTCCCTGACGGTGTAGTCTCATGACTGATGCTGGCTTTTTTTCTCCAAGCCTGTTCTTCTTCCCTCCCTGGGGTGCTGGCTGGTGAGGTCCTTGATTCCAGGGCTGTCTTGTCGCTCTCATATCCATCTTCCTTCTGGAGCATGCTGCACTCCAGCATGTGTTTTCTTTCCTTAAACCTACATCCATCCTCTGTGATACAGACCACAAGAGTGTTGCTTTCTAGTCATTCTATCTACTCTCTTAGTTTGCTATAGATTGAAGAAATTAATTTCTTCCTTGGAAATGCAAGTTTTGAGATCCTCAAAACCATCTTTCCTCACAAGTGTGGTGTCATTATACTTTACTGTTCATCTCTCAGACGTCACTGAATTTTATACAACAGCTATGAGGTACACAAGTATTGCTGCCATTTACTTCACAGAAAGGAAGAATACATCTAGATTTGGTAGCAAACTTTTAAATCTTTTTGTAGTGGTATGAGCTGTATTGTGGAACAGCTCTGGCAGAATGAGTAGTAAAAGCTATTTCTCTTGCATCCTGTATTTTCTTGTGCTTCAAGCACAAGGGCCATCCTTTTCTGCCTGCAGCTGCATCCCTTCCACATGACACAAAGTCCTAATTTTTGGAGCTTGCTCCTTGGTAAACATTTGCACTCCAGTAATTTTTGAAGTTGACCATACATCATAGACCTATTAAATATGTAGTATGGTGAATTGTTTATTTCATCTAGCTTTGTATTCAGAGCGGTGTAAAAGCAACTGCTTTCTGCCTGCCCCCACTCCTTGAGCATAGAATCCTACACCCCCTCCCTCCCCAATGAGCATAGAATCCTAGAGTCACAGACTCAATAGAATCACAGAATGGTTTCAGTTGGAAGGGACCTTCAAAGGTCATCTGGTTCAACCCCTCTGCAGTAAGAAGGAACATCCTTAACTAGATCAGGTTGCCCAGAGCCCTGTGGAACCTCACCATAGATGTCTTCAGGGATGGGACCCCAACCACCTCTCTGGGCATCCTGTTCCAGTGTACCACCACCCTCATGGTAAAGAACCTTTTCCTTACAGCCAATCTAAACCTACTCTTCCCTAGTTTGAAACCATTGCCCATTGTCCTATCACTACAGGCCTTTGTAAATAGAGGACTAGCATCTCTAAGCAGTAGTTTGTGAAACCTTCCAGGTTTGTTGATGATCAGGTCTTCAGGTCTGATAATTCCTCTTTTGGGAAAATGAAATGTTGGTGTCTTTAAAGTGCATAAAACTTATATAAACAGACACAGAGTAATGGCATTCATCAAATTATTTACAAGAGACTAAACCCACATACAATTATACTACTTCTGTATTGCTGTGCAAGGTTTACTTGGAAACTACAGGTTCCCACAAGAGCTTAATGCAATTTTGTTACAACTTTTTAGGACAATTTCTAACAGTTGAATTTATCCTATTCTACACAATAAAGAAGCAGAAGTATAGTAGTTTACAAATTTCTTTATTCAGAGTTGGTGGGTGAAATAATTACTGCTGAGCAATAAAACTGCCTGTACTGCTGGTGATATGCTTTCCAGGACTGCCAACATCTGCTGAAACATAGCATGCAGCATTTTGCTTTTAAAAACTTAATCCAACATTGAGACATTTGCTGCATTCACTACTGGAGGTGAGGTTTTGCAAATTCTGATGTTGGACCCAAATCCAAATCAGAAGTTTCTGGAATTAGATTTATTTGAAGTGAAAAACTTCCATAGGGAGAAAGGCAAAATTTTCCATTCTATGAGAAAAAGAAAGGAAGCTGTGAAGGGGGAGGGAAAAGTGTGTAAATAGGAAACAAAGCTTGGAAAACATAATGAAACTACCCCCAGACCTCAGATTAAATAGAGCATTGAAAGAAGAAAAACCCCAACTTGTCCTCTAGAAAACCAATGTAAACCTTGCAAATTCTTGTAAAGTTTCCTAGTATCTTCTTGTGCTAAAGGAAAAGAAACACCTTCCTTTTGTGAAAATCTCCACAAAAGATACATCTGAAAAGCATCCCACATCTGATTGTGGCAATGAATGGAAAAGGTTTCCAGCTTCTGTGGCATCATATCCCATGAGGGAGGTGTATCTTTTGGGAACTTTATTGGTAGTTCAATGAAAAATCTAAGAGCCATGAAAGCTGCACAATATCAGGGTTCTAGCAGATGGGGCAGGGGGGTTGTCAGGGTGTGTGTCAGGGTAGTGTCTGGCCTAAGATGGAGGCCCTATTACAAGAGGGATATGGATGTGCTGGAATGTGTCCAGAGAAGGGCCACAAGGATGATCAGAGGGCTGGAGCACCTCTCCTATGAGGACAGACTGAAGGAGTTGGGGCTGTTCAGTCTGCAGAAGAGAAGGCTCCGAGGTGACCTCATTGTGGCCTTGTAGGCCTCTGAAGGGGGCCTACAGGAAGGCTGGGGAGGGACTTCTCAGGATCTCAGGCAGTGCTAGGACTAGGGGGAATGGAATGAAGCTGGAGGTGGGGAGATTCAGGCTAGATGTGAGGAAGAAGTTCTTCATCATGAGATTGGTGAAGCCCTGGAATGGGTTGTCCAGGGAGGTGGTTGAGGTCCCGTCCCTGGAGGTGTTTAAGCCCAGGCTGGACGAGGCTCTGGCCAGCCTGCTCTAGTGTAGGGTGTCCCTGTCCATGGCAGGGGGGTTGGAACTGGATGATCCTTGTGGTCCCTTCCAACCCTGACTGATTCTATGATTCTATGAAATTCCTCAGGAGCTGAGTTTAAAGAAGTGTCCCTCAGTTTCTCATTAATATTGAATATCCCTTTGAATACTTCAGTCACAGAGTTTATGAACAAGTTCTGAAAGGAAGGACTCCACCTGACCATAGTGGCATTAGGCAGATGATTGGACTCAATGATCTTAGAGGTCTTTTCCAACTGAAGTAATTCTATGCTTCTATGAATAATAGCCAGTCAGACAGTCTGAAGTATAGTTTTTACAATCAAGTGTCAGCCTTGTGCACTCCACTGATGTCTATCTATAAATGTTAGCCCATTTTAATAATATATAATGTGCATTTTAAAATAATCTTTCTCATGTTAATAATGTTCTAATTTGACTAAACAGTATTTGGTGAATCAGATCAGCCAAGTAATGTCAATCCAGTATCTTTGAAATTAAAAGATTTAGTAGAAATTACTTGGTGGGGGGAAGTAAAGCTGCAACTAAACAATGTCTTGTTTTACAGAAGAAGAAGTATGGGGTAGAAGCATATAAGAATTTCCATGCTTTTGGAAAATGTGGTTCTGCTAACTAAAGAAAACTTTTACTTAGTAACATTGCTTAGAATAGAATAGAATAGAATAGAATAGAATAGAATAGAATAGAATAGAATAGAATAGAATAGAATAGAATAAACCAGGTTGGAAAAGACCTTCGAGTCCAGCCTATCATCCAACACTACCTAATCAACTAAACCATGGCACCAAGTACCCCATGCAGTCTCTTCCTAAACACCTCCAGTGATGGTCACTCCACCACCTCCCTGGGCAGCCCATTCCAATGGCCAATCACTCTTTCTGTGAAGAACTTCCTAACATCCAGCCTAAACTTCCCCTGGTGTAGCTTGAGACTGTGTCCTCTTGTTCTGGTGCTGGTTGCCTGGGAGAAAAGACCAACCCCCACCTGGCTACAACCTCCCTTCAGGTAGTTGTAGAGAACAATAACATCTCCTCTGAGCCTCCTCCAGGCTAAACAACCCCAGCTCCCTCAGCCTCTCCTCAGTTTTGGAGAACTTTCATACTGGATAGAAGGATTTTGGACACTAGCTAAGCTAGGATCAAGGGCAGTCTATATTCTTTTGTTATCCCTGCAAGCAATTTTTCTTCATACAGAGAAAGACCTATACTATAAGAAACAGTTAATGCTGTTTCTAGAGATTAAATGTCAATCATTCATTTTATTAGTCTACCAGCAGAGAATGGAATCATTACCGATGAGATAATTTTGTGTAAGTAAATGTATTTTCACAGAATGTGCTTTAAAATCAATTGTAACATCACAAAGGGAGGAAGGATAAAGCTCTACTGTTGGGGGACTGTAAATGTAACAAATAATGTAAAAACATGTCTTAGTAATTTTAAAGCCTGACTCAAAATGTAAGGTAGAATAGAATAGAATAGAATAGGATAGAATAGAATAGAATAGAATAGAATAGAATAGAATAGAATAGAATAGAATAGAATAGAATAGACCAGACCAGACCAGGTTGTAAGAGACCTTCGAGATCATCACGTCCAACCTATCAACCAATCCAACCCACCTAATCAACTAAACCACGGCACCAAGCACCCTATCAAGTCCCCTCCTGAACACCTCCAATGATGGTGACTCCACCACCTACCCAGGCAGCCCATTCCAATGGGCAATCACTCTCTCTGTGTAGAACTTCTTCCTATCATGCAGCCTAAACCTTCCCTGGCACAGCCTGAGACTATGTCCTCTTGTTCTGGTACTGGCTGCCTGGGAGAAGAGACCAACATCCGCCTGTCCACAACCTCCTTCAGGTAGTTGTAGAGAGCAATAAGGTCACTCGTGAGTCTCCTCTTCTCCAGGCCAAGCAACTCCAGCTCCCTCAGCCTCTCCTCATAGGGCTTGTGTTCCAAACCCCTCACCAACTTCATTGCCCTATGCACAGGCCCTGAAAGAAGTAATTAGGGCAGCCAGTGTAGCAATGATCTTTAGGTAATACCTCACTGGTCAACCAAGAAATTTGGGAAGAACAACTTAAAGGGCACAGCAAACACATGAAATGCTGTTTGAGGATCAATGCATGCAATTGCTTCATTGCAGATTATGGTTCTTTGTCTTGAGGGAATTTGCAAAAATAGAAAAAGTTTTTAATGTTCCTTTTAAAAAAAAATTATTTTTACCAAAAGCTGTTGCCATCATATCAAAAGCACATCTAAAATTAGCATATCATATAAATACACTAATTGCATGGTAATTATGCTAGCAAGAAATACACCCACCAGAACCACTAACATGCTTAGATTGGGAGGATGCTTACAAACATGTAATAAAGAAAGGCTGAAAGATTGCTGAAGAGATGAGTTTGTCTTGTCAGTAAACCTGCCAGAAGAATGCAGAAGTCTCACCTGTGACCTTTCATATTTCATTGCATGTCCTTCCTTTTACTGTGTACAGCAGGCTTTCAACTGAGGAAATTTAGCGATAGCTGGGTCTTATTTTTCCATTGATAAAATGTCTTCTTGTTATGTAAACTTTAGGGTTATTCTTGTTACATAAACTTTATGGTTATTTGAACTCAAAGGAAGAAGTTCCTGCTGCTTCAGGATAGATACCACTTCCTCTTCCTTAATTTGATCGTGTCCCCGAATAGCAAATATTTTCAGAGTGTTTTGAATGGACTGTGCTTCTCTCTCAAAGTAGGTCAAGGAGAAGGACAATAAGAAGGAAAACTTAAAAAAATGTAATTCCAACAGCCCATACAGACAGCTTTTGGAAAGTGTCTGCATGTGATTATAGACTTCTCAATGTTCCTGTTTAACATCATATATATTTTCCGTATATTGTATTTTCTGTGTTTGCTTTTGAGCTGCCTGTTTTACCCTGTGATTTCCTTCTCCTCTTTCTAACAAACAAATAAAAAAGACAATCAGTGCGATAAATGTGATCATAATGTTACTAAATTAAAGCTGGACTGCCACTCTTCATTTTTGTCTGTAACCACCTTATATCCAGCTAAATTTAGTTTTGCTCATCTATTAGAAACAGTAATATGAAACTCTGATTTTTGTAGTCAAACGAGTGGAGGAAAATGAGCAGTGATTAAGAGAGAAAGCTTTGAAGTAGTTATATGGAAGAAAACCCTGCATCTGTAGAACATACTGCTTTGTATGTTTTCTGACTTTGTGGTATTAGGCAGCTCAGAGAGGACAGAATCTTGCCACTGTAAGAAAAACAAGTGAGAAAAAAAAATATATCCATTGGTATTGTTGCATGTGGCACCATAAGGCAAACCATAATTCTTGCTGCCCTATGCGTGCTTTAAGGAAGTGGGTAGGGACAGAGAAGTTCATTAAGCTTTACAAATCTCTAAGTGATGTAAACTACAGTCTGCTGATTCATGCTAGGACTAGCTGACAGCTGTTTCAAATGTGTGCTCAGCATTGAAAATACGTCATTTTCCTTGAGTTTTACCTTTATACAGTCTCAAACTTGACTTTGGCTAAAACAACACTTTTGGTCTTAACAGCTCTGGGAATACGCAGGAATTGTCCATCCCCATAAAGCAAAGTGGAAGCCCACAGTGAAATTTCGTCATTTGCAGTCAATCACTTTGTGTAGTACACCCATTGACATTATGGTTGTAAAAGAATAGTGCCTTGATCAGATTTTAGGTGAAATGCGGGGGGAGGAAAGGTGGGTTCATACATCATTGTCATGATCATTGCTTGTCATTCCAGTGATAAATAGAGTCCATCTGCTTCCTTCTCACTAGTTTGCCTCTTTCTCAACTTCTGACAGGTGAGGAATGATCTGACTGGTGTCCTTTATGGTGAAGACATTGAGATTTCAGATACCGAGAGTTTCTCCAATGATCCTTGCACAAGTGTAAAGAAGCTTAAGGTATGTGCTGTTGTTACAGGAATAAAGAGAAAGGGTTGATTATGTCACAGCATTTGATTCATTATTATTTTTTTCCTATGAAGAAGTCTAATAAAACAAATATTGCTTAGGAATGACACTAAATTCCATTGCATAAAAAGGGTTTTTAAAAAAGGCCTTTTGAGGGGCTAGTCCTGCTTAAATCAATGAATGTCTATGCATATAGCAAATGTTTTTATAGTTCCTGACAGGCATACTAAGTAAAGCAAGTTGTTGTCTTATTGTTTGTAGCTAAACCACCAGTCTTAGTGATATATCTGTGTCAGCTCTTGAGATTTGGAAGATGCTTATAATGCATAAAAGCATTGAGTGTCTTTCCAGTAGGTTAATTACACATTTTATGTTGAGCCAGCAGTGTGCCCAGGTGTCCAAGAAGGCCAATGCATCCTGGCCTGCATTAGGAATAGTATGGCTAGCAGGAGCAGGGAAGTCATTGTGTCCCTGTACTTTGCACTGGTTAGGCCACACCTTGAGTACTGTGTCCAGTTCTGGGCCTCTCAGTTTAGGAAGGACATCGACACCATGAGAGTGGTGAAGCCCTGGAATGGGTTGTCCAGGGAGGTGGTTGAGGCCCCGTCCCTGGAAGTGTTTAAGCCCAGGCTGGATGAGGCTCTGGCCAGCCTGATCTAGAGTAGGGTGTCCCTGCCCCATGGCAGAGGGGTTGGAACTAGATGATCCTTGTGGTCCCTTCCAGCCCTGACTGATACTATGATTGAGACACTTGAATGTGTCCAGAGAAGGGCAACGAGGCTGGTGAGAGGCCTTGAGCACAAGCCCTATGAGGAGAGGCTGACGGAGCTGGGTTTAGCCTGGAGAAGAGGAGGCTCAGGGGAGACCTCATTGCTCTCTACAACTACCTGAAAGGCGGTGGTAGCCAGGAAGGGGTTGGTCTCTTCTCTCTAGCAACCAGCACCAGAACAAGGGGACACAGTCTTAAGCTGCACCAGGGGAAGTTTAGGCTCGAGGTGAGGAGAAAGTTCTTCACGGAGAGAGTTGTTAGCCGTTGGAATGTGCTGCCCTGGGAGGTGGTTGAGTCGCCGTCCCTGGAGGTGTTCAAGAGGGGACTGGATGTGGCACTCGGTGCCATGGTCTAGTCATGAGGTCTGTGGTGACAGGTTGGACTTGATGATCTTTGAGGTCTCTTCCAACCTTGGTGATACTGTGATACTGTGATATTGACTTATTTGCTTTTATCATATGCAGTATTTTATATGAATCATAGGGGGGGGTGAAAGGAAAAATAAATGTGATAGCAAAATAATTTATCATCCTTTCATTACCATAATGATTTATTAGTTTCCTGACAACTCATCAAATTGAAACTATATTTTAGCATTACCACGCAGTGCAACCAACAATAAAATAAACACAGGAAATGTGAATCTTAAACTAGATATGCACATTCAAAAACGAGTGAACAGCAAGAGAAAGCACTTTAAAATAGTGATAATCAAACAGTTGCAGGCATCAAATGCGTATGACACACAATCAAAGCCACAATCCTTAAATATGTCTAAAACAGGTTAAGAAAATCCCAGTAAATCGAGTGGCATTAAACCCCCCAAATTTAAGCAAGGTTTTTCACCTGCATAAGCCTAGACCAGTACTGAAGCTAACTGAAAAGATTCTGAAACATGCTAAAGTACGTGTGCTTTATTATTCCCACAGGCAAGAGTTGTAAGCCTGAGTGCTAAAAGTATAAATAGGTAAAGATTATGTTTGCAGGTGCTGTTTGTGTCTCCCTAAGCCAGTTTGCATTTCCTTTCTGGGACTGAAAAGCTCCAATATTTATTATCAGTAAAGTCCACATTTATTTATTTTTTTACAAAATCTTTAAGCTCTGGCATCAGAAAAGTAATAATTTTCAAGGCAGAGCTGTTTAGACCAATGAATGATGTAGTAACAGGAGATTAAAAAAAAGCATATGTGTGTGTTTAGGCTGAAGGCTGGAAAAAGCAATGAGATTCCAGCCTTCCTGCATGTCAGCAGCATGCTATTTGTTTTGTAGGGAGCATCAAAAGACTCTAACAAACAATATGTTAAAGTTGTCTTTTGATTTCTTCTTTAAAGCAATTTACTGCAATGATAATGATGCAATTTTCTGGGCAATTTCTTATTTTGGTCAGGAATATAAAATTCCTTGGACTAGATGACCTCTAGAGGTCCTTTCCAACCACTGCATTCTGTGGCTCTGCTTGTCCTTAGGTACATGTGTCAGCCACAAGTTAGCCATGCAGCTTCTAAAAACGTTCATTCCTTTCTTCAAGATGTGAAATCTAGGTAAACTGGAATCTGCTTACTGTACTTGTGATTCAAACAGACACAAGATACATTTATTCTTGTAACCACCATTTAAATTAATGAAATTAATGATTGCACAATATAAAATAGTAATATCTGGTGTGATTTGCAGAAATTGCTTTCTGGTTTTCCCCAGCGGTGCCTTAATTTTTGCTGCACTGTCTCCAGCCTGTTTGAATCGCAGTTGGAAAGTAAATTAATGCTTTAAGATGTCTTTGAAACTAAATTTTTTAGAATAGAATAGAATTAACCAGGTTGGAAGAGACGTTTGAGATCATCAAGTCCAAACTATCACCCAACACTATGTAATCAACTAAACCATGGCACCAAGTGCCCCATCCAGTCTCTTCCTAAACACCTCCAGTGATGGTGACTCCACCACCTCCCTGGGCAGCCCATTCCAATGGCCAATCACTCTTTCTGTGAAGAACTTCTTCCTAACATCCAGCCTAAACCTCCCCTGATGCAGCTTGAGACTGTGTCCTCTTGTTCTGGTGCTAGTTGCCTGGGAGAAGAGACCAACCCCCATCTTTCTACAACCTCACTTCAGAGAGTTGTAGAGAGCAATGAGGTCTGCCCTGAGCTTCCTCTTCTCCAGGCTAAGCAACCCCAGCTCCCTCAGCCTCTCCTCATAGGGCTTGTGCTCCAAACCCCTCACTAGCTTTGTTGCCCTTCTCTGGTCACATTCTAGCAAGTCAACATCTTTCCTAAACTGAGAGGCCCAGAACTGAACACAGTAAAAAATTACATTCCTATGTAATGGAGTTCCAGTTAAAGAACAGAAAGTTGGAGGATGTGCATTCATAAATCTTTACAAATTCTAAGCATGCACTGGCAAATTGTAGAGCAATAACATTTCTGCACCAAACTTTCTTCTATATTGCACATAGGAAAAATTTAAAAGAAATAAATATATTACAGCATATGGATTCCAGTTCAGTGAAAGGGTTTCCATCTGATCTCTTCAAATACAATGAGTGCTCTGGATACTGTCTGAACATTCTGTCGGTCAAGTTAATGCAATTTTTAAATGATGGGTGATGAACAGGTTTGGAAGCAGCCTCAGTCTGCATGAGTGACATATACACTAACACAAACATCAGCAAGTTTTGCAGCATGTCATGCGAGTGTCAGCTCACATCCTGTAGCTCACCTTCAGTGATACCATAGCTAAGGTCAGAGGCTTCTGTATATCTCAGGTGGACATCCATGCATTTCGAAGGAAGAACATGTGGATAGCTCTATTGACAAAGTTACCCAGCTTTGAGAAGATTTATTGATAACATCTTGACTATCATGTGCATGGTAGAGAATAAGACAGATTATCTGAGCTTTTCCATTTAGATATTCCATAAAGAGCCTGCCAAGACATTGACTTTTCTTGGCAGATGAAATATTGTAGCAATCCTTCTCTGGGAAGCTGTGTAATACAGCATTGTGGTGTTATTCATTAGAAATGAGACATTAAAATCTGATCAAAGTAGGGAAGCTCTGCAGGCCAAAAAATAAATAGCTGCCCATTCCAGCATAATGTGCATCACTCAAAAACTTTGAAAAGGCTAAAGGCAGTGGAGGAGACAAGTTGTTTTTCATCCTACAGTGGAGCATCTTAGATGTCTTGATCCTCCCTGTCTTCATGGTTTACACTACTCAGGTGCCAGTAGTTCCAGACACTTTATTTTTAGTGGATTAATACCCTCTTCTATGTGAAAGAAATAAAGGAGCAAGCCCATCATTCTTTTTGGAGCCTGTGCTACAGTTTTCATTTATAAAACATGTTTTTGTGGAGAGTCCGCTACAAGTGTGGGTAAATGAAGTGTAACTGCTCTTAATTTTCTTGCTTGAACTTCAGTCCATATGGGAGCATATGCATTGCTTACTGAGGGGCAAAGCTTAAATGCTGATATTGCTACTCTGATCTCTGAGAAGAGTAAATATGACAGCTCACCATCTGGCAAATGGTCTAAACATTGGTCTTTTTATATAAGTGCAGTTTTGGGAGTTGTCTTCCCCCTGGGATGTTTTTAATCATCTCATAGATCACCTGTCTAGTTCCATGAATTAAAACCTCCTCTGTCAAATACACTCTAGCTCCAAGCAAGCAATTTACAAGTCTGTGAGAGAGCTCTTGACACTTGCTGGGACCCAGTGGGTGGCTTTTTTTGATCCTTACAGGAAAGATACACCATGTGATCTTGCATAGGTCCCATGAGGGTAGATGTAAAGGAATAGTATGTCCTTGCCAGGAAATCACACTGGTTGAGAGTCAGTTAACAGTGCCACTGAAGAGGGGAAAAAATTCTATCCCAATCAGTGTCTGATGCATCTCTTTGCATAGGAATGTATCACGGACAGATATCCCGGCCTGTGAGTGCTGACATAAACTCAACTCTGATAAACAGCTTGAGTACTGGGTTCAGTTCTGGGCACCACAGTATAAGAAAGACATTGGGGTCATGAGGTATGTCCAGTGAAGGGCAATGAGGCTGGTGAGGGGTTTGGAGGGCATATTGTACACGGAACAGCTGAGGGAGCTGCAGCTGTTTAGTCCGAAGAAGAGGATGTTAGGTGAGGTCTTACTGCTCTCTATAGGTACCTGAAAGGCGATTGTAGTGGGGTTTGTGTTGGTCTCTTCTCTCAAGTAGCTAGTAATAGGGCAAGAGGAAATGGGCTTACGTTGTGCTAGGAGAGGTTGGATATTAGGGAAAATTTCTTTACTGAAAGAGTGGGGAGGCACTGGAACAGATTGCCCAGGACCTGGCAGAGTCACCATCCATGGCGGGGTCTTTTCCAACCCTAATGATTTTAGCATTCTATGATTCTTTGGTTACATGACTGCATACTAAAAATTCCACTCTCTTTAACTGCAAGCAATAAACCCCCAGGTGCTACATCTCAAAGCATCATACTAATATCTGCGTGGTTATAAACAGGAGGAATCTTTTATGATTTCCCATACATGACTAACCAAGTAGAACTATATATTGTGTTCTTCATGGTGCAACCTCTTTAATCTGGTTAAAGCCATACAGTCACTCTCAGCTTGACTCTGTGACCCCATACCCTCCCCTTAACCTAGCAACATGCCTGTCTCATTCTGTGTCTTCATCCCAATATGAAGTTCCTTGCTTGCTCAATTCTATGTTCTGCTTCTCTGATTTCACATCTCCCTCTGAGTACCTTTGACTTGATTCTTGTTCCATTTTCTTCTGGGCTTTCTGAGATTCCACTTTTCCTAAGAGCAATTATTTCTCAAGTTTCCTATTTTTCATCCTCTTGAAAAGTCCTAATTCTCCCTCTCAAGCTTCTTATTCATTAATGATCTCAAGCCTACTGCTACCTCTCCAGATTTGTTCAACAGACAACTCCAGTGTGTCTTCCCAGTAACTACCCCATTTCTGTTCTAAACATCTGATTGAGGATTTCAGGTAAAAAGGATTTTTCTGTCAGAGAGGAATTTCCACTCCTGGCATGGGCTGAGCTTCCAATGCCATAGCAGGGAATCTGCAATGTGAGAACCACATCCAAACCCAGTTACTGAGAATTGCTGATGTGCAGTTAGGAAGCTTCATGGTTCAAGTTCAAAGATCAGCTATGGCTCTAGAATTTGATGATCCCTGATGTTCTCGGGATGTATGATCAAGTCAAGATGCAATATCCAGAAGTTATTTAGAAGGTCTCATATTCAGAAGGTCAGATATTCAGAACTGAGATCTACTGTCAGCTGGACAAATCAGCAAATACACCCATTTACTTGGGTGCCTGAACAAGAGCAGAGCAAGTTTGAAAACAGGATTGACTACCAGTATTAGAATGGGTGCTCTGCTATGCCTTGTGTGACAAACATTTTCTTATGTGCCTGTTTGCTTGCATCATGCCTGCACACTAAAGGAATTGAGGAGTCACTCATGTGAGAGTGTGCAGAATTTGCATTTGAATGTTATTGCCAAACTAACTACATGGTGATACTAGTATAAGACAAGTGGAATATGCAGTGCTACAGGCTGGGGTCAGAGTGGCTGGAGAGCGGCCAGGCAGAGAGGGACCTGGGGGTACTGGTTGATGGTAGGCTGAACATGAGCCTGCAGTGTGCCCAGGCAGCCAAGAGGGCCAATGGCATCCTGGCCTGCAGCAGGAACAGTGTGGCCAGCAGGAGCAGGGAGGTCATTCTGCCCCTGTACACTGCACTGGTTAGGCCACACCTTGAGTCCTGTGTCCAGTTCTGGGCCTCTCAGTTTAGGAAGGATGTTGACTTGCTGGAGCATGTCCAGAGAAGGGCAACGAATTTGGTGAGGGACTTGGAACACAAGCCCTATGAGGAGAGGCTGAGGGAGCTGGGGTTGCTTAGCCTGGAGAGGAGAAGACTTGGGGGTGACCTTATTGCTCTCTACAATTACCTGAAGGGAGGTTGTGGACAGGTGGAGGTTGGTCTCTTCTCCCAGGCAGCTGGCACCAGAACAAGAGGACACAGTCTCAGGCTGTGCCAGGGAAGGTTTAGGCTGGATGTTAGGAAGAAGTTCTATACAGAGAGAGTGATTGCCCATTGGAATGGAGGTGGTGGAGTCACCATCATTGGAGGTGTTCAGGAGGACACTTGATGGGGTGCTTGGTGCCATGGTCTAGTTGTTTAGGTGGGTTGGATTGGTTGATAGGTTGGATGTGATGATCTTGAAGGTCTCTTCCAACCTGGTCTATTGTATTGTTTATTGTATTGTATTGTACTGGGGGGGGGGGAGAGGGAAGGGAGTAGAACAGACTTGTAGCATGTAGTGCTTTACAGTAAAAGAACAGTCATTGTGGGAAATATGCTCTGTTTTATGCGATAATCAGGTGGAAGTAGTGTCTTAAGGCATGGAACCACACCCTATGGGCACTATAACGTCACTCTGGAGGTTGTTTCCCAGCCAGCAGACAGTGTTGCTATGTGCTCACTACAGGGTTGTCCTCCACACCCTGCCAATGCTCTCTGGTATGCACAAACTACAAGGCTGCACATCATGTGGTGTTTGGTTTTTTTTTAGAACTGGTTCTCATCATGTTATGAAATGGAAAAGCGTTTGTTCAAGTATGCATTTAATAATTAGATGCAGTGTCATTTGTATTTTGTTACCAAATTCTGCTACTCCTTTTTCCCCCCAAATATTAAGTCTGCATATTTACATTCAGAGTGGTTCAGTTGGAGTTACAAGAAAGATCACAGTTACTTTTAATATGTGAAAAACAGAAATAAAGGACCAGAGGTTCTTTTGCTGCATGGCTCTTAGAGCTATTTATTGTTCTTTTCAAAACCTGTAACACTATTGCTCTAATTTATATAATGTGTGTGTTTAGTTTCATTGTTAGATTTGTTTGTACTTTATCTCTCTGTAGATAAATACAAAATTGAAGACAAGGGGACAAAATGAAAATGCACAGGTTCAGAATGAACAAAGCCTGTTAGGTTCTTTCTGATTTCAGGCATGCTAAGAGTGCTATAATTGCATACATTTAATTGTAGAAGCATTCTGGTATCTTGCACTGCCCATCATAATATTTTCTGCTGAACAGGAAATAAACATTGAAATTATCTGAACTGGTAATCTCTGATAAAGTGATTTAATTAAAACTGAAATGTTTGTTGCCTTTGAAATTCACACTGAATCTGTTTCTTTTTTTCCTTGGAAAGAGAAAGAGCTATTAGTAATTCTAACCAAGTGTTTTATAAAAGAAATTAGAAGTTAGATTTGCTCAAGCAATTGCTAGGAACTCAGCTTTTCTGTGAAATAAAAGATAATATTCAGTCATGAAATCTACCTGTTCTGTAATTTATAGATCTTTGCAGCAAATTTTCACAGCTAGCCCTGTTCCTGCAGAAGTGTCTTCCTGTGTATGCTTCTTAAAATGTTTCAAAGTATGGAAGTAAAATGGTCTCTTTTGACTTCAGTCATAGATACTTAAAGTGTGATGGATTTATTTTTTTTTAGGGTGTGGAGGTGGGAGGGAGGGAGGAGGAGAGAAGGGATTGACAATGTGTTATAGTGACTGTAGAGAAGATGTTGTATGAGTAAAACCTTGAAAAATTACTAAAGCAGGCATAATATCAGGACATTTTATCTCACAAAACTTCAGTCTCTCAACTTTACAGCACTAGTTCATGTAAGCAGTGAGAAGCATACATTTTCAGCTGGTTTTAATATGCAAAAGTTCAAAGGGTATCATGCAAGGAATAAAGTGAATATTGGATGCGGTATAATTTAACAGTAATATTTTACAAGATAAACACGACAGTTTTATTCACATCCGTGCTGTTGCTTAATAATTTTCTTCAAACACCTCTGCTTCTCTCTCTTGCAGTATTTCAAGTTCTTAAACTTACAGAAAATTGAATAGTTGTGAATTAATTTTACTGTCTGTGGCTGTAGTCTGTGCTCTACAGAATTGGAATGGCCAAATGAAGTGACTTCTGGAAAGGCTACGACTGTACTTAACTGTCGCATATTTTATTCAATCTTCAGGGCAATGATGTTCGGATAATCCTTGGCCAGTTTGATGAGGAAATGGCTGTGAAAGTTTTCTGCTGTGTAAGTAAATATCAATAATTACATATCAGAAATAAGAAGGTGTTGCATTTGAATAAGAAACCTCCACGTCAGATCCAGGGAGACGCAAAGCAGAAGATAGATAGAACTGCAAGATTCAAATCTCATCCAAGAGTTGTGTTCTGTTGGTAATGTCATATATGTGTGTGTGTATATATATATATGTGTGTTTGCATATTTTGCTTTTAAAGAATAGGAAAGTCAATCAATGCCAATACATGCTAGCTAATTAATCCTAGTAATTTCTGCTACTCAAAATATTACTGTTTGTACAGTTCACTTTCACTTTTGGCTGTGCATTGTACATACTTTACATGAAAACAAATACTAATTTGTAAAAAAAAAATATTACTTCTTTTTAATCAAAAAAAATAGAGCAAGACCAGCATAGAACAGAACTGAATTGGACTGAATTGGACTGAATTGGATTGAATTGAATTGAATTGAATTGAATTGAATTGAATTGAATTGAATTGAACTGAATTGAACTGAATTGACCAGGTTGGAAAAGACCTTTGAGATCATTGAGTCCAACCTATCACCCAACACTATCTAATCAACTAAACCATGGCACCAAGCGCCCCATTCAGTCTCTTCCTAAACACCTCCAGTGATCGTGACTCCACCACCTCCCTGGGCAGCCCATTCCAATGGCCAATCACTCTTTCTATGAAGAACTTGTTCCTAACATCCAGCTTAAACCTCCCCTGGTTAAGCTTGAGACTGTCCTCTTGTTCAGGTGCTGGCTGCCTGGGAAAAGAGACCAGCCCCCAGCTGTCTACAACCTCCCTTCAGGTAGTTGTAGAGAGCAATAAGGTCACCCCTGAGTCTCCTCTTCTCCAGGCTAAGCAACCCCAGCTCCCTCAGCCTCTCCTCATAGGGCTTGTGTTCCAAGCCCCTCACCAACTTCATTGCCCTTCTCTGGACATGTTCCAGCTTCCCTATCCTCACCACTCATTTCTGTGTGTGCACATGCTGCAAACATGAAGGCTGTGATTGTCGTTGAAAGTGTCAGGATAGAAATGTGGATCTTTATTTGTGCCTGTCAAACAAAGTGAAATCCCCAAGGAGGTAGCTTTTCATGGGCTGAATTTTGTAATGGGATAAGCATATTTGTAATAATTAATATAAGCCAAGAACATGCTATTTTAGAAAAGCAATAATGATGTCATTTGAATTTCAGTGTTTGCTTTTTAGTGTTCACTTAGACTGTTACCAATCCAAGAAAAAAAAAAAAAAAAAAGGGCAAGGCAGAAGTTCCAAATCTGAGTGCCACATGTGCTTCAGACACATTTGCTGTTACTTAGCAGCTGTCCCTGTTGCTGGCAGGTGGATTGTGGAACATATTTGGAAAGAAAAAAATCCTTTTCCATCCACAAGAAATTGAATGTATTACTTTCTCATTCATTCTTCTCAAGTCTGAGAGGTCTTTGTATGTATAGATCTATTAGATTTAAGTTGGATTGACAGAGATAATCTTCAATTTTTCCATTCCAAGACCCAGCTACTCTTCAGATCTCTTGCAACTGGGGTCCATTTTCCCAGCTGAGGGGCACATTTCCTGGTTGGAAATGTCTTCCAATTTGATGTTACACAAGAGATTGGCCTCACTTATACTACTGCTCTTAGTACCTAGTTGGATTTCTCTGAAATTCTTTCCCAAGTCCGTGTGCAAGTAAGGCCACTGAAGAAATCCTAGGAGTCCTTGGAGGGGCAGGGTGTCCTTTTCTCTGCACTTTAGTCTGAAAACTTTCAGGTGGGAGATGTCTCTTTAACATGAACACCTGCACCTATCTATGGCAATGGTGTGGTACTAACATGGGAAAGTGTGCATAACTCAGAGAGGTTCAAAGATTTTCTGGGTGTTTCTGAAGTGTGTTAGTGTAAAAAAATAATAAGTTTTGTGAAGCCTAAAGAAATGTGAGCGATCATGTATTTAGGCTTGTATAGATGTATTTACATATGAGAGTTTTGGTAGTAAACTGAAAGCAGGAGAGGGCAGTTCAGAGAAAGTCATTTATATATTAATACACTATAATAGGTCAGTAAACTTGTTATTAGTCATAAAATATATTGTTGACTCATGCACTCCTACAGCTGTTGTATCCAAGAAGACAATAATTTAGATATGTCAATTTTTTTAACCCTCTTTCCCAGGTGTATCTTCAGAGAGGTTTCACTTGTCATTCCCTGTTATATTTTGCATGGAGGCTTATGTCATCCAGGAAAAGGCTTTGAATTTATTGAAGTACAAGATTTAGGTTTGGGTTTGTTTTGTTTTGTTTTTCCTGACTGTGGTTATAACTGGAATAGTTTTCTACTGATCTTCACAGATGGGAAAAATCTTTGAAGTCTGCCTCAGTTTTCTGTCTGGATTAAACATTCAGGAAGGAGGAAATACACTGGAGTTTGTGTAGAGTCACAGGATCATTTAGGTTGGAAAAGACCTTTAAGATCATGGAATCCAACTGTAAATGTAATACTGCCAAGTTCACTAGTAAACCATATGCTTGGATACATGTGGTGACCTGGTAGTGCTGAACTTACAGGTGGACTTGATGATCTTAAAGATCTCATCTAACCAAAATTATATCCTTATATATAATTATATGCATACTATTATGTATAACCTTAAGTGCCACATTTGAATACCTCCGAGGATGGTGAGTCAACAACTTCCCTGGGCAGTCTGCTCCAAAGCTTGACAACCTCTTCAGTGAAGAAATATTTCTTGACATCCAATCTAAACCTCCCCTGGCACAAATTGGGGCCATTTCCTTTTGTCCTACCACTTGCTACTTGGGAAAAGAGACTGATAGCCACTTGACTACAACCTCCTTTCAGGTAGTTGTAGAGAGCAATAAGGTGTCCCCTCTGCTTCCTTTTCTTGAAACTAAACAACTCCAGTTCCTGCAGCTGGTCCTCTCAGGACTTGTGTTTGAGAGCCTTCACCAGCTTCACTACCCTCCTTTGGGCATGATATGCTCATTTAGATAGAGTATTTTTTTTCACTTGGGCTTAACATGACATTGCATCTTCTCAAAAAAACCCACCCTGTAGTTCTACAGAAAATGTTATTAGGGAAAAAAAAAATATTAGGACTTTTCCCAACCTTCAAGCCGTAGAAATAATGCAGTATAGCCATGCACACATGAAGACTGACACCTAGTTGATGTAACTATCTGTCTGAAGACAATTAAAGATGACTATTATGCACAGGTCACTGCATGAGCTTTGGTAAACATTTAATAATGACTGAAGCCAGGCTTAATCACTACAGTTGATACAAAGGGAGTGGATTCTGTTCTCCTTGAGCCGACAGCTTTATTGCCAAGTCTTTAGTTTGGAATTAAAGGCACTATTGATTTTTAATGAGAAAGGGAATTTCATTACAGTGCAGAAGTCTAAATTCCTGAATTTTTGTAGGTATGATATATAGGGGGTGTCCATGCTGGAAAAACAAGGGAAATTCAATGGAGTTTTGCAAGGCTGTTTATACAAACTGCAAGCAATTTTTTGCTGAACATAAGAAAATCTCTTCCTGAAATTTCTGTGTTGTAAATAAGCATCTCTCTATGGAGTCAAACAAGACTGAAAACTTTAAAAAAACTCAATAAATCACATCTCAGAAGGAATAAAGTGTTTAGGACAGTTTCCTGGCTGCTTGATGGCAAGTCAGGGTTTTGCAGCCTAGATAGGGCATGCATGAAAAATTAGAGAAGACATATGACTACTTTATGCTATTCTGATGGTACAAAGCACTTGTATACCTTCTTCACCTTTGTCTTGTGTGCCATGAAATCTTCTCAGAAACCAAACCCTTTAAGAAGTTGTCTGTATACGTTGAAACATCTCAAGAAAAGTCCACATATTTGAAGTCAATGTATCTGTGAAGCATCAGAATAATCTCCAACTAGCAGAATCAATAGGGAGGAAATGGTGGCAAAAAAAGCATTATGTTGAAATAAACCCTTCTTGGAACCCAAACACTGAAATGCCTGAACACTACCAACCACACTGACAGTACAAAAATGACTGTATGGTCATGGTACTCAGCTTTGCAGGAGCTGGTTCTGTTCCTTTTTGCCTTCCCCAGACTACCTTTCAAGTCCTACCATTCCACCAGATCTCAAATGAAGAGCAGCCAGCTCTGAAAGTGTTGCTTGGGTTTGAAAAAACACATCCTTGCAGGAATGTGAAAGTATCAGCACTACCTTGTTGGGAATAATCCCTTCTTTCCAGGATGTAATTTTTGGCTATTTTGAAACTTCCAGTTTTCATCCCATATCCCAGAACATTTACAGATTATGCAGGACACACACCCAAGTGCTTATGCAAGCAGAACATTTCCAACAGCTCCAATTTTGGAGCAGTTCACAGCCAATGCCTTCCTGGAACACACGATATGATACTTTAATCTGTATAGCACAGAGGAAGCTACAGAAGTTTGTCCTTCTATAAAAGCATTATTCTGTGTCAGTTTGTGTCCTCAGTGATTTGAAAACTGTCAAATGAAAGACACATATCACTGAAAGGTCTTGAATGACCTGACTGTGTAATGGAAACTTTTAGATATCAGGAAGTGTTGCAGGATGGGATTGATGTTTTCCTTGCAGGTGGACCTGGGGTGCGCTGTTGCTATAGCTGTAGCAGAAGCGGAGATGTGAAAGAGGGGAAAATCAGATATGTTTCTGGAAAGATAGGAGTAAAGAGCAAGGGAAAAACAATGTATGTAGATTGTGAAATAGGTAAGATATTAAATGCCAGACACTGGGTTTCAGACAGGAGCTCTTTTAAGCAGCATTGTATATGCATGAAATGTGATTTTGGCAGAACAAAAGCTCCCGCAACCAGGGGCCAAACAAATCTGCTTGGTGCACAATACATTTATGAACTGATTTGGCACCATTATAATAGCCCTCACAGATTTAAAGCCCATTTTTAATTTGGGTATTAACATATTTAGGAGGCTGTCCCTATTGAATTTTTGCTATTCATCTTTATTTATCTGATAGGCTTTTGCTATCATCTTTGGAATGCTTTTCAAAACGGTTATGTTGTGAATGACTAATAAGTCCTGTTTGCGTTCTCATAATTTCCTCCTTCTGTAACATTTTCTGTGAAGATGTAGCACTTTTCCACCTAAGAGCAGTGAGGTTGCACCATGTATTTAAAAAAATCAGATAGGTTTTTTTTTTTTATCTTATAAATGTGTCTTTTATCTATAGTATTGCTTATATGAGGAGCTAAAGAAGCATGAAACCTGCTGTTTTGAAATGGAGTCTGACTGAAATGTCACACGAAAAATCATGGGATAGAATAGAACAAAAAAAAGAAAGAATAGAATACTCTAGTGTTGATTCATGCTGCTCAGAAGAGACTGCTTCCACTCTGTTGTAGCAGAGTCACACAATTTGCATTTGCAGCATTGTGACTTGATGGGGCCTAGGATCCAAGTTTTCTTGTTTAACCTTACCCTGGTTTATGTGCTCTTTAGGGTGATATTAGGATGAAAATATCAGTTTAAATGTGGTAGCATAGTGGTCCTACCACTCTTGTAGTAGTTGTGTCATGGAGAATTTTCTGTGCAAACACTGTGCCTTCTGCCAGGGTTCTTCTTTATCCCCCTGATTTTAGGATTCAGGGTGGGGTTTTTTCCTGCTTGTGAATAAATGGTCTATTGAAAGCAGGATAGGTTTTAGTAAATTCTGTTCTTGTGATCCAAGTTTTAAAGATGGGAATCTTCCAGAAAGAATTTTTCATTATTATAATGCAAGTAATTATTCTAAACTGTTCAAAATACTTGTGTATTACACCATAATTCCATTAATAATGGGGGGAAAATCATTAACAGAAAACAATTGCATTCAATATGTCTATTACAATGTCTATTCACTTTTCTATTTTGCTTTGTAGGCTTATGATGAAGAAATGTATGGCAGCAAGTATCAGTGGATTATTCCAGGGTGGTATGAAAACCTTTGGTGGGAATCCTGGATTAATTCCTCACAGTGTCTCAGCAAAAATCTTCTTACAGCCATGGAAGGTTATATTGGAGTGGATTTTGAGCCTCTCAGTTCAAAAAAGACAAAGACCATATCAGGAAGGGTCAGTATTTGTCCTCCTACTACTTTATTACACCATCAGTTGTCTCACTAGTGTCTTGACAGAGCAAAACACTAAGGAGGGAGGTGAAGCTAAAGGGTTTTTTTCCCTACAGAAAGCTGGCAGTCCTCAGTGTTTGCAATTTTAAAAATATTTAGAATTCAGTTCTAATTCTTTACATGGCAAGGAAGCTGTGAAGTCTCTCACATCAAATCTATCCTCTCCCTGCTGTATGAATGTTCCAGTTAAATGTACAGTAAAGCTTGAATTATAGTCTGAAGCATTGTGTGCTGTGTCATGTGAAGTTGCATAGTTGCACAGAGAAAGTGATAACTTTTACATTTAAACCTAACCCTGTGAATGGCTAATTTTGTTGGAGATTTGTGCCTCTCAGAACTAAGGGGCAGGGAGGTGGGACATGTTTTAAGCATGCAAATATGTGGTATTTCCATAAAGTACATGACATTTTATCATAAATTCATACAAACTCTGGCCAGTGAGTAAGCTTGTGAGATTTTGCTGCTTTGCATCTTTCTTTCATCTGTCTTTCATGCCTCGCTGAGTGAGCAGGAAGGCAGCTTTACAAAAGGCAACTCATCGTAAGATGGAATGCCATGAACAGCATAGTAAACATGTAAAACACAGGCAAATTGCCACTCATGTAACATCATATTGAGCAAATAGTTGAGTGTGTAAAGGTTATTTGATTTTCATTATCCTATAAAGTGTAATCAGACCACTAATTTGTAGGGTTACGCTGTCATTGTGCGTTGTAATATGCTGGCAGCTTTGGTTGAACAGAAATCTTACGTGCAAAAGCAAGTTGTCCTTCACAGAGAGGCTGAAAACCTGCTTTTTTTCTGCATGCTCTTTCCCACTCTCACCACATTTGTAGAATTTTAGTTTCATTCTTAATTTTTTGTATTGGCAGTCTTTTCTGTGTTCATGCCTGTTTCTAAACTGGAGGCTGCAGTCCGAGAATGGAATGGAATGGAATGGAATGGAATGGAATGGAATGGAATGGAATGGGAATAGAATAGAATAGAATAGAATAGAATAGAATAGAATAGAATAGAATAGAATAGAATAGAATAGAATAGAATAGAATAGAATAGAATAGAATAGACCAGACCAGACCAGACCAGACCAGACCAGGTTGGAAGAGACCTTCAAGATCATCGTGTCCAACCTATCTTGGACAGAACTCAGTAACATGTTAAATGGTGAAGCAACACTGAAGTTTTTCTCCTCTGCAGACTCCACAGCAATATGAAAAGGAATACAATGATAAGCGAGGGGATGGGCAATCCAGCAAATTCCATGGTTATGCCTATGATGGAATATGGGTGATTGCCAAGACCCTGCAGCGGGCAATGAAGTATTTGAATTCCACCAACAAGCACCAAAAAATCGAAGATTTTAACTACACAAATCACAAACTGGGCAAAATCTTTCTGGATGCTATGAATGAAACCAACTTCAATGGAGTCACGGTAAGTCCTAAACAGATACTCGTAGAGTGGGGGAGGCTTATGATTTTATGTCAGTAGCTGAATCATGCATTAAATATTAAATACTCTTGAAAAAGAAACATGGTTCTTGTATCTTCAGAGCTTTCACAGTTATACTTTATCTTAAAAATTTATGGTGTTGCCTTGAGACTCTTGCTCATTACCTGTCTTCTGATACCAAGTGATGGCACTGTACAGTTTCTCAGCTATCAGATTTTTCAGCATGGATGTCATCTGAATTAACAACTCAGGTGGTCTCAAGGGAACCTCAAGTGTTGCAAGCTGCAGTGACCTTTTAAGCGACTGTTTTAGCAGTTGAGGAGTAGTTGGAATGAGATATGAAAATACCTGCTGTTTCCCTCCATTATTTATTTTTGCAATAGGATATAGTATACTATACTGATGTCTCCAACTGCAGTGCTGTACATCCTAGATATTCTTACAAGATACTTCATTTGCCATTGAAGTTTGTTTATAATTTGTTTGCTTTCACAGCCAAGTACAAAGCACATTTACTACAACTTAAGAACTGGCCACATACAGTGACAGCCTCAATCTGTTTTCAGTTGCACTATTGCAAACTCATAATGAATTTCATTTTTATTGATGTTACTTCTAGTTTTTAGCACAGTAAACCAGAAATAGTAACATGGCCCTGAAACCTTTTAGTAACTTGCGTTTGAGGCAATGTCGGTCAGAAGTTAACGGTGCACATGAATTCATGAGTCTGCAGTGCTCTGCCCCCTTGCCAAGAGGGATAAGCAGGCTGTTTCAGGGAGAATGGCCTTCATATATTCCAATAGCAACAAACAAGGTACCTACTGGAGCACGCTTCATTAGGATATGTGTTTAAGCTGCAACATGGCTAGAGAAGGAAATTAGGAGTTTTGAAGAAATGTGTTTCAGCAGTGCATGGAGGAAGTGCTTTTAGATACGTCCTTGCAGCAAGAGCATGTCGAAACTTGGCATAATTTCTTCAGTATCTTTTCACATTCTGTTCTCTCTTTAGTTTAAGTTGTTTTGGTTATTAGTTAACCTCAGAAGTTAAAGCAGAAGATCTAAGCCTGTCATATGTGTCACAAATTAGTTCAAGGTGGAAAAGCTTGTGTGTAAACATCAACAATGCTCAAATTTTGGTGTCCTTGTTAATTGCCATGAAACTAATTTGAAGTTTTTAAGTAAAAAACCCACCTAATTTAAGGGTTTTAAATGAAAAAAAAAAATATTTTAAGTTTTTAAGTAAAAAACCACCCAAATTTAAAGTTTTTAAGTAAGAACCAATCATATGACAAGACAGCACTAGAATCTAGTTGCCTGCACAATATGAATTCCACTCTCTTTTTACATGGAATTTGACTGAAGGCTTCTGTAAAAGAAGTGAATATACCACTACATCCAGAGAAGGCCTGGATCTCGAGTAGAACTTTCAATCAATAGTATCTAAGAGTCACACTCTTCAGGAACTCAGACATCTTTGATCTGAATTGTTCCAAGTACAGTATGGCTCAATGTGGTTGAAATTGTATATTATTATATAGTTCCTTGTGTCCTCTTTCCTCTTCATGGCTTTTTTTCCCCCCTACTTCTTAGTCTTGATAGCTGATTGTGGTAAAATTAAGTCCTCCTTAATTGCCCTTCACTGCTGCCTTGTGTCCCAAAACCTCTAAGTGGAAGAAGAGACTTTTCTATTAGTTTCAGAGACATCAGCAAAATGTCCCATGTGAACTGCATCCCTTTTGACAGGGAATGAATCAAGTTTCACCAGCCATGTTTACTTAGTTTATTCCCTCAGGTATAATGGATTGTAATGAAATTGCCACATGATTATTCACTGCATTTAGTGCACGTCTGAGGCACTTTGTAAAACATTTCTTTTTTAAGATTGATCAACCAGGTCATTGTGAAAAGGGATAGCCCAAATCTGGTATTTGGATCTGAGATCTGGATCAGGCTTCCTGCTGCTATAATACATTCACAAAAATATTTTAATCAGAAAGATAGGGAGAGAAGAAAATCTATACAGCTACGCTTTATGAGGATGTAATTAGAGCAAGCAATATATGAGTTATATATGAGTCACTACCTGACTTCTCAGGATCTCAGGTAGTGATAGGACTAGGGGGAATGGAATGAAGCTGGAAATGGGGAGATTCAGGCTGGATGTGAGGAAGAAGTTCTTCACCATGAGAGTGGTGAAGCCCTGGAATGGGTTGTCCAGGGAGGTGGTTGAGGCCCAGTCCCTGGAGGTGTTTAAGACCAGGCTGGACGAGGCTCTGGCCAGCGTGATCTAGTGTAGGGTGTCCCTGCCCATGGCAGGGGGTTGGAACTAGATGATCCTTGTGGTCCCTTCCAACCCTGACTGATTCTATGATTCTATGATTCTATGAGTTTATCCAGGCAATGTGAAGAAAAAGAGATTTATAACAGATATTTAAAGTTTTTCATTGAATGTTCAGAAAATTGAAGGAACAGGTTGATTCATATGGGAAATATTTTAAAACTTTTTATTCTTTAGTTTAGTAAATGCTGTCCCCCACAGCAAACTCCTGGCCAAGCTGGCAGCCCATGGCTTGGATGGGAGCACACTGCGATGGGTTAGGAACTGGCTGGAGGGCCGAGCCCAGAGAGTGGTGGTGAATGGTGCCACATCCAGCTGGCGGCCTGTCACTAGTGGTGTGCCCCAAGGATCAGTGCTGGGCCCCATGCTCTTCAACATCTTTACTGATGATCTAGAGGAGGGCATTGAGTCCATCATCAGTAAATTTGCAGACGACACCAAGCTGGGGGCAGGAGTTGATCTGCTGGAGGGTAGAGAGGCTTTGCAGAGGGACCTCGACAGGCTGGACAGAAGGGCAGAATCCAAGGGCATGAGATTGAACGCATCCAAGTGCCGGGTTCTGCACATTGGCCACAGCAACCCCATGCAGTGCTACAGGCGGGGGTCAGAGTGGCTGCAGAGCAGCCAGGCAGAGAGGGACTTGGGGGTGCTAGTTAATGGTAGGCTGAACATGAGCCTGCAGTGTGCCCAGGCAGCCAGGAGGGCCAATAGCATCCTGGCCTGCATCAGGAACAGTGTGGCCAGCAGGAGCAGGGAGGTCATTCTGCCCCTGTACACTGCACTGGTTAGGTCACACCTTGAGTCCTGTGTCCAGTTCTGGGCCCCTCAGTTTAGGAAGGATGTTGTCTTGCTGGAGCATGTCCAGAGAATGGTAACAAAGTTGGTGAGGGGTTTGGAACACAAGCCCTATGAGGAGAGACTGAAGGAGCTGGGGTTGCTTAGTCTGGAGAAGAGGAGACTGAGGACCTTATTGCTCTCTACAACTACCTGAAGGGAGGTTGTAGCCAGGCAGAGGTTGGTCTCTTCTTCCAGGCAGCCAGCACCAGAACAAGAGGACACAATCTCAGGCTTTGCCAGGGGAGGTTTAGGCTGGATGTTAGGAGGAAGTTGTACACAGAGAGAGTGATTGTCCATTGGAATGGGCTGCCCGAGGACGTAGCGGAGTCACCATCTTTGGAGGTGTTTAGGAGGAGACTTGATAGGATCCTTGGTTGCATGGTTTAGTTGATTAGGTGGTGTTGGATGATAGGTTGGACACGATGATCTTGAAGGTCTCTTCCAACCTGGTTTATTCAATTCTAGTCTAGTCTAGTCTATTCTATTCTAAATTGCTGTGATTTGTGACATAATTTAAAACATTCACTGGGACATAAGATGTAGCTCTTGGTGTGGCAAATCTCATTTTGACATTGCAATTTATTTTTAATTAATATTTTTTGTTGTACTATTCAAAACAGGAAAAGGACATTCATTTATTCTAGACTATCTGTGCTAAACAAAAAATGAATTTCTGGGGAAAAAAAAAAAGACAAAATAGAAAGGAGGACTAAATCTATACAATGATATTCAGAGAAAGTTGTGTTGGCCATTGGAATGTGCTGCCCAGGGAGGTGGTGGAGTCACCGTCCCTGGAGGTGTTCAAAAAGGGATTGGACATGGCACTTGAAGCCATGGATTAGCAGTCATGAGGTGTTGGGTGGCAGGTAGGACTTGATGATCTCTGAGGTCTTTTCCAACCTTATTGATTCTATGATTACAGTACAATATGTTGTTAATTATTAGGTAAGAGGTAACCAGGTTGGAAGAGACCTCCAAGATCATCAAGTCCAACTAATCACCCAGCCCTATCTAATCAACTAGACTGTGGAACTGCGTGCCTCATCCAGTGTCTTGTAGGAACTTCTCAATAAATAGCCTCCAGTTTGACAGATCAGGGCCATTTGGCCTACCTATGGCTGTGGTCACCTCCTTGCAGACTGGTCTGTCAGTTTGTATTTTGGCTCTCTGAGTTGAGACTGGCAGGCACCTGATACATGCAGGAATACCCACACTTGCTTACCAAAGCATGCACTTAGTGTGTAGTGGGAAAGTTATTGAAACAAACAAACAAAAACGTCTCTTAGAGCATTTTGGACAGTTTTTTTCCTACTTTTCTTAATCCAGATAAAGCCAGTTCTGAAAACCCTGTCAGCCCTACTGGTTTATAAGCTGCCAGATGCCTGTTTTCTATCTGATAACCCAAATATCAGAAGATGAAAGATAAGAAATAATCGCACAATTAATTTTGGTACAGTTTAGATATACAAGGAGTCCCCTAACGCAGGGGGACTCTGGAGGTAATTTACAGTTGGGGAATCTTCTGGTGGCTCTATTGAAGTGTTGCTGCTTTGAATCAGTAGAGAGTGATAATGTAATGTGCGATGGTTTAAACCACCCACAGCAAATAAAAGCTCGGCTGAAGTCAGTTGTGTAAGCTAAACGGAAAGCTGTATTTTACAAGCAGGAGCGGAATGCAATGAATAGGTACAAAAAATACAGTATTTACAATATTGTACAGGTTTTTACAAAAAGCAAACAGCACAGAAATCCTCCTTGGGCAGAAGGACACTGCCCCGCTCTCCCCAACCTCTCCCTCCCTTTTCCCTCTGGTTAATTAGAAGAAAATAGAAAAGGAGAGATGTTAGGGAAAATTCAGTTAGTTCAAAAGCATCGTTAGAAAGTCAGTATTGCTTATCTCAAGGTTGTCAGATGATAAGAGGTCTCTCTCTGTCCAGGAGCAGCATGCATGCCAGCAGAAAGAGATGGAGTGAGAAAAGAATGTAAGATCATAAAACTTCACCCCACTCATCTACCAATGAAATTCGTTTAGAATTCTCTCTCTTGTTTTCCTTTTTACACCCAACTATCCAGCTAGAGAATTTGCAGCTATTTATCTTAAAGGCACAGCCTGAAACTATCAGATAACAGGAAACAAAATATGTGTGTGGGAAATCTATGTCTGCATTTCAATTATACAAAACTCTATAGCATACTACCTACAACATGCCAATTGTATATGTCTGAAAGCCAAAGATAATTTTCCCCAGAACTAGAATAGTTGTTCTAACGCAAGATTGTTTGCCTAAAGGATAAAAAACCACCCAAGAAGAGCAGAAATTTTGGTTTGTGTAGTACTATCATAGTTTAAACTGTAGGTTCAATAACTAGGGAAAATTTAGTGCTCTCTCACCGGTGTAGTGAGTCATATTTAATTCATATTGAATCAAAAAACCCAACAGCTACAGAATAGAATGATTTTGGTTTAGTAATTTTTTTCACTCCCCCCCCCCCCCCGCTTTTTATAAAGACTATGCATAGTACCTTGCAGTCACAGCAATGTGTCCAGTTCTGGGCTTCTCAATTTAAGAAGGACATTGAGATACTTGAATGTGTCCAGAGAAGGGCAACAAGGCTGGTGAGAGGCCTTGATCACAAGCCCTACAAGGAGAGGCTGAGGGAGCTGAGATTGTTTAGCCTGGAGAAGACGAGGCTCAGGGGAGACCTTATTGCTGTCTACAACTACCTGAAGGGTGGTTGTAGCCAGGAGGGGGCTGGTCTCTTCTCCCAGGCAACCAGCACCAGAACAAGAGGACACAGTCTCAAGCTGTGCCATGGGAAGTTTAGGCTCGAGGTGAGGAGGAAGTTCTTCACTGAGAGAGTCATTTGTTATTGGAATGGGCTGCCCGGGGAGGTGGTGGACTCACCATCCCTGGAGGTGTTCAAGATGGGATTGGATGTGGCACTTGGTGCCATGGTTTAGCCATGAGGTCTGTGGCGACAGGTTGGACTTGATGATCTTGAGGTCTTTTCCAACCTTGGTGATTCTGTGATTCTGTGAATGTTTATGTTTGTAATAAAAAAAAATGTTGAATATACTTTGAAAGTTATTAAACAGCACATTTGTTCTCTGTGTGATACAAGTTTGTGTAGTCAGGTGACAGGGAAAATACAATGTGCATTGGAGATTATTTTTCATTTTTACTTTTCTAATGCAAAATATAATGTTAATTGTAAAACTGCTCTCCTTTAATTGTCTTGGCACTTGACCTTTGTGAAGCAACCACTGATGCTACCCTTCTCCCTGGTTTATGCCTGAAATCCTGTAACTGTAGCAATAGGGTATTCCGCTGCTGTGGTTTATTGCTACTGTCTGTGGTTATAGATCAGGCTTCAGAATTGTTAATTTCTTTCTCATCCTTATGGCCTCCTATTATTTGTGTGTAATGGAAAAAGAATTGCAGTGGAGGAGAGAGAAAATTAAATACAGTGTTGCCTTTCTTTTTATGTAAGTCAGAGACTCTAACACAGTAGGATAAAACTCCATCAGAGGGGCTGCTGCACAATTGAAACCACAGCCATGAAATAGCTTTCAAGTCTGTCCCTGGCATCCTGCATTTGAATGGATTCAGTGATGTTTTATAACTGAAAAGATACTTATTGATGTGAAGTTCATTTTGTCTTTTGATGCTGATTATTTCTGAAGATTGATTTTAGCAGCTTGCCTCCACTTTCCAGGCTTCATTAGCCACTGTGCTGTACAGGAATCTCAGAAACACAGGAGGTGTGTGGCAGAAAAGGGAGAAGGTATTTATTTCATGTCACCCAGGGAAAATAACATACCCTAAGAGTGTTGAATTAAGGAATACATTGCTCTTTGGCACAAAACCTGATGGAACTAGTGTGGATTTCAGCAGAGTGAAGTTATGCTTAATGTGGAGGTCCAATAAAGATTTCCGTAGTGGCATTGATCAGCACAGTTAATTTTGTGTGAACAGCTCTGAATTATGCCTCAAGACAGATATATACCTGAAGTCAAATTTTCTGGGTTGGCATGTCTGAGGTAAGGCAGATAGTAAAAGTATTGAGGGGAGAGCAGAAATTTTAGGTAAGTAACTTGTTGTTAATCTAGAACAGTGCTTTAAAGTCCATAGATTTATGAAGGGGTGTGGGGTTGTGGGGGAATGGAGGCTAAGTGTGAAAGGGAATACCTAATACTATAAAAATATCTGTTCTTTAGAAATGTGTTTGAACATTCCATCAGATTTAACTTGGTCTCAACTTAGAACATTTGAAATTTTGCATTTGGTCATTATCCATAACTGGGTGAGTTGAGGAAGTTCAATAAGCTCACAAAATGTATAATCAGGAAAATATATATGTACATGTGCATGCACAAATACACTTGTGCTCACAACCCTACCCAGCTGTTGGCAGATCCAATTTTTTTCCACACCTGACCCCATGGATTATGAATGTGAACTACTCAGAACTTAATGATTTGTATTTCCTTTTGATTTTTTCAGAACTTGCTTACAGGGTTTCTTGTGTAGCACAAGAAGGAAAAATATGTAGAGCCTGTCTGTGTGTAGAACCTCCTACATCTCTTTTTTGGTTTTCCTGAGCCTTGAATCTGAGCTTCCCCCAGGGGAGACAAATCTGGTGAATCTACTTCCTTACCCCTTTTGTGACTTCCAGTGCATTATCCAACTGAGATGAGCAACTAAGTAGTACAGTGAGTTGGTGAAATGATTTGCTCTCTCTATGGCCAGTTCATTTTGGAGATTCCTTAAAATAGAGAGCTGCTAAAGAAAGCCATCAGCAAGTTTGCGTCGGGTCATAAACAATGCTTGCTCATTAGGAAAATTCAGTGCAAATGTTTTCATCTGCCAACAATGCAAAACTGCATACAGAAAGAAATCCTAACTCTCTGAAGTGAGAACAGATTAGCTGTGACATTTTGTGATTAGCCCTCAAGCTAATTAGCAGTTGATGATTTAATAGATATAGTAGGTGGCAAATAAATAAGGCTTTAGTCTGAATTGTAGAGCACTTATTACTGTATCTGTCATTCTAGTACGTGGATATTTGATGGAAATAAATAAACAATATACATTTACAGAAAAACTAGTGAAACATTTTCTAAGACCTGCCTAACATGTGTTTGCTTCCTGTGCTCTACATTTAATTTTGTCTGTATCTAGAAAGTGTTTAACGTAATCCTTAACATGCTGCCGAAGCTCCTTTGTTGTTATTTTGGGTACAAAGAGTAGACGTTCCTAAAAAAGAATAAAGAAGAAAAGCTCTAGTGGAGGTGATCACAGGATCACAGGATGTTAGGGGTTGGAAGGGACCTCAGGAGATCATCAAGTCCAACCCCCTGCCAGAGCAGGACCGTAGAATCTAGCCTGGGTTGCACAGGAATACATCCAAATGGGTCTTGAAAGTTTCCAGAAAAGGAGACTCCACAACCCCTCTGGGGAGCCTGTTCCAGTGCTCTGTGACCCTCACAGTAAAGAAGCTTCTTCCTCATGTTGAGCTGGAACCTCCTGTGATGTAGTTTATACCCATTGCCCCTTGTCCTATCACAGGGTGCAACTGAGCAGAGCCTGTCCCCTCCCTCTTGACACCCATCCCTCAGATATTTATGAACATTTATTAAATCCCCTCTCAGTCTTCTCCTGACACAATAGCCCCAGGTCTCTCAGCCTCTCTTCATAGGGCACATGGTCCACAGAATCACCCAGGTTGGAAGAGGCCTCCAAGATCATGAAGTCCAGCTGATCACCCAACCCTAACTAATCAACTAGACCATGGCACTAAGTGCCTCATCCAGTCTTTTCTTAAACACCTTCAGGGATGTCAACCCCACCACCTCCCCAGGCAGTCCATTCGAATAGGCAATCACTCTTGCTGTGAACAGCAGGATTCTGTCACACTTCTCTGCTCTGGTGAAACCTCACCTGGAGTACTGTGTCCAGCTCTGGGTCCCCCAAACCAAGAGAGAGATGTGGACCTGCTGGGGCAGGTCTAGAGGAGGGAAATACAATAATCAGAGGGCTGGAGCACCTCTCATATAAAGACAGGCTGAAAGAGTTGGTGCAATTCATCCAGGAGAAGAGAAAGCTCCAGGGAAACCTTATAGCTACATTTCAATATCTGAAGGGGACCTACAGGAAGGCTGGGAAATGACTGTTTAGAAGGACTTGTAGCGATAGGATGGGGGACAATTGTTTTATGATGGAGCAGGGTAGATATAGGTTGGACATAAGAAGGAAGCTCTTTACAGTGACAATGGTAAAATACTGGAATAGGATGCCCAGGGATGTGGTTGATGCCCAGTCCCTGAAGACATTCAATATCAGACTTGATATTGCTTTAGGGCAGCTTAGTTGGAGGTGTCTGTGCTTACTGTGAGGGGGTTGGACAAGACAATATTTGAGAGTCTCTTCCAGCCGGACACAATCTGTGAATTAAATCCATAAACATACCCCTACCCTCAAAGCATCTTTTTTAAGGACAGTGAGACTGAAAAGGAAGACTGCAAGAAAAGATACATTTAGGAGAATACAATGGAAGAGGAAAAGATTTCCTGGAAGGCTTTCATATAATCTACACTACTGCAAGTTCTGAGTTTCCAGTGTCCAGTGCCTCTTGTTCTGGTTTGCTTAATAGTGCAGAGTTTAATCATCATCTCCTCATATCTCAGAAGGGGGCCTACAGGAAGGCTGGGGAGGGACTTCTCAGGATCTCAGGTAGTGATAGGACTAGGGGGAATGGAATGAAGCTGGAAATGGGGAGATTCAGGCTAGATGTGAGGAAGAAGTTCTTCACCATGAGAGTGGTGAAGCCCTGGAATGGGTTGTCCAGGGAGGTGGTTGAGGCCCAGTCCCTGGAGGTGTTTAAGACCAGGCTGGACGAGGCTCTGGCCAGCGTGATCTAGTGTAGGGTGTCCCTGCCCATGGCAGGGGTTGGAACTAGATGATCCTTGTGGTCCCTTCCAACCCTGACTGATTCTATGATTCTATGATTCTATGATTCTATATGACTGCACTTTTCATAGAACTGATTTTGCTGTCCTTGTTTAAGAGCAGATCACTAACATCATATTCATTTCATAGAAATACATCCAGATATAGTCATATGTGCGTGGGCTTTGTGTTTACTAGGTGAGCTGTGTGTTTACTAGATGGAGCATGATGGTCCTGAGGAGCCAGTTAGGCTCTTTTACAGTTACCTGACAGATGGTGTGTGGCCCAAAGAAGTACAAGGTGGTGCAGGCACAGCTGAACCATGCTTCCAGGTGTGATTTTGCAGATGATGGAATGATGTTAGGCAAAAATCTATGAATTACAATGATGCCACCGTAACAGTGGTCCTCGCTGGTATGGTTATTTCTGTATTTAATGTCACTAAGGGAAGGAGAAAAGCATCTATGAAAAAATTAAGGATGTTACTGCTTCTATCTACTACATCTACATTTGAAATGAGATGCAAAGGCATTTTCCATTGATGTTTCCAAGCTCTCAGTTGCTTTGGAGCTTTGTGATGACATTCACCAAACATAATACAAGCCTTCAGCTGCAGCACATTCTCTCAGTATGCACAGTAGTCAGAGCACAAAGGCTAGTTCTCCTGAATCATCCTTAGTCTGCAAACTCTTTCCTCAGACCTACTTCTAATTTATCTAATTGATCTCTCTTCCCTTATAGAAGAGGTGAATGTAGAAGTACCAGAGTCAGCTTAAAGTTTGAGATGTGAATGTCTTTCAGTCATGACCCTAGAGTTAAAAACCACTATGATTTTAAAGGTGATATCAACCCTAATTCCTGGTGCTTGAGAGTATTATATAGTTCTTGTTTTATTTTCCATGGGAACAGATGTTAGCCCTTCTGCCTTGGGATTTTTCCAGCTCTGGTAATTCTGTTCTGTGTACCTAAAACTCTCCCTGAGATTTCAGATGGATAAGGAAGTTATTATTGACCAGCTTTACATCAGGACTCTTCTGAGACAATATTGCCAAAATTTTATTATCATTTTTCTCATTTCTTTTACAACCTATTGCATCTTAGTATTATTTCACTGTACAGGTAAAATATAGTAAGATTTTACTACTTTGATCATGCTCCTGTTTCAGTCAGTGGAAAATCTCTTTTAACTTCATTGTGAGCAGGAGAAGGACCTGTACTAGCAAAGTGCTTTGAGCAATGATTTGTGCCTGCAACTTAAAATGTGATTCTAAAATCCTTTTTGCTCCCAGAAAAATTCGAACACGCTTCTCCTGAAATGCTTTCTAGAATGAATGTATTTTAAGAGTTCTGATCAGTAGTAGTGCTGTAAGTTAGTAATGAATGATTAGACACAAGAGCTTGTTCAAGCAGATTGGGAGAATACTTCCAGAAAGTGTACTGCGTGGAATTACATGACTCAGATGTCAACTAACTGAGAATGATTAAACTAATGTGATGGAGTAGAGCAATTTAAAAAGTAACATCCAGTGATGCCTATAAGAGCTGCACCTTCTAATGCAGATCACGTAAATCAAAGAAATGCTGAATATTTCAGTGATTGGTTGTGTTCATTATGCATATTCTCTTGGCACAACAGTGTAATTCTTAACTGGGTATCAAATATTTAGGCATATGAAATATGTGAAACAAAGATAAAGGAGAAATCCCAAAGAGCATACTGATAGTGTTGTGAAGGTTGAAGCAATAGGCATACTATTCATAAACCAGTTTGTGAAAATCCTAAGAATGTGTTTTCTACTGTTCCTTGAAGAGCAGTTATTCCACGACTCTAAAATCTTCTCGACATCTGGTTTGCTTTATGTTGAGAGCTTAGGGAATGATTAAAGCACATAAATTATAGATATATTTTTAGATGTGACATAATCTTATAGCAGGTTCACTTAGAAAATGAATTGTGAAGTATAAAAATAGCTGGGGAGAGGTCTGGAGCACAGCCCAAGAGTAGAGGCTGAGGGAGCTGGGGGTGTTTGGCCTGGAGAAGAGGAGGCTCAGGGGAGACCTTATTGCTGACTACAAGTACCTGAAGGGAAGTTGTAACCAGGTGGGGATTGGTCTCTTCTCTCTAGCAACCTATGACAGAACAAGAGGACACAGTCTCAAGCTGCACCAGGGAGGTTTAGGCTGGAGGTGAGGAGAAAGTTCTTCCCAGAAAGTAATTTGCCATTGGAATATGCTGCCCAGGGAGGTAGTGGAATCACTGTCCCTGGAGGTGTTCAAGAAGGGATTGGATGTGGCACTTGGAGCCATGGTTTATTTAGTCATGATGTGTTGGGTGACAGGTTGGACTTGATGATCTCTGAGGTCTTTTCCAACCTTGTTGATGCTATGATTCTATGAAAATTAGCCCTAACTTTCTTATTTTTATCTTTTACATTGCTGATTTGGATAATCCTAGAAAAGAAAGAAAAGAAACACATTTTCATGATAATTTCTGTACCACATTTACAATGCACTGTTAATTTAGGTTAATTGGGCTACTTCTTTTCACTGCTGAAGAGCTGCATGGCAAACTTTCATTTGTCTTCAGTTTTCCTCTAGGTTACACCACCAGCAGGCAATTCCTAAAGCTTCTAAAAGGAGTCTTTTGTCTTCAGTGAAAGTGACCCACATCGATATTACAAGAATTAGAATGTAGCCTGATGGGAATTTTTGTGTGCACCTAAGAGCAAAATTTTCCTTGGGGAGTATTTAGCAATGTGACATTTTTACTTTCTGGCCAGGGAAAGGAAAAAAAAAGTTAAACTTTTCAAAATGTGCTTTAATTCTGTGCACATTGCAGTACCTCTGAGATTTTGGGCTTCATCAATTAGCATACCTTCCGCTGCTGTTAATCTTTATGACAGCTCAAGGCAAAAATATTTCTTAACTTGAATATAGTATTTTGCTGAGTATGAAGCCACCTGCAATGTTAAAATTGATGTTATTAGCTGACTTAGCCTGGAAGTGCTCTGAGGTTGTCAGGTCTGATGTTCAATGGATTATATTTTCATACATCACTGCTCCTCTTTTCTGGCAGTCATGATTTCTATGATGAACTAGTTTTCTTCCTTGGAGAGGTGCTCCAGTTGCAAATAGGATTATGGGAGCCTTCAAGCATTTTAGAGAAACACCAGAAAATTAAAGTATTTTAATGACATTTATTGTAGACAAATGCACAGGACATTTTCAATCAGCTTTCTAGTATTTTTTGGAATTGGTTTTCAGGACTTCTGTATTTGTGAATTTCTGGGTTTTCTCCCCAATGTCTTCTCATAGTGGTTTGCTGCCTCAGCTGTTGCTGATAATGAGGATGCTTTTTTAATTACCTAGCCTCTGCTAGAGCACTGGTAAGAGAGTGTACTTTTAAAGATTTCAACACAAAACAAAGGTCTTGCACTGCAGTAGTGTGTATCTACATATATATATTAAATTAAAGAATCACTGAATTGTTTCAGTTAGAAAAGACCCCTTAGATCATGAAGTCAAATCATTGCCCTAACACCACTATGACAAGTAAACTGTATTCTGAAGTCCTATGTTTATGTGGTTTGTGAGCACCTCCAGGGACAGTGACTTCACAGCCTCCCTGTGCAGCCTCCCTGTGCAGCCTATTCCAGTGCTTGACAACTCTTTCAGTAAGTAAATTTTTCCTAATATCCAATCTAAACCTCCTCTGGCACAATTTGAGGACATTTCCTCTTATTCTATCACTTGATACCTGGGAGAAGAGAGTCATCCTCACCTCACAACAACCTCCTTTCAGGTAGTTGTAGAGAGCAATGAGGTCTCCCCTCAACCTCTTTTTCTCTGGGCTAAATTTCCCATTTCCCTCAGGCACTCCTCTTAAGATTTATCCTCCAGGCCATTCACCAGCTTTGTTGTCTTTCTCTGGACATGCTTCTGCACCTCAATGTCCTTGTAGTGAGGGGCCCAAAACTGAATACAGTACTAGAGGCGCAGCCTCACCAATGCCAAATACAGAGGGACACAATGACTACTCCTGCTCACCACATTATTTCTGATACGTGTCAGGATGCTGTTGGCCTTCTTGACCACCTGAGCACACTGCTGGCTCATGTTGATTACCATATAATTTTCTTGTGTATTTTGAATGTAGGGCAAGGAAACATATTTGGTGTTTTATCAGAAAATAGTAGTATGGTTATCTGCTATTCTTTTTTCAAGGGTAAAATCAATTATGGTTTGCAGGTACAAAAGGACTTTGTGATGAGAAATGCAATAGGATTGACCTGCAAAAGGGATGTTCCTACAGTTTTGTTAATCTGAATGTCCCAGTTCTTCAGTCAGATCCCTTGATGTTGGTGCTTTTCAAATCAAGACAGGCAGTGTTTGGTTAGAGTGGTCCATTTGCAGCTACCAGCTTTCAGGACAGGAGTCCTTTTGATTTGGGACTTCTCCAGTGCTGTCTGATGAAAGACAAGTTCATGCTCCACACAGTGGAGAAAATAGTTTGTTGGATCATTTGTGGAGGAACTGAGGGTCTTGCCTCATCTGGCTTCCTAGTCCTGTATGCCACTGCTTAACCTGCTTTGTGATGAACTGTGGTGGTGGTGCTGCATCTGCCGGGTGACTGGGGCTGCAGCCTCAGCATGTTTGTGTTGAGCTACTTCAGTTAAAATGTTCTTCAACAGTTAAAATGTTCTTCAGAAATCAAAGTATTAGTCAGGAGTTGCAAAGGGGAGAAGTAGCAGTGATTAGAAGTGCATGTCTCAGCTGGATGTGAATTCTGAGACAGAGGTAAACTTCTGTAGCCTGGAGGCTCTTGTTCTGCTGAACTCAGATATTTGGAGCACACCAGAGAAGAACATGAGCTTATTGGTACTTTTGTTAAGAATGACCCTGAAGCTTTAGCATTTGAGACCCAAAATGCCTGTATTGTCAGTCAATTTTACTTTTCTTTTTATTTTATTGTCTTTTTTTCCCCCTTTTTTGTTTATCCCTTTCTTTCTCTTTCTCTTTCTCCTCTTTCCCCTTTTCCTCTTTCTCTTTCTCTTTCTCTTTCTCTTTCTCTTTCTCTTTTCTCTCTTTCTCTTTCTCTTTCTCTTTCTCTTTCTCTTTCTCTTTCTCTTTCTCTTTCTCTTTCTCTTTCTCTTTCTCTTTCTTTCTCTTTCTCTTTCTCTTTCTCTTTCTCTTTCTCTTTCTCTTCTCTTTCTCTTTCTCTTTCTCTTTCTCTTTCTCTTTCTCTTTCTCTTTCTCTTTCTCTTTCTCTTTCTCTTTCTCTTTCTCTTTCTCTTTCTCTTTCTCTTTCTCTTTCTCTTTTCTTTCTTTCTCTCTCTTTCCCTTTTTATATTTTCTTCTTATTATTTTCCTTCTTTTTCTTCCTCTTTTTCTTCTTCTTTTTCTTCACCATGAGAGTGGTGAAGCCATGGAATGGGTTATCCAGGGAGGTGGTTGAGGCCCCGTCCCTGGAGGTGTTTAAGACCAGGCTGGATGAGGCTCTGGCCAGCCTGATCTAGTGTAGGGTGTCCCTGCCCATGGCAGGGGTTGGAACTAGATGATCCTTGTGGTCCCTTCCAACCCTGACTGATTCTATGATTCTATGATTCCTCTTTTTCTTCCTTCCTTTTTCTTCCTCTTTTTCTTCCTTTTTCTTCCTTTTCTTCCTCTGTTTCTTCCTCTGTTTCTTCCTCTGTTTCTTACTCTTTTAATGTAAATATTTTACCATAGTTTGGCTACACACTTTATTCTCCATCGTGACAGCTTCATTGATGTAGAAGCAAGGCACAAGTTTAAAAACACAATCATGACACCACAAAATTTGATAGGGGATTAAAGAATTTAAATTGGCTCAGGTCAGGTACACATAGATCAGGTACACATAGATCAGTTAAACTGCACCTAGAAATAAATCAGTCAAGCTACACCTACAGATGAGGACTAATTGTTTGCTGGTCTCTTTGGATGAATGCAAGCCCAACCAACACATCATTAAAGAGTGGGTAACACACTGATCATTGTGAGTTGTGTGTAGACTTCAGCAGCAGGACAAAGCCATTGTAACAACCTTTCTGTTGCAAACTCTGAAGCTTTTTATTCATTTTTAATTTTTTTTGGGGGGTTGTGATTTCAAAGCTACTCTTTTAATGGGATTTATCCTATAGTCTATTCTTTGAATGTAAAGACTTGGTGCTATGAAAATTTTGTCTCCTTGCATCTAGATGATGTTTTCTGTTAGTTTCCACGTGGAAGGTGGAGGTTATTTTATGGCTGTGTTGTAGTTCAATCAGGAGGCCACAGTTACTATTTCAGAAATGATTTGGTGCTCGTTTTTCAGCGTAATGTTTCAGACCTCTGTGTCTTGACACCAAATTATCCCTCTTGCAGAAAATAAGGTGAAATTTTATGTGAAGAAAAACATCCTTTAGTGGAAATTTCCTAACAATGCAGTAGAGCAAATCAAGGTTTCTTCCTCTGCCTTAGGTCTGTTTTCTGTAAGACAGCTATTCAGTCCCAAGGAACACAGCAGGGGTCATTTCCCCAATTTGAGGCAACCCCTAAACCTGTTGAGGGAGGGGAGGGAACCAGGTCCAGAGCATTTCTAACTTGCATCCCAGCTGCTCCTGGGCTGTGGGAGAAGCAGTGGCAGAGGAAACATAAATCCCTATAGATGTGATTCAGAAAACATTTAGATAAGTAAGTGTTATGGATCCTAAATATTGAGCATACTTTCCTTTAAAACCTAAGAATTGGCATCTGAGTCACTGTGCTCATAAATTTCTGTAGCTGTATTGCAAATAGCAAATACATTTAAGGAAGAAAGGAAGGGAAATGTTATAACTACCTAACCAGTTATTTCTTTTCCGATCTGCTTTTTTATATTTGGTCACTTGGGGGTTTTAAGATCTGGGAACTGTAGATCTCTCTATTCGTATGGCACATCAGTGGGTAAATGTCAGGTGTTAAAAATGTTTTGGCAAGCAAAGATGCAGCTAAGCACCTAGATTGTTGATTTTCTTCTGAATCTTATTATTTATTATGTATTTAAGCGTAAGAATACTGTGTGGTATGCCTGATGGAAGTGAATCTACAAATTTGCGGTAAGTGAATCAGTAAATTTGCGGATGACACCAAGCTGGGGGCAGGAGTTGATCTGCTGGAGGGTAGAAGGGCTTTGCAGAGGGACCTCAACAGGCTGGACAGATGGGCAGAATCCAACAGCATGAGATTGAGCACATCCAAGTGCCAGGTTCTGCACATTTGCCACAGCAACCCCATGCAGTGCTACAGGCTGGGGTCAGAGTGGCTGGAGAGAGGCCAGGCAGAGAGGGACCTGGGGGTGCTAGTTGATGGTAGGCTGAACATGAGCCTGCAGTGTGCCCAGGCAGCCAAGAGGGCCAGTGGCATCCTGGCCTGCATCAGGAACAGTGTGGCCAGCAGGAGCAGGGAGGTCATTCTGCCCCTGTACACTGCACTGGTTAGGCCACACCTTGAGTCCTGTGTCCAGTTCTGGGCCCCTCAGTTTAGGAAGGATGTTGTCTTGCTGGAGTGTGTCCAGAGAAGGGTAACAAAGTTGGTGAGGGGTTTGGAACACAAGCCCTATGAGGAAAGGCTGAGGGAACTGGGGTTGCTTAGCCTGGAGAGGAGGAGACTCAGGGGTGACCTTATTGCGCTCTACAACTACCTGAAGGGAGGTTGTGGACAGGTGGAGGTTGGTCTCTTCTCCCAGGCAGCTGGCACCAGAACAAGAGGACACAGTCTCAGGCTGTGCCAGGGGAGGTTTAGGCTGGAGGTTAGGAGGAAGTTCTACACAGAGAGAGTGGTTGCCCATTGGAATGGGCTGCCCGAGGAGGTGGTGGAGTCACCATCACTGGAGGTGTTCACGAGGAGACTTGATGGGGTGCTTGGTTGCATGGTTTAGTTGATTAGGTGGTGTTGGATGATAGGTTGGACGCGATGATCTTGAAGGTCTCTTCCAACCTGGTTTACTCTATTCTACAGGGTGTCTCCACTTTAAGTATCCTGATAATCATATTAGCTGCCTTATACATGCATTGGTTTTTAGATAAGTGTTTTGAATTGGTCAAAAGCTCATCCACTGACGAGTGATAAAAAAAGAGTCATATTAGACAGAACTCCATAAAAGTTATAAATAAACATGGATGCACCTAACTACTGCCCACTTAAAATGTGAAACTGCATATTTCTCCACTGTAAATCAAGAGAATGTGTAATGTGTAACCAGATGTTTGAAAAAACATAGAATATTCTTTCTCTTTTTCTTAGTACAGAACAGCTAAATCAAGAGAATGTGTAATGTGTAACCAGGTGTTTAAAAAAACATAGAATATTCTTTCTCTATTTCTTAGTACAGAACAGCTAAATCAAGAGAATGTGTAATGTGTAACCAGGTGTTTAAAAAAACATAGAATATTCTTTCTCTATTTCTTAGTACAGAAGAGCTGAATTTCATATTTTTTTCTGAAAAAAAGAACCTTCCCCTAAGGCTTTCAAACTGTTTATACTGGCTGCCTCTTAGGCTCTGATTAAGTGCTTAAGAGCACACTGAATATTAAGCATGAATATTCCAGATGGAGTGGTGAAGGGCTGTATGCAATCTACTCTTTAAAAGAGCACATCCCTTGTTTAGCAAGGTAAGTTGTAACCCAGTAAAAAAAGTAAAATAAGATCACATAGAGAGTTAACATTTCATAACCTGTCTTGGTAGAACTTTTCTACAGTATCCCAAATGCTAACAGTAGGAGGAAATAAACTTGCTATACAAAATGTGAGCATTATACAATTTTTAATGTTCATTTCAGTGAAATTAAAGGCATGTCAGACTCAGGTTTTTCAATAAGGGCATGCCACAGCCTGGGGGCTTGTCATGGCTGAACATCTATTTCGTGACATGCTTTTGACTCCTCTGAGCGACGTGTGAGGCAGTGCTGCAACCCAAACTACAGAGCAAGCAGAGACGCAATGCGTTAGTCTTTCCCAGACGGCATGCATTTTGTGGTGCTAAGTTATAAATTGGAGTATCAAATGGAGATTGTAAAATTACAATGATAACTTCAGTGTTAGAGTAAGTTTATGGTTTGAAGTATGCAAATGTTTTTTAAAATACATCCACCATGGACTCCTCTCAGTTAGTAACCAAGCACAGCTCTGTGTAATGCAATCCCAATACAATACAGCAGTGTTATTTTCTCTTGTGTCTTTCATACTAACTATATATCAGACTGCTTTCCACAACACTCAGCAATGCCTGGCCTTACATAGGAAGGAATAGCCAGGAAAGAACCTGCTTCAAACATCCCATGGGTCACTAGTATCATCTCGTTCAGCAGTGGATTTCATGCGGGAAGGGAACAAGTGAAGAATTCTGAAACACAGCAATTCCCTCATGCTTTAATGAGACTTCAGGAAAGGAAAAGAGGGGTGGCTATCTTTCTCTGCCAAAGTAAAATTACTTTCTCCATTTTTGTAAAAGGAATTAGCTCATCATGGTAAAATACTTAAGTTCTGCAGCAGTCACAAGATTCAGCAGTTGTTTCAATTGTCTTAGAATTATGACAAGAAAAGTCACTTGTAATAACCACAGCCTTTTAGCTAAATGCAACTTTCAGTTCATATCGCTTTAACCTTTGTTAATTAGCCAAAATAAGGCACATTTTACATCCATCATTCAGACTCCATTATTTGACTTAAACACTGATTATAATTAATAAATGTGCATGGTTTGCTTCGTAGAGCAGCAATGCCGATGCTGTTCTGCACAGCCTTGAAGCCCTGTGCGTGAGATTTGCTCTTTACCACCATCTCTCTCCCACTCCAAGATGGCACAATCTTTTATTCTTATTTCTGTACTTCCAACAGTCCTGCTGGTCATGGCCAGAGCTTGAAGTCTTTATTAAAGACATATTTCTCTCTCCTAGCCTTCTTTTTTTAATTTTTTTTAAAGATCTAATCTACTCTGCTGCTATAGTTCTTTAATTACTTTTGGAGTACCTAAATGAAAAGCTTTTTTCTTTGCTGATTGCCTCCTTCAAATATTTGTGGCAGTATCTCTTTTCACTTGATGTTCAGCCTTCTGTATAGATGGAAAGATCTTAATCCTCCCCAGGAAATTAATCCCTATGTACTTAATTCGATTTAAATTCCTCTGCCAATGCATACGTTCAGGAGTTATGTGGCAGCATGGAGGCTGTTGATTTAAATGCTGTGTTCTGAGAAAGGAAATAGTATTTGACATGCATGATGTTAGCAAAAGCTGCTTTTTGTGTTGTGGCTTTCTGAATTTGCCTTCATTAATTCACATCTTTCTGCAGTCACAACGTTTGTAAGTGATAGGAGTTTTCTTGACGTAAGTTGCTCCAAAGCCTACTCCAGGCAGACACAGGCACTTGTGGTTCTCCTCCTCATCATTTTCCCTCATTGCCTCTAGTTAGTGCATTAGCTTGCTTAGATCTACCTTATTTTATTGTAAACACTGGCTATTTTGCTGTCTGGATTCCTGAAGCCCATATGTTCTGTGAGCTTAATCTTAACTGCAGAAGGGCAGTACTGATATAGGTGGGAACAGCTGGAATCCTCCCTAGCCTTCCTCTGTGCAGTCTTTTCACAGACAGGGTAACAAAGATGCTTTTACTGACAGAATATGTCCAGTTCATCTCTCTAGTGTCAATAAAGGCAAGACAAGATCTTTGAGTGATTATGATATTTGCTATATAGTACTTCTAAAATGTGCAAGAATTAGCAAGCATTGGCACTCACTGATTGACAATATGTAGCATTAAAAATAATAAATATTTCCTCAAAACTTAAGTGTGCCAAAATTGTCCCCAAAACCACTGACAATGCTGTTGTTGACATTTCTGTGTTCTGTTGTGCCAGCAAAAACTAAATGATAAGGGCTGGGTTTTTTTCTGACATCTGTGTGAAGTGAAAAAACATTTCTAAAAACTCTTCAAATCCAAAAAATAGGTTTTCCAGACTTGCCATAAATTAACAGGAGAAACATGGAAGATCGATTGCTGCTTCTTGGGAGATGTTAACAAATATTGTTTTTACAATCTGTTTGGAAAACACAACCTGACCTGACGTGATTTCACTGTGGAACAAAGGTTAAGTATAAATTTAAAGATGATGCAGCTTGCGTACCATCAGTGTTTCAAAGGCTCTTATGTCCTCATACTGCTAAAAAAGGTGAAAATAGGAAAAAAAATGAAACCTGCTTAGATTCCAGATGGTACTGTTTGCTTCAGCAGAAGAGGTCATAATTCTCTTCAGATTAGCTGTCCAGGATATGAAAGAAACATGATTCATCTTAAAAAAAAACACACAGTGTCTCATGTTCTTTTTTCAAGCCTGCTCTTTAGCTCTCCTCCCATTTTGTCTTACTGTTTCATTTTCACTTTTGTGGTATAAGCAACCTCACTATGCTGGAGAGTAAACTGAGCCCTGATGGGAATGGAGAGTCTGAAAATAACTTCTCCCTAGCTACTCACAAGGCTGTTTCTCAATGTAAAAGCAGAGTAACCCAGCAGCTGTAGTCTTAGACTGGCATATGTGAAATACAATAGTGCACCCTGCGGAAGCATCTCTAGAGTCGAGCCTGCTGTGGGTTAGGCACCATTTCCAGCTTTATCTGAAGAGATATTCTGTGATAGGCTCTGACAATTTACTTGTGGCACGGTGGCTTGATTTCGAAGGTCAGACATAGGAATCAGCTCAAAGCGTTGTGGAGTGTGTTAGAAGTATAGCCAGCAGCCAATTTGAATTCATATTCTCATAGCAGCTATCTGCATGGCCTCTCGTCTTAATGGATGGTGTTTCATGAAGTGTGTCTGCCTGAAAAACTTCTCTTGTATTTCTGGCACACTGAAGCGAACAGCCAGATTTGACAAAACATGAAAGTCTTTGCTGGACCTGAGGCTTGTAGGGGTGGGCAGAGTCCATGGGCATGAGATTGAACACATCCAAGTGCCGGGTTCTACACATCGGCCACAACAACCCCATGCAGTACTACAGGCTGGGGTCAGAGTGGCTGGAGAGCTGCCAGGCAGAAAGGGACCTGGGGGTACTGGTTGATAGTAGGCTGAACATCAGCCAGCAGTGTGCCCAGGTGGCCAAGAAGGCCAATGGCATCCTGGCCTGCATCAGGAATAGTGTGGCCAGCAGGAGGCATTCTGCCCCTGTACTCAGCACTGGTTAGGCCACACCTTGAGTCTTGTGTCCAGTTCTGGGCCCCTCAGTTTAGGAAAGATGTTGATTTGCTGGAACGTGTCCAGAGAAGGGCAACGAAGCTGGTGAGGGGTATGGAGCACAGCCCTGTGAGGAGAGGCTGAGGGAGCTGGGGTTGCTTAGCCTGGAGAAGAGGAGGCTCAGGGCAGACCTTATTGCTATCTACAACTTCCTGAAAGGAGGTTGAAGATAGGTTTGGGTTGGTCTTTTCTCCCAGGCAACCTATGACAGAACATGAGAACACAGTCTCAAACTGTGCCAGGAGAGGTTTAGGCTCGAGGTAAGGAGGAAGTTCTTCACAGAAAGAATAATAGGCCAGTGGAATGTGCTGCCCAGGGAGGTGGTGGAGTCCCCATCCCTGGAGGTGTTCAAAAAAAAGATAGATGTGGCTGTTGGAGCCATGGTTTAGTTGTCATGAGGTGTTAGGTAATAGGTTTGACTTGATGATCTTTGAGGTCTTTTCCAACCTGGTTGATTCTGTGATTCTGTGATATCCACCTGACCACCATATCCAATCAGGAAGAAATAAAGAGTTATCATAGTGCTCTATTTCATCTGTAAATCATATAAATTAAGCACTGTTGAGTAAAGAGAGCAACTGCCTTCAGCCTTAACTTCAGTGGGAATGTGTGACCCCACACAAAATGTGTTTTGTTTCAACAAAAACATTACAATGGCCTATAGTAGTCCATGCACACACAGGGAAAAAAAGTCTTGTTCTCACTGAGAGCTATTAATAAGACAGTTTCTCTTGCTTGGATGTGATCTAGAATATTTAGTCCCTTATTTTCAAAGGGAATACTCCCATGAATAAAATCTCAGTGAAATGACTAGTGCCTTGTCTTCTAGGATTAAATCCAAATTATGGCCTTTATTAATAAAGCAGTTCATGTTTCAGGTAAAAGTAGTAATCATTTGGACACATTTTGATGTAAAAAGAAAAGATGAATGCTGCCCTGAGACAGAAATTTGTATTAATTAGACTTCACTGATGACAGTAGAAGACTTCAGATATTTTCTGTGATGTTGTTGATCAAACAAGGATTAGAATGTTTGGAGACATTCATTTTCTCCCCAGACATGGCCTTTAAATAGGATATTGATAATTTGTTGATGGTAAGATATAAATAGGTTTGCAACTAGGAGCAACTTAATAACTGGGTCCTTACATGCACACCGCTATGTAGGGAGCAAAATAAAGTTGAGTCTTTAAAATGTAAGAGTATGAACATTGTGTCTTCATCTGCAGGACAGACTGTGTCCATCTTGGAAGATAAATCAGACAGCACTGGAAATTGTTCCTGGCTTCAAGCCACAGAAATTATTGTCAGGGTTTAGTAAGTAAAATTCCTTGAGTCAAAAAATGTCACATCCTTATCAGCAAATGTCTCACCTCTTCTGTTCTCAGATAGACCCCTACCACATTGCCAAAGGAAGATTTCTGACAGCAAAAAACCACAAGCCTTATAGATAGATAAAGCCTTCTTTGTCTTTAGGGGTTGCCAATCTGCGTTAGAGAAGAAAGAGAAATGGTTGGAAAACGGTGCTGCATAAATTCCTTTATCTAACTTGGACAGTAACATAGCCCAAAAGTACCACCTCTTACCCACATCTGCGCTGAAATGTCCTCATTTTTTCCTATGAATTCCTGTCCAGAGGGTACAGACTTTTCCTTTTACAGTGAGACAGAGCAGTATGGCTCTCCCAGGAAGTTAACTTGGTTTGATATCTTCAGAAAATCTGATACAAGTGGTATTTTCCTTATATGAGTATTCCAAGCTTTTGAAAACAAGACAATTTATATGCTAATAAGCTTTCCATTATTGCAGCAATTGCTTTCTTGTCCATTAATTACGTTCACTTTGATCAGTCAGCATTAGCACTGTGCATAAAATAGCTTTACAAATATTTAATAAATGAGTTCACGTTATTAGTGTTTTTAAAGATAGTCATCCCTACAAATTGAGAGATTCTTTTTCCAACTTAGCATGCAAAGATAAAATACGATCTAATTTGAGAGGCCGTTGTTTGTGTTAGCTGTTTTGCAATTGTTAATTCCTTTTATGAGTGATAGAAAGAAAGCAGAATCTCCTCTTAAGTGCTGTATCCTCATTCTAGCTAGCATTCAACGCTGTCATATCACTGCAGCACAGTGAAAAACATCATAAATATTTATCGAATGCCAGTGGCAGAGAAGGAAATACTTTCTTATTCTAATACCACTTTCGAGACAGATGAAATAAAAGCCCTCTCATTGGTTATTTTGGAGGCATTTAGTACACTATATGACTGCCAGACACTTGGCCAATTAGCATAGATGACTGATGACAAGGATGGAAAACCCAGAAGTAACTGATTTTTCAGGGCAGCTGTGAATACAAGGTTTGCTGCTATTGCGCAGCACAGTGCAGTTTGTCAAATTATTAAAAGGAAATGTAGCCCTATTCAGTTCAGTGTGAGCGTGTTGACCGAGATAAGGGAAAGGTTGTGATACTTGAGATAGCCAGAGAAAATAATGGCATTTGTCATTTGTCTTCCCTTGGGCTGTTTAGCTATTACTGCTGTCTTTTTGCATGTACTCCTTTCCAAGAGGGCAAGTGCTTGATGCCGGAAAGCTTTAATTATGGAGGTGTCAGCATGAGATTCAACTCACTGTGCTTATTTAGAAATTGTAGTGTTGGGTATTCTGTAGGAAAATGAAGAATATTGCATCTTTAAACAGCAGCTCATTTGTTTAGGTCTGTTCCTAGAACTTGAAGGGCTAATCTCTCTTCTTGGCTGAAGAAAGAAGCCAAACTGATAAGATCGCAGAATTACTGAATTAACCAGGTTGGAAAAGACCTTTGAGATCATCAAGTCCAACCTATCACCCAACACTATCTAATCAACTAAACCATGGCACTAAGCACCTTATCCAGTCTCTTCTTAAACACTTTTCCAGCGATGGTGACTCCACCACCTCCCTGGGCAGCCGATTCCAATGGCCAATCTCTCTTTCTGTGAAGAGTTTTTTCCTAACATCCAGCCTAAACCTCCCGTGGTGCAGCTTAAGACTGTGTCCTCTTGTTCTGTCACAGGTTGCCTGGGAAAAGAGACCAAGCCCCACCTGGCTACAACCTTCCTTCAGGTGGTTGTAGACAGCAATAAGGTCTCCTGTGAGCCCCCTCTTCTCCAGCCTAAACAATCCCAGCTCCCTCAGCTTCTCCCCATAGGGCTTGTGCTCCAGATCCCTCACCAGCCTTGTTGCCCTTCTTTGGACATGTTTGAGCATCTCAACATCTTTCTTAAACTGAGGAATGCAGAACTGGACACAGTACTCAAGTTGTGGCCTAACGAGTTTTGAGTGCAGGGGCAGAATGTCTTCCCTGCTTCTCCTGGCCAACACTATTCCTGATGTGGGCCAAGATGCCGTTGGCCTTCTTGGCCATCTGGGCACACTGCTGGCCATTTATATACAGCCAGCAACCAAGGAGGCTTTAGAGTGTGAGGTAACCCTCTCTTTCCATGGGAACAGAAAAAAGGCAAAGCAAAGACTGGGCTGCTGGACTTGGCTTCAAAGATCCTACCTTAAAATCAGGTTGGCATCCTCTGCAGAACAGAGTTTGATGACTTCCTTCAGCATGAGCTGCAGCACTGCCAGCAGCGGTCCCTGTGGATCTGCACTGGAATTAGCTTGCTCAGCTGCTAGAGCATGCTTCTGGGGCTCCAGCAGCAATTCAGCCCAGCATAGCAGGATTCAGGGGTATGTGGCCAGTGTACTGCTGTTGAGACATTCATTTAGAGGAAAGAAAATCTTTTTGAATGCAAGTTAGGGAAATTAGTCTATGTTAGCATATATTATTCTCTAAAGAGTGCAGTTATAAGTCAATCAAAATTTGTCTGTTCTTTTGAGTGATACTCTGCCATCATCAGCCTTCTGATACACATACAAATATTTTTTTTTCCAAATTTTAGTTATGTGAATATTTTAAATACTTCTGAAAACACAGAAAATAAGTTTTACACTTTCAAAAGAAAACACTTAACGTTTTCCTTTGAAATAAAAGACCTTTAAAATCATGAAAAGTAGTTCTTTCCATGTGAGAACAACTACGTGTAAGTAAAGGATATATAAATTTCAAAGCCTCTTAAGTATTAAATAGCTGAATTGTGTTATTCTGCCAGATTATCAGACAACAGCCTTACTCATTTGATAAGCAAGTAATAAGACAAAAAATTTTTGCTGCACAATTTAATTCTTAATGCCTACATGCAGACATCATTTAAACCACAGGTTAGTAAAACATACTAAATCAAACCCAAATCTAGATGTTCTTTCAACTGTTCTCAGTACACTGTTATCTCTACCTTGTAGCAAACCTGTTTGAGTGCATGGAAAATATGGCAGAGTTTATATGACTGGATTTCATGTAGTCATTTGATATGGGGTCACAAGGAACATGATTTTAAAAGGCAGGCAGAATATAGCTGTAGGATGGGTGGCCCCAGGCTGGAGTGAAATGGCTAGGAGAGGAGACTCTTCTAGTAGAGTTTCTCCAAGACATCAGCATCAGCTCTTGAATTTATTGAATGTTTATTTGTGCCTCACTCTAAAATATGGAGTGTTATTGATACAACCCTCTTAAGATAGAGAACAATTGAAATACCATGTAGGAAGGGCTAAAGGATCTTGAGGATTCCAGTAAGAGACACTGGAGAAAATAAAGTAAAAAATTCAGGGATATGCACTGAGGCAAGTGCCTGCTTTAGACATACCACAGACGTTTACAGAGCTTGCAAGTGTCCAGGGTTGAGATACCAGCAGCCCATCTGGTTCCTCCCCAGCCTCGCTTTCAAGACACTGAGGCTCAGTTCCTGCCTCCATTCTGGAGCGTGTAGCTCCCTTTGTGCACAAGATAGGCAGTGCAGACTGGGCAGGTAAAACCCTACCTCCTATATAATACCAGTTTTTTGAGGTGGGAAAATAACTCACCTGTTTTGTGGGGTTTTTTTCTCTCCTTACAGTGGATCAGAGAATGCCTAGTATGCTGAGAGGAGGACTACTTAGTCTCTTGCCAAAAAACACAGGGAGAAAAGCTGTTTAGTCCAAATCATACTATGAGCCTGAAAGTAAATATATGGTCAAAACTAAGAGGAACCTGAAAGCTAGATGAAAATTTTAAGTGACTGAAAGACTCAGCTTCAGAAGCAGTCTTCTGATGGGAGTGATGGAAATGCAAATCATCTGTGGAGTTTTATAACTCCAAGAAATTTCTTCAGTATGAAAACAGCCCTTTGCAAACGCATTGCTGGGTAGTAAGTCCTTTCCAGTTCCAGTTTTTCTGACTTTGATTCTGCCTGTGCTCCTCTTGAAGCTAGAACTGGGAGCACTACCTTAAAGAAAAATGAATGTTATTTATTTATTTTTGTCCAGAAGCAGTTTAATTATGTCTGAGCTGAGCAAGGGGATTCACTACACGAAGCTTGATGGCCTGTGAATCTGATTGCACTTCCAGACTCAAGCTGACTATGTTTTCCTGGGTAGATTTAGCAGTTCATTTGCCTGTGTACATCTGAATTCCTCTGCATGATGTGGTCGTAGATGCTGTGTTGGGGATGAGAATCTTGAGGGGAAGAGAGCTATATTGCCCTTAGCTACTTCATGTCATTAACTGAACTTTGCACACTGCCTTGTGTTAAAAGAAAAGCATGAAGAGGACCCGTTTAACTAATAACTTGTGCTTCTTTTTATTTAGCTAGTATGACTTAAGGGGTTGCAATGAAATATTTTCTGTTGCCTTGTTTTCATCTCCATCATTGTGTCCATAGGGAATCTCAATGAGTTTACAAATATAATTCTTCTATGAATACAGTGTTTCTTTGTTGAGTGCATGTTCCAGATATGTCTCAAATTTTTAGTGTTACACTGATTCTAAGTTCATTTTAGGCAGAGAACATATTTGAAACAGCAAAGTATTTCACCAGTTATTTAAAAGTGTCCATCACAGTTGGAAGATGTTTGAATATCAGTATCCCTTAACTTGCAGTGCTCTGAAAATGTAGGAAAAGTGAACCCAAAGTGACACCATTACTCTAAGCATTGCTTTATGGTGTCTGAAGAGAGCTAAGCCTTTGAGAGCTCCCATACGTGCCAGCTGGAAAGCTGTTACACTGTGTAGGATCTAATGGTACATGACGCTGATCATTCGCAACTCAGAAACTGAGCTGAGCCTCATCCCATGATTCTGGATGGGACTGTTTTCCAGAGAAAATGGAGACTGCTGCCTTTCCTCAGTAAAAGCTGCTGCAAGGATATAAATACAGAAGCTTTGAAGTTTCAAACCTATGCCTATTGTATGTCACTGATTCTCTGCAGGCTGCTGGCACAGGTTAGAAGTGTCTGAAGGATTAAAACGGACAATCAAAAGGGCTGAATTTGGTTTTATGAGGAATATTTTGGCTAGACCGTCTTCCTGCCATTCCAAGCTTGTTAAAATCTCTGTGCCCAGCAATGCTAATGCTCTTCTCTGCAACTTTTGGTCAGAATTTGATGATGATGATGGTGAAAGCATCACCTGTAGGGATGTAGTCCTAAAGAAGTGAAAGAAGATGAAACATGTATTTTGTTATCATCAAATACAACTGTCTTCAAGAGTGCTTTCTGACATGGAAAGCAATATAGACAAAATGTGAAATTTTAAAGAAAAGTAATTCTATGAGTCCTAGGATTAGAAATCGTTTAGCCTAAGCTAGCAGTTGTAGTTTCAGCTTTACTTGACAAGTGTCAGAAGTACTTTGACATTTAAGATGGCTTTCCTAAATATCATAACAAATCTAATAGTTGTCAAGTAGAGCCAAAACCACAACTGGGCTAAAATAAAAGGCTGTTGAAAGCCTGCTGTAAATTTGGATGAACAAAGATTATTGTTGTGCCATTGCAAAATGGCAAACTGGTCCATCTCAGTAACTGTTGCATTTGAAAGTCAAAGTCCTGGACAGTTCCTTTGTGCCTTGAGATGCCTTGATTGATTTGTCTAAGAAAGGTTTCGAATCCTTTAGTCACTAGAAACATTTCATGAACACTGAATAAAAAGATGTGAGTTCCTGTGTAAAAGTTTGTACTGAATAAAAAGGGAAAATCAGTGTTCACTAAAAAGCCAGCCTTTAAGTTGATTCCAGTTGTTCTCTCCTGATTGACATCAGCTCACACTTCTGCCTGCAGGGGAATTTTCAGGTGTAGAGTTGTCATGTACTACCGGGAATGAGTGTCTTATCATAGCCTTTGCTGTAGCCAATAGCAATAATCATCCAAGATGGACAGGTATTCATATTTAAAAAGGCATTTGTAATGCTATCTGGTCTTTGAGTCTCTTTCTTTTCTTTCTTTCTTTCTTTCTTTCTTTCTTTCTTTCTTTCTTTCTTTCTTTCTTTCTTTCTTTCTTTCTTTCTTTCTTTCTTTCTTTCTTTCTTTCTTTCTTTCTTTCTTTCTTTCTTTCTTTCTTTCTTTCTTTCTTTCTTCCTTTCTTCCTTTCTTCCTTTCTTCCTTTCTTCCTTTCTTCCTTCCTTCCTTCCTTCCTTCCTTCCTTCCTTCCTTCCTTCCTTCCTTCCTTCCTTCCTTCCTTCCTTCCTTCCTTCCTTCCTTCCTTCCTTCCTTCCTTCCTTCCTTCCTTCCTTCCTTCCTTCCTTCCTTCCTTCCTTCCTTCCTTCCTTTCTCTTCCTTCCTTCCTTCCTTCCTTCTCTTTCTCTTTCTCTTTCTCTTTCTCTTTCTCTTTCTCTTTCTCTTTCTCTCTCTCTTTCTCTTTCTCTTTCTCTTTCTCTTTCTCTTTCTTTCTCTTTCTCTTTCTCTCTCTCTCTCTTTCTCTTTCTCTCTTTCTTTCTCTTTCTCTCTTCTTTCTCTTTCTCTCTCTCTCTCTCTCTCTCTTTCTCTCTCTCTCTCTTTCCTCCTTTCTCTCTCTCTTTCTCTCTCTCTTTCTCTTTCTTTCTTTCTCTCTTTCTCTCTTTTTTTTTTTTAAATTTTCCTGCCTCATTAAGGCAATTCTAAGTTGCTCACATAGAAACATAACAGTTTGAAGATACTGTGCTCAGCACTTGGAAATGATTAAAGCCAGTGTGCTGTACTTTGGATGCAAAGACCTTGCTAACTACATAGGCTGCCTGCTCATTAGAAAGAACCTGTGTCCAGCCAATGTGACAGAGCCTGGGCAGGAAGATGTGCATGGAGAGGAGGTAGTGGCTATTGCAGTCTTTTGAGTCATCATCAAAACAAATGAAATACAGCCTGCACCCTTGTGCTTTCTGCTGGGATTAATGTAGTTTAAAGAAAATGGAAGGAATTACTTCAGAGCATCATCTGAACTTGCACTGTTGAAGCGATAGCACTGCTGCTTAATGCTGTCTCTTCTGATTTCATTCTTACCAAAGCAAAGGAAAAAACCCATGGCAGTGAAATATAGTGTGCTGCTGCACTATTTCTACAGATATACAGAGCTAGAAACAGAAATCATCAAGGACTCAACCTCAGAAGAACAATTCTGAACATCATCTCAGCAGTTTGTATTTACTTTTTAATACACACTGAAAAGGGTTTGAGTTCCTAGTCCCAGTGCTTCAGACTATTTCCTTTCTCTGAAAGGACAGGTTGTTTATGTCAATGTTTTTACACACCTCTGAAAGAGATTGAGTCAAGAGTAAAGAAGTTATTTTCCTTGTGCTTCAGAGGCCAACCCTACATCAGTAAACTCCTCAGCATTGGTAGTCAGCACTTGGTTACATATGCCAACAGACCTGAAAGCATTTGTTGTGGACAGTTCAGTGCCTGCCATTTTGTTCCCAAAGTATTCAGAAAAACTTTCAAAACAGTTTTTCAAGTATATATGTTTCTCATTTCCATATTTTTCCTGTCATTCTTTCAAATAGAAGGGAATTAACCAGGTTGGAAAAGACCTTTGAGATCATCGAGTCCAACCTGTCACCCAACACTATCTAAACAACTAAGCCATGGCACCAAGCACCCCATCCAGTCTCTTCCCTAAACACCTCCAGTGATGGTGATTCCACCACCTTCCTGGGCAGCCCATTCCAATGGCAAATTGCTCTCTCTGTGAAGAACTTCTTCCTAATATCCAGCCTAAACCTCCCCTGGTGCAGCTTGAGACTGTGGCCTACAGTAGTCTGAGACTACTAATGATGACTGTATTTCCGGCAGCTGCCATGGCTTAGTTGTTTAGATAGTGTTGGATGACAGGTTGGACTCGATGATCTCAAAGGTCTTTTCCAACCTGGTTAATTCCCTTCTATTTGAAAGAATGACAGGAAAACATGGAAATGAAAACTGGGCTTTTTTATGTTACTTTCTCTCCCAGTTCCTTGGGGTAGCTCGATTGTGAGACCAGGCTGTCTCAAACCTGGACAAGAGCTTATGTGAGGACTGGAAGATGTAGTTCACATGAGCGGAAATGCATGTTCAGATTGTAACACTAAAGTTGTCCTGTTTCCAGTTAGTACTTCTGGTTTCGGAGTGTTGGTCTTTTCCACTGGGCTAGCTGTGAGCCTGGGGAGTGCAAGAGTCATTTTATAATCATATCTGGCTTCTGCTGCTGCTTCTGCATTTGATGTTCTGCAAAATAGGCCTATGGTTTGTATTATCTAATCAAACCCTCCTTATCTCAACCCTGGGTTTTTTTATGTTAATTTCCCTCCCAGTTCCTTGCAGGGAGCTCGATTGTGAGAGCAGGCTGTCTGGATGTGAGGAGGAGGTTCTTCACCTTGAGAGTGGTGAAGCCCTGGAATGGGTTGTCCAGGGAGGTGGTTGGGGCCCCATCCCTGGAGGTATTTAAGACCAGGCTGGGTGAGGTTCTGGACAGCCTGATCTAGTGTGGGGTGTCCCTGCCCATGGCAGGGGGATTGGAACTGGATGATCCTTGTGGTCCCTTCCAACCCTGACTGACACTATGATACTAAACCTGGACAAGAGTTTATGTGAGGACTGGAAGATGTAGTTCACATGAGCAGAAAAGCTCAATCACTTGACAGAAATGATATGGCAAGAAAGAATGTGGAAACCAAGAGCATCTAACTGCTTTGCCTTATGCTAACCATAAGCCTAGCTGATTATGGAAAAGTGCTGTAATACTGTTTGATGCATGATTTCCTGGCTAGTATCCATTTTCCCCACTTTTACCTTCTTATGTGTTGTTGGTATGTTGTCAGGAACATTGTTCCTTTAGGTTTGCTTCTATGTGTAAAAGAGAGTGCTTAAATTTTCACAAATCGTACTTTTGCTTGTTGTGCTTAAAGAAAATGCTCTTATTCTGCTGTTCCATTTCAGCATAGGTATGTAAAATTGTGTATATGCCACTAAATGCTAATGTAATGCAACAGCTTAGTCTGGATTTATGCCCTTGTGCCAGCAACAGCACACCTTTAAGCAAAGACAGCTGATGACAGGATGCTGCTGAGATGGAGGGAAGACTTAAGGTGCTGGTCTTCATTTGCCATTTTTTTCCGGTTCAGCTGTGGAATACAACTCTTTCATTCCTTTTGCTGGATAATTTTACCCAGAACAATGTTTGCCCTTTATTTCCAGGTGGCCTCTGGTATGAACCTGTACATCTGCTTAACCTGTGCTTCAGTCATGTTGAAGCAGTTTCTGTAACCTATTTATCATAGTATCATAGTATCAGTCAGGGTTGGAAGGGACCACAAGGATCATCTAGTTCCAACCCCCTGCCATGGCCAGGGACACCCTACACTAGATCAGGCTGGCCAGAGCCTCATCCAGCCTGCTCTTAAACACTTCCAGGGACGGGGCCTCAACCATCGCCCTGGATAACCCATTCCAGGGCTTCACCACTCTCATGGTGAAGAACTTCTTCCTCAAATCTAGCCTGAATCTCCCCACCTCCAGCTTCATTCCATTCCCCCTAGTCCTATCACTACCTGATACCCTGAGAAGTCCCTCCCCAGCCTTCCTGTAGGCCCCCTTCAGATACTGGAAGGCCACAATGAGGTCACCTCGAGCCTTCTCTTCTCCAGACTGAACAGCCCCAACTCCTTCAGTCTGTCCTCATAGGAGAGGTGCTCCAGCCCTCTGATCATCCTCGTGGCCCTTCTCTGGACATGCTCCAGCACGTCCACATCCCTCCTGTAATAGGGGCTCCAGAACTGGACGCAGTACTCCAGGTGGGGTCTCACCAGAGCTGAGTAGAGGGGAAGAAGCACCTCCCTTGACCTGCTGGCCACACTTCTCCTGATGCAGCCCAGGATCTGATTGGCTTTCCAGGCTGCAAGTGCACATTGAGAGCTCATGTTGAGCTTCTCATCCACCAGCACCCCCAAGTCTCTCTCCTCAGGGCTGCTCTCCAGCCAGTCACTGCCCAGCCTGGATTTGTGCCTGGGATTGCCTCGACCCAGATGCAGGACCCTGCACTTGGTCTTGTTGAAGCTCATGAGGTTGGCTTGTGCCCACCTCTCCAGCCTGTCCAGGTCCCTCTGGATGGCATCCCTTCCCTCCAGCGTGTCTGCTGCACCACACAGCTTGGTGTCATCAGCAAACTTGCTGAGGGTGCACTCAATGCCACTGTCCATGTCACCCACAAAGATGTTGAACAAGACTGGTCCCAGAACTGATCCCTGAGGGACTCCACTTGTCACTGGCCTCCACTGGGACATGGACCCATTGACAGCCACTCTGTTTCCTGAACTCTGAGATAAAGCTGATTTTCCGTTTACCTTTCTGTCCACCATGAGTTCACAGGGGCAACACGAGAAGTATCCCATGAGGTGTTAGCAGACTGGTTCACCTCCTAGACCTCTTTTTCTATATAAAACAGATAAATAAGCAATCCCCACTCGATGCAAATTTCAGAAGTTTCCTACCTGCTGTGAAAAGGAACATGATCATCACTGATTTTCCTAGTACAGAGCAAGGTCCTAATTGTTTGGATGAGTGCCTTCTACTTCTAGCATTATGGGATTTGATGAATGCTGGTTCATCTTTCATCTTTGCCATCAACAAGAATTGAAAAAAAAATAATTAAAATCTGTGCACTTAAGCTACATCAATTTATCTTCCTTATTCCCCACTTTCTTTCTCCAAAGCCCATGTTTTGGTGTTTGGGAAACTTGCTTGTTCACAAATATATTTTTCAAGCATTATCCCTGTGGTGCAGGCATATCTTTACTGCTTAGGAGTAAGCATGTTAATTTTTTGTCTGCTGTTTTCTGCTGTCTCTCTCACAACCAGAACACTAGAACTGTTTTGATGAGAATTGTGATAGTGCTTCATTTAGAAAATGCTAGACAAGAACAGATTTTAAGCTGTGCTTCACACCAGCTCTTTGACCACTGCTGCTGCTCTCCAGACACACCAGTGCTCAGTTACCCAAATCTTTTAGGAAATGCCATGAGAGAAAACATGCAAGGAAAAGCAATCCCTCTGGATCATAAAATATTTCAAACTTAAATCTTCAATCTTTTGACAGAAACACCTTTTCTGGGAATAATCTCAGGGCTTGGAAGGCAGCACTCACCGCCTCTGCTTTGATCAAATGTTCTAGAATCATCCATAGCAATCTAAGGCTATAAAAATTGTGGGTTCAGGAGCATTCTTGATTTTATGGAGCATTATAATTTTCATCATCCCATGCCTTCTGCTCTCCTTACTGTTCCAAAGGTGACAATGGCCTCTGTATCCCACAGAGGTTGACACTTTTATTGCTGTCTCCCTAGTATTCTCTGTTGCATCTCCTGGGCTTAGCAATTTGTCTCCAACTAACTGAGTGATGTGATGAAGTTGAAACCAGAAGCTTTGTGTGCAAGCTGCCTCAGGTGGAAGTTTTCCATTTCATTTCAGAAGCAAGGTTGAGCTAGCAGAGCTAAAATCTTGTTGGGTTACTCTATAGACTAAACTATATTCCCATTCTATATAAACACTGCTGTCTTACACGTGACATTTGGAGAGTGGAAGAGGTTATAATATACAGCATATAGCTCTTCACCACTCTGAAAATGCAGATCCAAGACCCACAGAATACCAGGTTGCTCCTTTGTGTGCAGTGGGGAAGGCGTGTCTGTATCTAAGAAGTCTTGTAAGAGTAAATTGAGTGTATGTAACACAGAAGTAGTGGGCTGTGTGGATTGCAGGTAACACAGGAAAGATTCTGAAAGGAGCTAGAACTAACAGAGAATATCTCCCTCCCTCCTTTCTGGTGGCACCTGCATATTTCTAGGGCTCCTCTGTACTGTCTCTGGTTCTGGCGCTGGAAAGTAATTCAGAAGCCGCATCTTCCCCACTTGCCAAAGCAGTACAAAATAAAACAAAATAAGTGACAGAATACGTTTTGCTGGTTTAATAGGGCCACTACATAGGGGCCTGATGAATGCAAACCTACCACCAGGTAGATGTAGGACTATGCAGCTGGGAGTAACAGGGGAGGATAATATCTGACCTTTGGGTGTCAGCAAATTCTTAGTTTTGTTGTCCTGAAATGCTTTGTCCTCCTTGTCTCCTACTTTATTTGACTTGGTCCAATCAAGGACACTACAGGAACATATGCTGGGTGATAGGTTGGACTTGATGATCTCAAAGGTTAATTCCCAACCTGGTTAATTCTATTCTATTCTATTCTATTCTATTCTATTCTATTCTATTCTATTCTATTCTATTCTATTCTATTCTATTCTAGCTTTTTCTTTTTCTTTTTCTTTTTCTTTTTCTTTTTCTTTTCCTTTTCCTTTTCCTTTTCCTTTTCCTTTTCCTTTTCCTTTTCCTTTTCCTTTTCCTTTTCCTTTTCCTTTTCCTTTTCCTTTTCCTTTTCCTTTTTTCCTTTTCCTTTTCCTTTTCCTTTTCCTTTCCCTTTCCCTTTCCCTTTCCTTTCCCTTTCCTTTCCTTTCTTTCCTTTCCTTTCCCTTTCCCTTTCCCTTTCCCTTTCCCTTTCCTTTTTCCCCTTTTCCTTTTTTCCTTTCCTTTCCTTTCCTTTCCTTTTCCCCTTTCCTTTCCTTTCCTTTCCTTTCCTTTCCTTTCCTTTCCTTTCCTTTCCTTTCCTTTCCTTTCCTTTCCTTTCCTTTCCTTTCCTTTCCTTTCCTTTCCTTTCCTTTCCTTTCCTTTCCTTTCCTTTCCTTTCCTTTCCTTTCCTTTCCTTTCCTTTCCTTTCCTTTCCTTTCCTTTCCTTTCCTTTCCTTTCCTTTCCTTTCCTTTCCTTTCCTTTCCTTTCCTTTCCTTTCCTTTCCTTTCCTTTCCTTTCCCTTTCCTTTCTCTTTCCTCTCCCCTTCCTCCTTCCCCTTCCCCTTCCCCTCCTCCCCTTCCCCTTCCCCTTCCCTTCCCCTTCCCCTTCCCCTTCCCCTTCCCCTTCCCCTTCCCCTTCCCCTTCCCCTCCCCTTCCCCTTCCCTTCCCCTTCCCCTTCCCCCCTCCCCCTCCCCTCCCCTTCCCCCCTCCCCTTCCCCTTCCCCTTCCCCTTCCCTTCCCCTTCCCCTTCCCCCTAGTACATCTTAATTTCAGCAGGTATCACAGAACTTAAAAGGAGAGTTTTAACTGCATATTCATTATTCTTTGATGATAATTCTCTGTGTTTTAAATTTAAAATACAGTTTTAGTTGCCTTAGTTAACCCCACTCTTTCTTGGGTATTCCAGCATGCATTTATTTAAATAGTTTGTATTAAATATCTAACTCGAGAACCCTGAAAGTGAGCAAATTCCATTTTGGCAAAAATACTGATGTTACTTTTGGACTTGGTTTGACTGTGTAGTGTCAGGTGTTTCAGGGAAAGCCACTGGGGAGGAACACTGTTGTGTGAGGAGATGACTTGCCTTTAGGACAGAGTAGCCCAGACTCCTGGCCAGTGAAGTGGAATTCATACAGATCCCTGGGATGTATTGACCCATTGGAAAATGCTCAGGGATACAAATCCTGTGGCATTTAACCATCTTGCATCCAGCTGCAGCGTGTGTCAACACACGTGATCTCTCCAATGATGAAGAGACATTTGTGTTATCCATTTAACTTGAATATGACATTTAAAATCAGCAGTAAGAGATCAAGACAAACTGAGGGCACAATGCAAATTTGAGTAAATAAAAAATGAGAAGGAAGAAAGCATTATCTAAAGCATCATCTATTTTGTAGATGTAATATGAAGGTAGATGTAGTAGTATGAAAGTCATAAATTATATTCATTTATTTCTCTGATTGCAATACTTGAGACACCTTTTAGAAGAAGCTACACAGTGAATGAAATGATGGTCAAAGTGCAGATCTGACCCTGACTAAGGGAGCAGTCAAGAATCTTCTGAACTCCGATTTTCATTGATTGATGAAAAAAGTTAAAGACATAAAATAAAATAAAACAAAAAAACAAAACAAAATAAAATAAAACAAAATAAAATAAAATTAAATTAAATTAAATTTAATTTAATTTAAAAAATAAAATTAAATTTAAAAAATTTAAAAATTAAAAAGAAACACACTGTTGATTTTGGTGTGTGTTGAATGAAAGAATTCTAACTTGAGTACAGGTGTTTGTCCACACCTGAATGCTAATATTGTCAGTGATAATCACAGTATCACTGTATCACAGTATTGCCAAGGTTGGAAGAGACCTCAAAGATCATCGAGTCCAACCTGTAACCACAGACCTCAGGACTAGACCATGGCACCAAGTGCCACGTCCAGTCCCCTCTTGAACACCTCAAGGGACGGTGACTCCACCACCTCCCTGGGCAGCACATTCCAATGACGAATCACTCTCTCGGTGAAGAACTTTCTCCTCACCTTGAGCCTAAACTTCCCCTGGCGCAGCTTGAGACTGTGTCCTCTTGTTCTGGTGCTGGTTGCTAGGGCGAAGAGGCCAACCCCTTCCTGGCTACATCCACCTTTCAGGTAGTTGTAGAGGGCAATGAGGTCTCCCCTGAGCCTCCTCTTCTCCAGGCTAAACAATCCCAGCTCCCTCAGCCTCTTCTCATAGGGCTTGTGCTCAATCAAGGCCTCTCCCCAGCCTTGTTGCCCTTCTCTGGACATGTTCAAGTGTCTCGATGTCCTTCCTAAACAGAGGGGCCCAGAACTGGACACAGTACTCCAGGTGTGACCTAACCAAAGCAGAGAAACTTCTAATAAATACTTGTGCTCCATAGCCTGAAAAGAGTGTAATATGTCCATCATGTAACAAAGATCACTACTTTTTACCCACCAGGGGAAAAAAATCAAGTATAATAAACAGCTGCTTTAAACAAAGAAAAAATAAATACTCATAGAAATTTGTGAGTTGTAAGTCTAAAGAAGATAATTCTCTATCTAAATCTTAAATCTTATTATGGTATGTTATCTCCATGGCAAAGAAATGACTTGACACAAGCCATGGAACATTGTCAGGTTTTAATTCATTTTTCATGCTATAAAGAGGTTTCTGAAACACTGGCTGGATCATTTCTTACTAGAATTGATGTATATTTGTAAAATTTAATGATAAGACATTTTAGTCTGTATTTATATCACCTTTTTTTCCCCCCATAAATGTAATTGACTTATTTTTTCATAAGAGAATGCTGAAAGCATAGGGTACTGGGTGACTCATTAGTTTCCTTCCTGTTCCAAGAAATGAAGGCATTGCTATTTATGCAGTTTCTCAGTGATCATGGAGAGCTCTTCTTTCTGTGAGGCTGGCGCAACCAAATACTGTAGTAGCAACACTATGTCCATGTGTGCTGGGGCTGCCTAAGGTTTTCTCACCCAACACACAAGAATTTTAGACTCTTGAGGGGTTTAAGGTACTTGAAACCCTGTAGCTACTTGTCACGTGTTATTATGAAGTGGCATGTTCCTGAGAAGCAAAGAACCAAATGGTAACTGCAGCTGTGTTTGCAGTTTTGATGCCTAGGTAATAAATACGTGCTTTCATCATCATGGATTGCCTAGAGAGTCCTGCCTTGGGGCTTGCTATTACGCTTTTTGTTGGTTTTGCCTTTAAAACCTGTTTATTCATTGGATTTCACATGTAATAAATAGATAATTTCAGTTTCTTGAATTTGTGTGAGGTTATTTCCTGTTAATATCTCTATATGTAACATACAGACTCTAGCCTGTGAACAATGCCCCAGACTATGTCAGACCTCATAAACTGAATCCAGCTTGTACTCCTTATAACAACCCATCTGACTTTTTAGTGTTTTCCAGAAATCTCTAAAAAGTAAGCCACTGTGACTGAATAACTTTGCAGATAACAAGGGCATTTTCATGAGTTGTTCCATAATTCTTTCATCAATGTCATCCATATCTCTCTTTATTTATTGCTTTGATCAGTAGAAGCCAAAAATATTAGCAAAGGGAGATGATAAAACACCCAAAACAAACCAAAATATCCTATCTCACTTGTGCCCTGTGAGGGGCAATGGATATAAATTACAGCACAGGAAGTTCATCTCACCATGAGGAGGAACTTCTTTCAAGGGTCACGGAGGAATGGAATGGAATGGAATGGAATGGAATGGAATGGAATGGAATGGAATGGAATGGAATGGAATGGAATGGAATGGAATGGAATGGAATGGAATGGAAGGGAATGGAATGGAAGGAATGGAATGGAGTGGAATGGAATGGAATAGATCAGGTCGGAAGAGACCTTCAAGATCATCACGTCCAACCTATCATCCAATCCAACCCACCTAAACAACTAAACCATGGCACCAAGCACCCCATCAAGTCTCCTCCTGAACACCTCCAATGATGGTGACTCCACCACCTCCCTGGGCAGTCCATTCCAATGGGCAATCACTCTCTCTGTATAGAACTTCTTCCCAACATCCAGCCTAAACCTTCCCTGGCACAGCCTGAGACTGTGTCCTCTTGTTCTGGTACAGGCTTGGAACAGGCTCCCCAGAGAGGTTGTGGAGTCTCCTTCTCTGGAGACTTTCAAGACCCATCTGGATGCGTTCCTGTGTGACCTGTGATAGAATTCTATGGTCCTGCTCTGGCAGGGGGTTGGACCCAATGATCTTTGGAGGTCCCTTCCAACCCCTAATATCCTATGGTCCTGTGCACTTCTAAATCTATAATTCTGGATTTGTTTTGTTTGAGGTATTTTTTGGGGGGTGTATTGTTGTGGGGTTTTGTTTGGTTGTTTGGGGCTTTTTGTTTGGTTTGTGGGTTTTGTTTTGTTGGCTTCTAAAATTTTTTTTTACATATATTCAGAACATTTGGACATGATTCAGGTTTTGTTGATGGTTGCAGGAGATGTCAGTGAAGATGTCTAGTCATTAGATGCATATGGTATATGTCTGTCCTACTGAATGATGACGTGTGGGTGATTTTGCAAGAAGCAGCTCTAATACAGGAAACCACTTGCACTTGGAATTCAGCAAATTTTGTGGTATTATACTATCAATAGTAGATGACAATCCTAATGACTGTCATTATAGATGATAGCAGTGATGCTTCCTGTATATTTCTCTATAAATAGTACTTTAGTAGACCAGAACTTATAGACCTTATTAACTTGTAATAAAATGACTAAGAGGGGACAGAGTTAAAGGCAGTATATTTATAAATCAAATGGAGAAGTAATTTTTCCACAGTGAAAATTTAACTACAGAACTCTCTGGTGCACGTTACAGAGACGAGAATTTAAGAAAGTTAAGTCTGGATTGTCCTTAGATATATGTCTGCAATAAGTGACACTTGAACAGCATCTTTACAAGTGTTTTCTTTAGTATTTTCTACTATTATTTACTTAAACCAAGTAGCACTTTGCATGTATAGATTCACAGATTGCACTGGATTGGAAGGGACCCTCAAAGGTCATCTTGACCAACCTCATGGCAGTGAGCAGGGACACTTCCAACTAGATCAGGCTGCCCAGGACCACATCAAGTCTGATCCTGAATGTCTCCAGGGCCTCAACCACATTCCTGGGCAACCTGTTCCAGTATTTTACCACTCTCATTGTAAAGAACTTCCTCCTTATGTCCAACCTAAATCTGCCCTGCTCCAGTTTAAAGCCCTTGTCCTTTGTCCTGCCACTACAAGCCCTTCTAAACTGTCCTTCTCCAGCCTTCCTGTAGGTCCCCCCAAGTATCAAAATACAGCTCTTAAGGTCTCACCGGAGCTTTCTCTTCTCCAGGCTGAACAGCCCCTATTCATTCAGCCTGTCTTCACAGAAGAGGTTCTCCAACCCTCTGATCAAATTTGTGGCCCTCTTCTGGACCCTTTCCAGCAGGTCCATGTCTCTCTTGTGTTGGGAACCCCAGAGCTGGACGCAGTACTCCAGGTGGTGTCTTGCAGAGTAGCGTTGAGTGGCAGAATCACTTCTCTCAATCTGCTGTCCACACTTTTGATGCAACACTATGATGCATTTGGCCTTCTGGGCTTAAGTGCACACTGCTGGCACATGTCCAGCTTGCCGGTCACCAGTAGTTCTGTGTCATTTTCTGCAGGGCTGCTCTCAATTTCATCATCCCCCAGCCTGTGTGCACTATGATTATGTTCAAAGAAATTAACAGATGTTAAAAACTACTCCAAGCTAAAGGAGAACTGGATGAAGGCTGCGAAGTTGAACATGTAAATATGCCTGCTAATTTTTATGTTCTCCCCTGGAGTGGTGTTAGCAGCCACTGGATGAGACTAATCTCAACAGGTTTTCAGTAGGAGTGGCTGCTATGCCATTCTACAGCTGTCACCTGAATCTCTCCCATTACTAGCATTCATTCCTCTTGCTCCTTTTAATTTTTTTGTTTATTTATTTATTGTCACAGATCGAGGCTTTTGGCTTTTAAGGTTTCGCACGATGTCGCTTACGCTTGTTGAAGGGTGTCATCTCCTATTTATCAAAGGGGGATGATGTCCTGTGGCTTGCAGGAAATGTGGGGTATGTGTGCTGTACTACATCTGGTGTATGGCTCCTGCAAGGAGCTGATTTCAGTAATTCAGATGGTTATCTTCTGTGCATCACCTTAGTGACCAGAAAGGGTCATCTAAAAAGAAGCTGGCTTGCACAGAGAAATGTGTTCTAGCCTTGCATGCCTATTATTTTGTTTCTCTTACCCTGTCTGCTAAAACAAAGATTAATGGAGATGATCTTAATAAACTGAACTGGGGATGTAGTAGAACAACAATCTATATTGACAGCATTCAGCACTCCACTTGCTAGTTCTAAATATTGAAAAAAAACTTAGCATCAATGAATGAAAATCTCTTCTTTCATACTTAGTTATGAAATAGCTGAAGTAAGGAAGAAATTTGACAAGAGCTTTTCTTAAGTCAGAAAGACGGGATGAAAGATGGGAGCAATTTGCTAGGGGGTTTCAGCAGAATAGACTAGACTAGACTAGACTAGACTAGAATAGAATAGACTAGAATTACCAAGGTTGGAAGAGACCTTGAAGATCATCGAGTCCAACCTGTAACCACAAACCTCACAACTAGACCATGGCACCAAGTGCCACATCCAGTCCCCTCTTGAACGCCTGCAGGGACGCAGACTCAACCACCTCCCCAGGCAGCCAATTCCAATGACGAATCACTCTCTCGGTGAAGAACTTTCTCCTCACCTCGAGCCTAAACTTCCCCTGGTGCAGCTTGAGACTGTGTATGTAGCACAACAAAGAGTAGTACTGATTTAAAAACACTATCTTTTAAAAACAAAAATACTGGGGTATGTGTTGGTGCATTACAAAACCAAACCACAAGAGCTACTGGTATCCAATCAAGTAGGATAAGTGTATAAGGTAAAAGTAGGTTATAGAGACATTTGGAGACCCATATGATAAATGAAATGGAGAACGATTTTCTTGTGTGATCTTTGATAGCTCTTCCATATCCTTGATAAAAACAGTTCCACAGTGAAAATCAGCTGTTTGTATATCATTTATCATCTGAGATTCGGTAAGTTGCTGGCTTCATCGTACCTCTGTTTCCATCCATAAAAAGTGGATAACACCTTTCAACTTTCAAAGTCCATTTGAAATCTGTGGAAGAAAGCTTCCTGAACGTGTTGTTGAGGGTTTTTAACCTTGTTGAATCTGCTGTCTTCAAAGTTTAAACCTTGCTTGGGGAATTTTAATAGCTAATAGACAATAATTGCATTGCTAATGAAACTGTCTTATCAGAGATTTACAAAAAGCTTATGGTGCTTGTTTATTTCATTTAGGGTCAAGTTGTTTTCAGAAATGGAGAGAGGATGGGAACCATCAAATTTACACAGTTCCAAGGTAGGTTGCAAACAATTTCTTTTCACTATAATTATGTCTGCCGTTTCAAAGTTGTGTGTCGGTTGTATTTGTTTGGGGATGTTTCAAATACCTGTGATTATTTTGAAAAGTAACTGCTTGGAAGATGCAGCAAGGTGCCTAGAAGGATTTGTTGGCCATTTAAAATACTGCACTTGGAACCCAGAGTGCTCTGAGGCAACATCAGATATTCCCCAGTATTTGTCTAGAAGAAAATCCACATACTTTCTTAAACGATTGAGCTATAAGAGCCAACAGCAGCTGAACAAAATCTGCTGGTCAGCTAAGCACGCACTCCTTAATACAGTTGTTTCTGAAAACCAGATCTGAAGAGGAATTTACAGAGGATTTTTGCTCTTAAGCTTTTCAAGTTAGTGTTTGTGCTCTTTGAAGGCACATTTTTGACATTCTGGAACTGCTTGCTGAAAGTTGCTTCAGGAGTCAGTCCCTCAGCATGCTGAGGACACAAGCTGCTGATCCCGTGTCTTTGAGGCAATATACTGCATGGTGCAACTTGCCGAGCCTGCTGCATCCTCATCCTGAGCTGCTCCTGCAAGGAACTGTCTCAGTGGCAGAGACCACAAATGCAGCTGTAGGGATTTACCAAGGGTCGTTTGCAGCCATGGATGAGATGCTTGCTTGCTTGGGAGAGTTTTCTGCAGTAATGGTGATTCATAAAAGGCATGCTGTATTTGTTTCTGCAGTTGATAGAATGCAATTCATGTTTTGGTTCCTATGCTAAGGCTGAGATAAAACTTGAGATGATTACATTTGGATGGTCTCATGAGAGTAGTAGTGAGAGCTGGCAAATCCCTGTCAAACAATGCATGAGAAAGATGCTTGCACCCCTTTTGTCTTCAGGAGATCACTTTAAGCATAATTGTGCTGACCAAGTTACAAAGGCTCATCCTTTAAACAGAAATCATCTGCTGTATGGGCATTATTATTAATGAACAGCAATGCACTTGAGGGAATCTGTTACTCATTCTAATTTACTGAAGCAATCTTTGGGATTGCTTGCCTTTACAGCTATAACTGATGCTATTAACTCATGTTCCCTGAAGCATTTCTGCCCACTAAAACTTTGCAGACATCATCTTGCGATAACATAATTTAGAAGTCTTGCTTAACACTAATGATAAATATTGATTACTTCCTCTGCTTCCTCCTGCTGCCCCCACCCTGCCGGGTTTCCATAAAAGCAGTGTTTACAGCCATATGAAAGAATCATGAGAAAATGTTGCAAGGAGATTTTGTAAGTGTTTATTCTTCAAAAGTCTGAAGGAGCCCTTATGCATTATGCCTGAGGCAGCTATGGACCATTTGAGCACGGAAGAAATTTGGCACATTCCCTCTGCACCTCAAGGCTGTGGTTGGGGATCATGGGGAGTTTTTGCAACGTGTCTTCTGAACTAATCCGAAGGAACAACAGAAGTCCAGGATAGCTGACCTGAAACAGATTTTCATTTCCAACCATTCAAATTCAGTTTCTTCATGATGTTTTCAGTTTCATATCACATGGTATTTAGCACCAGTGGTTTTAACCGTGGGTTGAAGTACAGTCTGGTCAGTAAGAACAGAGGAGACAGCCACTCCATTTGTAATTCCTTGAAATTACAAAGGTACTATTTCAAAACTGGTTCAGGAAGTTCAGGCAGATCTTCAACCAAAGGTTTCCAGTTGACCTACTGGAACAAAATAACCTAGGCATCCTATGGAGAAATGCCAGAGATGGACTAGGTTATCTCTCAGACAAGTGATGGCCGGTGAGCATATCTGAATCCTGGTCTCATATCCTGTTTAGTTTTCACTAATTTTGGAAAAGAAAGGAATGTACAAGATTGTGTGAGAAACTGAAATAAGGAACAGTATAACAACATAGGTGAAAGTAATCTATCTTTCTTGGGTTTTTGTTTGTTTTGTTTTCATTGCAAATTATATTCTATTAACAGGTTTTTGCCTCTTTCTCTGGTGTTGTATTCACTACTCGTGGTATAATTGTAGACACTCTTAATCTGTTCAAAATAATTCTTCATTAGTTAGGAAGCTTTCTGAACCATTCCCATTAACTTTTAATAAACCCTGGACTATTGGGGAAGTTCCCAATAATGGAAAGAAGTTAATTAACTCCAGTACTTAAAATGATAAATGGGCTTTTCCATTGTAGTTATAGCTTCTGGGTGCTACCAAGCTTGATACCGATGCAACATATTCATTAAACTTTTGATGTTTTTAACTATTTAAAATGTAATGCAAATAATGATGATTTCGAGGAAAATAAGACCACGTCAAAAAGGCATCCTAAATGCTTTTATGAGATTAACTGTAATTATGACTACAGCATGTATTAAATGTTTTATTAGCTAATTATTCAAGCAACATAATAGTGAACCATAAGTTTTATTGTTCTATAGCTCAAAAGCAATTTCTTCCTCTGTGGTGGTTCATAGTTTTGTTAGCAATTTGGATGGCAATGCATTTATCACAAAGAATTCAGTGCAGGAAAATGAAACAGGCAAATAGGTAATCATGCATCAGAAGGAGGATTCCTTGAGTAAAACTGCTGTTGGTCATTTGCCAGGGTAGAATATCATCTGGGTACACTCAAGAGTTTAATTTTCTGTCCTTTGCTGGAAACTTTTGTGTTAATGAAGCTATCTGCAAATATTTTGGCTATGGAAAAAGCAGACGGTCATGCCTGCCAGAGGCAAAGGAAATGCAGCCTGTGAGGGATCAGAGGGCTAGTGCACTAGGCCTGACACACTGTGATGACATTTTGAATAGCTGGTTTAATTTTGAGCCTAGATATAGTTTTTCCCAAACTCATGCTAGTCATGTCTCTTTTTTAAGCTTCTGTACAGCCTGTTAGTGTTGCAAGTGGTCAAACAGATGGTGCCAGAGATAGCTGTGACTGAACTACTTACTGCTTTATAGATCATAAATACCACCCAGGAGTGATTTAGTATGCAGCAGAGGATACAAAGGACATGTAATAGCATTTTCTTCTGTTACCTTACTGGCAAATAAAGAGCAGTCTGTCAGTCTAGCTCAAATATCCGAGTGATGTTTGATGCTGGCATCCTTCCAAATGAACGGCATTTTTTTGCACGAGTGCAGTTGAATGTCTGTTCTCATTGTGAAAGATGTAGTTGATGTAGGTGGCCAAAATCTTTTGGCTAGAGGGAGCTGAAAGAAGGTCCTGGTAACTCTTGTGTACACACTGAGGAGCAGGGAGGGCAGCAACAAAACTGAGACTCTAGATTGCTGTGATACAGGAGGCTGCAGGAACAGATATGTACCTGTCCTTCAAAGTGCTTCATTTTGACAAATCTTGTCTGATTGATCTGACTGGAGCCTGAAAGGCACCTTGCTTTCAGTCATATTCCTATTCCTGTCAAGCATGACAGAAAACCTAAGAGACTTCCGTGCTGGAATAAATTAAAAAGGAAAATTAAGGCTGAATTGTAAATAAATACCATTGAAATGTACATAAATCATGCTCCTTGTCTATAGGAACAGCAGTCTGTTGAGCTGTATCTTGAGAAAGCTTGAAGAAAGTGGGTGGTCATCTGCTCTGTCTTTCTGGGAAGAATTTAAGAGTTTTAATGTACTTAGCCAGGTAATATGATATTGCATTTGTTAGTGTTTAAGGCTTGTCTGGGTATCAAGCAAGAGTGAGAATGTCAAGTGTAATATTGTTGATCTCAGAAAAGGCTTTCCTGAATTTCTGCCCTTAAAAGCCCCAGATATTATTCTCTGAGTTTAATCCACATAAACAAACACATTAATGTCTACAATCAACAACAAAGTACCTGAGAATCCAGGATTGCTTTCCTGGAACCTCAGTTCACCTACTTAGCTCTCCAAGTTGTTTGCTGTCCACAGCTTCTTGTGAGGAGGAGTCATTAACAATTCTCCATAATCACCTACAGACAGAACAGCTTGTTCTCCAGGGGCATCAATCCAACACTGGAAAAGCTTTCTTCTGTTATTCTAAATACAATCCAGCAGAGTCTTAACTACTTTTGGTTCTCACTTTCATAATGGTTCATCTAAATAATAAGCCTTTTAAATTATTTTTTTAATGTATTTAATATCTGTTCAGTATATGCACCACAGAACCAGGCTGTGGCTTTTTGTTCTGTGATAGTATTGAAGCAACAAAATCCAAGTCGATGAGGGGTTTGGAACACAAGCCCTATGAGGAGAGGCTGAGGGAGCTGGGGTTGCTTAGCCTGGAGAGGAGGAGACTCAAGGGTGACCTTATTGCTCTCTACAACTACCTGAAGGGAGGTTGTGGACAGGCAGAGGTTGGTCTCTTCTCCCAGGCAGCCAGCACCAGAACAAGAGGACACAGTCTCAGGCTGCACCAGGGGAGATTTCGGCTGGATGTTAGGAAGAAGTTCTATACAGAGAGAGTGATTTGCCATTGGAATGGGCTGCCCAGGGAGGTGGTGGAGTCACCTTCATTGGAGGTGTTCAGGAGGAGACTTGATGGGGTGCTTGGTGCCATGGTTTAGTTGTTTAGGTGGGTTGGATTGGTTGATGGGTTGGACACGATGATCTTGAAGGTCTCTTCCAACCTGGTCTGTCCTATTCTATTCTATTCTATTCTATTCTATTCTATTCTATTCTATTCTATTCTATTCTATTAACAGAAAATATGTAGTGAAAACTCATTGCATGTATGTGCATGAAAAAAAATTCAACATTTGATCACGTAACAGGTTCTGTCCAGTTTGGTATCCGCTTTTCAGTGGATGCTGAGGGAAGCATATGCCATATGCCCATTATGAGTATCACATCAAAACAGGGCGTACCAAATTGGGTTTTCGCTGTTTTTACACTCCGAGTTCTCAAACAAGTGCTTTCATCCTGCTAGAGGGTGTCTTTGGACCATGAGGTTTAACAGTTGCATGTGAATTTCTCCTCTATCAGTTTGTCATGTTTTTCACAGATCCATTTATGCTTTTGGCCTTCAACACATCCAATGGTAATGAGATTCACAGAATAGTTATATGTGTAATAGTTAAAGCCCTTCCATCTGTTGGCTTGTTTGTTTTAAACCAGCCAACTCACAATTTCATTTGGTATACTCTGCTCCTTGCAACGTGAGAAGCAATGAATACTTGTGTCTTACTTTCTTCATCTCATTCATGTTTTCCATGTTTCTTGTCAATGACTCTATTTTAGAAATGTGAGTCCTTGTCATCTACTCAGCATTTTTATAATGTAAAAGCTGCTCTAAAACTCTGGAAATTCCCTACCTCTCCTGATACTCTTATTCCCTTTTTGTGATAGCCACACATAGCATTGAAACACACACCTTCATACCTCACACTGCTGAATGACCTTTCCATGTTATTTTAACCACTTTCCCAATATTCTGCTCTACCATATTTATCTTCTCTTTGGATCAGTGAGCACAACACTGATGTTTTCAAAGAACCAACAATAATAACTCCAAAGTCTCATCCTGAATGCTATAAATTAATTATCACCAACCTTGATGTATGTATACTTAATAGTATTTTTCTCTTGTAAAGGAGATTGTATTTTTCATAGAATCAATAAGGTTGGAAAAGACCTCAGAGATCATCAAGTCCAACCTGCCACCCAACACCTCATGACTACTAAACGATGGCACCAAGTGCCACGTCCAATCCTCTCTTGAACACCTCCAGGGACGGTGACTCCACCACCTACTTGGGCAGTCCATTCCAATGGCTAACAACTCTTTCTGTGAAGAACTTTCTCCTCACCTCCAGCCTAAACCTCCCCTGGTGCAGCTTGAGACTGTGTCCCCTTGTTCTGGTGCTGGTTGCCTGGGAGAAGAAACCAACCCCCACCTGTCTACAACCACCCTTCAGGTAGTTGTAGAGAGCAATGAGGTCTCCCCCTGAGCCTCCTCTTCTCCAGGATAAACTACCTCTGCTCCCTTAGCCTCTCCTCACAGGGCTGTGCTCAAGGCCTCTCCCCAGACTCGTTGCCCTTCTCTGGACACATTCAAGAGTCTCAATGTCCTTCTTACATTGAGGAGCCCAGAACTGGCACAGTACTCAAGGTGTGGCCTAACCAGTGCTGAGTACAGGGGCACAATGACTTCCCTGCTCCCGCTGGCCACGCTATTTCTGATACAGGCCAGGTCACGCTGCCTGGGCACACTGTATAGGTTTAGAGTTGTTTTTCCTTTTTGTTGTCTGATTGTTTTGGACAAATTTCCTATTCAGTTTCTCTTTTTGTTCCATGCCTACTAGCAGCAGTGTTTTCCCTTGAACTAGTGATTCCTCTTGTAATCTGTTCTACTGGTATTATATACTTTTAGTCAGGAGACTTGTTTGTTTTGTTTGGTTTTATAAATAAGCAGGAAATAATGTATTGAGAATCAGATACCTCAACCATGAGCCATGCACAGGTACTGTCAAACTGGAGAAAAGGCATGTAAGAGCTACAGAAATTTTGGGGTCTTAAGGCATTACTTATAAAGAAAGATTAATGGGATTAAGCATGTAGAGCTGTTTAGAGCTACCTCATTTGAACAAAACATAATGTATGGATATAATTTGCAGGGCTGGAGAGGATGCATGGAATGGATACACTGATAGATACTACAGCTGCTGGTTGTCACAGCAGATTATTTTGTTTTACCTGAGCTGGCTTTAAACTGGCCAGATGTGAGGTGGTGTAGCAGTGTAGCAACAGTAACATGGAGCACACTAGAAGATGGGTATCTGCCCAGGAGTAAAATAGGTATTTTGGAAGATCCTTTCTTTTGGGAGCACAGTTATAGGAGACAATAGCTTTGTGTCTATCAGTGTTCAAGACAGCTAGTTTGAGGCTAACTGCGTACTTCTGTGCTTCTCAAATTTGAGTAACCATGACAGAGTTGTTGGTAAGAGTTGGATTCACTATTTTCCCCTAGGCATGAGAGGCAGGCATGTGTGAGGAGCAGGGGAGGCCTATTTATCACAGTGTGTATGTGCCCATTTTATAAAGCACTTCATCCCTTGAGAGGTGGTTTGAACTACACAAATAATTACTGGGACAAGCACACACATTGTAGAAAGAGCTGCAGTTTTTATAGGATTTCACTTCAGTTCATCCTGTGTATTCTGAGGCACAAAGCATTTCATGGGAACTGATAAGTGTCATTGTTTTGTGCAAAAATGTCTTAGGAGCTGTCTTGAATACTAAGGAAATGGTCTATCTTTCAAAAGTAACAGCAAAGAAAAAAGGTTGGAAAGCAACAGAAGATAATTTTGCAATAATTAATCTCTAGAAGAGTTTGAGGTACCCAGCTCCAGGAGGTTAACAGAAATTGATAACCCACTAAAGAATCAGTGTCTGAGAACAACCTGAAAGAATTGTAAGCTGTCTCCTTCAGAGCTCTCTTACTTTTACTGAAATTTAAAAAAAAAAATGCAGTGGTGGAGTTTTTATTGTTGTTGTTAGGTTGGTTTTGTTTTAAATCAGTGTTTGGAATCTTACCTCTGCTGGAGTTAACTCATTCAGATGTTTTGTTGCAAGTGGTGTTGAATGCTGTCCTATCATTTTACCACCCAATAGAATAGAATAGACCAGTTGGAAGAGACCTTCAAGATCATTGTGTACAACCTATCAATCAACACCACCTAATCAACTAAACCATGCAACCAAGGACCCTATCAAGTCTCCTCCTGAACACCTCCAGTGATGGTGACTCCACCACCTCCTTGGGCAGCCCATTCCAATGGGCAATCACTCTCTCTGTGTAAAACTTCCTCCTAACCTCCAGCCTAAACCTCCCCTGGCACAGCCTGAGACTGTGTCCTCTTGTTCTGGTACTGGCTGCCTGGGAGAAGAGCCCAACCTCTGCCTGTCTACAACCTCCCTTCAGGTAGTTGTAGAGGGCAATAAGGTCACCCCTGAATCTCCTCTTCTCCAGGCTAAGCAACCCCAACTCCCTCAGTCTGTCCTCATAGGGCTTGTGCTCCAAACTCCCCACCAACTTTGTTGCCCTTCTCTGGACACACTCCAGCAAGTCAACATCCTTCCTAAACTGAGGGGCCCAGAGCTGGACACAGTATTCGAGGTGCAGCCCAACCAGTGCAGTGTACAGGGGCAGAATGACCTCCCTGCTCCTGCTAGCCACACTGTTCCTGATGCAGGCCAGGATGCCACTGGCCCTCCTGGCCACCTGGGTGTTGAAGAACGGGTTAAAGAGAGAGGACATGGACCCTAGAAGCACTGCACAACCCAGGCTTTGATGGTGATCAAGTAAATAAGTTGGTAAGCTTGGGCTGTTAGCATAACTATAGGCTGAACCGGATGTCAGCCAGCACAGCAAGCCTTCAAGGACGGCCTGTCCTTGAGAACTTGGTAAACAAACTGCTCTGAAAGACAAGAGGTGGGGACCACTGTGAAAGACCATAGGTGGAAGGAGTATGTAATCAGGACCCTTTATGTTAGAACCAATAAGATTGCGCTGGGCAGGTCCAGGTTGGTTATAAAGTCTGATGCCACAAAAATAAAGTTGGACTTGTTTTATCACTCGTATTGAGTTGGTCGTTTAGCCGAGCCGCGGGGAAAAGGTTCCTCCGCCCACACCTGGGCACACTTCAGACTCATGTTCAACCTACCATCGACCAGCCCCCGCAGCTCCCTCTCTGCCTGGCCTCTTTCCAGCCACTCTGACCCCAGCCTGTAGCACTGCATGGAGTTGCTGTGGCCAATGTGCAGAACCCGCCACATCTTCCCTGTCATTTATAGACAGCCCCTCTTGAGGGCTGCAGAGCTGCCCCACTGCTCTCTGGAGAGCTGTGTGCTGGCAAGTCTCTCCCCTCAGCATCTCAGAGAGATGTAGTTTTTCTGGAAGGAGTTTTAATACTATTTCTACAGGGGGATAGAGCTGGAATGCTTAAAATAAATTAATCAGCTTCTGGTGTATATTAAGGGAAAATACTTCATTAGACATAATTAATAAAGAATGCAATTTACTGCAATGACATTGTCTTTGGGCTGTAGTTCAAATACTTCCTCAAGACATACAAACCTGTGAAACAGAACACTTTAATTTTTAATACATGGAAAAGAAGAAAATATTTATCTGAATCACTAAAAGGTTGTAAATTTAACACTTGACATTACAGCGTTTGAACAGAGAAACCTGACTATTGTTTAGTCATACACCACTCCAGTATGTCAAGGATTGTGTAGTTGTAGGCTAGAGATACCAAGATAAGATTATGAAGTCTGAGAGATCTCTTAGTTGATGCATTTTACCACAAAGATTATTTGACAACATTTTCCTTTAGACAGCTACTTGTGGGATGGTAGGCACTATTATCACAGTGTAAGGAGGGCACTATTATCACAGTGTAAGGAGAAAAATAATATGACAAATAGAGCCACCACAGATAAAGGAGACAAACAAGGAACACTAAAAACCAGTGAAAATGGGTTTTTCACTCTGTAGGTGACCAAAGACGCTTCTGAACTGGGTGCTGCAGAATTTATACATGTGTTGTCATTTAACTTTTGAGAGCACAGGAACAGTATTAATCCAGATATTATTTCCTTATTAGGAAGCTGTGAACCAGTATCTGCTAGAGTCTTAAACACATGTGAATCTGATGTGCCAGGCCATTGGATCCCCACAGTCCAGTAAAATAGGCTAAATTGCTTCTCAAATCTTCTAGTCCCCCTTTATGTATCCTGATCATAGTTGCATTGTGTTCTATCATTACAAGTGCTGATTTAATTTCAAGTTGTAGCTGATAATACAGTCATTGTATTGGCACCTGGTTCTCTAAGCTGACATTTTAGTTTCTGTAAAAACAGTATTTCAATACATCATCACTGGAATCTAGGTCAGAAATGAAGGAATTCTGATTCTGTAGCAGAAAATGGGAACATGTATGTGGCAGTTATGTTGGGAGGAATTTTCAACCCACCAAAATGTAATTCATAGATTTAGGAGGAGAGAAACCTTGAATTCTGTTTTTGCATGTCCAAGCTTAAGTAACACTCTGCAACAGCACAGGTGTCATTGTCTGGGTTGAATCTGGTTGTTTAAAATCACTTTATTGAATTTGTCATAATTCTGTGGCAAGAATCTCTCTGTTTACTTTCAGTGAATCTTAACGACTTGCTTGAGCAGGAAATTATCATAGAATCATAGAATCAGTCAGGGTTGGAAGGGACCACAAGGATCATCTAGTTCCAACCCCCTGCCATGGGCAGGGACACCCCACACTAGATCAGGCTGGCCAGAGCCTCGTCCAGCCTGGTCTTAAACACCTCCAGGGACGGGGCCTCAACCACCTCCCTGGATAACCCATTCCAGGGCTTCACCACTCTCATGGGGAAGAACTTCTTCCTCACATCTAGCCTGAATCTCCCCATTTCCAGCTTCATTCCGTTCCCCCTAGTCCTATCACTACCTGAGATCCTGAGAAGTCCCTCCCCAGCCTTCCTGTAGGTCCCCTTCAGATACTGGAAGGCCACAATGAGGTCACCTGGGAGCCTTCTTTTCTCCAGACTGAACAGCCCCAACTCCTTCAGTCTGTCCTCATAGGAGAGGTGCTCCAGCCCTCTGATCATCCTCGTGGCCCTTCTCTGGACACGCTCCAGCACGTCCACATCCCTCCTGTTATCATCCTCCCTTTCAAAAGTAACTAAGGAGGGGGTTGTCAGTTCAGGAAATAATAGCTGCACTTCTTTACTCTAAATAGCAGTATAGACTGTAGTCACATAAGATGACTGCGAACAACTTCAGTTTTCAGAGTACCTTCTTGCAGACTGTGGGAGGAAAAGAAATTCAGGAGATATTTAGAACTTTGGCAAAGCATCTTTCAAAAAGGTTGCCAACATCTCCTTGCCCCTGGAAAAACAGAACTATGTAATAATCTCCTTATTCTTGAGTTAACAGTTCAGAACTTGAAGCCAGTGGAAGAACATGAATGGGGACTGAGCAGAAAAATGACTGCTTACAGTCCCATCCATCTTGGTATTTGTTACCTTCAACTGAAGTGCATCTATAATTTTTTCCTTAAATGATTATGGAGGGCAAGGGATACATTCTTCATAAGTAAATTATTTCATTATATTGATCTAGTACATCTACCTGTAAAGAAGTGATTGCACCACATAAGATTTGGCAGCGATTTAGTTCATGCTACTGCCAGAATGAAAAATGCATTGATTTAATAATGTACATGTAAGAAGCAGAGTCAGGAAGAGGAACAGAGAACTGTCATTTGTACATAAAACTGAGTGCAGTTTTATATGATGCCTAGACACAAAGCTGTTTGATACCTCACTGTGTTCTCAATATATTCCTCTCACCTTTTTTTAACCTGTGCCATGGACATATTTTTCCTCCTTGAGCTACTTTCTGCATATCCAATTCAGAGCTATTAAGGCTGTGCTTGACCTTGACAGACTGTGTGCAGTCTTTCCTAGTTAATCCCTTGTGTAGGAGTATGTATGTATAATAATCAATTCCTTTTGTTTTGCTAGATTTGGGACTTGCCTGGTCTGACTGGGTGGGTGCAGAAGCCTCACTTGGAATGGGAAGCATTGGTACAGTTTCCCTGTTGCTGGCTGGGCCACTGCAAGTCATCTTGGGGCTACTGATAAGAGCTACTTTGAAGAAGAAGGAAAAAGCAATACATCACTGAAGGAGTATCCCCTGAAGTCCCTCTCCATGGCTGCATACTTTTGCACTAAGCAGGCTGGACAGCTCTTCCCTGGGAAATATATATTCCCATCTATCATAAAGCCATGGTGGATCCTTGCCTCAATTAAAAGTATGCAAGAGGTCCTGGGTTAGTAATACAGATTCCCTGTTCTGCCCGGTTTGAAAGGTTAGGTTATTTATAAGCCTGGTGAGGCACAGAGTTCCACATTCTGGCCTGAGCAGTATTAAAATGGAAAGCTGAGTACGTCAGGAAAGCAGATTCCTGTCCTACTCAATCTGTATATTGGAAAGAACAGGGTGCCTAACATACTCTGAGACCCAAACCCTCTAGCAATCAGTTCTAGTCTTTTACCAGACTGCTTGTACCACATAGGTACAGGTGGCCAAGAAGGCCAATGGCATCCTGGCCTGTATCAGAAATAGTGTGGCCAGCAGGACTAGGGAAGTCGTTCTTCCCCTATACTCTGCACTGGTTAGGCCACACCTTGAGTACTGTGTCCAGTTCTGGACTCCTCAGTTTAAGGACATTGAGACTATTGAATGTGGCCAGAGGAGGGCAACAAGGCTGGTGAGGGGTTTGGAGCACAAGCCCTGTGAGGAGAGGCTGAGGGAGCTGGGGTTGTTTAGCTTGGAGAAGAGGAGGCTCAGGGGAGACCTTATTGCTGTGTACAACTACCTGAAGGGGGTTGTAGACAGGTGGGGGTTGGTTTCTTCTCCCAGGCAACTAGTGACAGAACAAGAGGATACAGTCTCAAGCTGTGCCAGGGGAAGTTTAGGCTCGAGGTGAGGAGAACGTTCTTCATAGAAAGAGTGATTTGCCCTTGGAATGTGCTGCCCAAGGAGGTGGTGGAGTCCCCGTCCCTGGAGGTGTTAAAAAAAAACTGGATGTGGCACTTGGTGCCATGGTTTAGTTGTCATGAGGTGTTAGGTATTAAGGTAATAGGTTGGACTTGATGATGTCTGAGGTCTTTTCCAACCTGGTTGCTCCTGTGATGCTGTCATTCTGTTATTGTGTGGAAGCACAAGAGAGTTAGGTGGATGTCAGGGATGCTGCACTTTCATATAAGCTGGCAACTCAGGCAGGATCTTGAATAGGAAGCTCGTGCTTCTTGCATCTAGGAGAGAAAAATAGAGAGAGGGTCCCTGTGCAGAGCAAGGGAAACAGCCTTCCTCTCAGTGCATCCCTTCAAAAGGTCAGTGCAGCAAGTACTATAACACAAAGTGATTTTAACCTGACTGCATGAATATGACATTTGGAGCATGGTTCTGGCAGCCTGATCTGACAGCAGGTGAATGTTGCATTGTTTTAGTAAATGGCAGAGGACCTGATAAAAAAGAGGGAGTTGTCCATACACATAGTGCTTCCCCCATCAAAGTGGAAAGAGTATGTAAAGCCCCTGAAGTATGACTCACAAAGGTCTGGAAATACATGAAAGGCTTGTGCAATTCAGAGAAAATAGCAACATTTCTGAAAATTCACTCATGGATTTTCACATTCATAAAATGCTAAATTGGATTTAAGGTTGCAGTTGTATATTGAGCCTATAGATCACCAAAGGCTTTTTAACTGTTCATATCCAGGTCTGATAATTTCTGCTGACAATCTAAGTGATAACCTGCAGCCAAATACTAGATTATTGCCTGTGTTGCACATTCATTTTCCAGCACTATAGGGCTTATTTCAGTCACACAAAGGCCCCCAAGACTCAGGCTACTTTAGGCTAGCTGATGATGTACTGTGTTAGTTTGAATCAGTATTGCACATCACTCAACGTGTGGGGCTGGCTCTGGAATTAGTGTGCCTGATGGATATAGAGTGCCCTACCGATGCCATGGTCCAGTGGGTGAATATACTATTCCATTCCCACTTCAGGCTTGAGTTGGATTTATGCTTCTTTTTCTCTTATTGATTCATATTTCTTTCTTTTAAAAAAAAATTCTTTATTTTAACTAAAAATAATTTATTTTTTTTAGCCCTGTGTGATTTATACAATACAATAGAATAAACCAGGTTGGAAGAGACCTTCAAGATCATCGCATCCAACCCATCAACCAATCCAAACCACCTAAACAACTAAACCATGGCACCAAGCACCCCATCAAGTCTCCTCCTGAACACCTCCAATGAAGGTGACTCCACCACCTCCCTGGGCAGCCCATTCCAATGGGCAATCACTCTCTCTGTATAGAACTTCTTCCTAACATCCAGCCTAAACCTCCCCTGGTGCAGCCTGAGACTGTGTCCTCTTGTTCTGGTGCTGGCTGCCTGGGAGAAGAGATCAACCTCTGCCTGGCTACAACCTCCCTTCAGGTAGTTGTAGAGAGCAAGAAGGTCACCCCTCAGTCTCCTCTTCTCCAGGCTAAGCAACCCCAGCTCCCTCAGCCTCTCCTCATAGGGCTTGTGTTCCAAACCCCTCACCAACTTTGTTGCCCTTCTCTGGACACATTCCAGCAAGTCAACATCCTTCCTAAACTGAGGGGCCCAGAACTGGACACAGTACTCGAGTTGGGGCCTAACCAGTGGAGTGTACAGGGCTACATGTATGGAAGATTCTGACTAGATGTAAGAAAGGTAAAAGATACAATGTTGTGGGGAAAGACAACTGAGTCATAAGACATATTTCTAAATCACTCAGGCATTTTGAAAGTGCTGCCCAAAATGGATTCTCCTCAAATGGAGCAAATATGAAACCTGACTGTTTTGTAAGATGAAGTAGTCAAATAAAGGTGTCTCCCACAGCTTCATAACTGAAGACCTAAGCATATAAGCAGTCTTCCAAACTTTTCTTTCCTTGGGCATTTGTTGTCATTGACAAAGAATATCTTGCCAAAGTAATGGTAATGATTTCTTGCTCTTTTCCTGAATTATAAATGAAAAAGAGTCTAGGTAAGGACATTAAGGGGGCTGTAGCCAGGTGGGGCTTGGTCTCTTCTCCCAGGCAACCAGCACCAGAGCAAGAGGACACAGTCTCAAGCTGCACCAGGGGAAGTTTAGGCTGGATGTTAGGAAGAAGTTCTATACAGAGAGAGTGATTGCCCATTGGAATGGGCTGCCCAGGGAGGTGGTGGAGTTTAGGAAGAGACTGGATGGGGCACTTAGTACCATGGTTTAGTTGATTAGATGGTGTTGGGTGGTAAGTTGGACTCAATGATCTCAAAGGTCTTTTCCAACCTGGTTAATTCTATTTCTATTTCTATTTCTATTTCTATTTCTATTTCTATTTCTATTTCTATTTCTATTTCTATTTCTATTTCTATTTCTATTTCTATTTCTATTTCTATTTCTAATTCTAATTCTAATTCTAATTCTAATTCTAATTCTATTCTATTCTATTCTATTCTATTCTATTCTATTCTATTCTATTCTATTCTATTCTATTCTATTCCAGAGTTCCTCAGCTTGCCCTGGTGGAATTTTATTTTGAGACTTTCTTGGCATGCAATCCTGAAGGAAATAAAAACAAAATTATCTCAAATTATCAGTCAGGTTCAATTTATTTGTGCTAATTGGCCTGGGGCTCTCCCATTTAGCAAAACCCAGGCTGCTATTCCATGGGCAGAGAAGTGGGAAGAAAAGATTCATCATTTTGCTGCCTACATATCCACCCATACAAAGCTGACCTAAGGCAGGACTTCATATCCTGCAGACCCATGGACGGATGTACCGATAGAACAGCCCTGAGTCCTCACAATCGGCATGCGTACTTCCTTAGACAGGTCAGCAGAAATACACACTGCCCATTCACAGCAGATTTGAGGAATTATGGGTATTCTTCCCACAAGCAGCCAGATGTGACAACACAGAGAAGGTGTGCCCATCCTAAGGGCTGCCACCAACTATGGAGTGTTGGCAGGGATTTAAATTATGCTTGCCTGAACCCCAGAATTTGTAGGGCTTTTCCTGAACCCTGAGTAACTAAAAGCTGCAGATCCAAAGAACATGAGCCTGCAGTGTGCCCAGGCAGCCAAGAGGGCCAATGGCATCCTGGCCTGCATCAGGAGCAGTGTGTGTGGCAGGAGCAGGGAGGTCATTCTGCCCCTGTACACTGCTCTGGTTAGGCCCCAACTTGAGTACTGTGTCCAGTTCTGGGCCCTTCAGTTTAGGAAGGATGTTGACTTGCTGGAGCATGTCCAGAGAAGGGCAACAAAGTTGGTGAGGGGTTTGGAACACAAGCCCTATGAGGAGAGGCTGAGGGAGCTGGGGTTGCTTAGCCTGGAGAAGAGGAGACTGAGGGGTGACCTTATTGCTCTCTACAACTACCTGAAGGGAGGTTGTAGACAGGCGAAGGCTGGTCTCTTCTCCCTGGCAGCCAGCACCAGAACAAGAGGACACACTCTCAAGCTGTGCCAGGGGAGGTTTAGGCTGGATGTTAGGAAGAAGTTCTACACAGAGAGAGTGATTGCCCATTGGAATGGGCTGTCCATGGAGGTGGTGGAGTCACCATCATTGGAGGTGTTCAGGAGGAGACTTGATGGGGTGCTTGGTGCCATGATCTAGTTGTCTAGGTGGTTTGGATTGGTTGGTGGGTTGGATGCGGTGATCTTGAAGGTCTCTTCCAACCTGGTTTATTCTATTCTATTCTGTTGTATTCAAAGGATGGTGAAAGAAAAGTTGATTTGTAGGCCCTAACAGTGTCTGTTGCTTTCTGCTTTCACCAGCTCACTAATATACAGGCTAAAAGAACAGGCATAAAAGTGGTTTGGCAGAATTTTTCATTATAAAATAATTGGTTTCATGACTGTCAGTAATTTGTATTCATTCAAGCACTATTCATTCTAGGTGGCATTTATATTCTCATAATTTTGGATACATTTAGGGTGAAATATTAGAATAGAATCCTATAATGAAATCACTGAATGGTTTGGGTTGGAAAAGACCTTAAAGAGCATCTAGATTCAATACCCCTGCAATGGGCAGCGACCCCTCCCACTAGATCAGGTTGCTCAAGTCCCTGTCCAGCCTGTCCTTGAACACTTCCAGGTGCTTCCATTATGAAGTGATCTATTTGAAAATTGGTACATTTCATTTGGTTGCTTTCCTTTCATCTTCTTGGGAAGGCAACTGTTATTAAAAACAAGGAAAGAAGGGAGAGACAGGGGCAAGGGAGAGAAATGTGACATTTGCATGCCATAAACTGAGCACTTGAAAGTTAGCAATTAGAGGATCAAAGGTAAAAGCTCTCAAGTATTTTTTTCCCCTTCTATTTTTAAGTATAAAATTACTAATGCTGACAATCTCTAGCAATTGAAAAGTTACAAGCAGCTGAGGTAAGCTCATTCAATGTCCAGATAAAAAACTGGAATACTCTGTGGTGACAGACTGAATTTTAACTAGGTGAAAGATTAGGTCATAGAGTGGTGTTTAGTCACTTTGCATTAACAAAGTGAAATTCTGTCCCTATTTTACATTGCTCATGACGGAGATGAAAACACAGAGTTGAAATGTTTCATAATGTTGCTCTAATTCAGCCAAGTGGCTTGGCACTTAGCACTTGCAAATAGTTTCTTGACTTCTTAACTAGTATAGAAAGAGGAAGGCTGCACAAAGATGAGCAGAAAGGAAATACAAGCTGCAGGAATCTCTGACTAGTGCTTTTGTATTTGTGTTTGTTGGTATCCTCTCAGAGTAGAGAACTGCTAAAAAAGTAGTCCTTGAAAAATAGATTCAGTTCTTCTTTTGGTAGAAGTGCTAAGAACCTTACAATTGCTTATATTTTGTATAAAAAGTCTTGATGTATGTGTACTGTTGTCTCAGATCCAGCATAAACAACATACATGATGCCCTCTGTAACTATTGTGTGTGCATTTTCCAGTCTTTGTAGAGGGGCAGTAACAGTCCCAGAGATATTCATAAATTCCTTTGTGCTTTGTCTGGAACATTCTCTTGTGTGTTCCCTTTTCTCAGATGATATGTGTTTGCTGAGAATAGTCCTTATAAGAGATTTATGAACTGCTGTTCAGGAAATTGCCATTAATTACTCAAATAAAAAGATGTGGGTGCCTCATAAAACGGGAGGAAAGCTTTCTGGCCCTGTACACATGGTAGGCTTCCCTTCCTATCCTACAATTTAGTTGCTTTTCTCAAGGACAGGATTTTTTTTTCCTGTAGTCCATTATTGTGAGGCTAAAGATATAAGGGAATATTCATATGAAATGTCAGCCAAATCATCAGGTACCTCTGTGCAACAGTCAGACAATGGAACAAGCTGCCAGGAAGGTTATGCCATCTACGTTACATTTTTCAGAATAGGCTACTCTTCTTTTTCACTAAAGGTGGTGTTGGGTAATTTATCCTGATGAATTGGCCAAGAACAAACAAAACTGAACAATATATGATTCTGCTTCTCATCTGAAATGGTTCTATAAACTGTGCTGTTTGGTAGAAATCAATAGCTGATCTGTTAGGTGAATAAAACTCAATCAACAGATAAAATAGAAATGAAGCTACATCACACCAAATTGGGTCAAATTGCATTGGAAGTGGGTCAAGCCTTTAGGAATCCTTCCCTGCTGTTGATTATAATGAGTGCACAAGGTTTTAAAACCAGCTTACTGGTTTAATCAGCAATAGCTTGTGGTATGATGAATTACTGCTGGGTATATAAATACTTTAATTAAGCGATGCCTTGTGAAGATGATGTAGTTGTACTGTTGTAAACTCTGAGCCTGATCCAGCAAAGTTCTGAGTAGATCCTGAAACATTAACTTGATTAGGCATTCAGGACTTCTGGCATCTTGCACAATCAAATGTATCATCTGACAGACAATGTGTCAGACCTCATGCTTCACATGGATGAAATATTCATCTGGGGTCATATCTGATTTTTATTTTTAAGGTGTTGTTCCACAGCCTCCTTTGATCTCATTGTATACAATAAAGAAATTGAACCAATAATAGGAAGTACCCAATTATAGAATTTATGCTTTTGAGGCATATGAACTACAAATCCTTATTTCCTTGAAGGAATGCAGAGACATGCCAGGCATGTGAAAGTATGCTGCAGTGCCTTCTCACGGGTGTACACATGCAAATGTGTGCATTGAATTTAGTGTTTGTAAAAGTCCCTCTGCATCACTAGTTGTTTTGGATTTTATTTGGTTTTGGTTTGGTTTTGATACAGACACAAGCTAACTCTGTTTGCCAGGTGAAAATGATCTTCTAAGTTTGGATGGTGAATTCATTTCATTCAGTAACTGAATATTATAGAGTTAAAGAGATTTTAAGTGGTTTCCCTATTATATAGAATTAAGGATTTAGATCCTCAGAGCTCTTCTTGAACTCCTTGCATGCCCATATTTACACCAGCATTTGTCTGCTCTGGAGTCACGCTAAAACATGGCACATCTAAGCCCTCATACTTAGAAAACGAGATGTTTTCTTACATTTTTGGCTGCTCTGCAGTTCCCCAAAAGCACCCTGTTGGGCACATCTTTGCTTGAGACATCCCCATGCATAGCTGGCAGAGCATCAACCTGAAAAGGGTGTAGTTTAGATTTGGTTCTGTCCTCTGCTTTATGGTCGACATCCCTAGAGGTGTTAATGGGACTGGATGAGGCACTTACTGCCATGGTCTAGTTGATTGGATAGGGTTGGGTGATTGGTTGGGCTTGATGATCTTGGAGGTCTCTTCCAACGTGGCTGATTCTGTGTGATTCTGCGTAAAGCAGGGATTTGCATCAAAACCTCTCTTTGTTCTGTAGTTACTGAACTGCTCCTGATATATATCTGAGGTGAATGTCTAAGTCTAGGAGATGTTTGCCTTGTCAATTATTCCCGTATTTGACCTCAATGCCTAATGTTTTTATAATCCTGTCATTGAATCTCCTGGCCAACACAACTGGAAACGGAAGTGGAAATTCCTTGACATATATTTTGTCATAGGCCTTTGAAGCGCAGGAAAAACTGAACAAATAGCTTAACTGGTTAAAACAGTAGGAAATTTCAAGAACCAACCTAAGCCCAAATATACCAGTGCAACAGCAGTCATATTTGGCTGAATTCAGTTTCTGTTTGTGTGCTCAGCTCTGTTTGTACAGGCTTAACTGACAACAGTATTGTATTTGGTTTGTGTGTGTGAGCAGGTATTGGGGTTTTGTGAGCAGATATTGTTTTCTTTCATGGCCTTTTTACAAACATTTGTTTCAAAGCTTTGCTCTTTAACTCTTTTGAAAGCTGTGCTACTACAGTCCATATGTAAGAAGATCTTTATTTAGATCTCTGTTTGGTTTTGTTCATCTTTTCTTTTTTAAGATGGTTATTTCAGAACTATCTCACCTCTGATATCCATGAAAAGGCAAACATTTTACCCAGATAGTTGCACACAGGTAAGTTATTTTGATTCATCTTAAAGAAAGGTACAGGCAATTCCAGAATGAAACTCAATCTTATCCTTAGATGTGTCTAGGGCAAGCAAGTCATGCTCTGTAAGAAGTGTCTAATTTCCTCAACAGCTAGACATGGAGCCTGGACAAGTTAGTTGAGATATAGAAGTCTACACCATACTTACTGAAGTATGGACAGATTAATCTCACCAAGTCTTCTGTTAGCTAATAATCAGTGTAGTAGCTATGAAACAGAGGAACTAAGTAATAATAACTAGCTAAATCAAGCTCAGTTCACTGCTGTTCTGTAGGTTTTAAATCTTCAATCACTTCTCGTATAATAAAGCTTAAATAACCACGTTCAGGCACTTACTATTTACTGGATTTTAAATATCACAAAAATACACTGCTGAAGAGTAAATCAAACAAAATTAAATATGTAAATTTGAGAGCTCAGCATCCTTGCTGAGAAAGCCCAAGCTACATTTTTTCAGTAGTGTCAATAATGATTAAATTAATTTTAGATCCCCCTCTACACAGTAATTTGGAGAATGAAGCAAATGGAAAGACAAGCTCCTCAGAGCAGGACTGGTAGGGATTTCACCCTAAATGACTTGCTCTAGCAGGGCAAGGGAACAAAGGAGGCCTTAACATCCTAACTTATGCTACTATATAAAGTTTTCTTATACATGAAGATCATGGTAAATCCCAGCAGTGACACTATCCATAAGTGAGGAAGCTTTCAGCACGATTTTTAATGCTAGGCTCTGTTGCACTTCTTACCATCTCCATGATGTACTCCAATTGGGAAGATCCAGCCAGAGATGCAAAGGACTTTTGTTAATATAAGGCTTCAGCCTTTAGACTGATTTAAAGGTTATTTAGAATAAGAGTTTATTTGGAAAAAAAAAATGAGCAAATCAGTTTTAGTAGTAGATAATGGAGTAAGAAATGATTTTTGAATGTGTAATTGTATCTGCATGTGTATTTGTACCAGCTCATTTGTACCTGAACAATGCAGTTGGGTTAGACTCAACAGCCTGTGAAAAAGGGAGACTTTCTTGTGTGTGGCAGTTAATGTGTCTTCAGCAGAAGGCTCCTGTCTAAGCAGTCATGTGGGTTGTGTCACTTCAGGCTAACAAGTCCAGTGCAGAAGGAACTTTTAGAGCACAAAAATAGTTAATGCCACACCTGGGTTTTGGAAACTTTGTGGGCTAGCCTGAAGCACCTCTCTGATTGCTTGTTGCTTGGACAGCTGTGGCTGACGTCCCCCATGTCGTGCCTGGTGTTCAGTGCAGTAAGGAAGTTTGGAATCTGAGTAACTGATACAGGCAGAACTGTGTACAGATGGAGCTAACTCCTGTGTCACTCTTACCAAATTTCTAATCAACACAATATGCTGATGATCACAGCTCTGCAACCAAATGAAATTACACTGTATTTTACTATAAATACATCATTTTAAATATGTATTTGCTGCAATATCATCCTTTAATCTTTGCTAATGTTTATTAAAATCTGTTAAATGTAGTGGTCCTGTTTAATATCTTGGAAAGAGATCTAAATTTTTATTTATTTTATTTTATTTTGCATTTTTTAGGCTTTGTTTGGAAATCAAAGTTTCGAGGGGTGAGAACTAGAAGTTGATTTCATTGATTCACAATTTATTTCCACCAAAGCCAAAGTATGGAGATACATTGTTATTTGGTTTAGAGTTAGTCTTTCAAAACTGGCTTTAAAACTTTGTTTTGTTTGTGTAGCTATAAAAACCATAGTACTATAGTTTTTAGAATGATATCATTTAGCTGGCATAGTCTTAGCAAAAATTAGTTGTGATAATTCTGTACAACTTGGTCTTCAAGGGGCTTATTTTCTTTCCAACATAGAACTAAATTAGTCATACACAGATTCCTCTAAGAAAATACCTCATGCAAGAAGCAGAGAAATCCAGGATTCTTCAAATTAATTTTTACCAAATTATGTGTATAGTGCTCTCTTGATTATTAAATTACACTCTGTGCTAGGTCAAGATATAGAATAAATTATTAACATTTGTTTTAAGTGAATGGGAGTTAGATCACTAAGAAGCATATTATTGGGTTTCGGATAGCAGGTAATTTTGTGTTTAAGCTCAAAGAAAGGTTTGGATGGGGTGTAAAGAAGGAGGCTTTTATTAAGAAAGTATGAGCAGGAAATTGGACCACTTCAAAACAAACTTTATTTCTCTTAAATCAGTAGGCAGGTTTTCACAAAACCAGTATTAACTATTGAAAGTAACAGACAGTTGTCTTGGTCCAGAGAGGGAAAGAAACTCAGTTCTTTTGAATATTCCCATGTTGTGAAATGAGAGGCACAAATGAGGCCAAAATATCAACAGGTAGACTATTTATTACATAAATAAAGTGGATGGAGCAGAAGGAGAGAGAGAAAATAGAGAGAGAAGAGAGAGAGAGAGAAAAGGAATTATATTACCACACCCCTCACCCCTCCCAAGACAGTTTGAGTCTGTGGAGGAAAGGTGCTGCAGGAGATATTTGGTCTGTAGAGAAATGGTGCTGAGGCTTTGGCTGTAGAAGAGATGTGGTCCTCTGAGCAGCTTCTTCAGCTCCATGAGTTGCAGCAGGCGGAACTTAGTACACGGAGAGAGGGTTCAGTCTGCTTCTTCCAGGCTCCATGGCCTCTTTTCTTCGGAGCAGCATTGCCCCGGGCTTTTCCTTCTCTCATGCTTTCTTTCTCAGCGGCATTGTCCTTCTCCTGTGTTTTCCTTCATCTGTGTTTTCCTTCTATGTTTTTGGTTCTCCGTTTTTCTTCTACCGAGCCAGTAGTTGCTCAAGTCTTTTTATACAGTTTTTAGTTCTTAGGTATGTGTCCAAGTATTGTCCCTCAGGAAATCAGGGGCCAGGTGGTGAATCCATTGTCTCACCATCCTCCCTTTCCAGGGTACTTGACGGGTGGAGATTATCTTGTCTTATGCATATTCCCAAAGATGGCCTCAGTCCATTGTTGTGAGGCCAGCTGTGGTCTGGTGAGCAATGTTATCTTCGCACCTTCCAAAAGTCCTTCCAGTGGCTCTGCCCAAAACGTATCAGCTATTGCCTGGGCAAGCAGCAAGTGATTTTATCTTTGTTGAGTCACACCAGGAGAGACAAGCTTTTAGTCTCTCACACCACCCCATCAATCAAAGATAAAAACAGGAAAGGAAAGGAAAGGAAAGGAAAGGAAAGGAAAGGAAAGGAAAGGAAAGGAAAGGAAAGGAAAGGAAAGGAAAGGAAAGGAAAGGAAAGGAAAGGAAAGGAAAGGAAAGGAAAGGAAAGGAAAGGAAAGGAAAGGAAAGGAAAGGAAAGGAAAGGAAAGGAAAGGAAAGGAAAGGAAAGGAAAGGAAAGGAAAGGAAAGGAAAGGAAAGGAAAGGAAAGGAAAGGAAAGGAAAGGAAAGGAAAGGAAAGGAAAGGAAAGGAAAGGAAAGGAAAGGAAAGGAAGGGAAGGGAGGGGAGGGGAGGGAGAGGAGAGGAGAGGAGAGGAGAGGAGAGGAGAGGAGAGGAGAGGAGAGGAGAGGAGAGGAGAGGAGAGGAGAGGAGAGGAGAGGAGAGGAGAGGAGAGGAGAGGAGAGGAGAGAGGAGAGGAGAGGAGAGGAGAGGAGAGGGAGAGGAGAGAGGAGAGGAGAGGAGAGGAGAGGAGAGGAGAGGAGAGGAGTTTTAAACAATTTTTACAACAGACATAAGTTTTGATTGGCTAATGGCACAAATCTGTTGTACACCATCATTAGATACAAATTGCATATTGGACACTATATGTTGAATCACTGTATACTACAGGGACTTACACAAGGTGGAAGAGTAACAGTACTAACAAAATAGAACAAAATTGAAACAGGTAATTACACAAGGTGAAAGCATCCCTGCTCCTCCTGGAAGCCAGGAGAACAAATCCATACCCCCCCATCCCATCAGTCCTTCAGTTTGGAATTGAAGTGAGAGCTTCCTTCCACATCTGAATGCATCTGTGGGGCCATGGAAAGTACAGTCCTTGAAGAGATGTCTTCTGTGATGCAAAACTTGAGAGGTCTTCGGTATTGTAACAAGACAAGTCCTTCTGACAGTACATCAGGTAATCTTCAGCATTAGAACTTAAATAAGAAACACAACCTCAATGTACAAGCTGGATCATAGGCTTTAAGTTTTACTTTCAGCTGAATGTAGTTATTCTACAGCAGGGCAGGTTTTACAGCATTTCCTGTAAAAACCTTCTAAGATATGGAAAACCTTACTGAAGGAAACAATACATGCCCTGAGCTAAACAAAACCATAACTATTTTATACACTATCAAAAAAAAAAAGTAAAAATAAAAATTAGCAGTATCAGTTAATATTTTTCTGTCTGTTTCTTCATTTTATAGGCAAAATCAGGAAACTCAATAGCACATGCTTATGAACAGAGATCAAACTGAGCAGGTGCACTGTTATGATTGGTGAATTGCTGCTTTTGAATTGGGCATGGTTGAATGAGACCTGTAACTCTTTTGGAAATCTTCAAAATGGTAGTGATATGCCCCAAACAGCTGACTAATTCTGAGGAATTTAAACTCTCCAGGTATGAAAAGATTAAGGACTTCATGACAGGTTAAGAGATCTGTAAATAATATTTGTGTGTGGGGCATACAAAGATTATGAATCTACAGCAGTGTGCCCAGGTGGCCAAGAAGGCCAATGGCATCCTGGCCTGCATCAGGAACAGTGTGTGCGGCAGGAGCAGGGAGGTCATTCTGCCTCTGTACTCAGCACTGGTTAGGCCACACCTTGAGTACTGTGTCCAGTTCTGGGCTCCTTAGTTTAGGAAAGATGTTGACTTGCTGGAACGTGTCCAGAGAAGAGCAAGAAAGCTGGTGAGGGGTTTGGAGCACAAGCCCTATGAGGAGAGGCTGAGGGAGCTGGGATTGCTCAGCCTGGAGAAGAGGAGGCTCAGGGAAGACCTTATTGCTGTCTAAAACTACCTGAAGGGAGGTTGTAGCCAGGTGGGGCTTGGTCTCTTCTCCCAGGCAGTCAGCACCAGAACAAGAGGACACAGTCTCAAGCTGTGCCAGAGGAGGTTTAAGCTGGATGTTAGGAAGTTCTTCATAGAAAGAGTGATTGCCCATTGGAATGGGCTGCCCATGGAGGTGGTGGAGTGACCATCACTGGAGGTGTTTAGGAAGAGACTGGATGGGGTGCTTTGTGCCATGGTTTAGTTGATTAGATAGTGTTGGATGATAGGTTGGACACAATGATCTCAAAGGTCTCTTCCAACCTATTCTATTCTATTCTATTCTATTCTATTCTATTCTATTCTATTCTATTCTATTCTATTCTATTCTACTCTGTTCTACTCTACTCTACTCTACTCTACTCTACTCTACTCTACTCTACTCTACTCTACTCTACTCTACTCTATTTTGTTCTATTCTGTTCTACATGTCTGTTTCTCAGGGCTCTGATCTCTCCAAGATTAGCTGCTGTAACTGTCAGTAATGAAGCATGGTGAGGCAGTGTCCTTATCCTTCTGCCATCTCTGCACCTCCCGCCTTTTGGTCACTGTGCTCTGCTGAGCTTTGTGTGTCCTGCAGTTTTATGTGATACTGCTCTCTGGTTTCTCCTTGCTCGCTATGTCAGTCCTCCTGGTCTTGCAAAATACTTTGTGCAAAATACTTTTCAGCTATATAAGCCTGCTGAAATTTAAGGACAAACCATGAAAAACAATGAAATTTTCTCACAGACTAAGTTGTTTTTTTTTTTTTTTTTGGCTTTATGAGGTATAGTTGAGGTATGATGCCATATAAATACGATATTTTGGGTGTACTGGTGGGAAGGTGTGTCAAACCCATGAAGAGATTTAGTCTTTGAAGACAGGAGTGTGAACTTGAAATGACAGTGTTATTGGTGGCTAGTCCATACAATTTTCACGGTAATTCCACGGTCCCTCCCACATCCGTACACAAGAAATCCTATGATGTGCTGATCTTTGAATAACACAGCAGCTTCAAAGTGTGCCAGAAAAACTAGAAACACTCTGCACAGGAGAGAAGTAAAGCAAGTGATGCAGCAGGTCAACAAGGTCTCAATAAGTGTTTCAGAAGTGTTTCAGAATCTCTTTCACCCTGGTTGAGTGAATTGCAACACTGTTATCTTCTACAGCTCAGGTACCGCCTCTGCAGAAACAGTCTGTCTCCTGGAGCTGTCTATGGGAGTTAGAGAGTATCTTCCATTTAAGTAAGAAACTTCCATTTCTAGGAATATATCTGCTGCTGAGTGCCAGAAATTACAGAATCACAGAATTGTTAGGGTTGGAAGGGACCTCAAGGATCATCCAGTTCCAAAACCCTGCCATGAGGACACTTTCCACTAGATCAGGTTGCCCAGAGCCACATCCAGCCTGGCCTTAAAAACTTCCAGGGATGGGGCTTCCACCACCTCTTTGGGCAACCTGTTCTAGTGTTTCACCACCCTCATGGGGAAGAACTTCTTTCTAACATTGAATCTAAATCTCCCCTCCTCTAGCTTGGCTCCATTCCCCCTAGTCCTATCACTACCCAACATCCTAAAAAGTCCCTCCCCAGCTTTCTTGTAGGCCCGCTTCAGATACTGGAAGGCCTCAATAAGGTCTCCTCGGAGCCTTCTCTTCTCCAGACTGAATAGCCCCAACTCCCTCAGTCTGTCTTTATAGCAGCCCTCTGATCATCCTTGTGGCTCTTCTCTGGACACGTTCCATCACATCCCCTTCGAAGGGGGAAGGGGCTGAAACCAGTTCCCCCAGACAGGAGTCTGAGGGTGGTAAGCTGGAGTCAGGGGCAAAACCAGCAGCCCAGCTGAAGTGCATGTACACTAATGCACGAAGTATGGGCAACAAACATGAGGAGCTGGAAGCCTTGTTGCAGCACGAAAGATATGATGTAGTTGCCATCACGGAGACATGGTGGGATGACTCGCATGACTGGAGCGCTGCAATTGACGGCTACAGGCTATTCAGGAGAGACAGGCAGGGAAGAAGGGGTGGAGGGGTGGCCCTGTACATCAGGGAGGCTCTTGATGCCATTGAGCTAGAGATCAGGGATGATCGGGTTGAGTGCGTGTGGGTAAGAATTAGAGGGAAGACCAGCAGGGCAGACATGCTGGTTGGAGTCTGTTATAGACCACCCAACCAGGAGGATGATCTTGATGAAGCATTCTATAGGCAGCTTAAGGCTGTCTCAAGATCGCCTAACCTTGTTCTCGTGGGAGACTTCAACCTGCCTGATATCTGCTGGGATCACAACATAGCAGAGAGGAGGCAGTCTAGGAGGTTCTTAGAGTGCATGGAGGACAGCTTCTTATCCCAGGTGCTGCGTGAGCCTACCAGGGGTAAGGCTATGCTTGACCTCCTCTTCACCAACAGGGAAGGGCTGGTGGGTGATGTGGTGGTCGGAGGGTGTTTAGGCACCAGCGACCACGAGATAATTGAGTTTTCAGTATTCAGCCAAGCCAAGAGGGGGAACAAGAAGACCTCCACTCTGGACTTCCGGAGGGCGGACTTCAGGCTACTCAAGGAACTAACTCAGAAGGTTCCTTGGGAAACAGCCCTTAAAAACAAAGGGGTTCAGGAGAGCTGGACCTACTTCAAGAAAGAACTCTCGAAGGCGCAGGAACAGGCTGTGCCGGTGTGCCGGAAGATGAGCCGCCGGGGCAGACGGCCAGCCTGGTTGGGTAATGAACTTCTAAAGGAACTAAGGGAAAAAAAGAGGGTGTATTATCTTTGGAAAAAAGGGGAGGCAACCCATGGAATGTTTAGGGATGTTGCTAGGTCTTGTAGGAAGAAAATTAGGGAGGCAAAAGCACATTTGGAGCTCAGACTGGCCTCTGCTGTGAAGGACAACAAAAAGTCCTTCTATAAATATATTAATAGCAAGAGGAAGGGCAAGGAGAAGCTCCACTCCTTGGTGGGCATGGAGGGGAATATTGTAACAAAGGATGAGGAAAAGGCAGAGGTGCTTAACACCTTCTTTACCTCAATTTTTACTAGCAGGACAGAACGGCTTCCAGACAGCTGGCCTGCAGAGCTGGCAGAAGGAGCCAGGGAGCAGCATAGTTTTCCCCTGTTCCAGGATGGGACAGTTAGAGATCTTCTCAGCCGCTTGGACCCCCACAAGTCCATGGGACCGGATGGGATCCATCCTAGGGTGCTGAGGGAGCTGGCGGATGAGCTGTCCAGGCCGCTCTCCATCATTTTTCAGCAGTCCTGGCTCACTGGAGAGGTCCCAGAAGACTGGAAGCTGGCCAACGTGGTGCCCATCCATAAGAAGGGCCGGTTGGAAGAGCCGGGGAATTATAGGCCTGTCAGCCTGACCTCAGTGCCAGGCAAGATTATGGAACGGGTCATCTCGAGTGCGATCACACAGCACTTACAGGATGCCCAGGGGCTCAGGCCTAGCCAGCATGGATTTAGGAGGGGCAGGTCCTGCCTGACCAACCTGATCTCCTTCTATGATCAGGTGACCCGCCTGGTGGACGTGGGGAGGCCTGTGGATGTGGTCTACCTGGACCTCAGCAAGGCCTTTGACACAGTCCCCCACAGCAAACTCCTGGCCAAGCTGGCAGCCCATGGCTTGGACAGGAGCACACTGCGTTGGGTTAGGAACTGGCTGGAGGGCCGAGCCCAGAGAGTGGTGGTGAATGGTGCCACATCCAGCTGGCGGCCTGTCACTAGTGGTGTGCCCCAGGGATCAGTGCTGGGCCCCATGCTTTTCAACATCTTTATTGATGATCTGGATGAGGGCATTGAGTCCATCATCAGTAAATTTGCAGATGACACCAAGCTGGGGGCAGGAGTTGATCTGCTGGAGGGCAGAGAGGCTTTGCAGAGAGACCTCGACAGGCTGGACAGATGGGCAGAGTCCAATGGCATGAGATTTAACACATCCAAGTGCCGGGTTCTGCACATTGGCCATAACAACCCCAGGCAGCGCTACAGGCTGGGGTCAGAGTGGCTGGAGAGTGGCCAGGCAGAGAGGGACCTGGGGGTGCTGGTTGATGGGAAGCTGAACATGAGCCAGCAGTGTGCCCAGGCAGCCAAGAGGGCCAACCGCATCCTGGCCTGCATTAGGAATAGTATGGCCAGCAGGAGCAGGGAGGTCATTCTGCCCCTGTACTCTGCTTTGGTTAGGCCGCACCTTGAGTACTGTGTCCAGTTCTGGGCCCCTCAGTTTAAGAAGGACATCGAGACACTTGAACGTGTCCAGAGAAGGGCAACAAGGCTGGGGAGAGGCCTTCAGCACAAGCCCTGTGAGGAGAGGCTGAGGGAGCTGGGATTGTTTAGCCTGGAGAAGAGGAGGCTCAGGGGAGACCTCATTGCTCTCTACAACTACCTGAAGGGTGGTTGTAGCCAGGAAGGGGTTGGTCTCTTCTCCCTAGCAACCAGCACCAGAACAAGGGGACACAGTCTCAAGCTGCACCAGGGAAGTTTAGGCTGGAGGTGAGGAGAAAGTTCTTCACCGAGAGAGTCATTCGTCATTGGAATGCGCTGCCCGGGGAGGTGGTGGAGTCTCCGTCCCTGGAGGCATTCAGGAGGGGACTGGATGTGGCACTTGGTGCCATGGTCTAGTTGTGAGGTTATGGTTACAGGTTGGACTCGATGATCTTCAAGGTCTCTTCCAACCTTGGTAATTCTATTCTATTCTATTCTAAATACATCTATATCTTTCTTGTAATAAGGGCTCCAGAACTGGACACAGTATTCAGCAGAGCAAGGCAAAGGAAGCTAGAGTTCAGTGTTGGTGCTGTACACAGGAAACAGAGCCTCTGCCAAACAGCAGTGCTCTTCTGTGAATGGTGTGGTTGAAAAGGAGCCAGTGACAACTCCTGCAACAAGACCAGAGCAGCAGTGGATGCCACACAAACACTCCACTTCAGCAGCTGTGTTTCCCCCACCATGTTTACATATGCTACTGATGCAATGAGGAGTAATGTGGTCTAGCTGAGTGAAAAAAAGTGAATTAAGCAGGATGGGCTTCTGGCACAGGCAAACCCTGTTGCCCATTCTCTTTCCCTGGTCCCAGTTCTACCAGACCAGGACATCTCCATTCCCTGGAGAATATCAGGAGGTGCTAGATGCTGAGACAGTAACATTGCTGAGGTGAAGAGGGAATCAGGAATAAGGAAAGACCTGTAACTGCAATTTGAGGGGCCCAGGTTTCCAAATGTGCAAGTGGTGAGCCAGGCACTGGTATCACACAAGAAGTGTGACTGCTTTCTATGTTATATTTTGTATGTTTCTAGCTTCTGCATGCTCAGGGGTTTTGACCTTTATTGTCTTATATTCCATTTTGCTCGCTTAAATCAAAGCTACTTAAATCTAGAGACAAAAGATTAGTGCTGGATTTTTCTGTGTCTACCCTAAACACAGGAAAGTGAAACATTTTTACATCCTATACTGTAGTAAAGCAGTTAGTAAGAGTATTTCACTTGCATTACAGGCTCCCACTAATCTGTAAAGGTTGTTGCAGAAGCAGCTGTGCACAAGAAGATGAAGAGACATAAACTGTATCTAAGTTTAATTATATTTTTCTAATATAATTTTGCACTGAAGTTCTTAAAATTTGAAGGGTTAAAAGTGTATGGTCAAATAGATAAAGGACTTCCTCTTCATAATTCTGCTGTGTGAAACACCTGACATAGACTATGATTCTGCTCTGTTCATTCCTTTTTCCTTCTTCTTCCTGAAATTCTTTATGGTTTAAATTTCCACTGAGAGCTGTAGCTAGTGAGAGATTGGTAGCAGTTGCTTAGATACACATGTACAGTGATACAGATTCACTTCAAGTAAGAATTTAATCCCCTTCTCACAGTTTAATCACTGTAGCTTTGGCTTCCCGACTTGTAACAATTAAAGTTCATGGGACAGCTGACTTTTGCAGATAGCCTTTTCCTTGTGTCTTTAAACCGCTATTAGCAATTTCCACTGTCAGCATTCCTCTTGCTTTCACACACCAACCAAACCCCAGCTTTCTTTATTTAACATTCATCTACAGTTTTAACATTATCTGAGGCACAAGGCAAAACTTTATGCTGGAACAGGGAGACAAATAGTCTCCATGTTTGAAACCCTAGATTTTGTCAAGATTTTATTCCAATGAAAACGAGCACAAGCCCTATGAGGAGAGGCTGAGGGAGCTGGGGTTGTTTAGCCTGGAGAAGAGGAGGCTCAGGGGTGACCTCATTGCTCTCTACAACTACCTGAAAGGTGGTTGTAGCCAGGAGGGGGTTGGCCTCTTCTCCCTAGCAACCAGCACCAGAACAAGGGGACACAGTCTCAAGCTGCAACAGGGGAAGTTTAGGCTTGAGGTGAGGAGAAAGTTCTTCACCGAGAGAGTCATTCGCCATTGGAATGGGCTGCCCGGGGAGGTGGTGGAGTCACCGTCCCTGGAGGCATTCAAGAGGGGATTGGATGTGGCACTTGGTGCCATGGTCTAGTCGTGAGGTCTGTGGTTACAGCATGGACTCAATGATCTTCGCGGTCTCTTCCAACCTTAGTAATACTGTGATACTGTGAAAAGCTGATGACACTAATATTGTACATCAGTTTTCCAGTTTTGTGCATCTAGACAATTGTATAGTCTCTGCAGTTCTTCACTGTCATACTGCAGTACAGTGATCTATGCAAACAAACAAACAAACAAACAAAAACAGCACCCAAAAAACCCTTCTGCTTTTCCAGTTTTAATAATCTTCTCAAGAATTTCTGCCTTCTATTGTATTTTCATTCCTACAGGTATAAATCCTGGCCTCTCCAAACAAGCAAATGTTCAGACTAAAATTGTCATTGCTGTATGCTGTCAATTTTCTGGGCAGAAGAGCTTCTTTTGAGTTAAGAGTGTTTTGTCAAACTGTTTCCTCTCCATATGCAGAGGATCAGTTTTGATTCTGGAAACTCCTAGATGAGCTCATTTAATGTTATGCACAGAATCAAAGCTATGCTTACGCACAAATGCTTGTGTGCTCTGGCTGTGCCTTGCCAGGCAACTTTATTCCAGAGATGCCTGTCAGGTGTGTTATATAACTGCTCTACATTAATTATTAAATCCTTTATTATTTAGGGTAATTATAATTTAATGGCTGTAGCTTTCCATGGGAGCTTTTGTCTCTTAATTCAAGTCCACTTTCTGCAGCTATTCATGCTCCAGATGAACAAACAAAAGGAAAAATAAATCAGGATTTAAAATTAACCACTACAGTATGGAAGTGTAATATATTTTAGGAAACTTTTGAAGCAAACATTAAAGATAAAATTAGAGACTATAAGTTCAAAACTCTTCTTAGTATCTTAATCAGTCTTCACACCATTTTCTTTGCTCTTAGCAAAATATGTATTTTTCCTAATTGGTATTAAAAGGTGATTACCACTGGGTCTTTTTCTTCCTTTCTGATTTTTTTCCAGTGGGATAGAAGTACAAAGAAATTCCTCAAGCCAGGTTAAAGAAAGTGAAGGTTCACTGAATTCACAGGAAAAAATGGAGTTATTTCAGGCCTACAAGAAGGCTGGGGAGGGACTTCTCAGGATATCAGGTAGTGATAGGACTAGGGGGAACGGAATAAAGCTGGAGGTGGGGAGATTCAGGCTGGACATGAGGAGGAAGTTCTTCACCATGAGAGTGGTGAAGGCCCAGAGTGGGTTATCCAGGGAGGTGGTTGAGGCCCCGTCCCTGGAGGTGTTTAAGCCCAGGCTGGATGAGGCTCTGGCCAGCCTGATGTAGTGTGGGGTGTCCCTGCCCATGGCAGGGGGGTTGGAACTGGATGATCCTTGTGGTCCCTTCCAACCCTGACTGACACTATGATACTTTTAACAAGTTCCAGTTGGAGTGTTTCTGTCATCTTGAATACAAGATCAGGCTGAAAAATATAGTCTGAAGTAGCTTTCTTTTGCAATATTTTTCCCCTGTATGCTTTAACACCATTAGAATTTAAAAGGAGAAATAAAGAATTTGTAGTAGCTATAAAATGCTGAAGTTCAAGACTAGAATGCATCCTACTAAAATGTACCTGTAGTAACTAAGAAAGCCCAAAAGCTCTGACAACATTAAAAGTATGTATCAGGGTGGATTACATTCTGAAATTATTGTTACTCTCATTTTACATTTCAAAATAGGCCTCTTCCTGACATACAATTCACAAACACAAGGGCATCAAATAGAAATTCATAAAGTGAGAAAGATGATTGGAGGGTCCTAACAGGCTGGGCTGATACACAGAACATTTCAAATGCTATAAGATCTGAGTGGGACATAGTCTTTTTTTTTTTCCTAGCTACCAACATTTCATATAGAGATTTAATTTCTTACAGTGCCCTAAAGCATAGGGCTTGTACACAGCCTCACCTCCCACACACCTTGGCCAGTACCCCAGGCTTTAGGTTCCTCACACATGTGCTTATGTTGTCACAGCACCATTCCTCCTGCTGGGTACTGTAAGCTTTCCAAACTTGCCAGATATCCTCTTAGGGGTCAAAAAAGATGGGCAAGAAACACAGACTTTGATGAGGGATTTCTCAGCATTCACTTCTGCCTGTAAAAACACTCAAAGCAGCACTCTCAAACACACTTTTCTCACCCTGTGAATCATGCGGTTCTTGGGTTAGATGGGCATCCTGGGGATGTGTAGCCTTTCTTGTTTTCTCACTCCCTGGTGTGCCATCCTTAAATGTAGCAGTGTCAAGCCTGTCCCTAATGGAGAGCATACCTCCCTGAGGACAGGAAATACAATCTGTGATCCCAAGTGGCTCTTAGCCCCAAGCCAGTCTTCTGTAGGGGAAGATGATTGTCAGGGGAGGGCTGGAGCTTAAAAGGCTCTATGTCTGTGGCCTTCAATGGCTGTGAGTGATGAGCAGTGGAAGCTGGAAGAGTGATCTAGGGGAATATCACTACTTGGTTGCCTTTAAATTCTCCCCTCTGGCTCAAAAATGGGTCACTTGGAGATGCAGGTTGTTGGGCTCTTTGTTGCTCTAATTTTTTTTTTTTTTTTTTTTTTTCTGGAATTCTTCCCCCACTCTTTCTAAATAAACTACCTGGGATAAACCAGGCTGTGTGGGTCAAAACTGGCTTTTTGTACAGGAAAAACAAAACCCCAAACAAACAACAAATAAAACAAAACCCTGGCAGCTGCCATGCAAATTATGAGACAGAAAAGAGCACAAAGTTTGCAGCTTTGTATAAATGGGCTCAGCTCTCCTTCAGCAGTCTTATTTTGTATCTTAGGATGAGGACAGTACGGAATTCTGCCTTTGGGTTTGACCCTGAATCATGAAGGTGATATTCAGTGTTTCCACAGGCCACCTGGTGTAATGGCAAGAGTGGATATTCAAGGACATAGTGAGTCGTGCAGATCCAGCACTCATAATATGCACATCAGCTGTTGCTCTCTTGACATCTTAGGCACAGTAATTGTGAAACTGCAACCTTTAAATAACACACTCTTAATTGTGAAAAAGTTTAAGGATACAGTAGATAAGGAAGAAGACAGAGCATCTCATTTTCTGACCCCTCTGCTGGAGCAGACCAAGCACACACAGCCTGCTGTGAGGCTGTTCAGCATGTGCTGAGCCCTCCCCTCCCAGGGCAGGGGAAGCACAGCTCTGACAGATGGTGAGGGAAGGCCCTAATCATATAATCATAGGTACGCATCCAAAAGTGTGATAATGGAGCTTCTGTTTGGTCCCTGTGTTGCATGAGATTACCAGAAGCAGGCACACCTTGCTAAGGTGAGGGAAAGCAACCACCTTGTGAGCCACTCATTTACTTCATCGTGTCTGTGCAATAGCGGGAATGGTGTTCTGGCCCTCTTCTCTGGCCAAGCATCTATATTCTGTGATGGGGGACATTTCTGTTTCTGTCATGTTATTCATTTAATGTTGGTCATCATATAAGTTAGCAAGGGTGACCCAACCCTCAGAAGGAGGACTGCATCATGCAGCTTTTTCTGTATGACTGAGCATCCCCCAAAGACAGCAGCGCTGTTCAGGTCAGCTGAAGCTGTCCACAGACTGGAGCCCCTGCCAATGGTTGTGCTGTGCATCACCACCCTGACAAGAAAAGCGTCTCTGGGGAAAGAGGTAGCTATCCGAGGTAACTGGTTTGTTTGTTTGCTTGTTTGGGGTTTTTTTGGTTGGTTGCTTGCTTGCTTTGGTTTTGTCCAATTGATTTAAAATTTCAGTTAGAAAAGTAATGATTTAGGTAAATGTAGCAAAATATTTCTTTTGGGCATCAGCAAGAAAATAAAACTGAAGGCTAGAATATTGAATATACTGGAGAAGGAAAAGGTCACTCTAATCTTGTCTGATTCAAATAGAGTGTGCAGCTGGGCTGGAGTCAAGGAAATACAGGTCCCCAGGGCTGTCTTTCCTATGAGGACATCCCCTGGTGGTGGCCAGTCACATCTCCTGTCTGGTTTGTATGGAAAGCTCAGCAGCTGAGCCAGCAGATGGAAGCCAGAATTAAGCTACTGTCTTGGGTATCTTTGCTTTTTTTCAGCTATAGATGAACTTTAACCTGATGAGTCAGGAAAGACTGACAGTAATGTCTTTCCCAGGCATTTCTTCCTTAAATGACACCGCTTGTGAAGTTGACATAAGTTCATGAGTAACTTCTGGCTTAACTGAAAAAAACCCAACCCTGTTCTCTGGCAATTTGGCAATGGTTCAAATCTTTCTTTTGATGGACTTTCCTGATAGTGCACACTGTGCCTACTCAGACTCAGTTTCCAGGGCACCAGAGAGATAATAACTGCTTTACTGCCCTGGGACAAGAGATCTGAAAACACTACTGCTCTGTTATCTTGATTTTTTTTTTGAAAGAATGAGTATGCTGCCATCCTATGGTTTTCCATCCCTTATTTTTGAATTAGTACAGTATCATGGTATAGCTAGAATTGTGCCTCACTCTCTCTGACATTTCAGTGCTCTGAAATCAAACTCCACAGGCAACCAAACACGATCACGTTCTCTCTCACTGGCACCTCCATCTCCTGCACAGTCCTGGTTTCAGTTGTCCCTCTCCCAGAGAGGCTCTGACAGATGGAGCTGCTGCTGGGCCCTGGGCTGCTGCCAGAGGGACTTCTCTGCACATCAGTTGGCAGCTGTGTCCAAACCTGTCATTGCCTTGATGGCCCTTTAAACCTTTAAAGCTGAAAGGTGTCCTGGGAAGCCAGACCAAGTCTGTGCGTCTGCGCAGGTCTATTTCATAGCACACCTACTGTAGAAAATGAACTAGTGTATGAGAGTAAAGGTACTTAAAGGCACACAAGTAATGAAGTTGTGTTATTATTTAGTAATTGAGAAAAATTCCTTCTAAAGGTGGCTGCCTGTAGTTTTACTCAGGCAGTCCTGTTTCCCACTGTAAATATTGAACCAAGAAATGCACACTGGTTTTAGATTCTGATAGGGATAGATGATGTCAAGTGAAATTAGTGTCTACTTTTGTTTGCAGACCATGTTACATATAGATAAATATTTATATTTAAAACCCCACACATATATGCTTGCACTCTGTGGTACTGCTGGAATTCAAATTACTTTAGCAAATAAACTATCATCATGATGTGGATTTTTAGTCTCTGCAAAGTTAACCAAACCTTAAATGAGGATAAACAATAAAATAGGTAAACTCATACCTGGATTGAGATGTTGCAGTTATTGAACATGTGCAAATCCTAAAAATATAATCATACTTATTTGAATATTTCTTTGTATCTCTTATCTCCTCAAGGGAGCTAAAAGTAATTCCAATTAGTGACATATGATTCAGTGGTTGTACACTTTGATTATGATTCTCAGTTAGAATTTTATGATAGAAGTATTAAAACCAAAAGTTTGATCTCCGAAACAACCATATTTGAACATACCAAGTAATATATTATGCATCCTAAGAAATAGGAAACTCCTTTTGGAAGAATTAACATAACCTCTGTACACTTGCTTCATCACAACACTCATTATACTTCATGAATAATCTGCCTTCATTATTTTGTACATATTTATACCTTTCTCAGTTTCGTGAATGAAAAGTATAATGAGGGTGTTCCCAATTCAGATTTTCAGCAGTGATTGTTTTAAACTCAAAGACATTATTATTTGTTTCATTGTAGAGCTCTTTGATACACGATAAATAAATATCTGAGATATTCAGGTATTAAATCCACAGGAATTCTGTTACTGCATTTCTGTGCAGATCTTGAAGCCAGTCTAATAGGGAAACTAGGAGACAGTACTAAAATCAGGGAGGCTAGAAGCAATCAGTAAAATTAATTTTTATAAGCTTTTAAAAATGTAGCTGCTTGAACTTTTAATGGAAAAGTCTTTTTGGGCTATAAAGCAACTAGATTTATTTTATGTGTTCAGGATATTTAATGGCAGTTTATGCGCTGCTTGCTATGTCCTGTTTGCTAATCTAGTGAAATAAGCCCTGGGTTAAGACTTCTTAGCTGACATATGCTGTTTGGCCTTTGTCTAGTTTAACCTTTCTGTCTGTTCTGCTTTATGGATGCATGCAAGATAAGACTTGAGGAATTTGCCATGAAGAGCAATTACCACCTTCTATATAAACTGCTATCATACCTCAGGATTTCCTGGATGTTGTGTGCACTGGAATCCAGGATTTCAGAAATAAAACACTAAACAAGAACTTCAAATGAAAGAAATAGTTATGCAGGATTTAAAGATGATGGTAATGCTCCTTTGGGCAAACCCAGATTTTTAACTTTAATAACAAGGGTAAGATCTATGGCAATTCAAGCCCTTGCAAAGGTAACATATTTTTCTTCCTTAATTCTTTCTTTTCTGGCAGCTTCTGCTGGGGAATAATCTTCTGTCTGACCTGACATTTTCTTCCGTATTTGAACTGTGATTCTTAATTTCAGCATTTGTGTCTTTAAACAAAGAAATGGTTACCTACAAGTGGGCAGAAAGTAATGAAAAAAAGCTTTGCTCATTCATTATTTATAAGCTTCTCTTGTGTGTGATTTATTTATTTATTTATGTATTCATTATTTTAATTGGAATCTTTCAACTTGTATCAGGTAGTGCTGATGTGTGATAAGGATAACTGAAAAGCTTCCTGGTCCTGTTTGACAAGGATATATTACAGAAGTTAAGATTACATTAATTTGCTAAGAGTTTCTGCAAGATCCACAGCATGAAATATTTCTGTATTTATTCTGAAGAAAATTACCTTTCATGATGCTTGATTTAATTCAGCAACATAAAAGCATTTGTGGTAGATTGTTAGTTTGTGAATCAGCTTTCCAAACGGGTGAGACAAAGGTAGGATAGGATAGGATAGGATAGGATAGGATAGGATAGGATAGGATAGGATAGGATAGGATAGGATAGGATAGGATAGGATAGACCACACCAGACCAGACCAGACCAGGTTGGAAGAGACCTTCAAGATCATTGTGTCAAACATATCATCCAACACCACCTAATCAACTAAACCATGCAACCAAGCACCCTATCAAGTCTCCTCCTGAACACCTCCAGTGACGACGACTCCACCACCTCCCGGGCAGCCCATTCCAATGGGCAATCACTCTTTCTGTATAGAACTTCTTCCTAGCCTCCCGCCTAAACCTCCCCTGGCACAGCTTGAGACTGTGTCCTCTTGTTCTGGTACTGGCTGCCTGGGAGAAGAGACCAACCTCTGCCTGTCTACAGCCTCCCTTCAGGTAGTTGTAGAGAGCAATAAGGTCACCCCTGAGTCACCTCTTCTCCAGGCTAAGCAACCCCACCTCCCTCAGTCTCTCCTCACAGGGCTTGTGTTCCAAACCCCTCACCAGCTTTATTGCCCTTCTCCGAACATGCTCCAGCAAGTCAACATCCTTCCTAAACTGAGGGGCCCAGAACTGGACACAGTCCTCGAGGTGCGGCCTAACCAGTGCAGTGTACAGGGGAGAATGACCTCCCTGCTCCTGCTGGCCACGCTGTTCCTGATGCAGGCCAGGATGCCATTGGCCCTCTTGGCTGCCTGGGCACACTGCAGGCTCATGTTCAGCCTACCATCGACCAGTACCCCCAGGTCCCTCTCTGCCTGGCCGCTCTCCAGCCACTCTGACCCCAGCCTGTAGCACTGCCTGGGGTTGCTGTGGCCAATGTGCAGAACCCGGCACTTGGATGTGTTCAATCTCATGCCGTTGGATTCTGCCCATCTATCCAGCCTGTTGAGGTCCCTCTGCAAAGCCTCTCTGCCCTCCAGCAGATCAACTCCTGCCCCCAGCTTGATGTCGTCCGCAAATTTACTGATGATGGACTCAATGCCCTCATTAGGTTAGAAGAGATTTTGCAGGCAATTTGCATTGCGTTTACTGAAATATGGAAAGTGTTCTCATACTTGTCATCACTTTGCAGTCTCCAGCTCAGATTTTTCACTACTTGTGTTAGGTCCATCTTCTTTCCTGGGACTTGTTCTTTGAATAACCTTGATCACAGGATTACTGTTGCTCCTGATCACAGGATTACTGTTGCTCCTAGCAGCTCATTAGCTCTTTAGGAACTTTTGCAGTAGGTAATAGAGATAATGAGAAAGAAGAGCTAAACTCTGTCACAGATGAATGATTGCTAGGTGACTGACAGTTTAAAGTGCTGAAGTAAAACATTCACTCTTTAGAAGGGATTGTGACCAGAAGCCAAACTGGAAAAAGGCAAGCCTCAGGATACCATAATGTAATGTGTCCATGCGCCCCTCATTCTGCCTCTGGACTGAACCTGTCAATGAGTTGCCAGTAACTTGTGAAATGTGAACCTTCAGACTAGTTAGATGTGTCTTTGAAAGTGTGACTGCAGTGGCGTGATTTTTGGTTACTATATAGGAGATTTATTTGAAATGAACATATTTCCAAATTAGAGTGCACTCTATTTCTAGGGATCTTCAAGCATTCCTGTTGTGTATGGTCCATGCTCAGTTTCACCTCTTGGTAGCCCCTTGGGCATTTTCTGATAAGTAAATACTCCTCAGCAGTCCTGTTGGTCTGCAATGCATGGGTGAGGTACAATGTGCAAGAGCAAAATATTTCTCTTATAGAAGAGGTTCAGTAATATTGGATCCTGGGATAGGCTGTTGAGTGCTGAATATGCAGCAAGATTTTCTACTGTGCTAAGCATCTGATTACTCCCACTGAATTACAATGAGTTAAGCAAGAGGGGCAGCTGACAAAGAGTGGGAGAAGAGATTGTTAAAGTGATGTCAGAGGAAGGTTTTCAGGGAGTACAGTGATAATTTCCTCACTGGAGAAAGAGGAGCTATATAGAAAATTTTGGAACAGCTTGTCAAGGAGAAGGAACCATGGTAGCAGCCCCTTATCCGGGGATGATTTTCAGGAAGAACTAAGACCTAGGTATGATTCCAGCTACAGGTTATATCTTTTTTTTTCTGTTGCTTCTAAATTGAGAACAGCCTAAGTGTCCATTGGATGAGAACCCTCAGTGTCCCTCAAATGGAGAGTAGTCCATAGTAAAATTATTAAATTTACTTTATATATGTTGGAATGTGAATGTTCATCACTTGCATGTTTGTTGTTGTAGTTAGCATGGAATTATAACTTTTTAATTCTAACTAATGACTCAGAAGAATAGTGAAGAGGTGATTTGGAATAGTCAGCATGGCTTTGCCAAGGGCAAATCCTGCCTGACAAACCTGGTGGCCTTCTATGAACAGGTGACAGCATTAATAGATGAGGGGCGAGCAACTGATGTCGTTTACCTGGACTTGAGCAAAGCCTTCGACACTGTCCCGCACCACCTCCTGGTCTCCAAGCTGGCGACACATGGGTTTGATGGATGGACCACTAGATGGATAAAGAACTGGCTTGATGGCCGCACCCAAAGAGTGGCTGTCAACGGGTCCATGTCCCAATGGAGGCCAGTGACAAGCGGAGTCCCTCAGGGATCAGTCCTGGGACCTGTCTTGTTCAACATCTTTGTGGGTGACATGGACAGTGTCACTGAGTGCACCCTCAGCAAGTTTGCTGATGACACCAAGCTGTGTGGTGCAGTGGACACGCTGGAGGGAAGGGATGCCATCCAAAGGGACCTGGACAGGCTGGAGAGGTGGGCACAAGCCAACCTCATGAGCTTCAACAAGACCAAGTGCAGGGTCCTGCATCTGGGTCGAGGCAATCCCAGGCAGAAATCCAGGCTGGGCAGTGACTGGCTGGAGAGCAGCCCTGAGGAGAGAGACTTGGGGGTGCTGGTGGACGAGAAGCTCAACATGAGCTCTCAATGTGCACTTGCAGCCCGGAAAGCCAATCAGATCCTGGGCTGCATCAGGAGAAGTGTGACCAGCAGGTCAAGGGAGGTGCTTCTTCCCCTCTACTCAGCTCTGGTGAGACCCCACCTGGAGTACTGCGTCCAGTTCTGGAGCCCCTATTACAGGAGGGATGTGGACGTGCTGGAGCATGTCCAGAGAAGGGCCACGAGGATGATCAGAGGGCTGGAGCACCTCTCCTATGAGGACAGACTGAGGGAGTTGGGGCTATTCAGTCTGGAGAAGAGAAGGCTCCGAGGTGACCTCATTGTGGCCTTCCTGGATCTGAAGGGGGCCTACAAGAAGGCTGGGGAGGGACTTCTCAGGATCTCAGGTAGTGATAGGACTAGGGGGAATGGAATGAAGCTGGAAATGGGGAGATTCAGGCTAGATGTGAGGAAGAAGTTCTTCCCCATGAGAGTGGTGAAGCCCTGGAATGGGTTATCCAGGGAGGTGTTTAAGCCCAGGCTGGACGAGGCTCTGGCCAGCCTGATCTAGTGTAGGGTGTCCCTGCCTATGGCAGGGGGGTTGGACCTAGATGATCCTTGTGGTCCCTTCCAACCCTGACTGATTCTAACTTTATAATGAGCTGCAGTAACATAACAATAGTAGTGCCAAGTTATTGTAAGCTATTTAAAGCTTTGAGGTCCTTTATTTTCATTTACAGGCATGTGTTTTGGCCAGCATGGTCATGTTAGGGCAGACCTGTTAATTTATTTTTGTTTTGGTGCTCTAGACAGGTTTTTTTTGCATTGGTATAGCCAGCAAGACATGTAGGAGTTAATGAATGCATTCACATATCAATATACATCTTTTTGTAACATTATAACACACTGTTATTTCAGAGTGCCCTTATTATTATCAGCATAAATTATACTGGTGATTACACTAGTGTAAACATTTTTATGTTGACTTAATTTCATCACCACTAGGGTTATTTCTTGAAAGTGCTACAAGCTTCAGATATAGATAGTTTTATTGTCATTAGGAGCAAGCTGTTTCTGAGAGTGGAGGCATTGATAAAGTCATTCCTAGGTACTAAAGACTTTCCCCATACACACGCTCTTGGGTTTGTAAGTCTCAAAAAATCTCACTTTTCTCCTTTGTCTGCCATGGAAGTTTGTGTCCCCCATCTCTCATGCATTGCAAGTGCTTTCTCACCCTTTAAACATCTCTCAGTAGAAAATGTCTTCATGAGGTGGAAATACTTACATGTATAAAAATGTAGTGGACATATGGCAGAAAAGCCTGAAAGTAAGCATAGTCTCATCTGGAAATTCTCAGTGTCAGTGGATAACTGTCATACAGGCATTCATCATAGAGTAGAATCATGGAATCATAGAATCAACAGGTTGGAAAAGACCTCAGGGATCATCAACTCCAAACTATTACCTAATACCTAACACCTCATGACTAACTAAACCATGGCTCCAAGTGCCAGGTCCAATCCTTTTCTGAACACCTCCAGGGACGGGGACTCCACCACCTCCCTGGGCAGCACATTCCAATGAGCAATTACTCTGTCTGTGAAGAACTTTCTTCTCACCTTGAGCCTGAAGTACTCATGTTGCAGTTTGGGCTGGGTGCCCTCTGCTCCATGAGGTGCTTCCTGTGTCCAGAGGTCCAGCCCAGTGGGTGGACACAGGAAACTAGGTATTTCTACCATAATTCTCTGCACCACTATAAGATCCAGTGTGAGGTCTAAGCACCTCCTCTTTCTTCCCTCGCCAGCACCTGGTAACTGGGGGAGACGTCTCCCGGCCTTGGGCCTGGCTAGGCCCAAGGCCAGGGGGATGGGCAGTCTCAGGCCGGGCCAGCCGAGACTAGCCTAGCAGTGGGGGGGGAAGAACGAGTCCTGGGGGTTCTGGGCCCACCCTCAGGTGGGGATGGGATGTTTTTGGGTCTGTTTTGGGATTTCTTTTGTCACTCTGTTTCTGGTTCTCTATGCACATTCACCCTTTTCTATTTAAACTTTTCCATCACTTTTGCAATCCGTTTGTCAGAGTCGTTATTTCTGCCTGCGGTGGGGAGGGGGCTGCCTCAACCCCCTACAACTCATAATACTGTTGGGCTTTTTGGTCAATTTGTTTTGCTCAACTCATGCTCATTGCAGGATTATTTTTGCTTACATTCAACAAGAACCTGTAGCTACCTGATATGCAGTTAAAAATCTGCTGTAGTAATTTTTTTTTTAGATTAGAATAGAATAGAATAGAATAGAATAGAATAGAATAGAATAGAATAGAATAGAATAGAATAGAATAGGTCAGGTTGGAAGAGACCTTCAAGATCATCGTGTCCAACCTATCATCCAACACCACCTAATCAACTAAACCATGCAACCAAGCACCCTATCGAGTCTCCTCCAGAACACCTTCAGTGATGGCGACTCCACCACCTCCCCGGGCAGCCCATTCCAATGGGCAATCACTCTCTCTGTGTAAAACTTCCTCCTAACCTCCAGCCTAAACTTCCCCTGGCACAGCCTGAGACTGTGTCCTCTTGTTCTGGTGCTGGTTGTGACTCGGTTGATTAAGTGGCAGTGTTCCTTAAACTGGGCTATATAATTCTTCAATAAAACATGTAGAAGAAAGCATTTTAATTCACCTTTAAGAGTTGTTTGTTGGCAGGTGGCTTTCATCTTGGCATATAAGTAATCTATCTGTGACAATTAATTAACAGCAAGGATTAGTTGTTTATAATTATGTTCAATAGGTATAATTTTCTATCACTTTTTTTTTTTGGACCAGTTTTCTCTGGATCGGTTAGTGCTCATTCTTTTCTATTCCTGTCTGAAAGAACAGCTGCAGATACAAGTTCTAAAATCCTGCCACTCTTGTAATGGTGTAGACAAGCATTATCTCACAAAACATGTTTTTTTCTCACATTTTTCCTCTTCATTTTAACCTGAGCATCTCTCTCTATCATGAGTATGGAAAGACAAAGTTAAAAATAGTGGAAGCACTGCAGCAAGAAGTCAACATCATACTCAAAGCCCTTTGTTGGTGTGTTTATTTGAAGGAGTTCCACTGCCTCCTGTTCTTTTATAATTGAGCACAGAAAGATTTTGACAGATATAAACTAAATTATACAAACAGTACACTGATAAATAATTCAGAACTTCCAAAGGGAATTCAAGGGCATGGCATATAGGAAAGTAGAGCCTGCAGTCCCATCCTTAGCCATGTTGGCCTACTCAAGAGAACAGAGAGCCATAGTGCTGCTTCCTTTACTTAATATTTGGAGATGACTGTCACTGATGTTTGGGGAACTGAAAAAAAAACAGTGTTGTACTCTTTGCTGCGTGTACAAAAGAACAAAAAGACTATTTGTGCCTTCCCTCAGCATCCCTGTAATCATACCATGAAATGGATGGTATATCCTTGCCATGGGTTGTATTAAAATTTGCTGCTGTTATTCAGAACTGTCCTGCCTCATGCCATCTTCAAAATGAAAATGCTGCCTGGGCCAAAGTATGATGGGGCTTCAAGTTCAGAGTGTAACATGAGATGCTTCCTGTTCCAGTTGCTGCTTTGTGGTTCCAGGGGTTTGGGTGTTTTCTCTTCTGCTGAGATGGTAACAGGACAGGGAGGGATGCGGGAGTAGCTCCCTGCCTTGGGTTTTTACCTCACTTGCTTCTGCTTGCTGCTGCTTTCTGTTGTGCTTTTTCTGCAAATAGGCTAGGGTAATTGTGCATATTATTATTATTATTATTGTTGTTGTTGTTGTTGTTGTTGTTGTTGTTGTTATTATCTCATTTATTCAGTAAACTCTTATCTCAACTCTTTATCTGAACCCAGAGTTTTATGTATTACTATATGTTGTTATAAAGTTGTAGCTAGACCAAAATCAAGGTGTGTGTCCTTTCTATTTGGTATGGGTAGATGATGTAGATTATCTGGCATCTAATGTGCACACGGTGTGTTGTACATATTCTGGTGCTTGTCTCCTTTCTAGGTTCTGTTTTGATGTTTTAGATCCGTAGGTAATAGCTGTCATGCTGCGAATACATATGGGAGTGAATTGGTTCAGCTTTTAGCAGTAATCATTTTATCTGTTAAGTGACTACTGGAAAGATTTTTCTGGTTTAGACTGTCAAATATTTATGTGTAAATCTATTTCACAGAGAATTTTCAGCCAGTGACAGAAAGTATAAACACCTAAGAGCATGTCATGTTCTGTGGATGGTCTTTGTGAAACTGCTGCTGGTGACCAGTGGATTATGCTTTTACTCCAAACTGGTTTTAGCACCCCATAAGAGGATCACTCTCATGTGCAAGGCAAATCAGTTTTCAGAATTGCAAGCTGCACCAGGGGACGTTTAGGCTCAAGGTGAGGAGAAAGTTCTTCACCAAGAGAGTCATTCACCATTGGAATTGGCTGCCCGGGAGGTGGTGGAGTCACCGGCCCTGGAGGTGTTCAAGAGGGGACTGGATGTGGCACTTGGTGCCATGGTCTAGTCATGGGGTGTGTGGTGACAGGTTAGACTCGATGATCTTCGAGGTCTCTTCCAACCTTAGCGATACTGTGATACTGTGAAACTCCAGCTTTTTATGAGGGTATAGAAAATGCCTAGGTTCTCTCAGCCAGATTTGCAGCCCAGCCTACAATTCTTCATAAACAGTTTTAACAATAAAAAGTGGATCTTATGTAAGGAAAACTTGTGCCTCCTGTGAGCTCTCGGATTAGATTCATTCCTGTGCCGACTACCCTAAGTGATCCTGCTTTGGCAGAGAGTTTGGACTTGAGGATCTCTTGAGGTCCCTTCCAACTTCTAATGTACTGTGATACTAAAATGGACCTAGCTACTCCACACAGCAGAGCTGAACAGACAGAATCACTTGGGGTGAGGACTGAGAAAAGGTTAATGTGGAGCTGTTGGGTGAAATACAGCCTTTTCAAATTTGTTGTCTAGTTCAAGATCATAAGCTCCCCAAATCAGTGTCACAAAAAGGGAGATGAGCTCAAAATTGAAATGTAAATTGGGTTGTACATTTCCAGATGTAGAGGCCTGAAGGGAAATCTATGGCTCTGCTGAGCCAACTCAAAATTGTAACCAATGTACCTGTGGTTTATATATCTCTTATCAAAATCACAGAATCACAGATTATTAGGGGTTGGAAGGGACTTCAAAGGATCACCTAGTCCAACCCCCTGCCAGGTCAGGATCACTTAAAGTAGGTCACACAGGAACGCATCCAGGTGGGTTTCAAATGTCTGCAGAGAAGGAGACTCCACAACCTCTCTGGTCAGCATGTTCCAGTGTTTTGTCACCCTCACAGTGAAAAAGTTTTTCCTTATGTTCACATGGAACCTTCTAAACTCCAGCTTGCATCCACTGCCCTTTGTCCTATCATTGGGCATCTCTGAGAAGAGCCTGACACTCACCCTTCACACATTTATAAACATTACTGTACAAGTTTTAGTGTAAAAACGATAATTTAGTAAGTTTCTGCACTTCTAAACCATACCAAAAATCCAACAGAAACAGCAGAAAATAATCAATGCAAGATGTTACCAGATGGGCAGGACTAATGTGTGCTGGAGGGCAGGGCAGGAACCAAGCAAATTAAGTTCCTATATCTGTGTTGCTCTGCTCTGTTAGGTACAAGGACAGCATGTACATGATGATAGGCCCAAAATAGCAGAAGAGAGTAACAGTAAAATTTTGCAGTATCACAGTATCACCAAGGTTGGAAGAGACCTCAAAGATCATCGAGTCCAACTTGTCACCACAGACCTCAGGACTAGACCATGGCACCAAGTGCCACATCCAATCCCCTCTTGAACACCTCCAGGGATGGTGACTCCACCACCTCCCTGGGCAGCACATTCCAATGATGAATGACTCTCTCAGTGAAGAACTTTCTCCTCACCTTGAGCCTAAACTTCCCCTGTTGCAGCTTGAGTCTGTGTCTCCTTGTTCTGGTGCTGGTTGCTAGAGAGAAGAGACCAACCCCCTCCTGGCTACAACTACCTTTCAGGTAGTTGTATAGAGCAATGAGGTCACCCTGTCCAGTCTGTGTTAGCTTTAATGATATAGTATTGTGTGTTTTGCAGTCAAGGTACTAACGAGTTGCTAATTCCTAGTCAGAATAGGAGATTAGATTCCCAGCCTATCTATTGACTACACAGTCTACTAAATACTGGCTGGAGCCTGCCATGGTGACTCCCTTGGGAAAATACTTCAGTAGGCAAGCTGTCCTAGTTGTTAAATAAGAGTGGAATGTGTGATTTAGCCATGCCTGTTCTCACAGGAATGTATCCTGCATAGTATAAAGCAATATGATCAAACTGGACATGCTTGTGCCCAGTAACAACAATTCTCTGATTATGTAAATGGGTTTTAAAAGATATTGTGTGTTTCTTTAAAGAATCAGAAATATTTCTTTGAGTGATGTTAGCTGTCCAGCATTCTGCTTTAATAATTCATGCACTTCAGGTCTGTTTCCTTTCCTTTTTGATGTACTGCCAAAAAAAAAGAAAAGAAGGCAAAATCAGCTAAATAATTGAGAACACGTGAACTGCCATAAACAGTTGCTCTTCTTTGTTTCTCTGCAGAAAGAAAGGAAGTGAAGGTGGGAGAGTACAACGCTGTGGCTGATGAACTGGAAATTATGAACAACAGCATTAGGTTCCAAGGTAGGACTGAAAAATGGAAAGAGGAACGGGAATGATATGGATAGTTGTGTGTAGTTTGTAAGGCTGAATGTTCTTAAAGGACTGGTTTAGGATTCCTAATATTAAAAAACTGTGGCACTGTATAAAGAGAAGGGGAACTGAGATGTTCCTAAAACAAAAAAAAAATGGCAGGAGACTTCCAGAAAATCATAATGGTCTCATGTTGTATACTTGTTTGGATTCCTATGACCAAGAAAATTCAATTTTCTATGTGCACACTAACATTCTTTGATATTTTTACAAGCTACAGGTATGGCTTCTATTTCATCTCCACTGATCAATAATGTCCTAATCTCATTCACATTTCCTACTCCCCTGGTTCATATCATCCAAGGGATATCCTTCTGAACACTATATTTGCACACACAAGAAGGAGGTGGTTCTTTTCTTTTGGGAGGTGTCTGTTAGACAGTTAGAAAACAGGGTTTTAAAATCCCAAGGTTAGCTTTGAGATGGCCCTTGTGAAACAGGGATGGAGAAGGCATTCAGCCCAGCAGGAATGCCAAGGTCCACAGCAGGCAGGTAGCCTGCGTTGTTGTATCTTCTGCCATTTTTGATCCCTTGCTACTCCAAAGTTATCACGGAGCCTTCCTCTGCCCTCACAGCGGTTGGAGTGCAGGCATACCTACAACTTAGATTCTGAGCATATGTTCATGGCAGCCAGATGTCAGCTGAAATTAGTTTTGAGGATATCTCTTGTTGAATATAAGGATATGCATTATTTTTAAAGCTTATAATTAGGACTTAATCTCAAGCCCTGCTATAGTGCAATTCAGTAATGGAAAGTAAGGTCGGCTTCATGACATCCATGTGGTTTTCCCTGGGAGCAGTGGATGAGTATCAAGCTGTTGTATCCCATGCTCTGCTACTCCTGCCTCCAGTGTCCTGCCCCGACACTCAAGGTTTACCTGAGCATGACTGGAGTTTCATTGCAGTGATCTAATCCATCTACTACTCCTTTGCTGGACTTCCAAGAGCACAGCTTACATGAACTCCTCACATCTGTCTGAGGATGAGGATTTGGAAATTAAGAGCGCAGAATCTGTCCCAGTTGTAAAAGTATGGCACACAGTGATTATTTTTGCCGCAAGGATCATGTAGTTAAATACTGATGCAACAAGATTAATTTCCACAGAACATATGCAGGATGAACCAAGTAATATGAAGCAGCTTTTTGTTCATAACTGCATGCCTTTATGGACATTAAGTGCTGGGAAAAACTCTCTGCTCAGAGTTTTTTTCCAGGATCTTGTTCTGACCATATTTTGTTGCCCTTCCACCCATAGCTTGTCTTACACTTGTCTAAGGATTCATTATGTGACTCACAGAAACCTTCTCTATTTACCCACCTTAACTTTTCATTGAGACAGTCATGTATTTGATGTGGAGGACACTTCCAGGTGGCACAAAAAAATGTTGGTAACTTTAAGTATTTGACATTAAGAGTGGTAAATAGAGCCCTTTTAAAACCTTTGCATAAATTTGCACACAAGAGAACAAGAATTCATTATCTTAGGTAGAATTGAATGGCCATTTAACAAATAAGAAAATACATTTTATAGAGTAATTGAGTGTTCATATTTAACAAATGCAAATCATCAGTGTACTTTGCATATTTCAGTTAAAGGAGGGCTTTGGTTTTTTTTCCTGTAATCTATTTCAAGTTAGTTAAAGCATGTGCTTTACTGTGGTTTTGGCTTGTTACTTGCCGAGTTTAGGGAAGCATCATGCTCTGTAAATGCATGGTCTGAAGTAGGAAAGAGAAAAGGGGGAAATCTCAGGTACTTCTCTCCAATATCAGATCAGCAAAAGATCTGATGATGGCAGTTCCTTGACTGCCACTTCATTAGGATCACTGGAAAGCATTTTGTTTAATTACTTTATTTTCAGAAATATTGGACATGAATTTTGAAGGATAGTAAGTTTCCATTGCCGGAATTGTTTCAGCTTAGCTGGTATGGATAAAGCTATTTTACTGTAGAAATATTTGAATATTCTTCTAGGTGCAAAGCAGAAGAGTGTATGTGAAATTTTTGCTGCAGCATCTTCTAGTCAGTTACGTACAGGTCTGTGATCAGCAGGTGCATGAAACTCGTCCTCCCCAGCCGTTTTCTTAAATGAAGCTGCTCAGTCCTGTGTTGTGAGCTTATGTGAAAGGACAGGATCAGGCACTGCAGAACACACAAATCCCTTTCTGAAGGAAGATAGTGATGCAAAAGGCTTTTTGGCAATCCTTTGCATTACTAAAAATAAACTAGTACGGTAAAATTGAGTATGGGAAGTAGGGGATACAGAGCCTTGGAAAGCAATTACTCTCATTAAACTGAGAAACCATTAATGAGTAGGAGCTGGCTGCTTATCAAGCACATAGTTTTCAACATAATTTTTAAGTTCAGACATTCAAGTTTATGTCTGCAGGGATTTGCAGAGTAGGTTTGCTCCTATAAAACCTTTGCTATCAATGTTCCACATTCCATTCTATAGAGTCCTGAATACACCAACAGTCCTGCCCCTCCCCACTCCCAGGGCATTCCCAAACCTGCCCACAGCCCGGTGCCCCATTTCAGCCCCCAGGGCCATCAGTTCACAGTATCACAGTATCACCAAGGTTGGAAGAGACCTCAAAGATCATTGAGTCCAACCTGTAAACTCTCTCAATGAAGAACTTTCTCCTCACCTAGAGCCTAAACTTGCCCTGGTGCAGCTTGAGACTGTGTCCTTGCATTCTGGTGCTGGTTGCTAGAGAAGAGACCAACCCCTTCCTGGCTACAACCACCCTTCAGGTAGTTGTAGAGAGCAATGAGGTCTCCCCTGAGCCTCCTCTTCTCCAGGCTAAACAATCCCAGCTCCCTCAGCCTCTCCTCACAGGGCTTGTGCTGAAGGCCTCTACCCAGCCTTGTTGCCCTTCTCTGGACACGTTCAAGTGTCTCGATGTTCTTCCTAAACTGAGGGGCCCAGAACTGGACACAGGACTCAAGGTGTGGCCTAACCAGTGCTGAGTACAGGGCACAATGACTTCTCTGCTCCTGCTGGCCACACTATTCCTAATGCAGGCCAGGATGCCATTGGCCTTCTTGGCCACCTGGGCACACTGCAGGCTCATATTTAGGTGGCTGTCAACCAGCACCCCCAGGTCCCTCTGTTTGACAGCTCTCCAGCCACTCTGACCCCAGCCTGTAGCTCTGCATGGGGTTGTTGTGGCCAAAGTGCAGCACCCGGCACTTGGATTTGTTGAATGCCATCATGCTGGACTCCGCATTCATGTTCATGCACCAGTGATGCCACAACAAGACTTATCTTCAGCTGTGGGAAGTATCTAGGCAGGCTTTTGAATTTGCCATGGTGATAATGACAGTATGCAGAGAAACAACACTTTCTGCTTTCTACTCACTGCTCTGTCTCTTGTTTCAGAAAAAAACATCATCTATAATGATAAAATTTACAGTCATGGTACACATTTTAGTGTTTGTTTACACTTTAATATGAGGATAATTAGCATATGTTTGATGGAGTTCTACATTAGAGTCTTGGTGTAATTGGATTTTTAGCCAAAAATGTTTACCTGCTTCAGAAACAGAAGTGTTCTTGTCAGTCAGTGTGACTGACATATGTCTGTCTAAGTCAAGGATTTCATAATCTACTGATGTGGTTCACAGTTGCTAACACCATGAAATCAAGAGGCAAATTTTCTTACAGAAATTCTACATCTGGCTGATCTTTAGCCCTGTTTTTCCTCTTGTAATTCTAGGACTTGAACCTCCAAAGGACAAAACAATTATACAGGAGGAGCTACGCAAGATCTCTCTGCCTCTCTACAGCATCCTCTCTGCCCTCACCATCCTAGGAATGATTATGGCCAGTGCTTTCCTGTTCTTCAACATCAAAAACAGAAATCAGAAGTAAGACACTCATGTTGCTTCTATCACTGCTTCTTTCATATTTAAATGCCATGTTTGTATAGTCTGTCACATATATATATATATTTAAGGAACATGTTAAAACTGTGGAAAGATGATATTTAAAACTATTTAAATGAAATCACTGTGTAATATATTCACACTGAAAAAAGATAGTCTGTTTGTAAAGGCAAGTTCTTTTTACACTGTCTGGAAACTGTAATTTTTTTAGGTTTATGTTTGACTGACTGCTGTTAGCATTAACCCTAGATAAAAGTAGAACAGGAGGTCTTTTTAGTAAGCATTTAAAAACCTGAAACAATGCTAGACTTTATAAAACAGAAAATAGTCTGCATGCCTGTAAATTTCATGGAGTTCTATAAGAAGGGTTATCTGTTTGCTTGGTTACAAGAAAAAATTCCTCTTTATTGCTCTAATAGCCTAACAGTACTCTTTTCTTCTTTAATGCACTATCACCTTTTGTCCATAGACTAATAAAGATGTCCAGTCCATACATGAACAACCTTATTATCCTTGGAGGGATGCTTTCTTACGCATCTATTTTTCTTTTTGGCCTTGATGGATCCTTTGTCTCCGAAAAGACATTTGAGACACTTTGCACAGTAAGTAATTCCATATATTCTGGTTGAAGATAGCCTTGCAGGAAGCTCTGCATTAAATGCAAACAGGAAAGTCTGAGAGTTGGATGTCTCATTCCTTTCAATCCATTTAAACTAATGCTCTTAGTTCTTTCCTAAGATATTTTCTGGCACCAAATCCTGAAACATGCACAAAGCTATATTACTACTACTACTATTACTATTATCATTATCATTTTCAAGTGAATTGGGATTCAGCCTCACACTAAATGAGTAGATGTACTTTCTTCCTTTGAAACTATATGCATGAAGTGGGTTTTTTTAAAGGTTATGTTTGTTACATGACAACTAGTAAGCATATATTTTCTTTATAGATTCCATATTATTTTAGACTTTGTGACTGATGCTTGTCCAGGTCTTTTTACTCCATCTTTTTGGTTTAGTCTCCAAAGACTTCTACTACCATATCCAGGCTACACCAGGCTAGATTCATATATTCTAATTTAATCAAAACCAGCAACTCTGAAAACAAATTAAATATGTCCTCCTAGAAGTTTGCAGTGTCTTAATAGCTCATTGTAATATGCAGCCTGATTCATAAAGGCCATTTAAATGAAAGGGAAAGAACTTTACTTCAAAGGTATTCCTTCCAAAACCAGTACAAACAACATTTAAATTAATAATATATATTCTCCTCAAAAAATCCTAAAACTATTCTTGGCTCATTGCCAAACAATGTCAGACTTGCTCAGGAGTTATCCTCACTACGTTTTTGATCTTTTCTTCAGATCTCTATAAAAATGCAGTTCACAGCACTGAAACTTAACTTCTAAATAACAATTCAAAGCATGGAAGTTGTATGCCTAAAGCTAGTTGGTGAACATACACCCCCATATTTCAGCTGAAATCCTCCATACTGACTAGAACCATTAGAGGAGTAAAACATCAAGTGTCAGTTATGCCATTTTAAAACACAGGACACCTCCTTAGTATGTCCCCCAATGAACTAGCAGAAATAGTGTATGTGAACGTACAGGATTTTCTGTGCAAAGTCTTAGCTTCCTTAATTGGACCTGGACACAGCTGTATTTTAGACACCTAAACATTAGCAGCAAAAGAAAAGAGAAGGAAAGAATAGCCAGTCTTCCTGCAACTAGAATGCATATTCTCTATACAGCTTTTAAAAAGAGGTGCCTCAAAGAATTCAAAAGGATGTTCCTGTGCAGCTCTTCTGAGCTATTATACAACTCTCTTAATGCACAGGGGAAGTGGAAAATGCCAGCATCTATTTTTTTTATCCAGCAATTATGCCCTTTTTTTGTGAAACAGCTTCTAATGGAGCAGAAGTGCCATTAGGAAGCCAGTTGTTGATATCAATCCCCATTCTTTTCTCAACCACTGTTGCAGAAGAATCTAATGACAGGAGGTGCACATTTTAGATCCTGCTGTCTGCTCAACCTTGAGGGGATTGTAATCAGAGTCTCTGACTTCAGTGCCAGGCTGTAAACCATTGTATGACTAGGCTCTGAGCCTCCTCTTGAAGGAGTCAAGCACTGCTGAACAGAAGGAAGGAAAGTGGCAACCAGAGGTACTTACCACCACAGAGCTGTTTTAGGGAACAGGTTTCCATCCAGATTTAGCTATATAAAATTAAATTTAAGACCTTTTTAAAATGTGAAACAGCTCAGTCTTATCTATGCAAAAATGAACTAACATCCAAATTCCTGTGCCTCGTTCTGAGCTAGAACATATCTGCTGTCTGATTTTTCTTGCGCTTGCATCTCAAAACGTAAGCCCTTCCCTCATATTCTAAAAGCAAGAAAATTAGGCCCATTTTCATAGAATCATAGAATGGTACAGGCTGGAAGGGACCTCCAAAGGTCATCTAGTCTGACCTCCAGTCTTCCCGGAGCCTTCTCTTCTCCAGGCTGAACAGCCCCAGCTCCCTCAGCCTGTCCTGGTAGCAGAGATGCTCCAACTCCCTGATCATTTTCATGGCCCTCCTCTAGGCCCTTTCCATCAGGCCCTTCATCAGGTCTCCATGTTCTTTGAATATTGACGGCTCCAGACCTGTGCACAATACTCCAGGTGAGGTCTCACCAGAGCAAAGTGCCAGAATCACCTCTCTGGTTCTGCTGGCAATGCTGCTTTTGATGCAGTCCAGGACGTAATTGGTCTTCTGGGTTGCAAGTGCACTCTGCCTGCTTGTGTCCAACTTCTTGTCCATCAGCAGCCCTGAGTCCTTTTCCACCGGGCTGCCTTCTGTCACCTCATTCTCCAGTCTTATTGACAGTGAGGATTGTTCCAGGCCAAGTGCAGAACCCTGCACTTGCTCTTGTTGAACGTCACAAGGCTTACCTGGGCCAACCTCTCCAGCTTGTCCAGGTCCCTCTGGATGACATCCTGTCCTTCTGGTATATCAACAACACCACACAGCTTGGTGTCATCTGCTAACTTGCTGATGCATTCAATCTCACTATGTCATTGACAAAAATATTAAACAGTACAGGTTCCAGTACAGACCCCTGAGCACATGTCACTGCTCTCCATCTGGACTTCAAGCCATTGGGCACCACCCTCTGCATGCAACCATTCAGCCAATTCCTTATCCGCTGAACAGTTCACCCATCAAAGCCCTATCTCTTCAACTTGGCGAGCAGGAGGTTATGGGAGGCTGTGTCTGGCAGAAGTCCAGATAGATCACATCCACTGTGGCAATGGACTTTCCTTGTATCTTGAAAACTCTGAATTAATGCTGGGAGCTTAACAAATATGGGAGACAAATAATTTTTTCTGTTTAGTAACTCTCCTCCTTTCTCCCCAAAACATGTGCTGAGTATAGCATGTTACATTTGGCTCCATGCCATGTACATGTACATGCACATGTGGCTCCATGTCATGAATATCCACATTTCCATATGGATAATATGCTTAGTATTTTCATAAGGATGACTTACAGATACTGGTTCTTATAGGATCAGGCCAGTGCAAATCTCTCTTCATCATCTGTTTCCTGGAAATGCACATTTTTTATTACCCATTCTAGAGATTAGTATAAAATTCCCATTTTATGCATGACTTTGGCTTAGTCTTTAAAGTAACCAGTGACAATGGAGAGTGGCTATTTGGCCAAAAACGTGGGTGTAACAAGTACATCTCAGGCACTGAGAAGAGCCATGTCAATGAAGAGAAGTAATTTTTTGTAGGCAAGGAAAAAAATTGATTTGGCCTTTACAAGTACATGACAAACTAAAAAGCTGTCATTAGTGTTAGTCTAAGCCAGGTAATCACCCTCTGTCCTCTGTATTTCAAAAGTGATTATATCTCACCAGAGCAGTGGTATATATGCAGTAGGAAGGTTTTTTAAATTAGATATGTTATATGTGGTCCCTGTTTAATGTTCTGATAATTCCTTTACAATACTTATCAGAGGTCATTACATATCCCTGAGTCTACCCAAGAGGGGGAATATGGTTTCCAAACTGTGGACATTACAATGCCAAATCTTTGTGTGTGCTTCCTTTATAGCAGTGTTTGTAGCATTGTTTGGAGAGTGATGCACTTTCCAATCTCTGGGCTTTCATACTTTTCTAAATCCTACATCTGCATATGGCGTATATTTTATGCTTTAATATTACAAGGGTACCAAAAGAAGATCCCAAATTGTATCAATAATACCTGAAAATTTTGAAGGACTTGCTTGATAAGTTGTACAATGATTTTCCACTCTAGGAGGTGCTGGTTGCAGGACGATGTGGTATATAAGGCAATATGCTGAAACACAGAACCGAGCATTACCTGCAGAGGGACCTTGACAGGCTGGACAGATAGGCAGAGTCCAAGGGCATGAGATTTAACACATCTGAGTGCTGGGTTCTACACACTGGCCACAACAACCCCAGGCAGTGCTACAGGCTGGGGTCAGAGTGGCTGGAGAGCAGCCAGGCAGAAAGGGACCTGGGGGTACTGGTTGACAGCCGGCTGAACATGAGCCAGCAGCGTTTCCAGGTGGCCAAGAAGGCCAATGGCCTGAGTCAGGAACAGTGGAGCAGGGAATCCATTCTACCCCTGCACTCAGCATTGGTTAGGCCACACCTTGAGTACTGTGTCCAGTTCTGGGCCCCTCAGTTTAAGAGGGACATTGAGACTCTTGAACGTGTTCAGAGAAGGGCAACAAAGCTGGTGTGGGCTCAAGAACACAAGCCCTATGAAGAGAGGCTGAGCAAGATGGGGTTGTTTAGCCTGCAGAAGAGGAGGCTCAGGGGAGACCTTATTTCTCTCTACAACTACCTGCAGGGAGGTTGTAGCCAGGTGGAGGTTGGTCTCTATTCCCAGGCAACCAGTACCAGGATGAAAGGACACAGTCTCAAGCTGCGCCAGGGGAGGTTTAGGCTGGATGTTAGGAAGAAATTCTTCCCAGACAGATTGGCCATTGGAATAGGCTGCCCAGGGAGGTGGTGGAGTTGCCATCCCTGGAGGTGTTTAGGAAGAGACTGGATGGGGCGCTTGGTGCCATAGTTGAGTTGATTAGATAGTGTTGGATGATATGTTGGACTTGATGATCTCAAAGTCTTTTTCAACCTGGTCTATTCTATTCAAGTCTTTGAAATTTTATAGGTTTTACTGTGTGCTAGAGTGGGTAATTGGTTCCCAAACTAACTAATTTTTACCTTTGTATTGCTGTTTTCTATGGACAAGTAATGAAGTATCTATAAATAGATAACATTTTGTGTTCTTATGGTAAGGATTCATCATGCTAAATGTAGCATTATTTGGTTCCATGTCAGATTTAGAGATTAGGTGTCATATTGTAAAATTTCAATTACATGGAATTAAACCTATCCTAAGTGAATTCTAAGAAAGTGGTCAGTGCATTACAGAACTGTTAACTGATGTCTTACTTGATAGCAACTTCATTGGTTATAAAGAAAAAGGAAAAGCAATACAATATTTTGTTAAGTGCTTACATGTGCCAAAGTAGAAAGTGCTTCAGATAAGAAAGAGAGAATAAGAATTATCTTTGGTTTTAATCTCAGAATTACCATGGTATCATAGTGAGAAAGAGGTTAAGAGTAAGGGTGTGAAACAAGAAGTGATACCAACTGGAAAAATGCAAGGACGTGTGAAAAACAATTGAAAGCATTCATTATGTGGAAGAGAGAGGCTCGAAATTAGCAATGCCAGTGACACATCCTATGGGCATAGTTTAAGCTGACATACTAAATAGAGACACTTAAAATAGAGAGAATCTTGGATAGGACCATAAGATTTAGACTTCTCTAATGTGTTCTACTGAGAATTTCACGCCTTACCTTTAAGACTAGTAGTGTCTTTGTAAGTTGCAGCAGCTATGGGATGAAGGGATACTATGACCCTGAGGAGGAGCAGTGTGTCCTCTTTTCTTGTATGCATCTCCCCCAGGTAGATAAATAAAATTCTATTCACGTTGTCTGGATATACATGATTAGCTTAGGTCTGATAAGAAGATTGTTTTAAGTACTCCAGTTGCAGTAAAATGCCCATAGTTTCTACCCAGGGTGTATTAGGTGGTAGTAGACTGAACACCTCTGCTTCTCTTCAGTCCTGGTGTGTAGCAGCACTTTGTTCTAGAGACAGTGCTGTACTGGGTGAATGGAATGATAGGGGAGGGGCAAAGAATCTGTTTGAATTAGTTCAATATAAGATTCACCCTGTTCTGTGAGATATCTTTGCTGGAGACACAATTGTCTTCCAGTCCCCTTTACAATCCAGCGTTCTACAAAGATATTACATCAAAGATAAACGGATCTAAGTCTTGTCATTTACACAGTCACTAAAATTAAGCATACTTTAGCTTGTTTATCTTATTAATTAACATAGTTTATATGAATTGCTAAATCCAAGCAATTTTGGTAATTCCTAGTGACCTCACTGAACCCTATCATTGTTTTGCCTTGGATAAAGTAAAAAGAACACATGAAGGTTTTTGCACACCTGTGGTGTTCAACAGTGCACTCATCCATCCCAGGTTGTTCTTAGGCTCTCAAATTTAGTCAGTTGCTCTCAGCCATGATGCAAGCATTTGGAAACAGGCTTTGTACTGAAAGAAGGAACCAAACAGTGGGATGGAATGGAGAGACAGAAAGAGAAAAGGAAAGAGTAGAGACACCACTGACAAAGTCCAGCTATGTACTGTAGTGTGTCTGACTCTCTAGACATTGCGCTCTTCTCAATCGGATATCCTGAGAACTTGTACATTCATGGCAACAGTGGATGTTATAAACCTTCTCTTCTCAAAGGTATACTTTACAATGTGACATTTAAATGTATCCCTTTCTTCAGAAGCACTTAGAGTTTTTCAGCTAATTTATTCTTATTTATGGATTGTGAGCACTTTTGTCTCTCTGTGTTATAACAGTGTGAAAGAAAGGTTTTGTCCTTTTGTACTGATTTTTCATAGTGTTATGTCTGCCCTTCTGAGTGAACAGCTAGGCAAAGTGGAACTCCATATTGCACCTTTTATCTACCCAAGAGTACTGAGGGAGGTGGTGGAGGAGCTTGCCGAGCCACTCTCCAGCATCTGTCAGCAGTCCTGCCTAACAGGGAGGTCACAGATGGCTGGAGGCTTGCCAATGTGATGTCCATCTACAAGAAGGGCCAGAAGGAGGATCTAGGGAACTAGGACCTGTCAGCCTGAGCTCGGTAGCAGGGAAGAGTATGGAACAGTTTATCATGGGCATGCTCGCAAGGCAGGTGCAGGAACACAAGGCCGATGATCTGGCCCAGTCAGAATGGGTTCATGAAAGCCAGGTCCTCCTTGACCAATCTGAGCTCCTTCTATGAGCAGGTGACCTGCCTAGTGCATGAGGGAGAGGCTGTGGATATTGTTTACCTGGACTGTAGGGAAGCCTTTGACACTGTCCCCTAAAGCATTCTCCAAGAGAAGCTGGTGGCTCATGGCTTTAACAAATGTACTCTTCGTTGGGTGAAAAACCAGGCTGGACGACTGAGCCCAGAGAGTTGTGGGGAATGGAGTTAAATCCATCTGGCGGTGAGTCACAAGTGGTGTTCCCCGGGACTCAGATTTTGGGCCAGTCTTGTTTAATATATTTGTGAATGATATTGATAATAAAATATCTGTTAATAATATTGATTGAGTGCTCCCTTGACAAGTTTGCAGAGAACACCAAATTGTGCAGGAGCGTTGGTCTGCTTGCAGGTAGAGAGGCTTTGCAGAGGGATCTGGACAGGCTGGATCAATAAGCGAAGATCAGTTGTATGAGGCCACATGCTGAGTCCTGTGCTTGGGTCACAACAACCCCATGCAATGATACAGGCTGAAGGAAGAGTGGCTGGAAAGCTGCCTGGCAGAAAAGGACTAAGGGCTGCTGATTGGCAGCCAGCTGAACATGAGGCAGCAGTATGCTCAGGTGGCCAAGAAAGCCAACAGCATCTTGGCCTGTAATGGGAATAGTCTGGTCTGAGAAGTAGGGTAGTGATTGTCTGCCTGAACTCAGCACTGGTGAGGCTGCACTTCAAACACTGTGTTCAGTTTTGGGCCCCTCACTACAAGAAGGAGGTTGAGTTACTGGAGTGTGTCCAAAGAAGGGCAATGAAGCTGGTGGAGGGTCTGGAGAACATGTTTGTGAGGAATGGCTGAAGAAGCTGGGGTTCTTCAGCTTGGAGAAGAAGAGGCTGAGGGGAGACCATATTGCTCTGTAAACAACCAGAAAGCAGGTTTTAGTGAAGTAGAGGCTGGTCTCTTCCAAGTAACTAGCAATAGGACAAGAGGAAATGGTCTCAAACTGTGCCAGGGGAGGTTTAGATTGGGTATTAGGAAAAATACCATTACTGAAAGAGTGGCCAGGCATTGAAATAAGCTACCCAGGGAAGTGGTGGAGTCACCTTCAAAGCTGGAGGTGTTCAAAAAGCATGTAGGCATGGAACTTTGGGACATGGTATAGTGGGCATGGTGATGTTTAGTGGTGTGGGTTGATGGTTGGACTTGATGAACTTAGAGATCTTTTCCAACTTTAATCGTTCTGTGATCCTATGATTCTCTTGGGAAACCCTGAACCTGTACAAGGTGAAGATTGCAAGGTGCTATAAAATTGGGGAGACATCCTGAATACCACATCAGAGAAACAGGCTGCAGTGAAGAGCAGGGAGGAACAGTCAGGTGTGAGAGGTTATGGAATAGGTTCCTTGTGTTAGGACCAGGATGCAGAATGATAGTAGGCAATTAGCTAAAACTGTGAAAGTTGTGGAGCTTGCTGAGAACAACTCTGGAAGCAGGGACTTGCTTGTGAAGGTAAAGCAGGGTGAGGGAGAAGGTGTGCTAACCTATTGTCTATTTATTTGTTTCTACTTTGTGTCCCTTTGTCACTTCAAGTTTTTTCTGTTTAACCGTTCAAGGGACAACTGACTAAAAGAAAATGTCTAGGCAGTGCCATCTCAAAGGTGTGGCTGTCTTGGTGTACTATGGGCCAAGAGCCACTTGGGCTAGGTCCTGTGCTACCAAATAACATCTAGACTTGATACTTGGTTAGTTGATGTGATGTGTATCCTATATGCTCTTCCGGCATTGCCATAGATCATGGGGACTTTTCCCCTCATTTGGACTTCATATTTGCCTAATTAATTTCCTCAAATGACTTGATTTCAGCCAGGATTTAAAAAAGCAAAAGAGAGAGGCTCAGCTCTTACTGATCTGCAAGAGGATTTGGACCTCTAATCCACTACTTTGTCTCTGGAAACCATAGCCATTGTTTGTATTTTTAGTCTGGCCTTTTTAATTTTGCATGTATTCTTTAGTTTATTTCCTACTTAATTGTTTAGCTGTTAATTTTAATCTTCCTTACTGTGTAATCAGTTGCATAATTGTTCTCACTGTCGTTCAGCCTGAGACTGATCTCGCTCCTATTTAATTCGGAGGCAGTTCTGTTACTGAGTTTAACAGGAGCCTGATCAGCTTCTATTTTAGTCAGTGACGTTTCTGGGGGTGGGGAGGTGAGGAAGAAGTAGAGGCAAAAGTTACAAGGCTGCATAGGTCTTTGAAACAAAAATATTTCATGTACTGAAGGAAATATACCACAAAGTTGCAAGAGATTTATTAAGGTAATATTTTTAGAATGGTTTGCCTCTCCTTCAGTGAGACAACAGACGTATTTTAAACCCTCATTACAGAATCAGGAGCAACTGTAATATCTTTTATACTACCCCTGAAAAAAATGGCCTGAAATATATTAAGAAATCACTACAGGAGATCTCACAGCATGTGAAGAACCACTGTATGTAATTTATGTGGAAACAGCAGGATTCAGTTCTCTAATGTTATTGGCACTTGCGTTTCACAAGAACTGTGCCAGTGCTGTACAAATTCTAAAGACTGAGTTAAAAGTTATAAACATGTGTCAAAAAATATTTTAGATAAATGAGAAAAGAATCATTCAAACAGATGAACTCGTTCTTTGTGGCCTGCCCGTGCTCACGCTGGGGATTTTGCCGTGGTTAATAGAAGCAGGATCAAGCCCCAAGTTGAGGTGACACATTTTTGTTCATTGCAATTATCCTTTACATCCCCAGTTTGCCATGAAAAATAGAAGGTGCTTAATTTTCAGCTCATGAGTAGTCCACAGAAATTAACAGAACTGTCTGCTTAAAGATAATTGTGCTCTCCAGGGCTAAACTCACAGTGTGATTTATTCTCACGTTTGCTGCTTTTAAGAGCCTCAGTCTAATACTAGGATGCAACCAAGCTGCCCAGCACTAATGCTCAGCTGCAGCCTAACCATTGTGGGCACTGCAGCTTCCAACCTGGGGCATGTGCAAAACTGAATGGTTATTAATATTCCCAGAATGAACCAGTCTGACTCTCACAAACTAAGCTGGAGAGTGTCTGCAGTGTTAAGTCCTTATGAAAGAAAGATTTGAAAGTTTTTATTTCAAAGAGACCAATGTAATTAAGGCCTTGAGATAACATAAATGAAGCTTTCAGGGATCTTAAATCTGAGTGATTCCTCTGCAGGAACATAATCCAAATGTTTTGCTAACTGTAGAAGAAAAAGGTCACCTGGAGAGTTGATAAGAAGTTTGTAGGTTTTTTTTATGCAACATGTGGAAGTTCTTCGTGCTCATATTTGGGTTTCTTATTCTTCATTCCAAGTCTTTAATCTCATCTTCTTCTTGTTTGCTTGATGCTGGCAAAATGGATTAGTGTAGCAGATTGAAAGCTGCAACACACATAGACTAAAAAGAGAATGTGTATTACATTAACTTCAGAAGATTTTAATTATTATTATTTCATCTAAGAGGAGTGGAATACATCACTTTCTTACTTGAAATTTTTATTAGTGTTTTCCTGAGCTCAATACTTTCCCAGTCAGTCTTCATCAGTTCATGACTATGTGGTCTTCTGAATGCATATGCATTGGTGGTCAAATATGGGCAAGTAATGAAATTCCTTCAAAAGTGAAACTTTGTACCTCTCATAAATTCAGCCCATTTTCTAAAATAACCCTCTTTCATAATTTTAAATAAATTTTTGATTGTATTGAAGTAAATTATTTAAGTCAATTTGAATAATATTATTGTGTATCTGAAAGTTAACAGCACCTAAAATAGTGAGGGGTCTGTAAGTTTCATTTTCAGAGCAGATAAACAAGGAGAGACTTTTACTTTTTTGTCCAGGATGTTTCTGATGCTTTCACCACTTACTAATTTCCCTTTGCTAACTCAATCACAATTAGATGGCTTTTTTTATTAATAATGAGTTGTAAAATCAAATTACTTGGTAGGTCTGTCATAAATAGTAGCAACTTTACCATTCATGTAACAAGATGATGGGAAAGGTGCAGTTAGGTTTGTGTGAGGAGATTAAATAGCAGCCAGCCAGCTAAAGCTTGAGACTTAGAGGAAATATGATGCAAAGGGAAGTAACTTTATATGTATCAGTTAAAATACAAGTGCTTATTATATGATGGAAGAATAGTCTTACTTAAAAGTAAAAATAAAAGATCTCTAGCAGCTTATTGGATAGGTTTAAAACAGTCACATTTTGCTGCAAAGGGAGGTTGAAAAGCAGTGCTTGTGCAAGGTCTTGCTCATAAATGCAGTGACTCTTTAGCTGAACCTTACAACATTTGTTTACACACTACAGAATCACAGAATCACCAAGGTTGGAAGAGACCTCAAAGATCATCAAGTCCAGCCTGTCACCACAGACCTCATGACTAAGCCATAGCACCAAGTGCCACGTCCAATCCCCTCTTGAACACCTCCAGGGATGGTGACTCCACCACCTCCCTGGGCAGCACATTCCAATGGCTAACAACTCTCTCTGTGAAGAACTTTCTCTTCACCTCCAGCCTAAACTTCCCCTGGTGCAGCTTGAGTCTGTGTCCTCCTGTTCTGGTGCTGGTTGCTAGAGAGAAGAGACCAACCCCTTCTGGCTACAACCACCTTTCAGGTAGTTGTAGAGAGAAATAAGGTCTCCCCTGAGCCTCCTTTTCTCCAGGCTAAACAACCCCAGCTCCCTCAGCCTCTCCTCATAGGGCTTGTGCTTGAGGCCTCTCCCCAGCCTCACTGCCCTTCTCTGGACACCACCTTACAGTGTTTGTTAAAACGTTAATATTTGACAAAGGCAGATTTTTATTGGTTTTAAACAAATGTCTGGATAATGACACAGAATGGTCTGTTACTTTGTGGAGACACTTTCAGTGTTTAGTAACTGAGTTGCCCGTTAAATAAATGATTTTCGTGTTTTTCAGTTATCACAAGTAATGTGAAGAGCTTCTGACAAGTAATTCATAAAAAGCACAAATTCTAATCATGGGTGCATGCAGAGTATTTTCAAAATTAGACCCTAACCCAAAATAGTGTGGGAAGTATAAAGAAAAAAGAACTAGGGAACCACATTTTAACATCTGCATAGACATACTTGATTGTTGCGTACCAAACAATATTATCTCCTCTGACATGAGCTGTCTTTGAATGACAGACAGCAAACAAGCAAACAAAATATCAGGATTAATGCAGTAAGTCCAAAGATTAAATAAAAAAAAAAAAAAAAAGAAGAAAAAAAAATAACCAAGAAAAAAAGAAATAACCAAGAAATATAAGCAGAAATTTGGATGGTGGAGCCTACAACCCGGTGAAGGAATGGGGAATTTTGTAATGACCTAAGCTTTTAAGAAAAAGATGAGCAACAACTATTTAATCTACTGTAGAGGCATAGGAATGTTTTCGGCTTTTGCATGGGGAGGATGATCTTTCTCAGCTTCTTCTCATTGAAAACTTCCAGCATGAGAGAATTACTGATCATGGCTATGGTATAACGTGATCATGGTCTAACACCATGGTTGTGCTCTCCCGTTGTTGCTGTTATTTTTATCATGTTCTTTCAGATGAGTGGAATTTGGAGGTGTAATACACTTAAGACTGTAAATGGGCAGATTATATGAATCTGAGAAGCCTTTGCTGTTTTCTAAGGTTCACTTCACTGGCTGAATTATAGCAGACAAATTCGAGATAATTTTTTTCAAAATTAAAAAATAAACTTTCATCTGAAACTTGCCATCTCATTCCCAGCAATGGCAATCTCATTTTGACAGAATAGAATAGGATAGGATAGAAGTAGGATAGAAGTAGGATAGAAGTAGAGTAGAGTAGAGTAGAGTAGAGTAGAGTAGAGTAGAGTAGAGTAGACTAGACTAGACTAGACTAGACTAGACTAGACTAGAATAGACCAGACCAGGTTGGAAGGGACCTTCAAGATCATTGTGTCCAACCCATCATCCAACAGTATCTAGTCAACTAAACCATGGCACCAAGTACCCCATCAAGTGTCTTCTTAAACACCTCCAGTGATGGCAACTCCACCACCACCATTCCAATGGGCAATCACTCTCTCTATGAAGAATTTCTTCCTAACATCCAGTCTAAACCACCCCTGGTGCAGCTTGAGACTGTGTCCTCTTGTTCTGGTGCTGGTTGCCTGGGAGAAGAGACCAGCCCCCGCCTGTCTACAACCTCCCTTCAGGTAGTTGTAGGTAGCAATAAGGTCTCCCCTGAGGCTCCTCTTCTCCAGGCTAAGCAACCCCAGCTCCCTCAGTCTCTCCTCATAGGGCTTGCGCTCCAAACCCCTCACCAACACCAACTTTGTTGCCCTTCTCTGGATATTGCCTGCCCTTCTTCTGATATATGTGATATATATTCCAATATAGCCAACAGTTATACTATTCTAATTTGCACAATCCAGATCAGGAATGCATAAAGCTTTTTGAACCAAACATGCTACAAAGAACATTTTCTGAATATTGGGTTAGAAACATATTACGAGCATAATTGAATTTATTACTGCTCCAAAGAAGCAATTGCTGTTCCAGCGAGAACAAAACACAGAGTCTTACTAAGGACATGAAAATACCACATATCTGCCTGACAAATACGTCACTAAACTGTACACAAAAGAACTGAATACTTATTAATAGGAGCAAAACCACTGAATGCTAGGTATGATTATCACAAATCAGTTAATGTGAAGTCAAAGATTTAACTGGCTAATATGAACATGTTGATATGGAATGTGTTTTTAAATCCCTCAGGATCAGTCTAACTAGGGCTTTGCTGAAGTTATTAGCATAATGCATGATTATGAGTTACAAAGGAAAACTTTAAAAGTTATTTAAGTTAAATAATACTTTGCTGACCTTAATATCTATTCCTTTCTTTTTTTGTGGGGGTTATGTTTTCTGTTTCAGTGCTGCATTCAAAAATGTCACAAAGTGGCAAAGCTCACATGGTGGTTGTATTGGTGAGCTGTACATTCAGGCTCAACATCAGCAATTCTACAGATTAAGCCACAACATTAGAAGGTAGTTAAATGTTAGTATACTCATACAGATTTCTAAACAGTCATCTCGGCACAAGCTCAACATTGTCTGATAAATGCAGGTGCTGAGTTGCATGCAGGTGCTTCCTGCTTGCAGGGCATGAGTTTACTATCACACCCTTTTCTCTAGGGGTGCAGGTTCTGGTACACACACCTGTCCTGTAGAAGATCCAAACTCTGCCTTGGTGCATATCTCTACAAACTAGTAATTCTTCTATCAGGGAGGCAGCATCCCTCAAGTTCACACTTGCACATCAAAGGTGTGCGTCCCTCCGTGGTGCACAGTGGTATCAGTTTGGGGCACACACCCTCTCAGGCAGTTTTGCCTGTCCATTTCAATACATTCTCCTTTTCCAAGACTCAAAGTGCTAGTTCTGTGTGCACTTTTCTGTCACTAACACTCCATTATTGACCATACATATCTTATTTATTTATCTGTTTGTTAGTTTGTGTTAAGTCCTTTTCTATCTCTTACTGTTTTATCAATGCATTTTGAGTGAGCTATCTTTAATATTTCTTTTTCTGCTGGGATACTTCTATGCTTGCTTAAAATCATAATTCTGTTCCACAAGAAAATTTTTGTTGGGGAAAAAAAAAAAAAAGGATACAAAACTGGAACTTCTGCAAATGTCCAGACAGGCATAAGTAGATAATGTATTTAGAAGTGAAATACTTAGATTATCCCTAAAATATATAACAGTTTTGCATCTTACTACAACACCTAGTTTCTCATGAGTATGTATGCTCTGAAGATACAAATTAAAAGTCTCAAACTCTCCAGAGATCAAATGTGAAACTTTTCAATGGGAGAGTTTCCAACAGAAACAGTGCTTTTAGGTCATCCAAAAACCAGATCAGTTTTATATCCAACCCCAGCTATTTTGGCCCAGCATACATGGTCAAAATGGCCAAAAGAGGGCTGGCTTTCCCTTTTTGTGCTTTGCCTTCCCTGTCTTTAACAATTGTCTTGTCCCCAGTTTTTCCATCTCAATATAAAGTACATTTTATTTTGACTTCTTTGTTCACTTTTGTGCAGTTTCCCTTTTTGGCAGCTGGCCTGTGTGGAGTCTCTAGAGGGAGGAGATTTTTCCGCCTCCTGGTGATTTCTCAGGCTCTCAGGTTTGGCTGTAGGCTTCCAACTCCCTGCTGTGCCTCTCACATGGTCTTCCACTTGCAATGTTCTTTAGTCTCCGGTCCCTTTTTGGGGAAGAAAATAGTCTGTTCAGAGCATAAGAATTTTCAAACAGCCAAACCTCCAAGGTAACGAAAAGAGAAACTTCCCACAAAGTAGAAGGGGCTATGCAGATCTTTCTACAACTCTAAGAGGCACTGGCTTTGCCAAAACCAAGTCTGAAAGTGGGGACCTAACTACAAGGATGCTATGGGCAGGTGGGAGATTGCACAAAAAGCCTTTGCAACTTGTGTTCTGTCCTCCCTGTTAGACTGGAGGCTTTTTCTATTAAAAACAAACAAAGAAACAACAACAAAAAAAAACCCCAGCCCAAAACCAAACCAAACTAAACTCACAAAAATGAAAACTACTGAAACTCTGTGGAGTTCACTAGGTGGCAAATATCTAGATAGGTCTGAGTTAAAGCTATGGCCAGCTCAGGGTTCCATTCATTCTGTGTGGGCTTGCCATCTCCTTTTTCTTGGGCCCATATTGTATAATCATTGTTTCAGATGTTGTCCTTGAGGTCTCCCCACCCAGGCTATGTCCCTGTCTTGTCATTTTTCCCTAGATGATCGGTTAAGGTCTGCTTTTCTTAACTCTCCAGAATGCTCAGGCTCTGCATTAAGCAATGTGTAGCTCACATAGTGTGTGTGTACCTCTTATTTGGTCTGAATAACGTCTCTACCTCTTTATCTCTTTCTGTTCAAAATGTGAGAGTTCTGTGTGGTTTTTATATTCCTAGTCTCTCAGTTTCCTCCACTAGTTCCTTACTCTGCACAGAATACAAGTGACAAACATGCAGACTGTTGTAACAGAGTTGTGGTTTTGCATATGAAAGAGATTGTTGATTCAGCAGCAAGAGGGTTTTATACTTGGAGAGGGGATGGAGGGAGGAGAAAAAAAAGCAAGAAAATAATGAGTGAGACAATTCCAAAATGTCAATATTTTTGTCACGTTTCTTGATTTCCTCCCCCTCAACACCTTGAGAAAAAAAATTAACTGAAATGATGACATCCACGTTGTCTACTGAAAATTAAATGGTTTTGTCTTTTTTTTATATATGTATTTCTATTTTTAGGTCCGAACATGGATTCTCACAGTGGGCTACACAACCGCATTTGGAGCCATGTTTGCAAAAACCTGGAGAGTCCATGCAATATTCAAAAATGTGAAAATGAAGAAAAAGGTGAGGGGAAGTATACTCATTTCTTATTGCCCTCTTATAATTTTTGAGCTGTTTTGCTGCCTTTCCTGGAAGGCTGTGCTTGCTCTGACTCTGTTGAAGTGTCTGTTACACTTTGTGGAGGAGAAATTTGGCATGAGGTGGTTCCCCTTGTGTTCTAGCCCATCCTCAGAGATTAGAGGGAACAGGTGTGGCAGATCCATAGACATTTCCATGGATGCTATCACACAAGTCATGGTGTGGACGACAGAGAGGAGAATCAATACGGATGATCAATATGATCTAGTATTGTTCCTTTATTGTTCCAGCGTTGTACAAATATAGTGCAAGCATTGTATAGTTCTAAATGGTGCAAATAGAAAGTGAAAAAGAAGTGTGTATTAAGGGAACCTTTACAACTTTGCCCAGGTGGCCAAGAAGGCCAACGGCATCCTGGCCTGCAATTAGGAATAGTGTGGCCAGCAGGAGCAGGGAGGTCATTGTGCCCCTGTACTCTGCATTGGTTAGGCCACACCTTGAGTCCTGTGTCCAGTTCTGGGCCCCTCAGTTTAAGAAGGACATCAAGACACTTGAACATGGCCAGAGAAGGGCAACAAGGCTGGGGAGAGGCCTTGAGCACAAGCCCTATGAGGAAAGGCTGAGGGAGCTGGGATTGTTTAGCCTGGAGAGGAGGAAGCTCAGGGGAGACCTCATTGCTCTCTAGGGTGGTTGTAGCCAGCAAGGGGTTGGTCTCTTCTCTCTAGCAACCAGCACCAGAACAAGAGGACACAGACTCAAGCTGCACCAGGGGAAGTTTAGGCTCGAGGTGGGGAGAAAGTTCTTCACCGCAAGAGTCATTCACCATTGGAATGGGCTGCCTGGGGAGGTGGTGGAGTCACCGTCCCTTGAGGTGTTCACGAGGGGATTGGACATGGCACTTGGTGCCATGGTCTAGTCCTGAGGTCTGTGGTGACAGGTTGGACTCGATGATCTTTGAGGTCTCTTCCAACCTTAGCGATACTGTGATACTCTAACTTATATAAACTTGGAGGGCATCATTGGTACAGCTTCATTGGTTCCTCACGAGTGACCACACACCATCTACTATTGATTATTGGTTAAACTAGTAATAACACGCGAGGTTGTTGATGTACATGTGTGTCCTGTTATTCCCAGATAGTTCTCTATGTTTATAGCTACCAGTGCCCTGCTTTAGTTACATGGAGCAGGCATAGCACTATTCTGCCACACTGTCAGCTATTTCTGCACCCATGCTGGACATGGCCCACCACCATGTCAGGCTCTAGGCCTACACTGCCAGATTGCTCACACTGCTTGTTGCCAGCGTTACCACGCAGGGGTGGCTGAACTTGTCTCTTAATAAACATGCCAGTTGATACCGTGACTATAGGCCCAATACCAGCTGCATGAACAGCCTGCTTTTTGTAGGTCTAGCCACATTCAAAAGAAGCCCTTGGGTGTATGAGTAATGCAGTTTATTTACATGCAATGTTGTGGCCATTTGAGGCTATGTGTGCCTTTAAGAGGGCCACAGAGTCAGACCTCCAGTGTCCAGAGTGTCCAGCCCAGTGGGTGGACACAGGAAATAGCGTATTTCTTCCCATAAATCCCATATCCCTATCAATCTGGGTGCAAAGTTATTTTCTTTCTTTGTGTTCCCTTTCTGCTCCCATGGGAGGCACCTCTCTTATCTTCTGCTATTTTATCTGTGTAGTTATGGACCAGGCATTGGGGGTGTAGTATGGCTTTGATGGGTCTCAGGAGAGAGAAACAAAGTGGGGCAGTTCGGGCATGGCCAGCCTGAAACCAGCCTAACAAGGGGGGAAAGAGTGAGCCCTGGGGTTTATGGAAAACCCCAGGTGGGGGGAGAAAAGGAGTACTGGGTTTTTGGCCTGGTGTAAAGGGAGTTTTATGTGAGGCTTTGACTTGGTATGGATCTCTTTGGTTTTTGTATGCTTTGCTATGCTCACCACTACCTAACTATAGCATTGTAGGTTGTAAATAGCTTTTCCATTTAAACTTTCCATCACTATCCAATCCAATTGTGTGAGCATTATTCTTCTGCACCTTTTGGAGCAATAGAGCAATCTGTCTACTCATTAAACCATGACAAACGTATACAGATTCTTTAAGATGGCTGATGATAAATGCACTAAACTGCAGAATAGCTTTGTAGCTCCAAAATGTGCTTGCAATCACAAGCATAAAATCTCCCAGGGACACACTTGGCTTAGTCAAGGTCACAAATCTTACCAAAAGGCATCTCTTCTGGCAGGGGTGCAAGGAAGGCAAATCCGTGCAGCAGCATAGACTACCAGATATCCATCTAGACTACCAGATATCCATCTGGCCTTCTGACAGTGTCACATTCAAAGATTCTGGATGGCTTGATATTGGGGCTGTCTTGGTCTCGTTAGTCTCAGAGTTGGAGTTAAGCATCAGGCCTTCAGTCTTTGTAATGAGAGGTGGACAGTGCAGGTTGTTGTAAGCTCTCAAAGTGAATTTGGATCTTCACTGGTTTTTAGTAAGTTGTTTCAGCATCCAGAGGTCTCCTTCTGCTAGATCCATAGCTGATATTGTTTTCTGTGTGTGTCTGTTTGGGATACAGCTATGTCATGGAAGCACCCACAAGACAGACACCGATGTGTACCCAAACATGCAGGTTTATTGTAACCAAAATTGCCCTGCACTTTGATTGTCAGTGGGGAATATACTACTACACAGCCAGTTAAACCTTAGCCTTGAGCTTTAAGGAATGTTCTTTCTAGAAAGATGAACCAAAATGTGTGTGCATTCACTCGTAAAGGGGAAACCTCCCACTCAAGGGTACCCAAAGCATACATACATACATACACCAGTGGTGGGGTGTTGCAGTTTGGGCTGGGTGCCCCCTGCTTCCTGTGTCCAGAGGTCCAGCCCAGTGGGTGGACACAGGAAATTGGGTATTTCTACCATAATTCTCTGCACCACTATAAGATCTAGTGCGAGGTCTAAGCACCTCCTCTTTCTTCCACGCCGTCACCCAGTAACTGGGGGAGTTGTTGTCTCCCGGCCATGGGCCTGGCTAGGCCCAAGGCCACGGGGGGATGGGCAGTCTCAGATCTGGCCAGCTGAGACTAGCCTAGCAGTGGGGAGGGGGGAAGAAGGAGCCCTGGGGGTCTTGGATGTACCCCCAGGTGGGGATGGGATTATCTTGGGACTGTTTTGGGATTTCTTTTGTCACTCTGCTTTTGGCTTTCTGTAAAGATTCACTGCTTTTCCTTTAAACTTTCCATCACTTTTGCAATCTGTTTTGTTTTGAGTTGTTTTATTCTGCCCGTGATGGGGAGGGTTTGGAGGGGGGCTGCCTAAACCCATCACATGGGGTATGGACACTCAGCCTGCAGAAGTATCCTTAGATGTCATCCCACTCTGAGGGCAGAGGATGCAACTGCCAGGCTGCTTGCTCCAATGAGACCAACTCAAAATGGCTCTGTAGTTTGATGCCATTTGCAGCCTAAGTCAAAGCTGCACTGTGGACAGTTCTAATGAGTTGGAAAACTGAGCCCACAAAACCACCTAAAGGTAAGGCAAGAGCCTGGGCATGGAGGTGCTGGTTAATGTCAGGGAGAATAGAATAGAATAGAATAGAATAGAATAGAATAGAATAGAATAGAATAGAATAGAATAGAATAGAATAGAATAGAATAGAATAGAATAGAATAGAATAGAATTAACCAGGTTAGGAAAAACCTTCGAGATCATGGAGTCCAGCCTATTATCCAACACTATCTAATCAACTAAACCATGGCATCAAATGCCCCATCCAGTCTTTTCTCCATCAGGTACCAAGCTGATCTTGATCAGCCTCTAGCAAGCTTTGGCCCTTTGTCAGGTGTCTGTCAGGCTTTTGTGTTTCTTTCAGGGTGCTTATACCTTCTACAAAGTGTTACCCAGAAGTTTCTCATGGAGAAGAGGAAGTGCAGTTTATAAAGCTGTCTGTTTCTAAATTTGCTTGAAATTGCATAAGCTTACCCTAAGAATTATATTGGAATTAAACTACAGTGGTTGTCAACAGCATTCTTAGTACAGCAGATTTCTGTAAATAATAGCCTCAGCTTAGGAGTAGTGCAACACTTCAGGTAGGCATTGTTCCTTTGATATTTTCCCCATGGAGCTTCTTTTTGCATAGTAAGTGCTTTTAATCAGATGGTTTTATTTAAAAATGAGAAAATTGGTGAATATTAATATTTTCATGGAAAAAAAAACACCATAAAGAGAAATGTGCATGAAATGGAGAAACAATTATTATAGTTTCAGAAGTAGTGCTGTTTGTAGTTCCTATATGAGCTAAACAGATTTATTCTAATAAGTTACAAAGAGTCAGTTCCACCCAAATAAGTGGAATGATATTCCAAAACCTCGTCAGATTCCTCTTTTTCTTTCCTTTTATTTGTGGTCATGGAAAAGCTGTACTTTGGGGTTTTTTTTCTCTCTTTCTTTCATTTTTTCTTTTCTTTTTTCCCCCCTAGTGCTATGTTATTTTTTCTGCAGTTGCAGCATACAGGGAGTTGCTGTCACCACAAGGTAGACCTTTCCCTAAAAAGATTTGGACTTTAGATAGAGAGGGAGTTAACTCAGTTCCTAAGAGGATTTATTTCCCAGGTTATTAAGGAAATACATGCCATGGCTCAAACTGGAGCTAGCACTCTGACACCTTAGCAACAAAACCATCTACTATTTCCCTCTGCTATGCAATTATGTCAGATTTGCTTCCATGTTTGTTAATTGAAACCCATACATAATTCAGTGTAAAAAAAATGATTACATAACAAATATCTTAAAAGTGAGTTAAATTATAAGAAATTCCTTTACTATAGGAGTAGAGACTGCTCTTTCTGCACCTGTGTAAAGAGCCAACCATAATCTATCATAGTATCATAGTATCAGTCAGGGTTGGAAGGGACCACAAGGATCATCTAGTTCCAACCCCCTGCCATGGGCAGGGACACCCTGCACTAGATCAGGCTGGCCAGAGCCTCATCCAGCCTGGTCTTAAACACTTCCAGGGACGGGGCCTCGACCACCTCCCTGGACAACCCGTTCCAGGCCTTCACCACTCTCATGGTGAAGAACTTCCTCCTCACGTCCAGCCTGAATCTCCCCACCTCCAGCTTCGTTCCATTCCCCCTAGTCCTATCACTACCTGAGATCCTGAGAAGTCCCTCCCCACCCTTCCTGTAGGCCCCCTTCAGATACTGGAAGGCCACAATGAGGTCACCTTGGAGCCTTCTCTTCTCCAGACTGAACAGCCCCAACTCCTTCAGTCTGTCCTCATAGGAGAGGTGCTCCAGCCCTCTGATCATCCTCGTGGCCCTTCTCTGGACACCTTCCAGTACCTCCATATCCCTTTTGTAATAGTTTTCAAAGATCTTACACTTCCTGTAGTAAAGATTTTTAACCAAAGTTGAACCACTGTTTTGCCTTCTGGCAAAATGAAATTTCACATTGCAAATATGTTCTCAGCTACATTGGTAAAAACCTTTGTAAATTAGTGAAGTTACACTGCCAGTGTAACACATCGAAGCACATACTTAATAACCTTTATTATCCGGAGGATTTTGTAATTTCTGCACTAAATACTAATCCAAATAGCAATGAACAGGTCCTTTAGTGGACTGTCACTTAAGTGGACTGCCATTTAAGTATTTGCTTTATTATTTTTTAAATGAAGTATTTTGGCTTACAGCTTCAAGATGCTACTCAATATTAAATTTAATTGTCTGTTAATTAAACATAATCATCATAATCAAACCTGTGAGGAGAGGCTGAGGGAGCTGGGGTTGTTTAGCCTGGAGAAAAGGTGGCTCAGGAGAGACCTTGTTCCTCTCTGCCTGAGGGGGGGGTTGTGGCCAGGTGGGGGTTGGTCTCTTCTCCCAGGCGGCCAGCGCCAGAACGGATGGACACAGTCTCAAGCTGCCCCAGGGGAGGTTTAGGCTGAAGGTGGGGAGAAGCTTCTTCCCAGAGATAGAGAGATTGGCCATTGGAGTGTGCTGCCCAGGGAGGTGGTGGAGTCACCATCCCTGGAGGTATTCGGAAGGGGCTTGGATGTGGCACTTGGAAGCATGGTTTGGTTGTGAGGAGGTGTTGGGTATTAGGTAATAGATTGGACTTGATGATCTCTGAGGTCTTTTCCAACCTGCTTGATTCTATTCTATGATTCTATGATCAAATTCTAGATAGCACCTGTTCTTCAACAGGTCCACTGACAGCTGCAGATCGCAGTTGTTTATTCACAGCTGGATGTGAAAAATTATTTAAGATCAGTTAGAAAGACACTAACCAGTGTAAAGGAGAGAAACTTTCAGACATCTGGAGGAGCTGAGCAACGAGAAGCTTTGCATGGCCAGAAACATCAAGGCTATTGGGGCACTTTATTCAATATTCTGGGATTAAGTACGTGACCCATTTTATTCTGTAAACTTTAAAGAATGGGTTTCAATATAATTATCTTGGTTTGCTTTATTTGGATATCCCATTTAAAACCACAAGCATGAATCACAAAAGACAACAGTTTTCTTAATGCAAAATAAATTATATGATTACTAATTACACATTTTCTGTCTTTTATTTGTCGGGGTAGATAAAACTGTTTTGAAGAGTTGATTGAGAAACACAGCATTCTGATGCCTTATAAGAAGGACATTTCTGTTCTCAGTAGGTGTACTTTACAAAGTACTTTTTTATCTGTGGAAGAATCACAGAATTTCAGGGGCTGGAAGGGACCTCAAAAGATCATCCAGTCCAACCCCCTGCCAGATCAGGATCACCTACACTAGATTACACTGGAATGCATTTAGGCGAGTTTTGAACATCTCCAGAGAGGGAAGCATAGAGAGTAGAAATTTTCACAAACAGGAGCTAAGCTGATAAATAAACCAAGGTAGTCCTGCATGAAAAGTGCCACGACAAAGCAGACTGGTGTTTCAACATGAGGAGCACAAAGTTTCAAAATTAAGTGCTGTAGATAACTGTTCATTTGTGATCGCTTCAGTTTCCACCTCTGTGTGATACTGAAGCCTGCCACCTTTGCCTGTCATCCTGAATATTTTCATTAGGAAAAAAAAATCAGATTGAAATTCCTTCACACAGTGGAAGAAGCTCTGTGTGGTGCTTGAAAATAGTGGTTCATTAATTTCATGAAAGCGGGTATTAAGCAAGGGAGAAAAGAATGTGATGAATGAATCTATCTATCCTCATCAGGAAGGCAAGCTTGCTTCCAAACTTTTACTGGACACTCAAGCGTTCAGTGTGACTTTGTGAAGAGATGAGTGGATTTTTGTTACATTGTGAGATTGAACATAATGTTCAATAATAAAACACTCTAGCTCTATTTTAGTGCAGTGAAAAGTGAAACTAAGTGACTTAGTGTCTTGATTTGTGTTAATTTCCATTTATGAACCTCTCAAAATCTTTTATTTTCACCCATTTATATATCCACTCCTTTGTTATTGGGGGGAAAAAAAGATAATATAATTAAATTCATAATATACTACTTCTGCTATCAGGTTGCCAACTGTCAAATTTTGCAAGATTCCCAGCACTCTGTTACCACCTTTGATCTTGCTGGGGCTCAAAGGAAGCAAATTCAGAATGTATTCATTTTAACTGGATCTGAAACAGAAAGGTACGAGAGAGTTAATTTCTGTCAAATGAAAATGACCAAATCAGTAGGGGGAAACAAGCTATTTTTAAATTTTAAAGAGGTTGGTAGAGATAATAGAGATAGAATAGAATTATTATTAAAAATAACTGTGCAATAATTGAGGTGCAATTCTGGTTTCAGTAAATCTCCTCTTCTGTTAGCTTGGGCAGCAGAATATCTTCCGTTCAGCAAGAGGTGAGGACTGCTTTTGTGTTCTCCTCACCAGCCAGAGGACTGGCAGTGGATGAGAGAGAGAGGAGAATATCAGTGGCAGAAGAGCATGTGGTGTCCTGGGGAAAACTTCAGCTAGCTGAGCCGTTTGAAGGAGCCATCCCTTCTCATAAAGTTTAGAAGGTTGTAAAGCTGTCTTGTTTTGATGGGAACTGTACTATTTTAGGTTTTAGTGGACATTAAAGCAGTCTTGCGTAGTGATTTCTCCTTCACAGCTGCAATATGCCAAATAAAGACCATTCACTTCTGACAGTAAATAGTAGTTAGTTCAAAGCAGTGGTATATAAAGTCTCCATAAGCTTCATATATTCTGCTCCTACAAAGACAAGTATTTGACTATTTGTAGGAGAATATGATAAAGTAGGATGATCTCAGTCACACTGTTGCTTGTTGCAGTTCATATTTGAAAGTAGAATACTTCTCAGTTGACATTGCCATGATAAGATTGTCTTACCCTTAACATTGTACATTCTAAATCTATTTGTGAGTTATTCTTTTAACTGTGAGGGATGCTGTCAATGTATTCAGTCATTACTACCACTGTAGACTTCTGGTGTCTTTATGCTGACACTGTTGTTGCAAGGTAAATGCAGAATGTAATTGCACAAAGGATGTATAATAGCATCATTTCTTAAGACTTGTGCTGCTATAATTCTACCCATTTATGGGTAGAAGCTTCATAAGCTATTCTCTGTTCTTAAATTTATTGTGTGAGTGTATAATTCTTATAGATAAGAAAGAATTAAAGACCTTAGCAAGTATTGAGAAAAGATACTGGCACTGTCACAGAGTTAGAAAGCAATAACAAACCACAAGAGAGAAAAATGACTTACCAGTCCAACGTGGCTTAGCTATGCCTGGCAAACTGCAGTCTGGCAAACTTTTTATTATATTCAGCCTACTAAGTCCTTAAAAGACTTCTGAAGAGAGCTGTGGTCTTCATGCATTGCAAAGATACATAGGAGATTGTACAGCCTACTTTGTTAACAGTAGCACAAGGATGGGAGGCTGGCACTATGAGGGAACCAAAAGGCCAAGAGTTCAAGAGCAGGGAAGAGGCCAAGAATGAGAAATCAGATTCGCTTCTGCAGGCTTCAGAGGGAATGGAGGCATCTCTGGATGAATTATAGAATTATAGATTGGGAAAAGGAGTTGAGAGGGGAAGTTGAATTTAGATATGAATTCCCAGAGAATTAAACTAAGATTGAAAATCGGCAAATATTTTAATGGGGCAGAGAGTGCTGTAAGAAGTGGTCAAGAAAGCTGAGTATGGTGGACCATAGGTAATCTCCAGTTGAGGGATTAGTAAAAATTAGTTTAAAACTGAAATTTAGAGGCAGAATTGCAAGCCTGGAAGGTAGGGGGACAGACTGGAAAAGGAATATAGGATGTAAAAGGAGTAGGAGGAATGAAAAAGTTTAAATTAGGATTGGCTGGAATAGTTGCACAGAAGTGTGGGCAAAGCATAAAAATTCAGCAGAGGGTTTTAGGGTTTCACAGTTCTTTTTTCTACTACTATGTATCCGTAAAACCTAGAGGCAAAATATGTGCCTTGTCTTCCTCTTAATAATGTTGTGGAGATCACAATAGCTAATAGTTGCTCTTTTAGCTCAAGCTGATGAGGTGTGCAAAGATCTAAAGGTTCTTTTTGCTGATGTGTGCTGTGCTCCCTGTAATTGAATTCTCTTTCTTTTCATTTTATCTAAAAAGAATGGGCTCATGAAAATGTTGAAAGGCTTATGTTGTGGCTAAGAAGTCAGTCACTGGAAATCTACAGCTTGCAAGGATCTCGGGAATGTATGTTTGTTACTCCACTATTAGGACACCAGTGCAGTTTTCTAGAGGATGCCCATGTCCTGGCACAGTGAATCTACTCTGTGCTTACAATAGGACCATATAATAAAAGAGGCAGTATTCTGTTGCAGTCTCTTTCACCTAAACCGTAATGGAAAAGGCAGTAGGAGTTTTGGAAAAGGTAGCATCAGGTATAAGACACCTAAGTGCCAACACAAGTGAAAATAATTAATTGCCAGAATTATTGCCAGGGGCTGTTCAGTCTGGAGAAGAGAAGGCTCCAAGGTGACCTCATTGTGGCCTTTCAGTATCTGAAGGGGGCCTACAGGAAGGCTGGGGAGGGACTTCTCAGGATCTCAGGTAGTGATAGGACTAGGGGGAATGGAATGAAGCTGGAGGTGGGGAGATTCAGGCTAGATGTGAGGAAGAAGTTCTTCACCATGAGAGTGGTGAAACCCTGGAATGGGTTATCCAGGGAGGTGGCTGAGGCCCCGTCCCTGGAGGTGTTTAAGACCAGGCTGGATGAGGCTCTGGCCAGCCTGATCTAGTGCAGGGTGTCCCTGCCCATGGCAGGGGGGTTGGAATTAGATGATCCTTGTGGTCCCTTCCAACCCTGACTGATACTATGATACTGTACTATGATACTATTTGCTATGCTGTAGAAATCACTCTCGGCACAGTTTTCAGAAAAGGATAGCACTTGATTTTGAGAATTAAATTTATTACCTGAGTGAAACAAAGCAAGAATTCTCAAACTCATTGCCTTCCCGCTCCATTTTTAATATGAATTTGGCCACCCCACCTCTGTAATTTGTATACTTAATGATCCATAAACTGAGGCACATGGAAAACTGGAAGGAGTGAGACCATCCATGCTCTTTCTGGGGAACAGGGTATGTGGGTTGCTCTGAGCAGCCCCTATTGGGCTGGGCAGCTGCTGGCTGTGTGCTTTCACCCTTTGGTACCAGCTGCAGGGAAGATGGCAGTACCTGTGACTGCACAGAATGTCCCTGAGGAAAAGAACAGAGAGAAGAAAGCAGCTGGAGGCCACATGGTTACAAGCTTATGTGCTGCTTGCCTCCTCACAACTTGTCTTTGTTCATTCCTATTCCCATCCTTCATTTCAAGACCTCTGTGAGAAGATTTATAAAATCAGTGTAGTTATAACCTTTAGGTTAGAAAAGGTTATAACCTTTTCTACAGTTTTTTCAAACCACCTATGGAATGTAGAACTTATTCCAATCTGTAATCTCTCTCACAAAAGGCCAAAAGAGGTTCTAGAAAAGATACTTGTTATCTTAGTCAATGAAAAATAGATGAAACAAAGTTCTCCAGGTTATGCCAGTTTTTGAACCTCACAGGCCACATCTTATTTACTCACTCAAATGCCTTTGTAGCTGTAGTTATTTATTAGCATAAATGTAGTTCATACTACCCAACCAGTTCTTTCTGAAATATTTTTCCAGGTCAGTTTTCAAACTGTAAATATACTTTTTCTGGGACTTTTTTTTTTTCCCTAAGCTAGCTAGGGGTTTTTGGTGTCTATAACAAAAAGCTGTGTGCTGGATTTCCCCTAGGATACACATATATTTTAGCAAGTATATGCAAGAGATCATAAGTCTGAAAAGGAGATGTGTCAGGATCCAAAGACTTGCTTTGGGTAACCATACCAACAGTACAATAATCTATTAGGGACCATCTGCTGCAAATGAACCAGCATATGGATACCTAAGCAAATGTTCAGCATTATTATTCAGTCTTTGAGAGTAAGAAAGAAGACAGCGATTTGAAGTTTGCTTATGACTCAAACTATTATTATTATTTCATTATGAATATTTACCACTGCACCAAGTAATCCATAATACTTACAGTGCAGTGTAAATTATTCAGGTATAGCTTCATGCTTTATTAACATAGTGCTTCAAAAGCGATGTAAGTGGAAACCCTTTTTTCCTTCTGCCCCGAATAGATGTGACTACAAATTTTAAGTCTAAAGCTTAAAAAAATTAGTCAGTGTAATCCTAGAATCCGTGTTTAGATATAAAATAAGCTTCCTGTTTTTCATAGGGGCTGATCAGCCACAGTGCCAGCCAGGGAGCAATAGGAATCACATCTCTAAAATTTACATTTCGTATAAATATGGATTATGAAGCTAAGTCTCAAGCTCCCTCCTGTCACAGAAGGGAGTTGAGCTAATGAACTGCACATCTATGAGATGTACAGTTCCTTCTAGGAGCAATTTATGCATGCAAATGTCTACATGGTGCAGTTTGATAAGGCTAAACCTCGGTAGTAACAAAAACAACGAAAACTGGGTGAAATGTAACTGCTCAGAAATGGTACTACAACTGTAATTTCTACGTATTATAAGACTAATGGATGACAGAAATAGAGAACATGTTGCTATACAGCGTGAGGCAATTTCTTCCTGAATAGCTTGAAATTGGATTGTAAATGTAATCAAGTGCATTGATGTCCCCAGCTATTTGGTAACGAAGTAGTGTGCTTTCCCACAGACTTGTTCATTAAAGAAAATATTAAAGTCTAGGTATTTTAGTGTCATCTCAAACACAATCAGAACATTTCTTCCAGACGATTTAAATGCTTTATGCACTCTTTTCCTGAAGATTTGGAACACCTTCAGCACTAAAGATGAGGATTCATAGCCTTGGTAGAAATTCCTCCGTGATCACGTCCCATGCAATCTTGGGCTCAGCAGATCCATTTCTCTCAGAGGTGAATTGGACCTGCCGTGTCAATGAGATACGCAGTTCACAGAATCACAGAAACACTCAGGTTGGAAAAGCCCCTCAGGATCACCAAGTCCAACCAATGACCCTACTTTACGAGGTTCACCCCTAAACCATATGCCCAAGCATCACATCCAAACAACCTTTAAACACATCCAGGGTTGGTGACTCAACCACTTTCTCGGGCAGCCCATTCTCTCAAGGCAGCACATCTAGTTTTACTTACGGTAGTGAGCAGAACTCAACCACAATGCTGAGATTAGTTTCTAAGGTTGTTCTGCTAAACAATGTATACCATCAATGGTTGGTGCTATGCTGTCAAGTTGGATTTGTTCAGTACCATTTTGGGGTTTAAGACTGAAATGCTTTTCATTTTCGTCCTTTCAAGGGAAGCTAGCCATCTTGTTTCACTCAGTGTGTTCCCTGTTGCTGGATTAGCAGTATTAGTAAACCAATCATCTCTGCATTATAGCCATAACTGAGGCTCAAACTTGCAAAGATGAGGATTTTTATAGGTTTTTAAGCTATCCCTGAATCCCTCTCATTCTCTTGACTCTATAAAGTTTCTGTCTTCTGCTCCCACTAAGGAGCATTGCCCTGATATGTTCCTCCTTTCTTTTGGACTGGGGAAAGATATCATTTAATCAAATAGCTTTTCCTGGCAGCAAGGCATAGAGTCAACACATCCATATTTGCAATGCAATTATTGAGAAGGTGTGTCTGCCCCAAGATGCTCAGCAATTACCCTGAGCATGAGTCAGCAAAGAAGACACGTTCCAGAAATATGTGCTTTAGCAGGCTGGTTGCTGCAGCTGCTCAATTCTCAAAACCAAGCTCTTTGATCGTATCCAATTGTCCGCTGTTATCAGTACTACCACACGCTCAAGGATCCTGAAAAGCAGTAAAAATCATCAGATTCTCAGACTCCAGGTGTCACAGTAGATTCTCATATTGTTTTGGTGTATATTTCATCAAAATAACCTCTTAGAGAGTGTCTTAAGCTTAGCTTTTCACTGTCAGTGACTTACTAGTCAAACTTTTGTACTAAAACATATTTTAAATGCTTGCATTCACTCCTTATAACTAATGTAATTGCAGTTTGAAAAGCATTCCCAATAATAATCATAGAGCCTATTATAGGAAATACTCATAAGAGCTGTTACAAAAAACATTATGGAGTTATTGGGAACAATGCATAATGTGTTTTCAATAGCCTTTTTTCTCATTCCATTACACAATGGAAATTAGGAATGTATTACAGAATACTTCTCTGAAATATTAATGGTTTTAATAACTCAAACACAGATATCTCCTTCAGTCTGCATATGGCAAAGCTGACCTCTCTACCACTGTCACCAACCCTGTGGCCCCATTCCACTTGTGCCCACTTGTGCTGAGCGAGTAAATAACAGAATCACAGAATCACCAAGGTTGGAAGAGACCTCAAAGATCATCGAGTCCAACCTGTCACCACAGACCTCATGACTAAACCATGGCACCAAGTGCCACATCCAATCCCATCTTGAACACCTCCAGCGATGGTGACTGACCACCTCCCTGGGCAGCCCATTCCAATGACAAGTGACTCTCTCAGTGAAGAACTTCTTCCTCAGCTCGAGCCTAAACTTCCCCTGGCACAGCTTGAAACTGTATCCTCTTGTCCTGGTGCTGGTTGCCTGGGAGACCAACCCCTTCCTGGCTACAGCCACCCTTCGGGGAGTTGTCGAGAGCAATGAGGTCTCCCCTGAGCCTCCTCTTCTCCAGGCTAAGCAACATGTAGGGGAGCAATCCTAAGGTGTTTATTAATCACTCTGGGAGAAATGAAAGGGTGGTTTATACAATGGAGATAATATTCTGATGACAAATTTAGGACTACTTATATGTTTTTCTTTCTCCAGCCTTGCAGACTTAAAATTTTTATTTCCCCCAAACTGTGAGTTTTCCTTTTCCTCTCCAGATCAGAGGGAGGACTCCTATCAGCATTACTTCTGCATGTACCAGGGAGAGGAACATTTGGTTTCAGATTTCTTAGAGCTTCAGTAATTGCTGTCAGTGCTATTCATTTAATGGAATAAGGTGTAGGAAGGTTCATAGAGGGATCCTCTAATGAGGGTTTCTCTCTACAGATTCCATTCCGGGAGTCTGGGAAAGAGACAACTGAAAAACTGGAAGGGGGGAAAAAAGTTACTGAATAGCATTAAGTATTTATCTGCCTGCCCAGAAGGCAAGAGATAAATCTGTCAGCTAGAATGGAAATGGTTGATCTCTCTAAGAGATCTATTTCTATTTAAGAATTACCTTCTTAAATAGAAAAAAAAAACCTAAATTTTCAAGGAAAATGAAAGTATGTATTTTTTTCAAAACTGGTAAGTAGATGCAAAAATTCTCCCAAACTTGCTGTGTTCCTATGAATTTAATTAGGAAATAAAAACCAAACCAAACAAATAAACACCCCCTCCCCAAAACCTAAAACCAAAAATGCCCCAAACAAACCAACCACCAAGATTTAGCTAATAGTACTTCATTTAATCTTAAAGGTTTTGGGTTTGTTTTTTTATTCTGACAAAAGGAAGTGAAGTTGCTGGTAACAAAGAAACTCTGAAAAAACAAAAGATAGGAGGAAATTAACTCTTTAGTCCATATTGGAAAGCTATTTGTGGAACTCAGTGAGAACAAAGCACGTGTTGGATCCTGGAGAAGAAAGTAAATCTTCATCTACAGGACGTGATGAGAAGCATCCAGAATTATAGAGGACCTGGCTGAGGTAGTTGCAAGGCCACTCTTCATAACTGGAGTCCCAGCGGTCAGGTGAAGTCTCTGGAGTCTGGAAGAGGGGAAACTTTACATCTATCTATAAAAAGGGTAAAAAAATTGCCTTGGATACTATAGACCTGTCAGTCTCACCTCTCTGCCTGGGAAGATCATGGAACAGACCCTCCTGGAAGTTATACTGCAACACATAGAAGACAGGGAAGTGATTTGAGACAGCCAGCATGGCTTCACCAAGGACAAGTCCAGCCTGGACAAGTCCAGATGACCAACCTTGTGACTTTCTACGATGGTGTAACTGCCTCAGTGGACAAGGGAATACCAAAAGATGCCATCTGTCTGGACTTTTGTAATGCCTTTGACACAATGTCCCACAATATCCTTCTCTCTAAGCTGGAGAGGTATGGATTTGACAGGTAGACTGTTCAGTGGATAAGAAATTGGTTGGATGACCTCATCCAAAGGGTGGTGCTCAGCGGCTCGATATCCAGATGGAGACAGATAAGAAGTGGTGTCACTGGGACACTACTGGTCTGTACTGGGACCAGTACTCTTCAATATCTTCATCAATGATGTAAACAGTGAGACTGAGTGCACCCTCAGCAAGTTTGCAGATGATACTAAACTGAGTGGTGCAGCTGGTAAGTCTCCAGGACAGGATGCCATCCAGAGGGGTCTGGACAAGCTGGAGAGGTGAGCAGAGGAGAATCTCATGAGGTTTAATAAGGCAAAGTGTAAGATTCTGCACCTAGGTTGGGCCAATCCTCAATATCACTACAGGCTGAGGGATGATGAAATTGAGAGCAGCCCTGAGAGAAAGGACCTGGGAATGCTGGTGGATGAGAAGCTGCATATGAGCCAACAGTGTGCACTTGCAGCCCAGAAAGCCACAGTACCACAGTACCACAGTATCACAAAGGTTGGAAGAGACCTCAAAGATCATTGAGTCCAACCTGTCACCACAGACCCCATGACTAGACCATGGCACCAAGTGCCACATCCAGTCCCCTCTTGAACACCTCCAGGGACAGTGACTCCAGCACCTCCCCGGGCAGCACATTCCAATGGCAAACGACTCTCTTGGTGATGAACTTTCTCCTCACCTCCAGCCTAAGCCAATCACATCCTAAGGTGCATTTAAAAAGCATGGCCAGCAGGTTGAGAGAGATGATTCTGCCACTTTGCTCTGCTAAGACCTCACCTGGAGTACTGTGTTCAGCTCTGAAGCCCTCAACACAGGAAGGACATGGACCTGATGGAGTGAGTCCAGAGGAGGACCAGGAAAATTATCAGGGTGCTGGAACACCACTCATATGAGGACAGACTAAGGGAGCTGAGGTTGTTCAGTCTGGAGAAGGCTCTGGGAAGACCTAATACCTGAAGGGACCCTACAAGAAGGGTGAAGAGGACCTGTTCACAAAGACCTGTAGTGATAGGATGAGAGGCAATGGTTTGAAATTAAAGAAGAGTAGATTTAGATTAGATATTAGGAAGAAGTGTTTTACCATGAGGGTGGTGGAATGTTGAAACAGGTGGCCCAGGGAAGTAGTTGAGGTCCTGCCTCTGGAAATATTCAAGGTCAGGCTTGACAAGGCTCTGAGCAATCTTATCTAGTGGAGGATGCCCCTACTCACTGCAGGGGGTTTGGACTAGATGGCCTTTGGAGGTCAGTTCCAACCCAAACTATACTATGACTCATAGGTAAGAATTTTTCTTCTTGATTTACAATGGAGTACAGCTTTAAGCTCCTTGTCATATTCATGTGCAGATTTAGTTTCTAAGAAGTTAAGAAATAATGAGAAGTTTTCCTTTAATCGCTGTTGCTTGTCAGATTTCTAGGTGATCCTATAAACTAACTGAGGATAGGGTCCTGCAGGGCACAATGGATGTGCTTTAGAAAACAAATGAAAAAAGAAGTCCCACAAAAATAGAATAGAATACAGTAGAGTAGAGTAGAGTGGAGTAGAGTAGAGTAGAGTAGAGTAGAGTAGAGTAGAGTAGAGTAGAGTAGAGTAGAGTAGAGTAGAGTAGAATAGAATAGAATAGAATAGAATAGAATAGAATAGAATAGAATAGAATAGAATAGAATAGAATAGAATTAACCAGGTTGGAAGAGACCTTCAAGATCATCGTGTCCAACCTATCATCCAACACCACCTAATCAACTAAACCATGCAACCAAGGACCCTATCAAGTCTCCTCCTGAACACCTAATGGATAACTGAAATTGCCATGGCAGATAGTACAGACTGTGATAGTTCTCCAAAATCCCCAAGAGTTTCATGAGAAGAAACTTCATTCCAAAGCTTTAGACCGATTTCATATTTCCTGTGATCAGATCACATGGTCCATGGAAGATAAGGACTTTGATCTTGAACTTCATGGTATTTAGAAAAATAATTGATTTGCTCACACAGAAATGTTGCTGAGAAGAAAATGGCCTACCCATTTCTGTTCTGAGTGATTTTGTTTTGAGGACAGATAGCTTCATATCCAGATATATAGTCCAGACTGGCGGCAGTGGCTTTTATGACAGTGGGCAGATCTGCCAGGATGAGACAGAGTCACCTATCCAATCACAGATGGTAGAAAATATTACTCACAGATGCTGCTGTATGTGAGCTTGGCTTCAGGAAGGAGCCAAGAACACTTGCAAAAATGGATTTTATAAGCATTTCTCCCAAAGCTAATTTACTGTGTGCTAGAAGGAAGATGAAAAGGGAAAAAATAAGAATCGTCTTCTGAAAGAAGCATTTTATATTTGGTTGTAAAGAGCCTCAGTGGCTCATGACTTTCTTTTGTCAGACAGAGAAATTGTTGGATTCACAAAATCTGAGTCAAGACTCCTTCAGTGCATCTGGTGTTTCCCAAGGAGTGAATGTACTGAACTTTGGGAGTGCTGGTGGGTGGGAGTGCTGGCGGGTGAGGGAAAGCTGGGCTTCCTGAAGGTGGAGGTAGGAGATTAGCAGGCCTCTTAGAAATGCTGCTAGGGATACACCTACAGCGTTTCTCAGAGCAAATTTACATTAGGATACACTGCTAGTAACTGGCAGAAGTGAAAAATAATTGAATCTCTATGTCTAGTTCCGCAAAGCAAGCATTTTGGTGAAGCGTTCTGCTTCAGAGCTGCATTACTGCACTAGTTTTGCCAAGGACAAACCAGGGTTGTGACGGGTGTCTGAGAGATTCAGGAGCCCTGCCTTCAGCTTGCACAAACTGCATGCAGCACTGGTAGCGCTGTTTACAGACCTCATTACAGTAGCACAGACCACTTCTTCAGGTTGTCTGATGAGTTCCACCCCCCTCCTTGCCTTCCTCCTGGCTGTCTGGCAGAACTAACGGATGAATAATGCCTGCTGCCACTGACAGCTGCTGTTATGCACCTCTCCCCTTCTGTCCAGAAAAGGACCATTCTCAATGTAATGCTGGAAAAAAATGCTCCAACAGAAAGTATCCAAGGAAGAGCTCCACTGCTTTCTGGACTTCTGCTTTTATTTATTCTAATAATGACCTGCCAAAACACCCAAAAGGTTACCAAATTTACATGTGAACTAAAATATTAATACTGACTTGTACTACTGTGCAAGGTCAGTTACAAATGAAAAATGGCCAAGAACAAGGATGGGCAGTTAGTGACATAATTATGGATAGAAAATATTAGTATGAGATTTCTTTGGACCTTTTTACTAAGTGGGATTATCAGGATTACTTCTCATAATAGTATCTTTTCCTTGAGTCCTGTGTCCAGTTCTAGGCCCCTCAATTTAAGAAGGACATCGAGACACTTGAACGTGTCCAGAGAAGGGCAACAAGGCTGATGAGAGGCCTTGAGCAAAAGCCCTATGAGGAGAGGCTGAGGGAGTTGGGATTGTTTAGCCTGGAGAAGAGGAGGCTCAGGGAGACCTCATTGCTCTCTACAACTACCTGAAAGGTGGTTGTAGCCAGCAAGGGGTTGGTCTCTTCTCTCAAGCAACCAGTACCAGAACAAGAGGACACAGTCTCAAGCTGCACCAGGGGAAGTTCAGGCTTGAGGTGAGGAGGAAGTTCTTCACCGAGAGAGTCATTCACCATTGGAATGGGCTGCCCGGGGAGGTGGTGGAGTCACCGTCCCTGGAGGCGTTCAAGAGGGGACTGGACATGGCACTCGGTGCCATGGTCTAGTCCTGAGGTCTGTGGTGACAGGTTGGACTCAATGATCTTTGAGGTCTCTTCCAACCTTGGTGATACTGTGATACAGGGACTTTCTGTGGTTCAGCAGAGCATTTCAGGCATTTCAGGCAGGTTCTCTCCACATATCATGAAGTTTCTCAAATGTTTCTTTCCAGCTGAATTTGTCTTCACACTCTCAGGGCAGGGATGGTGGGAAGAAAGAGACATATTTCAGAACATTAACTTCTCAGATTCTAAACTGTATTCAGGATTGGTGGGATAAATTGCCATTTGAAGGTTCTGTCTCTACACACTGGCTACTGAGAGAGGCTAGACAAATAGCACTCAAACAGCCAGATTCAGTAAATTAAACCAAACAAAATACCCCAATAAAACAAATTGCCTAGTCATTTAAGAGGGAGGAAAGGAAATTTGGAATGAGGTGTCCAAATTGTGTCTAAATCCATATTCTGTTTAGACTTAACCCTCCACAGTTTTCTCTTCTATGTCTACACTCATACTAGGAGCAGCACTAGGTATGTTTCACACAGTCCTGCTTGAAGGCATTAGATAAGGGATTAAAAAGCAAATAGCACTTTTTTCCTACAGAGGGCAACCTCAGTGATTAACAGTAATTTTTCAGCCTTGACTGTAGCTTGGTAAACAACTAAAAGGTTAGGCATGGTTGTTTTCCCAAAGAAGACAGGGGACTATGCTGTGGCAGACTCTTTGCTTAATATCTGCTTTTCAACAAAACTTAATGAGAAAATTATTCACAACAATCTTCCTGGGTCCACATCCCCAGCACGGCTTCTTTTCCTTGCAAAGTTCTCCTTCCCAAATTCTTCAGCAGAAAGCCATACCCCATAAAAGCTGTCCCTTTCCCCTTCATCTTTCCTTTCCAGATGTGTCTGTGCTTTCTCTGATAAGGTGGACACACTACTTCGTTATTTGTACAGTTATGTTAATACCATTGTTTTCTGATCTTTTGTGATGATGGGAGCTAAGTGCATTTAAATAACTGGTCTCAGGAAACTAAAATAATGCATGTGGTCTGGATGATCAGGTAGTGAGGTAGATTGAGAACTGGTTGAAGGAAAGAAGTCAGAGAGTTGTGGTCAATGGGACAGAATCCAGTTGGAGGCCTGTATCTAGCGGAGTCCTCAGGGGGCAGTACTGGGGGCAGTACTGTTCAATATATTCATCAACAACCTGGATGAGAGCACAGAGTGCACTGTCCGCAAGTTTGCTGATGACACCAAACTCGGTGGAGCCACTGACCCACCAGAGGGTTGTGCTGCCATTCAGTGAGATATAGGCTGGAGAGCTGGGCAGGGAGAAATTTAATGAAGTTCAACAAGGGCAAGTGTAGAGTCTTGCACCTAGGAAAGAACAACCCTGTGGATCAATACAGGTTGGGAACTGACCTGCTGGAGACCAGAGAGGGGGAAAAGGACCTGGGGATCTTAGCAGATGGAAGGTTGACCATGAGCCAGCAATGTGCTCTTGTGGCCAAGGCCAATGGTATCCTGGGGTGTATGAGAATGGGTGTGGTTAGTAGGTCAAGAGAAGTTCTCCTTCCTCTCTAGTCTGCCCTGGTGAGGCTGCATCTGGAGTATCGTGTCCGGTTCTGGTCCCTCAGTTCAAGAAGGACAGGGAGATGCTTGAAAGAGTCCAATGTAGAGCCACAAAAATGATTAAGGAACATCTTCCTTATGGAACATCTTCCTTACAAGGTGATCCTGCTCTGGCAGAGGGGTTGGACTAGATGATCTCTCAAGGCCCCTTCCAGCTCCTAACATTCTGTGATTCTGTAATCAAGTCTTAGGAGTCATTCTGATCGATAGCCTTTGCTTTATAGTTAGTTTACACCAAATGACCTATAAAATAAAAAGCAGATTATCAGAATGGTGCACAGTATTGCAAAAACACCTTTACAAAGTAAAGAATGTACCTCACCAAATCATATAGAGCCCAAATGTATTTAAGATCTTACATTATTTCAAACTATATTCATTTTCATAATTTCCTTAAGTTTGGTAGGGACTCAATGCAAATGCAGTTTATTCTAGGCAGGAATGGCAGCTTTGTCTGTATTAAGACTAGCTGACACTTCTGGCTTTGTAATGTGTTCTCAAAATCCTGACAAGTTTATCAAATTAAACCGAAATAATCACAATTTTATTAAGCTGCTCAGGCTTAATATCAATTAATATTTCATTTGGATTAAACCAACTGTTTCCAAGAACCAAAACTGGGGAGAACTATGTGATTTTATCCATGCTAAAACAACTTGGCAATGTCTTTCACATATTGAATGAGCATTCATTAGTAATAGAAGTGCACATTAGTTTTAAAAATGTGAACAAAGCCACAAGAGGATTGTCATAAAGAAAATTTAAGCCTGGTATTTAAACATAGTTACAACTTTGCAACTGAAATAATGTACTTGCACTGTATTGCTGTCTGTGTAACAGTGGAAATAACACAGGGATTGCATGCAGCTATACAATACTGTAATACATGGTTTTGCTTGTTATTTTTATTAACAACTCTGTTTTTCTTCTTTGAATCTAAAATCCATGCAAAACAGAAAACATTTGCATGCACATAAAAGCCTCTGACCTTTGCAACGTAGAAAGTTAATCAATGCCTTTCTGCTCCCTGGGTAAAATGCGACGTTGCACACACGCAAAATCTCAGAAATGAACTTTCAAGGCCTTGAAAGTGTGTATTCCACATCTGAGAAGGCTATGAAGATGTGAACGCTGTAAATCTTCTTGACAGCTATCTCAACTCCTGGTACTCTGGTAGAACACTTTTCCACATTTGTGTACATAAACACAATAGTGGACCTCTAGAAGAGATTCTTTTTTTCAATTTCCAAGACTGGGACCTAGTCTTCAATATTGCTGTTTAAGAGTCCTCCCAATTTCTTTTTAGAAATCAGAATGCACTGCAGATACTTGTAATATCCATGAAATGCACTAGAAAAATTTCTGTCTTCTTGCTTTCATCATTGGATATTTGGAAACTTTTCTTCATTCATTGTTAAAATCCCTTTTCTATTAGCAACTTGTGTTTTTCTCCTTATAGGAATAAAGCTGTACAGTGTCTATCCATGGCTCATGGGATCTTCCCATTTCCCACCCCCTTTTTTTTTTTTTTGTCTCTCCAGATCATTAAAGACCAGAAGCTACTGGTGATAGTTGGCGGGATGCTACTGATTGATCTTTGCATCCTGATTTGCTGGCAGGTTGTGGATCCTTTGAGAAGGACAGTGGAAAAATATAACATGGAGGTATGTCCTCAAACACAAATACTGCTTACGGTTGTGTATCACCAGTCACAGGTTTCTACAGGACCAAGCTAAAGATGCATTGTTGTATGAAAGCAGGTCAAGCTGTGTGTTTGGGGGAAGCAGGGTTCTGGTTTTTAAAAGCAAACAGAAGTGAAACAACTGCAAGCAAAAGAAATTGCATCGTAGTTGCAGGCGCCACATATCTGTCGCTTGTGAAAAATTTTAGATGAAAGGCTTGTAAACGCAGGAGAGTCCTCTGCTAAGACTCTCTATTAGAGTTGCAATAAATAATAGATTATCAGAACCCATTAGCAGATTTCAGTAAGAGATCATTCAAGATAAGTGCGGCAGAGGTCACTGCTTAGACTGCATTCTTTGCAGGGATGTTCAGGAATTGTGTTGCCTCTTTATGCTGCTGTATTTATTTTTCAGTAACAGTGTGTGCATACACACATACTGATTGTTCCTATTTTAATGTCATTCCCAGAAAGGTCATGCTAGAGGTTTTGATAGGGAGGAGGTAATAGCTTAATGCCATCTGTATTTTCCAGCATTCTGGTAAGTTTCTAGAAGCAGTGCTTTCTGGACAAACTGATAGCAAGAAACAAAGCAGCAGCAAGGCAGAACAAGGGGAAAACAAAACCTGTCTGTGCACAGGATAGCAGTGTTTTAGAATTTATTGCCTCCAATGTGTAAACTGGTTATATTTGAAAACTAGATTATATCAGGACAATGTGGAAGTGTTATTCTATTCTCTTGACAATATGTAAGAAAAAGAATGGCAGTTTTCTGACATTAACATTCACAAGAAAAGATACAATATTTTATTCCATTCTTTTTATTTCAGTCTTAATTTGCAAGGTAGCTACAAAGGAGAAGATTTTACTTTTTTGGGGGGTATCATTTGCAGAAGATTGCCCCTAAAATACAAGCAATGCCTTGCAAGAAATCATTTTAGCATCTGAAAAGACACCTCTCAGTCGTTTCCTAGAGTTTGAGCATTTTTTGGACAAGACTTCCCAGTTATTACAGTTGTCAGTAAAAAAGGGAAATCAAAGCTGAAGTTTGTCTTGTGGAGACACTTGTACTCTATATTTGTAGAGCCTGAAACACTAGGAGCTTGTTGATAGCCTTATTAACTGAATTCCAACTGGATTGCAACGGGTATTTCAATTGTCAGTGCTGTTAAAGGTTTCACAGCACATATAAAACCAAACATTATGATGAGTAGTCACAAAATGCAATGAGGTGCAGTGGTGCAATGCTCATTTCTGTGTTGTGGGTGAATGATTTAGAAAGGCTTTTACTTCTTTCCCTGATCAGAGGGAAACTATGACTAAAGATATCTGATTCTATCGGGATCACTTGAGTGAAATTTCTGTAGACAGCAGCTGTAACTGTAAAGCTATCAAACCATAAATGCCATACTTATTGCATTTGCAAAATATTGCAATTTTCATCTGAATTTGTCGTATACTCTTTGGTTGTGTGATATACATTCTGTGCTATCTAGACCACAGCGGAGCTAAACATCAGTTGCCTGAACTTTGTATCAGAGCTGAAATTCTCTGGGAACTCTATAAACCAGAGCAAACTCACACTGACTGGAGGCACAGGCAAGAACATATAATATTTTGAACACTCAGCACATAATTTACTTAAACTTACACTTAGAGCTCTCAGCTATTTCTATAAGTTGTGCAGGAATGGCTTTTTAAGCTAATGGATTTGGAGTGGGAAGGAAATGAGAGCACTGTGCAAGCAAATTTGCTCGTTCAAATACTGTATGTATGTTTTCATCTCGCATAATCAGTGAGATGAACTGCAATTGTGAAGCACACTAGGTCTCAGAAACTCCTTAGTAAAAGCAATGGCAGTTGTGTTTGCCTTTTTTACTTTTTAATTATTTCAATTTGATTTGCTCCCCCACCCCGGGGGGATTTAATAATACAATAATAATACAATACACCAGGTTGGAAGAGACCTTCAAGATCATCGCGTCCAACCCATCAAACAATCCAACCCACCTAAACAACTAGACCATACAGCCAAGCACCCCATCAAGTCTTCTCCTGAACACCTCCAGTGAAGGTGACTCCACCACCTCCACGGGTAGCCGATTCCAATGGGCAATCACTCTCTCCGTGTAGAACTTCTTCCTAACATCCAGCCTAAACCTGCCCTGGCGCAGCCTGAGACTGTGTCCTCTTGTTCTGGTGCTGGATGCCTGGGAGAAGAGGCCAACCTCTGCCTGGCTACAACCTCCCTTCAGGTAGTTGTAGAGAGCAATAAGGTCACCCCTGAGTCTCCTCTTCTCCAGGCTAAGCAACCCCAGCTCCCTCAGCCTTTCCTCATAGGGCTTGTGTTCCAAACCCCTCACCAGCTTTGTTGCCCTTCTCCGGACACGTTCCAGCAAGTCAACATCCTTCCTAAACTGAGGGGCCCAGAACTGGCCACGCTGTTCCTGATGCAAGCCAGGATGCCATTGGCCTTCTTGGCTGCCTGGGCACACTGCAGGCTCATGTTCAGCCTACAATCAACCAGTACCCCCAGGTCCCTCTCTGCCTGGCCACTCTCCAGCCACTCTGACCCCAGCCTGTAGCGCTGCCTGGGGTTGTTGTGGCCAATGTGCAGAATCCGGCACTTGGATGTGTTAAATCTCATGCCATTGGACTCTGCCCATCTGTCCAGCCTGTCGAGGTCCCTCTCCCAGTGCATTCTGCACTGGTAAATTCTTTATGTGTTTGAAAAATACTTACCACATAGTAAAAACTGCTGGAGCCAGGTTTCTGTTTCGTTCCAGGAGCATTGTGTTACATATATTCCTTGTTTCACTTCCTTCTATGAAATAATTTTAAAGGGATATTTTCTCTCAGTTAAAGTTGATCCAAGTGATAGAGACTGAATTAAATGTAGATTCCAAAGTTATGAACACAGTCAGTCACCCTAGCTAATTATCTGAGTGATGTTTGAACTACAAACACTCATCAGCTTCCAATATGGAAGTTCTGGTTTGGGCTGCTATTGAGTGGTCCTCTATTAACTGTGTCTTCATAAACAGATCAATCAAGGATGACTAGCCTAAAAGCTGACAGTGTTCTTTGCTGTTTGGCATTAATCATAAAAGTTCCAATTGAATACCAACACCAGCAAATTAAAAATCCAGACTTCTTTTCCAGAGTAGTTTTCAAGTCAAGCTCTCCATGCCTTGAAAGCTGAGAAATGGGCAGTGTACATCTAAAAATACAAAGGGAATGTAAAGTGCTGATGGTGACTCTCTGCCCCTGACAGAAAGAAGAAATCAGATGGGGAGTTGGGTCTGTCAATTTTTAGACTGATCTCTGGCATCCTGACCCTAGATGTCAGGTATCCTTATGCAAAGCACATCTATAGCTGCCACAAGATACCATGCTAAAAATTGTAATGACTGATCCATGAAGCATCCAGATCCTACAAGCATCAGCAGGGCAGTTATTTGGTATATGGTGTATAGACAACAAAATCATTGGATAAAAGCAGACATAAAGGCAGGGACCAGTTTAAAGTATGCTGATCTCCTGTAGAACTGTAAGGATCCTCCTGCATGCACTTCACAGAGTATTGTAGTCTTGATTCTCACATAACACAAAAACATTTTCTGATGTAAAATGCTTCTCAACTTCAAGCAGCAGTGTAAAATAAAAAAAAATTAATAATTTTAAAAAAAGAAATTACTCCATAATATTACCTCTCTTCATCTGGTTTGTTTGTTGCACTGGCTGTAACATTTATCCTTTTGCTGATGTTTACCAGTGAAGAGACCACTTCCTTTTTTCCTCATTAGCTTCTTCCTAGGATGAAGTTGGGATTTGCTTTTTTCTTCATTCTGTTTCACCTTCTATGTTATAATAAAATTCCTCTGTGGATATGATTAGATTTTGACCAGATTCCTGTCAAACTAAGTTTCTCATGGTCAAGTGAACTGGAGTGCATGCTCCCTCACAGCCCAGGTTCTTGGGCTTATCAGGCCGTGATGAATTACATGTCTTCTATCTGTGCAGCCATGGAAGAGCTTTGCCCTAGTGGTAAGACTCTACTGGCTTTTGCCAACCATCTGCATTTTGTTCTGGTTTCTCAAGCAGGCAATGCTTATGTACTCTGTGTGTTTTTCCAAATGCCTAACAAACTTTGCCAGTTTCAGTATACCTCAGAGCATGTACAGTCCTTAAGGACAAAGCACTGCTACAGATTTGACAGAAACACCCACTAGTGTGGAAGAGAGAGTCTGGTAGTGTCTCCCCTAAGAGGAGGGTTACAGAGTGAATTTATTCCTCTTTCTAAAGATAAACATTATACATGACCTGCTATGGGGGAGCTTCATACTTAATTAGACACAGAGAATTCAGCCATGAGACAAAAAATAAATAGGAAACCTGCTTGCTCTAGTTTCAGATGCTCACTGACACACCTGCATTGGAATGAAACCACAGCCTCAAACTGCAAAAGCCTTTACAAAGTGGAATCTGTTTTCCATATCATAATTCTCTTAGGTTACCCAGCAGTGTGCCCAGGTGGCCAAGAAGGCCAATGGCATCCTGGCCTGCATTAGGAATAGTGTGGCCAGCAGGAGCAGGGAGGTCATTGTGCCCCTGTACTCTGCTTTGGTTAGGTCACACCTTGAGTCCTGTGTCCAGTTCTGGGCCCCTCAGTTTAAGAAGGACATCGAGACACTTGAACATGTCCAGAGAAGGGCAACAAGGCTGATGAGAGGCCTTGAGCACAAGCTCTATGAGGAGAGGCTGAAGGAGCTGGGATTGTTTAGCCTAGAGAAGAGAAGGCTCAGGAGTGACCTCATTGCTCTCTAGGGTGGTTGTAGCCAGCAAGGGGTTGGTCTCTTCTCTCTAGCAACCAGCACCAGAACAAGGGGACACAGTCTCAAGCTGCGCCAGGGGAAGTTTAGGCTCGAGGTGAGGAGAAAGTTCTTCACTGAGAGAGTCGTTCACCATTGGAATGTGCTGCCCAGTGAGGTGGTGGAGTCACCATCCCTGGAGGTGTTCAAGAGGGGATTGGATGTGGCACTTGGTGCCATGGTCTAGTCCTGAGGTCTGTGGTGACAGGTTGGACTCGATGATCTTCGAGGTCTCTTCCAACCTTGGTGATACTGTGATACTGTGATAGGTACAGTTAGTCTTTGCATAGGCATACAGTCACACTCACCTCTTGCTCATCATACAGAGGTGTAGTAATTCCTTTGCTCCAGAATTTAGTTTGAAAACCTCTGACTGTCTTGTCTTTTCCCAGCACAAACACCTATGACAATGATTGATTCACCATGGATTTGGAAGGTATCCAGTGATAATGATTAGTAAACAAGAACTTGTATACCAGGGAAGATGGATAGGTTTTGTAATTCCCAAGGTAAAAAGAGTTTTGCATTAGTGTTAGAATCAATAAAACTGATGCTTTGCATATTGGATGCCAATATTTCCTGTAGAGTTTAAAACCTCTTTATCCAGGGCAGTAACCTTTGCATTCCCTGATGTCTTAGTGCCATTTGTGTAGTTATTTCTGCAATGGTTCCACTTATGCAGCCTTTTGATAACATTCTCAATATTAAAACCAAAAACAAACATTCCTACTTTATTCTGGCATCTGGAATGCCAATATTTACAGTTTCACACTGAATTGTCCTGGAATGGTAATAAACTTGAAATGGAGAAGAAGAAGAAAAAAAAACACCACCAAACCATTTTAGAAGACACAAAAGAGAAAAACAGACCAATGAGACACCTCCTCTTTGGGCTTCTAGCATTGATATAGAAATAAAAGGTGGAAACTAAGAGTACACAGCATTAAATGAGGGTGTTGCTGTAACAAAAATGTCAATTTGCAGGGAAGATTGAGTAGGTCATGCCAGAAGCAGACTGGTGCAGTCTGCTAAAGAAAATTTGGAGTCATTTTAGATTAACAAGTTAATAATTTCAGTGACCAAGGCAGAATTCCTATGCATTCCAAGTGTACAACTATGCAGTCAGACAATACATTGCTAACCAACAAGTCAGAGCATCAGCTTTGACTGGCATTTTGAAGGAGTCATAAACACTGCAAATGCAAAAAATTGGCTGTGTAAACTGGACAAATGTGCTGCTCAGACTAACTAATTTAGAAGTGGGGAGTGCTTTGTAATTCAGCAGATTAAAGAACCTGCAAAGAGATAATTAATCCTTGATTTCATTCTGAATAGGATACAGAGTCTGTTCCAAAATGTTGATGTCTAAAGAACTTTTCTGTAGCTGCAAATACCTCTTTCTGAGCTTTGATAGCTTTGAAGAAGCAACATCCAAAAAGCATCAGTAGAGTGGTACTCAGCTTCAGAAGGGGGAACAACATAAAACTAAGATGGACTTGTAAAGAGATGATAAAGAGGACACTGTAGAAATTGAAACCTTAGCAGATGGCCTACAGAGTATAAAGAATATCGTATTTGAGACATGGAGTAAATGCATGCCACACATCAAGTAAGACTTGAAAAAGAGACTCAGCATGATAAAACAGCAGGAGGACGTCCTTCAAAAGCAACCCAAGAGTTGTATCCAAATGAGGAAAATAGAAAGTGATACAAAGAAATAGGAAAATGCGACAGTCAAGACTGTTAAGTAGGTATTCTTTCATAATTTATGTACAGTGCTAGGCACAGCAGTGGACAGATGGGAGGTTTCCCCTCCAAAAGTGTGTGTCTGAAGGCAAGTTGTACAGAGTTAATATACAGTTAGCTGCTGCATATTTATGTTATTTCCTATTCATTTGCATTCATCTCCTCCCATCTGTACATGGCAGCGTCCCCTGACAGTAGGCTTGGGAGGGTCTTCCTCTTAGTTGCATTTTCCTCCCTATATATGCTCTTTTGGATGATTGTTCCCATTCCTCTGCTCACATCTGCAGGAACAAGCTGCTCTGTCTCTGGTCTGTTTCTCATTATCTATACACTGTCTTAGATAAGCGTTCCACAGATTTACCTTCATCTCAACATGATGTTGTTGTGTGACATCTTTCTTCCTGCGTGGTAAATGGGCCTTGAACTTCTAAATACAAAGTCCAAGATTCATGTCTTCCCTTCTTCCAATTCACAAACTAGAAGCACATTGTGATAGCACTGTGCCCAGGTGGCCAAGAAGGCCAATGGCATCCTGGCCTGCATTAGGAATAGTGTGGCCAGCAGGAGCAGGAAAGTCATTGTGCCCCTGTACTCAGCACTGGTTAGGCCACACCTGGAGTACTGTGTCCAGTTCTGGGCCCCTCAGTTTAAGAAGGACATTGAGACACTTGAACGTGTCCAGAGAAGAGCAACAAGGCTGGGGAGAGGCCTCGAGCACAAGCCCTACAAGGAGAGGCTGAGGGAGCTGGGGTTGTTTAGCCTGGAGAAGAGGAGGCTCAGGGGAGACCACATTGCTGTCTACAACTACCTGAAGGGTGGTTGTAGCCAGGAAGGGGTTGGCCTCTTCTCCCTAGCAACCAGCACCAGAACAAGAGGACACAGTCTCAGGCTGCGCCAGGGGAAGTTTAGGCTGGAGGTGAGGAGGAAGTTGTTCACTGAGTCGTTCGTCATTGGAATGTGCTGCCCAGGAGGCAGTGGAGTCACCGTCCCTGGAGGTGTTCAAGAGGGGATTGGACATGGCACTTGGTGCCATGGTCTAGTCCTGAGGTCTGTGGTGACAGGTTGGATTCGATGATCTTTGAGGTCTCTTCCAACCTTGGTGATACTGTGATACAGTCATCCTGTCCCTGAGACTTCCTGGCTTCCATCCATTCATTTAGTTCCTATTATTCTGACTTCCATACATTGGTTTAATTCCTGCTATTCTGGCTTCCATACATTGATTTACAATAGGTAAATGTACAATTATTCTAAACAGATCAATACCAAACATTAATACAAAACTCTCCTTCAAAAGAATCACCAAGTCCGGTAAGTTGAATGTAGAACATAATAAAGCAGTCTGAAAAAACTCTTGGAGAAGACACACACACACACACACAAAGAGTAATATATCTTTCTCTAAATATTGGTAGCAGGAAGTTTGCCAGGGAATGTTTGAGAGCAATATTTGATCAGTGTACAGGAGCATTACTTGCAGAAAACAAGGTTTGCTGCTTTATTCAGCAAAATTCTTCGTGGAAGAGCTTGTGAAGATTGCTATGCTAGAACCTTTCTGATGAAGTGAGAAGTGACTGCAGTTGCTGGTAGAAATAGAGAAGCTGATCAGAAAGAAATCATTAAAAACAGATTACATCCTCCCAGGCTTGCTAAGGCAATTCAAAGGGGTAATAGTCAAACTACTGACAGCAATATGTAATCATTAGCTCAGAACTGCTTTGATAGCTGAGCAAAAAGTTGCAAAAGGCTTACCATGTTTTCAAGACAGAGTGGAAATCTCAAATTTGTAAGTTAATGTCTGTAGCAGGACAATTTACAAAAATTATAATGAGGAGTGGAATTGGGAAAAAAAAAGGGGGGGGGAGAGAAAAAAATGTGCTACATTGACATGGCACTTGTGAAGGAACTGATCATACTTAGTGAAGTCCTTTGAAGCCAGAAGGCATATGAAGAGAAGTTGACACAGCCTGCTAGGTGTCCAAAAAGGCCTCAGTAATTTCTTTCATCAAAGGCTCTCATGGAAATTAAATAGTCATGGGATAGGACAGAAGCCCTTAAATGGATGTAAAATTCTTTAGAGCAAGGAAATAGAATTAAAAAATAAATGAAAGTTCATTTTCCAGGAAAGAAGGAAGGATGTAGTCTGTGCAGTCCTTCAGGAAATGTTCTAGTCTCTGTGCTAGGACTTGTATGGTTCAGTGGAAGAGGAATTGAATGATGGGATAGCAAAATTTTAGTGATTATAGTAAGTTATTTGAGAAAATAAAAACAAGAGCTGACTGTGAAGATTCTGTGACCCTTTGATTCTATAATTCAGAAGGGATCTTGTAAAGCTCAAAATAAAGTGAGATGGTGTTTATTGATTGCAGCTGCAGAAGCAAACCTCAACATTATTATCTCATTAGCTGTACAAAGTCTTACTGATACAGGGAAAATTGTGATTTTGGACTTTGATTTTTAAATTCAAGGGGAGGAAACCCTAAATAGATGAGGTATATCCAGCACATTTTGAATTTCTTTGAATAACACGGAGTAAGTCTGACTTAATTACAACTGCCCAAGTTTTTAATTCCAATAACTAATCCAGAAAAAATATCAGAGTGTTAGCTGACTTGACACAACTATGTGAGCACCCAGAGATGCTGAATATATTCTCAGTACAATACAATACAATAATACAATATAATACAATACAATAAACAAGGTTGGAAGAGACCTTCAAGATCTTCGCGTCCAACCTATCAACCAATCCAACCCACCCAAACAACTAGATCATGGCACCAAGCACCTCATCAAGTCTCCTCCTGAACACCTCCAATGAGGGTGACTCCACCACCTCCCTGGGCAGACCATTCCAATGGGCAATCTCTCTCTCTGTATAGACCTTCTTCCTACCATCCACTCTAAACCTCCCCTGGCGCAGCTTGAGACTGTGTCCTCTTGTTCTGGTACTGGCTGCCTGGGAGAAGAGACCAACCTCCACCTGTCCACAACCTCCCTTCAGGTAGTTGTAGAGAGCAATAAGGTCACCCCTGAGTCTCCTCTTCTCCAGGCTAAGCAACTCCAGCTCACTGAGCCTTTCCTCATAGGGCTTGTGTTCCAAACCCCTCACCAACCTTGTTGCCCTTCTCTGGACACGTTCCAGCAAGACAACATCCTTCCTAAACTGAGGGGTCCAGAACTGGACACAGTACTCGAGGTGTGGCCTAACCAGTGCAGCATACAGGGGCAGAATGACCTCCCTGCTCCTGCTGGCCACACTGTTCCTGATGCAGGCCAGGATGCCGTTGGCCGCCTTGGCTGCCTGGGCACACTGCAGGCTCATGTTCAGCCTACCATCAACCAGCACCCCCAGGTCCCTAAGTAGAGGGATGCAAGTCCCCTTCACCAGTCCATCCCCAGTAGAGGGATGCAAGTCCAACAAGACTCAGTAGAGGGATGCAAGTGCAGCACGATTGGAAGAATCAATTTTGTTCTGTGGTATCTGATTGTCTATGAGACTACTCCTAGTGCAGTACCTGCAGAAATGAATTTTCCAGAGATATTATTTGAACTGTATATGAATTCAACTAAATATACAATTCTAGAAGTTACTTATGGTAGTAGTGATGGACCACTGGTAAGTGAGTGTTCTGTGAACATATCTGAGATGTGATATAAAAACAAGAAAGGAAGGAGTTAGTATAATAGGTGTGAAAGACAAAGAAGGATAAAAACATGTCCAAGGTGAGCATGGTGTTGCACCCTAATAATTGGACTAATTAACTAAGAGCAGAAGCCAGCAAATACAGAATTTTCTTTAGTATAGCCTTTCATCTTGTGAAGTTGATTTGTATTTGCATTTTTAAATTAAAGATATATGAAAACCAGGATTCATTTTCATTCAGAACTTTACTTACCTCACAGATCAGTTGCCTGCATGCTGCTTTCAGATGCTTTGAAAATAATTCCCCCCCCCCCTTTTTTTTTTTTTCCCTTTTCTTCAATTTTTGTCTTTAGTCATGGCACTGCTGCTGTAAGAACTAGAAAATACTCTGGCCAAAAATTATGTATAGAGGAGGGGATGTATGTGTGTTTGTATACACATCATAAAAATGTGAGAGTAACAAAAATCTAGACTTGGTAAAGATGCCTGCTTCAAATTCACATGCTCAAGTAGATTTCTGCAGATTCCTTGCCATTTTGGAACAATCAGATCATGTTCTTTTCTCTTTCTCCATATGTATATATGCATAAACAGATGTGCTCAGCGGGTGTTGTTTACTTTATGCTATTGGGCTGTTCAGTCAGCTAACAGCTGGATTAGAGAGAACTTTGTCAAATGTGCATTATGAAATGAAGAATACAATTGGCTGAAGTAGTTTCTGGGGGTGTTCAGCCTAATGCAGGTCAGAGCTTGTTAGTCAGTTTGTTCTCTAAATATCATTACTCCCATCTGTTTCCCCTACTATTTTTTAAATAAATTTAATTTCTTTCCTTCCAATTTGAAATATTACAGACTGCAGGAGCCAAATGTCTCCTGAAATCTGTAGCCTGCTTTCAAACCCTGCCATTGTAGCTCACAGCAGGCGGCCCACCAGTAGTAGGTGAAATTGAGAACTCTTACTTGCATCTGCTGGGACCCACCAGTGGCTGGCAGCCATTCCAGAGAGAAGAAAAATGACTGGCCATTAGAGTTATCTGTAAACCTTCCTCTAGCCCAGAGGATCTAGAGCAGGTCCAAAGAAAGAGTAAACATTAAAGAGCAAATCTGGTTTACTTCTCTTTCTTGTTTGACATCAGTTTCAAGGAAACAGAACAAAACGTGAGAACTGGGAGCCAGCAGCTGAGATTGACTCAGCTGGTGGCTAGTCCTGCTTCTGTTCCCATGGAAACACGTATCAAATTGGCAAAAATAAAGAACTAGGGCAGGGTCAGTTCCAAAATGGCAGGATGAATGGCTGCTGCTTTAGCTACTTAATAAGATGAAGCTTGTTGATATTTATTCCTCTTCCAGTATCTTCAGTAAGTAATTCCAGTTTTAGTTCTGGATTCATTTTTCTGTTCCTGATAAACACTTCATCCCAGCCTCGGTAATGTAGGAACCACTATCACTGACAAGATTTGCAACTTGTCTTGTTGAGTGGCTTGTTTGCAACAGTGACCAGCACAAAGACTTTCAGAGCTGGATGCTAGAAATGTGTAGAGCATGCCTGAGAGGTCATCTGTCACACCTGAATTTTCAGCCGTGGTTCATAATGAGTAGCAACTTCAAGTGGACAATTGTTGTATATCTCCTAACTGTTTTACGTGCTCACTATTTGAATACATTTCATATGACCATAAACAGTTGGTTTATAACTCTTGCTGTCTTTGCGCCGTTCGTTATAGTTGCTAACCAAGCACTGAGGAATTTTCCATTTTCAGCTTTGGAAATGTTGGGTTTCAGTCCCATTGAACATATGTTATTTTTCTTTTAGGGAAAAGTAGGAACTGAATCTTCCACATCTACTTTTGCAGTACCATGTGGCCAGCAGGAGCAGGGAAGTCATTGTGCCCCTGTACTCAGCACTGGTTAGGCCACACCTTGAGTCCTGTGTCCAGTTCTGGGCCCCTCAGTTTAAGAAGGACATCGAAACACTTGAACGTGTCCAGAGAAGAGCAACAAGGCTGGGGAGAGGCCTTGAGCACAAGCCCTATGAGGAGAGGCTGAGGGAGCTGGGGTTGTTTAGCCTGGAGAAGAGGAGGCTCAGGGGAGACCTTATTGCTGTCTACAACTACCTGAAGGGTGGTTGTAGCCAGGAGGGTGTTGGTCTCTTCTCCCAGGCAACCAGCACCAGAATGCGAGGACACAGTCTCAAGCTCCACCAGGGGAAGTTTAGGCTGGAGGTGAGCAGAAAGTTCCTCACAGAGAGAGTTAGCTGTTGGAATGTGCTGCCCAGGGAGGTGTTTGAGTCACTGTCCCTGGAGGTGTTCAAGAGGGGATTGGACGTGGCACTTGGTGCCATGGTTTAGTCATGAGGTCTGTGGTGACAGGTTGGACTTGATGATCTTTGAGGTCTCTTCCAACCTTGGTGATTCTGTGATTCATTACTGTATAACTGTGTTTTTACTACACAACTTCATTTTCTTCTTCTCTCTGTGGTAGACAGTCCCAATCTCGTTAAGCTTTTTTTTTTTTTCCCTATGACACAGGGACTCTAAAGTGTCCTTTTTAGTTAGGATGATTACTCTTGTATATTTGAAAAGATCTGTGTGATGGTTTTATCTATCATTCGACCTGTTCCTTACATTCTTTTCAGTGTTGTACAACATTAAACAAAATTTTGGACTTTACTCTTAAACTGATTCCCAGATTGCTTCCATGCACTTATGAAGACCTCAGGAAAACTTAGTAGTAGTTCTACTGAGTTTAAGTGAAAACAGCTTTATAGTTACTGAAAACATGTTCTACTTGTCGTCATATGGACCACTTATTTACTCTCCTCCAAAGTCTTTAGATTTGAGGAAGCTCAGCATTTTTTTCCCTACTTATTTTCCAGTTTATGCTCTTGAGCAACACTGAATTTAGTATGGAATTATGATTCTCAGAGTGAAAGTATCACTCTGGAATATGTAAGCAATCTACTCATGTTTTTTAGTGTACATTTATCATTACTTTTGCAGCTGTTATTAAGGGACACTTCGGGCTTGTCTGCTGTTTTGTGAACACTTTGCTGTAGCTCCTCTGGTTCTGAAATCCAACTAGCAGAGGCACACAACGAGACCCATCATTTGCACTACATTTGGCAGTGCAGACTATTGTCACTCCTTTGGGGATTTCAAGGTGAAATCCCCAGTCCTAGGAGAAATAGATTATTGGAGGAAAGGAAATTAAATGGCAGTCATCTAACACTACTGATACCTGTGGATTAAAATCAGTCTTTTGCCACTTTTGGTATCAACAGTGCTTGAGATTGCTGTGTGCAGTGTGAAAATACCATTAAATGATTCACAACCTAATTAACATTAAAAGCAACAGACATAGCATCTATCAGTGACACCTGGGTATTTCATGCAGAAGGCACTGTGTCAGTTTTGTTCATTGACCAAGGAGGCTTAGTACATGATAGACCCAGTAGGACTTACTGAATTTAAGCTTTAAATACCATGGACACATTCATTCATATTTATTTCTCTGAAGACTGATGCTACAGCCAATTTTAACATTGATTTTAGGTTCCTTTACAGGGCTGTAATCAGCAGCAAAGTTGCTGTAGGACAGCACTGAGACTTTCTGGAAGTCAGGAGCTGGCTACCAAATAGTGATATACCTGGATTTAGGCTATTTCAGCATTCATTCAGTAGTGGCATGCTTGCAGGGATTTAAAAGCTCAACTCCTCACATTCCTTATTCTTTCAGAGATAAATGTCTTGGGGTCTCTAGACATATTTTTAGTTGAACTGCATAGTAAGCATCAAGATTTAGGGGTATTATAATCCAGACAGGAGTACTTTTCACTCTTTTGTCAGTGATTTGAATTGTTTTCAATATAGGAAGAAAAAAAAGGCAAGAAAACTTTGTCTCCACCAAATGCTAATGTCTGATTAAGAAAATCTTCCAGAAAATAGAGTCTGGGAACTGACAAATATTCATTGTTGCCTTCCATCCTGGCCATTCAGTGTTCAGCCCTTTCTAACTTTGTAACATCTCTGTTGTTTTCTGGAAATAAGCAGCACTATATAGAGAGAGACTTTAATGCTTGTGTCAGGAAGCAGATGCTGATGCAGATGAAATGAAGCATAATGAATTACTCCAAGAATATGCTGAGGCTACAATAGAGACCAATAAAATCCTTCAACTAGACTTCTCTGAAGATAGCAAATTCTGTGTTAAAATAGCTATTTAGGGTAGCAAATTGTCTACTGTAATTAATGCTTCTTTGGGGAAGAATATTCCCTTAGTCCTCCAAATGCTTAACAGACTAATACTGAAAATATGTACCCTGGGTATCCTGGTACTCCTTTAAAACCATACCTTTAGTCATGGGGAATCTGCTGGGTAAGCAAGCTTATATTAAGTGATTATAGTCAGTATTCTTCACCTGGAATGTCCTGAGTCCTGTCCAAGACATCATACTGAAACATATTAATCATAGAATCCACAGGGATTAATCACAGAATTCCATAGGGTTAGAAGGGACCTCAAGGATCTTGTAGTTCCAGCCCTCCTGCCATGTGCAGGGACACCTCACACTACAGCAGGCTGCTCACAGCCACATCCAGCATGGCCTTAAAACCCTCCCGGGATGAGGCTTCCACCACCTCCCTGGGCAACCTGTTCCAGTGTCTCACCACCTTCATGGTGAAGAATTTCTTCCAAACATCCAATCTGAATCTACCCATTTTCAGTTGTGTTCCATTCCCCCTAGTCCTATCATTACCTGACACCCTAAAAGTCCCTCCCCAGCTTTCTTGTAGGCCCCCTTGAGATACTGGAAGGCCACAATATGGTCTCTTCAGAGCCTTCGCTTCTCCCAATTGAATAATGGCAGTGATGGTTTAGTCCAGCTGTCAACAGAGAGAAGCAAGCCATTTAGTCACTTACCACAAGATCTTTACGCAGTGCTTGACCACAAAGTAACACTCTCTCATCTAAAGGACTCACTTTGGCTTTGCACTAAAATGACTTCAATGCTGCTCCAAGTTAACAGGTACTTAGAGATGAAGTGCCACATAGAGCACTTCTGGTTCTAGCATACACAAGGAGACAGTGAACTAGACAAGAGCCTGGGCAGAGACAGAGGCAGTAAGCAGAGGGCAGAGTACTATACCATATATGTCTCACCCTGGCAAAGCTTGGCGATTGTAGATGTCTGGTTTTCAAACTGCCAGCCTGTGGGTTCCCCCAGCCATTAATATTTGGCCCAGTGCTGTTAGATGTCTCTGTAAGTGATATGGGTGATGAGATCAAGTGTACACCAATAGCGAGTTTGCTGAGTGGGGAAATGAACAATTTGAGGAAATCATTATTCAAGTCTGCTAAGCATTTGTCACGCTACACCTAATATACTCTCTTCAGTTTTGGTCCCTACTATACAAAAATATTATGAGGAGACTGGCCACAAAGATGATCAAAGAACTGTGAAGTCTGCCATATGAGGAAAGGTTGAGAGAACCGGGTTTGTTCAGCCTTGGAAAAAGAAAGCTTAGGGGAGAACATGTTCCAGCATTTAAAGGGGGGCTGCAAAGAAGATGGGAGACTCCCTTTTAAAAGGTGTCACATGGAAAAGGCAAGGAATAATGGGTACAAGTTACTTCCTCAGCGATTCTGATTGGGCAGAAGAGGAAATTTGTTCACAATGAGGCATATCAGTCATTGGGATAATCTCCTGAGGGAAGTGGTGAATTCTTCAGCATTGGGTGCTTTTAAGATTCAGCTGGACAGAGGGCTGGGACATCCTATTGAGGATGTGTGTTTGCCAGGAAAGGTTGGACCAGATGATCATTGAAGTCCCTCCCAAAGTGATATTCTACGCAATGCAGTCTTAGTTGTTTATACTTCAGTGTCTGCAAAACACCAATACAAAATATTCAGACATGAAAATATAGGTATTCTGAAAACTACTTAAAAAAACCTGCTGCTACCAGCACAGGATATTTGCTGCAAGTGCCTTAGGCCGTGCTCTGCTTGGGTTACCCATGCTGTAGTAAATTATGACCTTCAGATGCCTGCATTTTATGCATGTAAAGATTGTTTCGCTTTCCAAGATAAAGTTGCTTCTTCTCTGATAAGTATGCTCTAAAAATTCAAATGTATTTTTCATATGCAAGTGAGAAAAAGCTTTTTTGGGGGGAGGAATCTCCCAAAAAGTAGAATGAACTTTCCCACAAAATAAATGGCGAGTGATTGCAAATCTCCTCACACCTACAAAAGCAAGGATTGTTTCTGAATTAGCTCTCACCAGCATCACTGTCCAGCAGAACGTGTTTATGCATCTGTATTTTGATTTTAAAGCATCCTACTCTGTATATTTCTCTCTCTGGAGAAGAGAGAGGAAACACATAATAGCAGTTAACCACATTGGTTAATGGGACTGATATGCATTCGTAATGCTTCAGTGGCATAGATTCTCAAAAGCTATAAAACTGGGGACTTTTTGCTTTATAGTGTCCTTTGTTGTAGTCTCTTTTCCAAACTGTATTTGTTCTCACATCGGTGCTCTGACAAGTGCATGCCTGCCTTCCATGCTCCTCCACACTTCTATAATGCTTACTCATGCTCATGTCCCTGAACCCTCACACTTACTAAATCTTACTTCATGCTCACTTTCACTACCCTAATCTGCAGGTTGTTGATAAAACTGATAGTGTGAAATGTTTGTAAACTTTTGTTGTAGGTCACCGCAGTTTTGGGTCAGTAACTACATGAGCCTGCAGTGTGCCCAGGCGGCCAGGAGGGCCAATGGCGTCCTGGCCTGCATCAGGAGCAGTGTGGCCAGCAGGAGCAGGGAGGTCATTCTGCCCCTGTACACTGCACTGGCTAGGCCGCACCTCGAGTACTGTGTCCAGTTCTGGGCCCCTCAGTTTAGGAAGGATGTTAACTTGCTGGAGCATGTCCAGAGAAGGGCAACAGAGTTGGGGAGGGGTTTGGAACACAAGCCCTATGAGGAGAGACTGAGGGAGCTGGGTTTGCTTAGCCTGGAGAGGAGGAGACTCAGGGGTGACCTTTTGCTCTCTACAACTACCTGAAGGGAGGTTGTAGACAGGCGAAATTTGGTCTCTTCTCCCAGGCAGCCAGTACCAGAACAAGAGGACACAGTCTCAAGCTGCACCAGGGGAGGTTTAGGCCACAGGTTAGGAAGAAGTTCTACACAGAGAGAGTGATTGCCCATTGGAATGGGCTGTCCAGGGAGGTGGTGGAGTCACCTTCATTGGAGGTGTTCAGGAGGAGACTTGATGGGGTGCTTGGTTGCATGGTTTAGTCAATTAGGTGGTGTTGGATGATAGGTTGGACACGATGATCTTGAAGGTCTCTTCCAACCTGTTCTGTTCTGTTCTGTTCTGTTCTATTCTATTCTATTCTATTCTATTCTATTCTATTCTATTCTATTCTATTCTATCTTTTGTATCCTGGTGGAGTAATTAACTTCTGTTACCTGAAAAGAAGGATCCAATGTAGAAATTTTCTCAAGTCACTTCACAAGAAGATGTTGAGACTTCCTTTTTATGTTATCTTTACTTCCTCCCTTAACTCCAGCCATGCAACGAATGCACTGTTTTGATTTTAATGTACATTTAGAGAAACTCTGTGTTGTCTTTTAGCTACTTGTTCTTGAAAACTTATATTAGCCATCCTTATTTTTCTCATTATTTCTTCTCTAATATATACCTTTTTTTGTATTAACTTCTTTGTTATTATTATATGATGAGGGGCTCCTGATAATCTCAAATAACATTTTGGATTTAAGTGCCTTGGGTGTACTTATTTCTTTAATATTACCATTTTAACCACCAGGTTTGGTTCATTTTGAGATAGTTTTATTGCTTTCTCATGCAGTGTCTCTGACCCAAGTAAGAACTTCAGGAACTGGACAATCTTTCTAAGCAGCTGATAGTCTCTTTGCAATATTGCTGTATCAGATTTAGTGCTTATTAGGCAAGAATCCTCATTTTATGAAAATAACCTGTTTACATTTTAAAATCATTATAGTTGTTTCTTTCATTAACAAACAGAATATTGTGTAATTCTTACTAATGTAGAAGCATCTCTCTCAATATGTGCCAAAGTGCTTCTCTAAACATTTAATTTCCGTGTGTTGACTATAGATGTGCATACATATGTAGGAATGAGTGTTAATATGTACCTATAGACAAGTGCAATTAATATTTTGACCATTGAGTTTTGGTCAGGGGCCATGCCCAATTATTTTTTTTCCCCTTTTACTAAAACTACATGCAGGGTCCAGTTGGACTTCTGTGGCTAGTGATGTTCCCCATCACTGGGTCCAGTCTTGTCCAACATCCAGGCTCAGCAAGTTTGCTGATGATACAAAACTGAGAGGAGCGGCTGACTCACCAGAAGGCTGTGTTGCCATTCAGTGAGCTCTGGACAGGCTGGAGAGTTGAGCAGATGTGATCTTCCTGAAGTTCATCAAGGGCAAGTGCACCTGGGGAGGAATAAACCTATGCACCAGTACACTTTAGGGGTTGACCTGCTGGAAAGCATTTCAATGGAGAGGGACCTGGGAGTGCTCATGGACAAGTTAACCATGAGCCAGCAATGTGTTCTCATGACCAAGATGGCCAGCAGTTTTCTGGAGTGCATTTAAGAAGATGGTGGCCAGCAGGTTAAGGGAGGTTCTCCTCGCTCTCTCCTCTGCCCTGGTGAGGCTTCATCTGAAGTATTGTGCCCAGTTCTGGGCTCCCCAACTCAATAAAGACAGGGAAC